>CM062817.1:604862667-606062667 GCA_031772625.1 Pinus tabuliformis
TAGACCACATTTCATCATAACTAATGCAACTCACTCCATAAGCATAAATATGATTAAAAAAGATGAAATAAGGTAAGGGAATGGTTGATTTAACTATGTTAGGAGGCAAAATGAGCCCATATAATTACCCATTTATGGGGTTCATCATCACCCCCTACTAAAGTTGTTGCTCATCATCTGAGAAACTTATTCCATCTCCTCATCTTTTATGGCCCTGTTCGCCTCTCTAGCATCCCAAGCTTCTAATGTTGTTTCCTCTCCCTTCTCATAGGAGCCTCCTTTTATGTCTATCTATTCCCATTGCCTTTGCTCTTCTTCTTCTATCCTTCCTTGTAGCATGCCTAACAGTAGTGGTGGACTCAGTTTGAGGCCAATCCAGTTGGCCTACAACCTCTGCATTGAGTGCTTGTACATTGGCACTCTCCTTAGTGCCTACTTTATCCTGATTAGGGAGTGATATTCCCTGATATTCAAATTGTGTGGTAAAGTTTTCCATCTACTCATACACACATGCACACAGTCATGCCCAAGTAACCTTTCCATGTCCTCAAAATGTGCAATGGCCTGTACTTGATCACTTATATATCTAGGGGCAATTTGGGAATTATTGGCAAGCAACTAGTGTGTGCTGATGAGAGCCATGGGATCTGATGGCTTAGCTCTGATCATTAATGGCTCATTCTACTCCCTTATCATCAACATTTTTACATTTGTTGCCCTTAACTCTTCATGGTTCATCTAGGAAGCCATGGCCATTAGTTGTAGGTCCCCTAGCCTAGAATTGGGGTCCCACACATTCATGTCTGTGAGGACCATATTATGCAGGTAAAATTCTACCATCTTTGCCTTATATTTTGTTATGATTTGATCACACAGGATCATAAACTGTCTATAATCTTAAAAAGGTATTGTGCCTCTTTGTGCCAAAGTCTTGATCTAAAATTGTAGTCATTGGTCCTTGAGGTATAATACATAGGATTTTTCTAGTGTTCTACATTACAGCCCCTCCATGGATAAGCTATCCATGCATGCCAGTTTGATATCTTTCTCCTTTAGCTGCCTCCTTAGAAATTCATTTTTAGTTTGAAGTTGGTTTCTTGCAATTGCTTCTCTATGTTTGACAACACTTAACTCTCTGCCCATTTCTCTAAGTCTGTTCTCCATATGGCCAACATCCTCAACTCCCTTGGATTTGGCTACTTGCATCCATATATGTGTTCTTATTCTTTCCTTCTCTAATTCAAAGAATAGTGGAATTGCAAATGTTTGCAGAATTATCCTTCCTCCTTCAAGAAGATGGTAATAGGAGGCAAGGCTCGGCTGGAGATTAGGTTCTTGTGGCTCTGTCGCTTCCTCCTTCCCTTTTGGCTGCTATTCTATTCTTTTCTCTAGCTGTTAGGTCTCTTGTAGCTTTGGCAGTGTCTCCTGTAGAACTGTATGTGCCTTCTGTAGGACTATTTTTGTGTCCTGTAGTTGCACTTTTTCCTTCTAGGTGGAAGATCTAGGACTCCCTCTTTCATATGTGATAGGGGTTTTAGAGGGAGATTCTTCCCCTTTGACAATGGTTGAATCTTCAATTGTAATAGGAACTATTGAAGATGGTTGGGGTTTCCCTGTTTTGATCCTTGTGCTTTTCCTGTCCTTGAAATACATGGAGGCCTACCTTTTTCTCTTTTCTTTTGGCTTAATTGGTGTTCTTAGGGCTGTGAGGGTAGTTGCTACCTACCTTTCCGGGGTCTCAGTGGGCCCTTCTTGATCTGAATTTGATCCATATAATATTGTCAAAGAACCATGACTATATCAAGTCGAACAAATCTCTACAAAAATCTAAAACAATGATCAAAGACACCCTAAACCAGTGGCAATGGCAGCCAACATGGAACAACGAGGACTTCAGTCAAAGCGCATTGACCGAGGCCCATGGAGACTGTACAGGAGGCGAAATAAGCCCCTAGGATCCCCGGAATGGGAAAAGGAGGTGGTTTTTGATGCACATCACTAGGTGAATAGGGCCATGAAGGAAAATCTCAAGCACTTAGTCGCATGGGGGAACTGAAGTACCATGGGTCAAGAAGGAAAACAATCGCTAAAACAAATGGCAGGACCCATGCTCTGGAAACTGGCAATTTTGATCGGGGTGCCCTTAAACGGTAAGAGGTTTTGGACAAGAGCACAGTGATTCCATACAACGATCGATGCATGGCAGGTAGAGGTGTGAGAAAACCATCGTTGATGGTGTACTATCAGTCTAGAAAGTCAACCGCATGAAACGTGCATATGGCAATGGATCTATAGGGCCCAGATCGGACGGCTAAGATCACACCCTATGAAGGAAGCAGAACTGATAGGGAATTAAGCCATGTTTTATAGGGATTTGGAATCCGTTTGACTGCCACGGTGGAGGAAGAACGCATCCATGACATAACTGCAGAAATGAACTGACAAAGCATGCTGGCACCATTTAGAGGAGGACAAGTGGCCACTCCCTGAGCGTTCATGATGATGCCGAATAGGGAACTCCAAGCACATCGATAGAAGGTGAAGAGACAGAGGCAGAAGAGGAACCAAACAGGCATTGGAACAGATGGCTAAAAGCCATGAATAGAGACAATCGAATCAATCAAGAAGAGACAGAAGTCGAGAGACAAAGAAGTGGAATAGTGAACCCTGAGAGGAGGACTGAACACAGAGAATAGTAAAGCAAGGCAGAAGAGACAGAGGGCTGAGCTGACCAATGGCAACATCGAGCACCTGAGAGCTTGAAGATTCAAGACATCCCATATAGGAATATATTTGGAATGAGCATCACATTTGGCTCTTTCCACTGTAGACCAGAAGGTCACAGAGATTGTAGGAAAAAGACATCTGTGTACTCAAGTGGCTTGGGGAATCCAAGAACCACCTTGCCAACCAAAACCTACTTCAAGAGAACTCACATTGAGTCCCTATATTGTAAATTCTCTGCTTAAAGACAGAATAAAACAAGGCCACCACTGAAAGCTGGACTAGATATGTAGCCTTAGATAGGGTGAATTCCTTATTAAAATTTCTTGTGTCTTTTTGTTTGCTTATTGTATTTCTCTGTTGTCTTTACATTTTATTGTCTGTGTATTGGCAATCTGATCGATCCATTCCTTCAATAGCAGAGGAAATACACACCAGCACACGAGTCTGTAATACCTTAGTTTAATAAATATTTAACTGATGTTACTCATAGGGTGAATATCAGATCAAGTGGTATCAGAGCTCTACACTGTAAGGTTAGACAATCTTGTGTTGGTTTAGCTGTGAGTGCTCACAAGATCAAAGCTCAAATTAGGAGAAGGAGACTTGGTGGAAACTAATCATGAAATTGGGAGAGTCTATCCTCAAAAGATAATGTCAGAGGAAGGTTCTGTAGGGCCAAACCATCAATTCATAGATAGTTTCCTAGCTATAAAGTCTATGGTAGAAGAAATGATTTTAGAAAGCAAAAGGTGGAAGATGTATCAAGATCTAAACAAGATAAAGAAGAAGATGAGTCTCACTTCCGCGACCACTCCAAAGGAAAGGGGGAAGAGGAAAGCTTTCTCACACCTCCTAAAAGCCCTGTGCATAATAAGAAAGCATCTTTGATTAAGTTAGATGTTAAATTTTATTTGCCTATATATGATGTAGAGTTAAATGCTAAAAAGTTGGACAATTGGATTAGACAAATTGATGTGTATTGCAGGGTACAGAACATAAACTCAGTCAAGAGTAAGATTCAGCTGACAAGCCTATGCCTGGGAGGCACTGCCTTGGTTTGGTGGGAAGGTAGAACCCAAGCTGATATGAAAAGGCATGGCAAGACCATCTCTGTCTGGAGCGAATTTGTTGCTGCAATCAAAAAGCAGTTCTATCCATTGGCCTACATGCAAGAAGCCATGATGAGTTGGAAAACTCTTCGATAGTTGAAAGGGAAAAGTGAGCAAGTGAATACTCAAGAGTTCAGAAAGTGAGCATTGATGTTGGGTATCTCATTAGACTCACCAAAGACTCTTTTGAAGTACATTGGTGGTATACACAGCTACATGAGGCATACCATCCTCATGTTTAATCCCACTAGTATAGATCAGGTATCTGTACAGGCTACCCATCTAGAGGCTAGAGGAAAGAATGGAAATCTACAATTTGGGGGACCATCCCAACCCACTGTAAGCAAGAGCAAGGAGAAAATAAAACAATAGTGGAAAGGAAGGAAGGCTAACACTACACAGAAAGCCAAATATTCATGCACTCACTATAAAAAGGAGGGGCATGATGATGAGCATTGTTGGATTCTCCATCTAGAGTTGAGACCTAAGAAGTCCGAGGGAAAGAAGAAGAATATAGCTACAGCTATTTAGAGAGATTTGGGATCAGACTCGGGAGATGAAACAACTATAGCAGCCACAGGTATAAGAGGTATGAATTCTAAAGCATCTACTAGTAATTCTGCTCAATCTGTTATTCATGAATAAAATGAGAGAAAAATGCATAAGCTTTTCCATATTCGAGTTATTTCCAAAAATCAAAAGATTGAAACTTTGTTTGATAGTGACTCACAGGTAAATTTTATTTTTGAAGTAATTGTAAATAAATTGGGATTATCAACTACACCTCACAAGAAACCATACCCATTAAGATGTTTAAATGATAAAGCACAACTACAAGTGACTAGACAGTGCAAACTCAAGTTTTCTTTTGGGTCAACATTTGTAAATGAGGTTGAGTTAGACATCATTCCTTTGGATATATGTGGAATTGTTTTAGGAAGTCCTTACTTGTATGATAGAAAGGCTATTTTATATAGAGCTAAGAATAAGTATCTACTTGTTAAACATGGAATCGAATACTTTGTAAGAGCTCATAAGTTCAAGAATAATTATATTCTCATAAACTCAGGACAGTTGAAAATAATGATCAATTCATGTAAACAATTCTTACTTATGGTTGTAAAGGAAAAGAAACCTAATAAAACCAATGTATTTGAGGGCTGTAATGTTGAACAACAAGCTGATATAGAAAAGGTTGTTTTAGAGTATGATGTCTTGTTTCAAGAACCTAAAGTTCTACCACCCAAAAAGGGAATAGTACATGATATTATTTTACAGCAAGATGTTCCATTGCCTAACATTGGGATGTATGGGTTGTCTACTTTAGAGAATATTGAAATCAAGAAGCAGGTGCAGGAGTTGCTCAAGAAGGGCTTCATCAGGCCTAGAACATCACCATGTGGGTCACCAATCATTTTGGTGAGAAAGAAAGATAGGTCTTGGAGAATGTGCATTGATTACTGAGCAGTAAATAAGATAACAATAAATAATCGTTATCCCCTTCCTCACATAGATGATCTCTTAGGTCAATTAAACGAAGCTATTTATTTCACTAAGCTGGATTTGCATAGTGGATACCATTAGGTCAAAGTTGCAGAGCAAGATGCATGGAAGACTGCCTTCAAAAAAAGCAGGGATTATATGAATGGCTGGTTATACCTTTTGGCTTAACTAATGCTCCTACTACTTTCATGAGATTAATGAATGATGTACTCATACCTTTTCTTGATGATTTTATTATTGTGTATCTAGATAACATTCTGGTTTTTAGTAAAATGTGGGAAGAACATTTAGAGCATGTTAAGCAGACATTAGATGTTTTGAAAAGAGAAAAAATTTATGTTAAACTCTCAAAATGTGAATTTGGCAAAACATCTCTAAACTACTTGGGTCATATAGTAGGGGAGGGGAATTGAGAATAGATCCCTCTAAAGTGGCAATCACTGTGAACTGGCCTAAACCCAGGTCTACTACAGAAGTGAGAAGCTTCCTAGGAGTAGCATAATATTGGAGGAAGTTCATTTCTAACTTCTCCTCGATTGCAGCTCCCTTGCATGCTTTAACATGATTGAATAAGGTGTTTTAGTGGGGAGGCAAACATCAAAAAGCCTTCGACAACTTGAAAGAGAAAATTAGTACAACACCTGTAATAGCACTACCATATCTACAAAGACCATTTGAGATCCAAGCTGATGCAAGTGACTATGCCATGGGAGTAGTATTGACACAACACGACAAACTGATATGTTATCATTTTGAGACTTTTAATCCTACAGTAGTTAACTATCCTACATATGATAAATAATTGTATGCATTAGTTTAAAGTGTGAAAAGGTGGAAACATTACTTAATGGGTAAAGAGACAATAATACATACTGATCATCAGCCACTTCAATATCTACGCTCCCAAACTAAGTTGCAACATTCAAGACATTACAAATGGATGGGGTTTCTACAACAGTTTCACTTAGTCATCAGATATAAAAAGGGCATACATAACAACGTTGCAAACATGTTATCTAGACCCATTATAAATGCATCTACCATACTTAAGCATAATTCTATGCTACATAAAAGCTACATAGGACAACATGCTAAAGATATGGACTTTAAAGATGTATATGCAACTTTGAGTCAAGACAAAAAAGTAGAAGAATTGGACTATCATATAAAGGACCAACTCTTATACCATTGTGGGAAACTCTGCGTTCCACAAACAGAGAGTGTAAAGACAATTAGGGAAGAACACACTTCTCTGATATCAAGTCACTTTGGGGTAAGTAAAACAGTTGAACAACTGCAAAGATTCTACTATTGGCTGAAAATGAGTGAGACTGTTTCTAAATATGTAAGAGGGTGTACCATGTGTGCTAAAAGCAAGCCTAGAAATAGAAAATTAGGCTTGTACACTCCATTGCTAGTTCCTTCTCACCCTTGGGAAAGTGTTTCCATGGATTTTGTTGGAGGACTGCCTATATCTAGGAAAGGGCATGATTATCTATATGTTGTTATGGATAGGTTAAGAAAAATGTGTATTTTAATGCCTTGTAGTAAATAGATTACAGCTGAACAAACTGTAAAATTGTTCTTTGAACATATATGGGTTCATTTTGGATTATCCACTTCCATTGTATCTGATCGAGACAACCAATTTGTGGGGATGCTTTGGTCAAGTCTGTGGGAACTGATGGACACCAAGTTGAAGGAAAGCACAACTTTTCATCCACAAACAGATGCCCAGACAGAAGTAGTAAATAGGACAGTGATCCAGTTACTGAGAGGATATTGCAGCAAACATCCTAATCTTTGGGATGAACACTTGTGTTATGTGTAGCATGCTTACAACAAAGCCAAACACTCTTCTACACGGAGATCTCCTTTTGATACCTGTTTTGGTTTCACACCAAGCTCTCCTTTGGATTTTGTCTTTGGTAAAGATACTATGGTTGATGGACACAATGATGTGGACAAGGCAACTAGGTTCATTGAATAGATCCAGGAGATCCATCAGGTAGTACAGGAATGACTTGAAAAGAGCCAGGCCAGGTATAAGGCTAGTCATGATAACCATCAGATGGAGCATAGTTTTCAAGTTGGAGACCAAGTCTGGCTGTATATTGGCAAGGATAGGATGCAAGGTGAAGGTAAAAAGCTAAAGCCTATCAGGTATGGACCTTTTCGGATACTTGAGAAGATTGGTGAAAATGCTTTTCACCTTGATTTACCAGCTTACATGCACATCTACCCAGTCGTAAATGCAGATTGCTCGAGATTGTTTGAACCTTCAATGATTGAGGAACCTAAAGAGCAAAGTCAATTTCCTTCTATTGATGACCTGCTACCTGAATACCTCAATGAGTTGCAAGAAGACACAATGCTAGATAGGAAGGTGAGAACAACACACAGGGGAGATGTTGGGTACCTCAGGATTGGGCTGAAAGGTTCAAAGCCAAGCAGTGCAAAGTGGATTGAGATTGGAGAAGTGAAGAAATAGTATCCTCCCTTAGTCAATGCTTGAAAACCAAATTTTGGTGGTCCAAAAACTTTTTCAGTAGGAAGTTCATGATCGGAATTGGATCCTTAGAACACTGTCAAAGAACCATGACTATATCAAGTCAAACAAATCTCTACATAGATCTAAAACAGTGATCAAATTCACCCTGAAGCAGTGGCAATGGTAGCCAATGTGGAATGATGACGACCTCGGTCAAAGCACGTTGATCGAGGCCCATGGAGACTTTGCATGAGGCCAAAGTAGCCCTTGGGAGCCCCAGAATGGGAAAATGAGGTGTTTTTTATGGCTGGGTGAATAGGGCAATGAAGGAAAAGCTCGAGCACTCGGTCACATGGGTGAACCAAAGGACCATGGGTAAAAAAGGAAAAAACATGCTAAAACACAATGGTAGGACCTGGGTCCTGCGCCCTGGAAACCGACAATTTTGATCGGGGTGCCCTTAAATGGTAAAAGGTTTTGGACAAGAGCAGAGTGATTCCATACACCGATCGATGTGTGGTAGGTGGACATGAGAGAAAACGGCCATTGATTGTGTGCTATCGGTCACGCAAGTCAACCGCATGAAACGTACGTATGGCGTCAGATTTGGATGGCCTAGATTAGATGGCTAAGATCGCGCCCGATGGAGGAAGTGGAACCGACAGGGAATTAAGCTACGTTTTAGAGGGATTTGGAATCCGTTTTACCACCACAGTGGAGGAAGAACGCATCCACAATGTAACTAAAGAAACGAACCAACGAAGCATGCTGATGCCATTTAGAGGAGGACAAGTGGCCACTCCCTGAGCGTTCATGATGACGCCAAAGAGGGAACTCCAAGTGCAGCTGCAGAAGGTGAAGAGACAGAGGCGGAAGAGGAACTAAACAAGCATTGGAATGGATGGCTAAAAGCCATGAACAGAGATAGTTGAATCAATCAAGAAGAGACAGAAGTTGAGAGACAAAGAAGCAGAACAGTGAACCCTGAGAGGCAGACTAAACATAGAGAACAGTAAAGCAAAGTAGAAGAGACAGAGGGTCGAGCTGACCAACGAAAACATTGAGCACCTGAGAGCTTGAAGATTCAAGCCATCCCATAGAGGAATATGTCCAGACTGAGCATCACATTTGGCTCTTTCCACTGTAGACCAGAAGGTCACACAGCTGGTAGGAAGAAGAAGTATGTGTGCTCAAGTGGCTTGGGGAATGCAAGAACCACCCTACCAAGCAAAACCTACTTCAGGAGAACTCACATTGAGTCACTGTATCATAACTTCTCTACTTAAAGAAACAATAAAATAAGGCCACCAATGAAAGCTGGACCGAAGATGTAGCCATGGAGAATAGGGTGAACTCCTTATTAAAATTTCTTGTGTCTTTTTGTTTGCTTATTGTATTTCTCTGCTATCTTTCCATTTTATTGTCTATGTATTGTCAATTTGATCTATCCATTGCTTCAATAACACATGACACACACACACTAGCACACGAGATCTGTAATACCTTAGTTTAATAAATCTTTAACTAATGTCACTCATAGGGTGTATATCAAATCACTTCTCTTTATTTTGCCTCTGTTGCCTCTTTTTCTCCTCCTTCTGCCTCCTTTTCTATCTCTGTTTGCTCTACTTCTTCCTATTCTATTTCTTCCCCCTTCTCCTCTTCTATCTTAGTTTCTTCCTCCTCCTTTTCTTGTCATGTTGAGTCATCAGTTGCTTCCCCTTCTCCCCCTTTCTGCTCTTCGTCCTCACTGTCAGAAGGACTGATATCGTAGGTGAGGGCCTTTATGTCATCTTCTGCTTTCATGTTCCTAAATACTTCCCATGTTATAGGGAGTGTGAATGTATCGAGGGCTTCTTCCACTAAAATTTTGATTAACTCATGGTGAGTCAGGTAATCTAGACTCCCTGCCTTAAACTTTATGCTAGAGTCTATGAGGGACTGTAGGAGGAAATAGGGGATGCTAAGTTTCTGGGGTGTTGGAGTGTCCATGCCATATCTCAGCTCATGAAGGATTCTAAAATAGTAGCCATAGACTATGTTGTACCTCCCTTCACAGGAAATGTATTTGATGATTTGATAACTAACCTCATGCCAAGGGTATGGTATGCTAGCCCTTCTAATGCCATTTTTATCTTCTACAGGATGTTCATTGTTTTGGAAGAAGTTTTTCTTGGCAGCCTATCCAATTGGTTTTTCATCTTTTCTCCAAGGTAATCCAAGAGGAAGGGTAGTAACCCTACTAATAAATTCAAGTGTTATCTCCATGGAAATACCTCTAAAAGTGATAGTGGAATGTGTTTTTGAGTGAGGGACTAAAGAGAGGGAAAATTCCTATGCAATTTCCTCATCAAACCCTCAGAATTTCTCAAAAAAGTTCATCCAATTTTCCCTTGTGAATATGGCCACTACTTGGGGATGTTCATGGACCCTGGTGGAATTAGTGGGCTCCTTCCTCGTGAAACCTCTTATCATTGTGCTTATACCCCTTTTGAACACCAAATGTAGAGATGGAGACAATAATTTTGAAGAAATAGGAAAACAGAGGAAAACTGTGTTTTTTTAAAAAAGCAGGCAGAGAATTTTTATGTAATTCATCTTCTTCTATGGACTCAATTCCTTCTTAAAATGATATTATTTTTTCATATGCTAATAGTCAATGTGGGTATGCATGGAACCTACCTCTTGAAGCCAGAAATCGAGCAAAAAACCCGTCTTTTCTTCTTGAAAATAGTTCACTCTCCCTCCTGTAGAACATGTAAGTGCTCCTGTAGATAATGCCGACAGCAGGAGGATGGGTGAGATCGATGGAAAACAATGGTTTCGAGGCTGCAGGGTTATGACAAGTTTGTTGTAGCTAAGTTTACGAGGATAGGATGAAGGAAAACATGGTGAGAGTGCTCGAGGAGGAGTACTTATTACTTCTTTTAGATATTTCTAGTGATGGGGGTGAGCTGGAAAAAATGTACGTTGGCCATATTTGGACCATTGGTCCCCACTTGCCTTGTCATCATGGTTCCTTCCCACAATCACCTCTCATTTTTGCATCGGAGTTTAGTTTTACATACCCTCCACTACATGTCCTTGGTATCTTTCTTTGAGTTGACTATGTGCATATGTGGGTGACATCTTCAGATGAGTGCAATCAACTAGATGAAGGTGGCCAAGTTAACTAGCCACACTTTCCTCATTCAACCTCAACCATCTCATTACTCATGCATATATTTCAATTACACAAATGCCAACGGAGGAGCGGGTTAGTCACTTACCTGTGAGTCGAATGTATGTGCTGTGAGGTATTTTCGCTCCTTCTACTGCTGCATGCCTGTGTTTCCCTTGTTGCATGCTCTCTACTTTCTGATGTGTGGTTGTTTGTCTTATGCAGATATCCTCTAGCTAGATCTAAGCTTCAGATGTCTCCTTCAATTCTCATTGTTGCACTTCTTTTGTTGTTGTGGCTTGATTTTAATGGGATCAGCTGCTACAAGAATTGCTACAACAACTCTTGTAGTTGCTTCTCCCCTTGAAATTTTAGCTTATTTCTGTGCTAGGGGCTGTGAGGATGATGCCAGAGATGCCGATGGAGATGGAGAGGTAATAGGGAAGCTGCAAGTGAGATTCGAGGTGTTTCTTCCTTCCTTATTTCTGTTTTTTTCTCCTTTTACTGAAAACTATTTTTTCTGTGGTTTTCTAAGACAGGAAGAAAAAAATGATGATGATGATGTGATGTAGGTGTGGAATGGATGGAAAGGTGGGTTGATAGTTGTAGGAGGGTTTTTACATGATCTTCATGAAGCTTCCCAGCCCCTCAAACTGCTCTTTGGAACCATTTATGGCTCTCTGTAATTCCTACAGGAGCCTCCTGTAGAAAATAGAGCCTCGTGTAGAACACACAGTTTCTGGAAAAAAACACAGTGGGGTGGAAGAAAGGCCAGAAATATTGGAGAAGAGCCTGGAGGAGGTGCTGGTCTGAATGTTAGGGCTCCGTGGCATCTCCTCTTGCTCTCTGTGGTCCTCGTGCAAACCTGCAATGCACATTAAAATTCAGTTTTCTTTTTCCATTTTCTCTTTTTTTCTTTTTTTGAAAATAACTAGGGTGCCTCAAGGAGGTTTTCACCCTAATTTCCTGCCATCAGCACCTCCAAGGGAGGTTTTCACCCAGGGACCTTATTATCCTTTTTTCTTTTCTTTTTTTTTTGACATCACTGGGCCGCCTCAATAGAGGTTTTCAACCCAATGATGGGACTTCAAGCGCCTCATGGAGGTTTTCATCTGAGTCCTTATTTTTTTCTTTTTTTCTTTTCCTTCAATGAGTGGGTGGAGTGGAGGCTAAGACATGCTCAACTACCATCATTTTCTTCTTCAAATCTTCAATGAACTTTTTCTTGGAGAGGGGATTCTTGTAAATTTTCAACTGATGTCCATTGACAAGCATGGGGATGACCTCATCATCAATGGTTCTGATCAAGACTGATCCATTGTCATTACATTTTTCGCAGTGTAGGGTCCCAACCATCTTGTCCTCAGCTTGCCTTTGAAGTCTTTCTACCTTGAATCATAGAGCATTGCCTAATGTCCTTCTTGGAATTGCTTCTCCTTCATATTTTTGTCATGCCATGTCTTCCTCTGAAGCTAAAATACCTCTATGTGGAGAAGGGATTGCAATCTTTGTTCATCCAATCCATTGAGTTGGAGTAACATTTCCTTCTCTGCATGGCTTTGGTCTAGGTCTAGCTGAGCTGCCATCCTTAGTGTATTGAATTCAAATTTTATTGACATCAAAGCCTTCTTCCCATAGACCAATTCATAATGTGTGAACCCTGTAGTGGTCTCCCATGTTGTGTTGTAGGCCCAGGTCACCTCAACTAATCTGTCCACCCAGTCATTTCTACTACTGCTCACTACCTTGGTCAGAATTCCTTACAAAGCTCTGTTAGTGTCTTCCACCTGCCCATTGGCTTCTGGATGGTAATGGGTGGAAGTCATGTGCTTGTTTTTATTATGTGTGAGCAGGTCTTCAATCAAATTGGAAGTGAACTAGCTGCCTTGATCTGTGTTCAATTCTCTTGGATACTTGAACTTGTAGAATATGTTTTCTCTCAAAAGCTCAGCTACTTTTTCCTCTGCTACTCCTTTGATTTCTTTTGTTTCTATCCACTTTGTCATGTAATTGATGCACACAATGATGTATTGTTTCTATCTTGAAGGAGGGTTGATAGGACCCACAAAGTCCATGCCCCACTCCTTAAATGGCTCAAAGGTCACTTGAGGTTGCATGGGAATCTCATCCTTTGGAGTAAGTTTCCCCATCCTTTGACACTGATCACATATGCTGGTGTATCTCCTCACATCTTGATGAAGAGTGGGCCAATAGTAGCCTACTTGCAATATTTTGAAGGCAGTTCTCTTTGTTGCAAAATGACCTCCACAAGGCCCATCATGACAGGTTAGGAGAATGTGAAAGACTTCCTCCACTCTGACACATCTTCTCAAGATCTGATATGGGCCAAGTTAGAAGAGATTACCCCCAATTCAAGTGAAAGGGGTGATTTTCCTTACTATCTTGCTCTTCTCTTTTGACGACGGGTGTGGTGGAAACTATGTTGAAACCAAGTAGTTTGCTATATCAATAAACCATGGAGAAAGTACTGAAATAGCAAACAGATGTTCATCTGACATTTGGTCATCCACCATTCCTTCTTCACCTACAGGCAAGTTTACTCTAGACAAAAAGTTAGCAACAACATTTTCTTTACTAGGCTTATCAATAATGGTTAGATCAAACTACTGCAATAAAAGAAACCATCTAATAATGCTAGCATTTACATTTGGTTTGTTCATCAAATATCTAATTGTAGCATGATCAGTGTGCACAAAGGTTTGATAGCCTGTGATATAAAGTCTAAATTTGTTTAAGGAATGCATAACAGCTAGGAGTTCCTTCTTGGTCATTGTGTAATTTAACTCTGCCTTTGAAAAAAATTTGCTTATAAAGTATATGGCATAAGGCAACTTTTCATCAATTTGTCTTAAGGCTGCTCCTATTTCTTTGTTTGAGGCATCCGTGTGAATGTGAATGGGCAAGGCCTAGTTTGGGCCTCTAAGAATTAAGGCAGTTACTAAATTGCTCTTCAAGGTACCTAGGGCTTCTTGATAGTTTTCGTACCATATGAACTCAACATATTTTCCTAGAAGGCCAAACAAAGGAGAGGCTATCTTACTGAAATCTTTAATGAATCTTTGGTAATATCCAACTAAGCCTAGGAAGCTTCTGACATCTCTCACCTTTTGAGGAGGTGAGACCCTTTGGATGATGGAAATATTGTTGGGGTCCACCTACAGCTCTTGCTGAGATAGTGCATGGCCTAACATGGTCCCTTCAATCATAAAAAAATTGCATTTTTCCAGACTAAGGGATAGGTTCATCTCAATACACTTTTCTAGCACTTTTTCTAGGTTAGATAAAGCTTCCTGAAAGTGAGAACCATAAGGAGTAAAGTCATCCATATATATTTCCACTACATCATGAACTAGTTTAGAAAATATACTCAATACCGCTCTTTCGAAAGTGGCTGTAGCATTGCACAAACCAAAAGGAAGCACCCCGTATGCAAAGGTACCCCAAGGACAAGTGAAAGTGGTCTTATCTTTGTCTTCTGACCTGATTTGAATCTAATTGTACCCAATGAACCCATCTAGGAAGGAGAAAAACTTTTTCCCCGCTAGACCATCTAACACATGATCTATGAACAGTAAAGGAAAATGGTCCTTTTTAGTGGCTTTGTTCAATTCCAAATAGTCGACACAGATTCTCCACTTGCCATTTTTCTTTGGCACTAGCACCAAAGGAGAGACCCATTCACTGTCAAAGATGGGGTAGATGAATCCTACATCAAGCAATTTTTGCAATTCTTCCTTAACAATGTCGTGTTGGATTCATCCTCCTTTGAGGCTACCGGACTGGTTTGAAATCTTCGTTAATGTATATATGATGAGTACATACTGAAGGGTGCACTCCCTTCATCTCCTTATAACTCCAGGCGAAGGCATCTAAATTCTTTCTCGATAAGCTGCACAAATCCTTCTCTTGAGAAGTGGAAAGGGATGGATTGATTTTCAAGGTTCTTTCTCGGTCGAACTCTATATTCTTAACACAAAGAGAGGTCGGTTCAGCCACATATATATCAGTTGAGGGGTTGTTTTGGGTTTCTCTCGCTATGTCCTCTAATGGTAAGATACTGGGGGGTGGATTCTGAATCAAATTTTCAGTCATATCATCCTCATCTTGCATTTTCCCCCCATGGTGGTTTCTAATGCACAAAGTGGTGGAGAATAGACCTCATCATCATCCTCCTCCTCGAACCAAAGAGGTAGATCATGTTCTAGCAAGGGTTGGGAAGGAGGATATAGGATTAACCGCTTGGACATATGCCCGTTCTTTATGGTCATGTTCCCAACTCAACAACTGATGTAGGCATCAGCAGTAGCCAACCAGGGTCTTCCCAGGATGAGAGGATACCCAGTGAGCTTCGCCTTCGGCTGGAGAACTAAGAAATCAACAGGGTACTCCCAAGAATCAATGGAGACCATCACATCTTCCATAATCCCTTTAGGGGTCATGGTGGAGTGGTCTGCTAGCTACAGTACTATCATGGTCTTCCTCAAGGAGCCCTAGAGGTTAAGTTTGAGCATTGTGTTGTTTGTCATCACATTAATGGTAGCTCCCAGATCAATCAAGGTATGTGGGATCATGGTGTCATTGATGTGGACAGCAATTACTGGGCTTCCAGGGTTCAGATATTTTGGACAGATTACCTGCCCCAACATCAGGTTGGACAATTGTCCTATGACATTGATGGTTGGGGCATCTCTTTTGTGCCTTCCTAGATGCCTAAAGAACTTCTCTTTGATCAATGTATTGTAGATAGACACATCTTTTATGGCTTGGAGAAGTCTTAACTTCACACGTAACTGTTTCAATTCTCCCAGAAGTTTAGTTTCTTCTAGGGTAGGTTATGTTGTCCCAGATAGTCTCTCAGGAAAGGGTGGAATTGTTTTAGGTTCACTTTCCTATTTATCTTCCTCAACTTCCCTCAGTGGAGGCTGTATATCTGGGAGAACCTTCCTAGATCATAGGTTAATCTCCTGAATCTCTACAAAATAAGTTGGGCTTGATGGTTCCCCACTATATACTTGTTGAGCCTATCTATTATTCGGGTTTGGGTTCAACTGGGTAGGCATTTTGGGGTTGCCTTAGTGGAGCAGAAGGTAATGGTTGTGGTTGAGTAGGTGGTAGAGGCAAAAGAGTAGGAGGAGAGTTGTATTGGGGCCTCCACCCTTGATGAGATGCATTCCATTGAGGCTGCGGTTGAACATAGGATTGAAATGAATGAATGACGTGTTGGGCATGATATTGAGATGGGAAGTGTTAGGTAAACTTGACTCAAGATAGAGTCAAAGTTGACCATGTTAAATAGTGATGGTTTTGGGGCACATGGTATTGAGCATCCATAGTATTCTGCCCATGGTATTATATGTAATTGAGCTTATAAAAGGCTAGAAGGACTTCATTGTAATGCAAGACCTAGAGGTGAGTGGTGAAGGCTCACTTGGTCGGATCAGCCAAGGTTTTGGCCAATGCGAATGAGATCTTATTAGGTTGGGTTTTTCCCCATATTTGGGGTTTTCCCAGATAAACATTTGTGTTTATGTGTTTATGGTTGTTGCTGGTTATTTTTATATTTATTCCTCTCAATAATTATTTATGTTATGCAGTAAGTTTCTTAACAACAGGTACCATAGCCAAATATTGGCTTCAAAGAGATTTTTGATGCCAGGGGTTTATAGTGTCTGATGAGATCAATGGAGCCTTTTTACAAATCTAGGTCTGGAAAATAATAGTGGAACGTGGAAGAACATCGAAGAGAATGTGCAGAAGATAGTGCCGTAACTACCAGGGATCACAATGCATTTGCGATATTTACCGGTTTGGAACATGCTGACGAATTGTTCAAGATTCATGTGGCTATTTCAAGAAGGTTGAGAGATACCTTTTGGTAATATTAAAATTCAAGGCTGATTTTGTTTAGAGCTTTTTCATAGGGAATCGATAAGGGATATTTCCTTTGTGTTCTATGCCATGTTGAAAGATGGAGTAGGTGTGGGCTGCATGCATGTCAGCAAAAGAAAATTGTTCACGCGGCTTCGAAAATTGTTCGTTTTCTGCTACACGAGGCCACTGGTGCTAGAATATATGAGGTTCTCGTCGGACTCACAGTTGGAGTAGTTTGATAGAAGTTTTTGAGCAAATCAAATTGAGAGGGGATGGATCAAAATCGCAGCAGAAATAAACAAAAAACAATAAAAATAAATTAATGAAGTCAAAATTATTGCATGTAAATGGGCATACTACTATAAGACCTGGTAAGGCATGTGTATCCCTGGGTAATCACTGGTAAAGTCTAGGTTAGACCTTGGTGATAGGGGCGATGTTGGGTTAACAATACCATGGGTAAAAACTTTGAGGGGGGTAAGAGCTAGAGTGAGCAAGATTGTCTCACTTAGCAAGTTTGGCTAGAGTTAGTCAAGGAACCCCAAGTCAAGTTTAAGGGGGGAATTGTTGGGTAAACTTGACTCGCGATAGAGTCAAAGTTGACCAAGTCAAATAGTGATGGTTTTGGGGCACATGGTATTGTGCACCCATAGTATTCTGCCCATGGTATTGTATGTAATGGAGCTTATAAAAGGCTGGAAGGACTTCATTGTAATGCAAGACCTGGAGGTGAGTAGTGAAGGCTCACTTGGTCGGATTGTTCAGGGTTTTGGCCAATGCTAATGAGATCTTATTAGGTTGGTTTTTTCCCTGGATTTGGGGTTTTCCTAGATAAGCATTTGTGTTTATGTGTTTATGGTTGTTGCTGGTTATTTTTTTATTTATTCCTCTCAGTAATTACTTATGTTATGCAGTAAATTTCTTAATAGGAAGGACCATGGAGGAGGCGTGGACCAGGAAGGATGAGCAGGAGGGCCCCAAGAAGGTATGGAAGTGACTTGGTTGGGGTTGCAGTATGCCTGAAATGTCCCTTGCATCCCCTGCTGGTATGGTCTAGGTCCATGCGGTCTCCTTTGGTTCATGAAATAGCGTGGTTCAATGGCTCCTTCGACCCCTTGGTATACAGCTTTAAGTCTGGGAAAGGAAGGGCAATTATCTATAGAATCATCTTCTTCATAGACTGAACAAACCTATATAGAGTTCAATGAACATTCATTCCTAGGATGCCTCCTGATGCATCTAGGGCAAAATATGGCCAAAGCCCTCTCTGATTCCTCTTGTTTTCTTTTGATATGCAAGGTATCCATTTGCGTGGTAAGAGTCTACAACATCTCACTTTTGAAGTCTTCCAGCATGTTTCCAATTTCACCTTTAATGGATGAATTGGAAGAGGAGGTACTGGCGATGGGTTGACTCCCCCTACCTTTCTTTTTGGCTACTCTAGAATGGTTTCTAAAAACAATATTTATGTCGTCATAATATAGTTGGTAGATGTCTCCCCCAGCTAGCAGATGGAGGGTATCTAGAAGGTCTTGAAAAATTCCCCTAAGCAGGACCAACTTTAGAGATTTAGGGTCAAGCGTATGCCTAGCCCTTTTGTAGCTGAGCTGGAACTTCTCTTCATAATCTTCCAAGGATTCATCACATCCCATGGTCATTCAGAAGATTTCTTCTTTGGTATCTTTTGATCTACAGTAGTCTCGATACTTGTCATTAAAGGCCTACTACATCTCAACCCAAGTTGTGATGCTATTGCCAGGTAACCCATGAACTAGCACAATGTTGCATCCTTGAGAGTAGAAGGGAATAGATTCAAATTTTTCTCATCTTCTACATAGTCATAGGTTTGATAGATGACAACAAACTTAAACAAGAAGGTGTCAGGATCTTCTGTAGTCAAACCATGGAAGTCAGGTATGGCTGAAGGGCTTATATTCTTCATTTTGGTGTCGCCATTGATCTCCCTAATGGGAAAGGTACCCTCTATTCTCTCTCCATTCCCCTTAGCATTTCTATTTTTAGCCATTAGCTCAGGAGGGATGTTTTCTTCTTCTTCTTCCCCTATAGGTTCTTCAAATATCTCTAGCTTTTCACCTAAAGGTTCTTCTTGATGACTGCCACAGAAGAAGAGAGAAGGTTGGCTGTGTGAGGTAGTGGGGATGTTGGCCAAGAATTTTCCTGAATTATATCTATTCCTACGAGGCATGAAAGGAAATATTTTCGGTTTGTTTTTGTTTTTTTTCACATTGATGGTACTTGCAAAACTGAAATGGATTGAACAAAAAAAATTACAACTAACTGAAATGAAATTTGCAAAATTGAAAAGGAAAGAAAGGAAATGCAGAACTTGAAAGAAATGACTAGCCTACTCTTGCTGCAATGAAATTTGCAGAATTGAAAAGGAAAGCAAGGAAATGCAGAAGCTGAAAGAAATGACTATTATACTTTTGTTGAAATAAACTACTTAGCAGAATGTTGTGATAGAAAATAGAAGAAAGTAGTAATCACAAAATACTCTGACACTTCCCCGGCAATGACACCGAAAAGTAGTGAGCACCAATATTGCAGCAACAATGATGCAACTCATGGGTTGCCTACTTTACTCTTATCAACCCGGTAGTTCGTAACAAACTTGGAAGCAATTGTGTTGTATGCACAAGTACTAGTTCTTACTAGAGGCAGTCACCTAGTCAGCTGGCGCAAGATCACTAGGAGCTCTAACCAACTTCTATGGATTCCAAAAGAAGCTCTATATGTGATGAAAGAAAGAAAAGCTTACTCTACAGAGGCTACTCTAATTTCAAAAAGGAAAAAGACTGAAATGTAAAGTAAAGCTAGCAAACCCTACTTAACCAACTAATCCTACTTTTGTAGAAAGCACTATGAAAACCATGAAATGAATTCCATTACCTACTCAAGGAAGTAAACAACATCTACTCATGTTATTTCTAGAAGTAAATGAACAAAAAACATATTTTTTCATTTTTATGTATTTTTATGTGAAATTGATAGGCATGTATTTTATTATGTGTGAAGGTGGAAGCGAGTAGGTGTGTTGAAGGGAAAATTTGGGGTTCATGGCGATGTAGGATGGTGTGGATGGGTCCTAGTAGGTCTCAGGTGGCCTTCTAAAGGCATTTCCAACACTCAGCCTTCAAAAGAAAGCCTACAGGAAAATATATAGGAGGACACAAGGGATCTACAAGAGGTCTACAGGAGGATGCCGAGAGCAATTTTGAAGGTTTTGAGGTTGTGAGAGTGGGTGGAAAAGCTATTTGAAGGTTGGGATGATGTGTTAGGGCACCTAGGGTCCACCAAGAATCACTAGGAGAGGAAAAAAGGATTGGGAGAGGAAGAATTCCTATGGAAAAAATGCAGAAAACTAAGGCAGATTTGAGGTGAACTTTGGGCAACCTATAGGGCATGGATCAACGAGAGAATGTGATGGCTGATAGGCTGACCTGCTACGAGGAGAGATCTTCTGCAAGAGAACTGACAGTTAATCAATAAGATCAAGTAAGCAAGTGAGTACATCAAAAAACATAATTTTGCATCAAGCTAATCTAAACTATGATCCATTGAAGTGAATGCTGAGAAATGCTATAAGAAAAGAAAGCATGGAATAAGAATTATTGCCAATACAAAAATGAGCATGGTGGAAAATATCTAAAGCAAAGCTTTAACCTTCTAACACACTTGCAAACTCTAGAAATCCTATGGAGAAGGAAAATCTGTGTTTTTGGGGCAGCAAGAGGGTCTTTGCCTCAATTCATGGTCCTAAAGGGAGGAAAAGGGGCCAAGGCAATGTTGCTAGCCTTTTGAATCTTCTTTCTATCACTGCTTAACCTGATATAGAAAACAAAAATCAAATCAAACTACTAAACCATCAAAAACAACCTATTCTTAACCAAGAAAGAAATTCATCTAACAACAACTAACCCATAAACTGAAACAAAGCATATAAATACAAACATAGAGGAGCTTGGCTACTTGGATTGGGCCCTAACCCAAGAGCTTCAGCCCTCCGAGGTAACTCAGTGCTAGTTCGAAAAGGATCTCATCTTTATTATCAAAACAGTAATAGGATTATATGAAACTATACACAAAAGTAAGCTCGAAGTTGACTAGAGTTTTACAATAGCCAAAGTACAACAAAAATCTAACCCTAGTGAGGCCCTAGGCCTCTCTACTTATACAACTGAAGCTCCCAACAACTTCCTTAAAATCAGGGAGGCTTGGCTCCCAAACTTAAGGTAAACATCAGTTATCCTCCACTTGCTCGACTGCCTCCTATTGCATTGATTTGGTTGTTTGTACTTTGAGGTGCACGAAGGGGAATTCAAAGTGGGGAGTAATAAATGAGGGGGATTGATTCCTATGAATCCTCTCCTTTGTCCACTTCAAGTTATTGCTGCCAACTGTCCATTGAATCTTTGACTTTGTCTTCAAAATTCAACAAAAATCTGCATTAACGACATACTAGACCACATGGCATCATAGCTAACTCAACTCACTCCATAAGAATAAATAAAATAAAAAAACGTGCAATAAGCTAAGAGAATGGTTGATTTAACTATGTTAGGAGGCAAAATGACCCCATATAATTACCCATTTAAGGGGCTCATCAAAGTGTGACAACGAATGATGACATTATTATCGGAGTGATCATATCGCAACATTTAATGGTGTTTATCGGTGGGGGAGTATTAATGCAAGTGATAAGGTGAACTCGATAATATATAGATGTAGTTTAATGGGATTTGAAATCCATTATTGTGTTATCGCATATCGGATGTGATAGAGACATGTGTTAAAGAAACCCATGAGAGACCGCGACTGCAATTAGTGATAAAGGAGCCTTGAGAATTGTGCAGGAGCCATGAAATAAGCAGAATAAGGCATAAAATATGTGTTTTATGTGTATTTCCCTTATAAAGGGTTTATAATGAAATAAAGCACCGATACATGTTTTTTATGTGTAAGTCCAACCTTATCATAAGATAATGTGGGAACTGATTATATATGCGGCATAAGGGTTAGTGGAAGGTTTATGAGGGTTTATAAAACTGGGCTATTGTAATGAATTCATTCCACCGGGGTTTATTTAAAGGGGCCTTAACCGTAAAGGTTTGAAGACTAATACATGCAGGTAAACCTATTCCAGGCAGCCTTTCATCATTTTGGTATCAGAGCAGGTTTTCCTTCTCTTAGTAAAGATGGAGGTAGGAAGAAGGGGATGAGGAAGAGCCATCAGAAGAGCAGAAGATGAATGGTTAAGAGAAGAGATTATAAATTGAACTGCACGTTTGGTAGCAGTGGAAGCAAGGAGGCGCAGAGATCCTGAAAGTGGGGATGATAGTGAGGAGGAAAACGTAGCCACGATAGATGGGTCAAATGATGAAGGATAGAAATTAACCTTTTGAGGTCAGTTCTGTTGGCTAGCAGCAAGCCAAGATGAGAGCTCTCTAATTATGATGGAAGTTTGTCCACAGAGGCCTTGTTAGACTAGATAAGTGAATTGGATAAATATTTTGAGTATGAAAAAATTAGCGAAGACAAGAGAGTTAGGTTTGCTATCACCAAATTGAAGGGACATGTAGCATTATGGTTGGACAGTGTACAAGAAAAAAGGAGGAGATTAAACAAACCATTGATTAAAAAATGGGACAGGATGGTTTCTAGAATGAAGAGCAAGTTTCTGCATAAAGATTATCAAATTTTCCTTTATAGGCAAGTACAAAACCTGAAGTAGAGAATGATGACTATGAAGGAATATATTGAAGAATTTTATATAAATAATCTGAGAGCTGGTTATGTAGAAGATACCCCTGAGAAAAAATGAGGTTTGTGAATGGTCTACGTACGGAGATCCTAGACGAAATTAGCATTCTTTCTGCTAATATCATGGAGGAAGCTTATCAGAGTGCTTTGAAGGTGGAGGAAAAGATTGCTAGGAAACAAAAGGCCATAAGAGGACACGGTTCTGGTAGAGGTCGAGGACAAACCTTTGGCAGAGGTAGGACTGCCAATAGCAATGAAGAGAGTAGTAGTTCAAAGACTGTAGGATAGAGTGAAAGGGAAGGTAACATGATCTGAAAATGAGATCTTAAAACAATATTAAGGTATTACAGACTCATGTGCAGGAATGCCTATACTACTTAGTGCAATTGATCGAAAATATTGTGAATAATATAGACAATGAGTACTTAGAGAAACATAATAGACAAGCACACATCAACACAACAAATAATCAAGGAGTTCACCCAAAACTCTTGGGCTACGTCTCTTGGTACAAATTTCAGTGGTGACCTCTCTATTATGTCTTTAAGAGTAGAGTTTATACAAGTGTGACCTCAAATCATGTCTCAACACAACAGGAATAAACAACAAAGTCTTACTTGAATCCCTCAATTCTTTCTGAATACACAGACTCTCTGTCTCTCTCTCTATCTTTTGTTTTCTCTCTGTATCGGCATTGCCTTCCCTATCTCAATCACTGACTGGATTTTAAGCCTATTGGTGCTTGTTTGTTCATATCCCCTTTCAAGCTCTCTTGCCTTTGGCCTTTGTTCGTTCAAATCCACTCTGACCATTAAACAATCATTGTGAAATGCCTTCAAGTATGGTGGCCACCCATTTTTAAACGGAAAGGAAAATTGGCGCAGTTGAAATAAACGAGAACACGTTTCTCTATTTACATAGAGAAATACACGAAGAATGGTGAAAAACTAGAAAAACACTTTCTATCAGACTTCGAAAATCATCGAATCCACCCTATAATCCTTTTGGATCCATTGTTGGTCACTATCGCAACCCCAGCGCTGATCTGGGTGATCTCTGATCCAATGGTTGATATTCATTTTAGGTGGCTTATGCGTATGGAGATTACCTCCCTGAAAAGGCAGTTTTCTCTCTCCAACTTCAAGCCACGTGTTGGCCAGTGTATGGGATCGGGTGGAGCCCATCCAATACCACATACCGCCTGAGGTTCACATGAAATCTCACTTCTTACGAAACTCAAATAATATAAAGCTACGTGTATTAACCTTCCGGGTCTGTTTTATCACTCCGACACATTTTCTTTGTATTTTGTTTATTTAACATAAATGCAAAAGTACATAGAAAAACCCTTTTTACCAAAACTCAAAATATATTAAATTCTATCCATAAAACTGGTTGGGTCTAGCTATCGCAAGTCACATTTGTATCATCCTTGCTCATTTGTATTGTTATGATGTGATATTGCAATGCGATATATTGCAATCGCATATTGCCTAACCTTCGGGCCATGGGTTAAGTCCTTCTGTGTGTGTATTAGCGATGCAATATTGTGAGTAAATCTAGACCGTTGATCTGCATGCTTGATCAATGACCTTCATTTAATCACACTGATCACTATCCTGATTTCCATAAGGCTGGCTCTGATAGAATCTGCTTGCCACCTCCAATTGCAATACGTTGATTAGATCTAGACCATTGATTGGTCCGATGTGACAGCTCCTGTGTAATGTTGCTTTAGCCTCCGCTTAACTCTATTTTGACCATTTCTTCATGTTTTTCTCGTGCAATAGTGTTTTCCACCATTTGTGAAGATTTTTCCTTTGCAATAGTGTTTAAGTATAGAAAGACTTAGAGGGTTTTAGGATCCATTTTGGATCAAACGTTCCCACTAAAAAGATTTTGGACCACAAAAAGTTGGTTTATAGGCATCGATCAAGTGAAGATACATCTTCCTCACTTGCCCAATTTCTATCCATCGTGCATTGCCTGGTTTTGAACCATTGAGTCTGATTCTTAGGTACCGAACATCCCGTCTACGCATAGTTCTCACCTCTCCAGAACTATGTCTTCCTGCAACTCATTGAGATATTTAGGCAACATATCATCAATAGAAGGCAACGGACTTTGCTCTTCGAGATCTTCAATCAACGAAGGTTCATACCATCTCAAGTTTTCCATATTAACGATTGAATAGATATGCATATAAGCTGGCAAATCAAGGTGAAAAGCATTTTCACCAATCTTCTCAAGTATTTTGATAGACCCATACCTTATTTGTTTCAACTTCTTACCTTCACCTTGCATTCTATCTATGCTGATGTACTGCCAGACTTGATCACCAACTTGGAAAGTATGCTCAATTCGATGCTTGTCATGCCTTGCCTTGTACATGACCTAGCTTCTTTACAGCTATTCTTGCACTACCTGGTGAATTTCTTGGGTCTGTTCAATGAACTTGGTTGCTTTGTCCACATTACTGTGTCCATCAACTGCTATGTCTTTACCAAAGACAACATCCAAGGGAGACTTTGGTATAAAACCAAAACAAATCTCAAAAGGAGATCTCTGAGTAGAAGAGTGCTTGGCCTAGTTGTAAGCATGTTGCACATAACACAAATTCTCATCCCAAAGCTTAGGATGCTTGCTGCAATAGACTCTCAGCAATTGGATCACTATCCTATTGACCACCTCATTTGACCATCTATTTGTGGATGAAATGTTGTGATCTTCTTCATTCTCATCTCCATCAACTCCCATTGACTTGGCCAAAATTTCCCAACAAATGGGGAATATTGATTAGATATAATAGAAGTGGGTAACCCAAAATGAACCCATACATGTTGAAAGAACAACTTTGTTGTTTGTTCAACTGTGACCTGCTTGTTACAAGGTAACAAATACACATTTTACTAAACCTATCCACAACAACATACAAATAATCATGACCTTTTCTAGATTTTGGCAATCTGCCAACGAGGTCCATGCAAACATTTTCCCAAGGACAAGAAGGAACTAGAGGTGGAGTGTACAAGCCTAATTTTCTATTACTAGGTTTGCTTGTAGCACGCATAGTACACCCTTTAATATGTCTAGAAATTGTTTCATGCATTCTTGGCCAATAACAGAACCTTTGCAACTATGTAACTATTTTACTTACAAAAAAATGACCTGATATGAGAGAAGTATGTGCTCCTTGGATTATGTTATCTCTTTTAGTTTGTGGAATGCATAACTTTCCCAAATGATATAAGAGTTGGTCCTTAACATAATAATCCAATTCTTCTGCTTGCTTGCCATGACTTAAAGTTGCATATACATCTTCAAAATCTACATCTTGAGCATATTGTTCAATGTAACTTTCATGCATTACTGAGTTATGCTTAAGTATGGTAGATGCATTTATGATTGGTCTTGATAGCATATCTACAACCTTATTGTGTATGCCCTTCTTATATCTGATGGCATGATGAAATTGTTGTAGGAAACCCATCCACCTATAATGTCTTGAATTTTGTAATTTAGTTTGTGAGTGAAAATATTGAAGTGGTTGATGATCAGTATGTATGATTGTTTCTTTGCCCACTAGGTAATGTTTCCACTTTTTCACACTCTGTACTAATGCATACAATTCTTTATCATATGTGGGATAATTAACTACTGTAGAATTAAATGTCTCAGAATGATAGCATATGGGTTTACCGTGTTGCATCAACACTTCTCCCACGGCATAGTCACTGGCATTTGTTTCAATCTCAAATGGATTTTGAAGATTTGGCAATGCTAGTACTAGTGTTGTACTATTTTTTTCTTTTAAGGTGTCGAAGGTTTTCTGTTATTTGCCTCCCCACTGAAACAACTTGTTCAATCCTATTAAAGCATGTAAGGGAGCTGTAATCAAACAAAAGTTAGCAATAAACTTTCTCCAGTATTGTGCTACTCCTAGGAAACTCCTAACATTTGTAGCAGATTTGGGTTTAGGGAAGTTCACAATGACTTCAACCTTAGAGGGATCTATCTTCAATTCACCACCGCCTATAATATGACCCAAATAATTTAAAGATGTTTTTCCAAATTCACATTTTGACAATTTCACATAGAGATTTTCTCTTTTTAAAACATCTAAAGTTTTCATTACATCCTTCAAATGGTCTTCCCATGTTTTACTGAAAACAAGAATGTCATCTAAATATACAATTTACAAAATCATCAATAAAAGGTCTGAGTACATCGTTCATAACTCTCATCAAAGTGGCATGAGCATTAGTTAAGCCAAAAGGCATAACCAACTATTCATATAGCCCTTACTTTGTCTTGAAAGTACTCTTCCATGCATCTTGTTCTACAATTGTGACCTAATGATAGCCACTATGCAAGTCTAACTTGGAAAAGTAAACTGCTTCTTTCAACTGATCTAATAGATCATCAATATGAGGAAGAGGATAATGATTATTGATTATTATTTTATTCAGTGCTATATAATCAATGCACATTCTCCACGAACCATTTTTATTTCTCACCAGCATGATTGGAGGTCCACATGGTGATGTGCTTGGTCTTATGAACCCTTTATCAAGTAGTTCTTGTACCTTCTTCTTTCTCTTTTCATTCTCTAAAGAGGATAACCTGTACATTCCGATGTTAGGTAATGGAGCATCTTGCAACAAATGAATATCATGTACTATTTTCGATTTACGTGGTTGACCTTTAGGTTCTTGAAATAGGATATCATATTCTGAAACAACTTTAACTAAATCAGCTTTCTGTTTAGCATCACAACCATCAAATACATTTTTTTATCAGGGTTCTTTTCTTTTACAACCATTAGTAAAAATTGCTTACATGAATTCACAATTCCTTTCATCTGCCCTGAGTTTATGAGAGAATATTTATTTTTGAGTTTATGAGCTCTTAAAATATATTCTATTCCATGTTTAGTGAGTTAATACTTATTTTCAGCTCTGTAGAAAATGGATTTCCTATCATACAAGTAAGGACTTCCCAAAACAATACCACATATATCCAAGGGAACTATATCTAACTCAACCTCATCTAGAAATGTTGACCCAATAGTAGACCTAAGTTTTCATTGCCTTGTTACTTCTAGATTTGCTGTATCACATACCCAACCTAATGGATATGGCTTCTTGTGAGGTGTTTTTAGTAATCCCAACTTCTTTACAATTGTTTCAGAAATCAAGTTTACTTGTGATCCACTATAAAATAAAGTATCAATATTTTGGTTCTTGGAAATGACTCTAATATGAAAAAGCTCATGTCTTTTCCTCTCATTATTTTCATTATCAATAGATTGTGTAGAATTACTTGTGGATGATTCATAATTTTTACCTTTTGTACCTATGGCTGTGACTATTGTTTCATCACCTGAGTCTGACCCCAAGTATTTTTGAATAACAACAATAGTCTTTTTCTTCTTACCACCAAACTTCTTAGGTTTCAGCTCTAGATGCAAAGACCAGCAGTGTGCATCATTGTTTCCATCCTTCTTGTAATGAGTGCATGAAGGTTTGTCCTTCTATACAGCATTTGTCTTCCTCTCCTTCCATTTCAGCTTCTTCTTTTCCTTGTTCTTACTTGCAGAGTGTTTAGATGATCCCCCAACCTTTGGGTTCACATTCTCGCCTCTAGCTTCTAGATGTGTAGATTGAACTGATACATCATCTAGGCTAGTGGGATTAAACATGAGAATGGTGTGATTCAAATAACTATGCAGACCACCTATATACTTCAGCAAAGTTTCAAGTGAGTCTAGAGATATGCCTAGAGTTAAAGCTATTTTTCTAAATTCCTGGGTATAACTTTGTACACATTGACCCTTTAATTGGTGAAGAGTTTGCCAACTCATCATTTCTTGTTGCATATAAGCTAGAGGATAGAATTTTTTTTTTTGATGGAAAAAACAAATTCATTCCAGGTAGAAAGAATTTTACCATGTCTCTTCAGATCAGCTTGTGTCTTGCCTTCCCACCAAACTAGGGCAGTTCCTCCAAGTCGAAGGCTAGCCAACTAAATCTTTCTCCTTTTTGAATCAATTTGTCTTATCCAGTTATCTAGCTTTTCTGCATTTAGTTCTCCATCATAAAATGGAAAATCAAATTTCACATCTAATTTAATCAAAGAAGTTTTCTTCTTTTTCTTATCAGGGCTAGGAGATGAGGATGATGAAGGTGATGGTGGAGGAGATGATGGAGGAGGAATTTCCCCTTTCGCTTTACCCTCTAGAGGGTCAAATAGAGAAGGTTCCTCTGCTCCTTTTTCTTGTTTGGGTGTTGAAGTGCTTTCACCTCAACCCTTCTTAAATTCTCGATACATCTCTTCCACCATGGCTCGCATGGCCATAAAACTGTCCATGAACTGAGATTATGATTGCAATGGAGCTTCTTCTACCATTTTCCTCTGAGGATAGACTCTTCCAATCTCTGAATTAGCCTCAACAAGTTCTCATTCTCCTAGTTTGAGCTTTGACCTAGTTAGCATTCAATATCCAGCACAAGCTTGTCTAAGCTTAACAAAACCAAAACCAAAAGCTTTGATACCACTTGATCCGAAAACGACATCTTAAAATAGTTTTAAGGTATTAAAAACTCATTTGCAGGAATGCCTATATTACTTAGTGCAACAGATCGAAAAGATTGTGAATAATATAGACAATGAGCAGTTAGAAAAACATAATAGACAAACACACATCAACACAACAAATAATGAAGGAGTTCACCCAAAACTCTTGGGCTACCTCTCCTAGTCTAGCTTTCAGTTGTGACCTCTCTATTATGTCTTCAAGAGCAGAGTTTTTACAAGTGTGAGCTCAAATCGAGTCTCAACACAAAAAGAATAAACAACATGGTTTTACATGAATCCCTCAAGTATTTTTTAGTACACATACTCTCCCTCTCGCTCTCCATCTTCTATTTTCTCTATGTCTCAGCACTTCCTCCCCTGTCTCTGCAACTGACTGGCATTTAAGCCTATCGGTGCTTGTCTATTCATCTCCCCTTTTGGGTTCTCTAGCTTTCGGCCTCTGTCTATTCAAATCCCCTCTGAGGGTTAAACAATCATTGTGAAACACCTTCAGGTATGGTGGCCACCTATTTTCAAATGGAAAGGAACATTGGTGTAGTTAAAATCCCTGGGAACATGTTTCTCTATTTACACAAAGAGATACACCAAAAACATTGAAAAACCCACAAAAATCTTTCTATTGGACTTCAAAAATCATCGAATTTTCCCTATAATCCTTTTGGATCTGCCTTTGGTTGCTATCGCAATCCCACCATTGATTTGGGTGATCTCTCATCCAACGGTTGATATTCCTTCCGGGTGGCTTATGCATACAGAGATTACCCACTTGAAAAGGCAGTTTTCTCTCTTCGATGGAAAGCCACATGTCGACCAGTGTATGGGATTGGGTGGAGCCCGTCCAATACCACTTACCGCCTGAGACCCACCCAAAATCCCACTCATTATGGAACTAAAATAATATAAAGCTAGATGTATTAACCTTTGGGGTCTGTCTTATCGCTTCAGGTGCATTTTCTTTGTATTTCATTTATTTAATAAAAATACGAAAATACATAGAAAAACCCTTTTTACTGGAACTCAAAATATATTAAATTGTATCCATAATACCCATCGGGTCCGGCTATCGCAAGTCACATTTGTATCTACCCCACTCCCTTGTATTGCTGCAATGCGATATTACGATGCGATATATCACAATCACATATCACTTAACCTTTTAGCCGTGGGTTGAGTCCTTTTGTGTGTGTATTGGTGATGTGATCTTGCAATTAGATCTGGACCATTGATTGGTCCGATCCAACAGCTCCTGTGCAATGTTTCTTTTGCCTCCGCTTAACTCTGTTTTCACCATTTCTTCATGTTTTTCTCATTCGATAGTATTTCTGCCATTTGTGAAGGTTTTTCCTTTGCGATAGTGTTCAAGTATAGAAATACTTAGAGGGTTTTAGGATCCATTTTGGATCATAACACCAGAGGAGGAAGGTCATACCAGTGAGGAAGAGGTAATGGCAAAGGCAGAGGAAATGCCTATCAGTGTTACAAGTGTCACAAGTGGGTACACAGGTCCTTTGAATGTCCTGAAAACAAACAAATTGGGTAGAGGGGAGCATATGTCACTCAGCCCGATGAAGCGGAGGCACTTCCACAGGAGGTGGAAAAAATACTAGAAATAGAGAAGCCTTGGTGTTGAACAAGGTATTATTAAAACTAGCCAAGGAAGTAGTTGAATATCCACAGACGAAAGCATTGTTTTGAATTGCATGTGAGCCGCATGAAAAATGTTGTAAATTGATTATTGACAGCGGGAGCACTAATAATTTGGTAGCAACGGAGATGATGGAGAAACTAGGTTTGAAGAGAGAAAATCAGCCAACTCCATACAGGGTTTCGTGGTTGCAGAAGGGACACAAATTGTTATTTGATGAACAATGTAAGGTAGATTTTCAAATAGGCAAGTACAAGGATAAGGTGACTTGCAACATAATGCCGATGGACATGTGCCATATTTAACTTGGCAGACCATGGCAGTACAATATAAAGGTAGTCCATGATGGAGTGAAAAATTGTTACAGATTTGTCAAAGATGGGATAACGCATACCTTGGTACCCATCAAAGAAGAGGGGACGACAGAAGCAAGTGGAAAAAAAGTGTTGCTACTAGGAGGAAAGGAGCTTCTGCGATGGATTGAGGATAGTGAATTGGGTAATGTAGTTGTCAGAAGACCAAGGGTAATGTTAGTACACACCAACCTTACTGATTTACCTATGGAGATATAGAACATGCTGCAAGAATTTAGTGATATTGTGGTAGACAATATACCAGACAAATTACCATCGAAGCGGAGCATTAGTCACCATATTGATTTTATTCCAGGAGCCAGTTTGCCAAACAAGGCTTCTTATCAGATGAGTCTGAAGGATAGTGAAGAAATCTGGAAGCAGGTGCAGGAGTTGGTGGATAATGGACTGATTTGGGGGAGTTTAAGCCCTTGTGCAGTTTCGACTGTTTTAGCCACTAAGAAAGGAGGTGATTGGAGAATGTGCACAGATTCCCTGGCCATTAACAAGATCAACATCAGGTATAGATTTCCTTTACCTCAAATGGATGATATGATGGATTGTTTGAGGGGAGCGGCATATTTTTCAAAGATATACCTAAAAAATAGCTACCACCAAATCATAATTCGAGAAGGTGACGAGTGGAAGACAGCTCTCAAAACTAATGAAGGCTTGTACGAATGGCTGGTTATGCCATTAGGATTGAGTAACGCCCCTAGCACGTTCATGCGATTGATGATGAGATGCTGAAGGAATTCATTAATAAATTTGTTATTATGTATCTAGATGATATACATATATTTAGCAAGACGAAGGAAGAACATTTTCGACACATGAGGTACGAATTGGAAAAATTGCAGTAGAATAAATTACTAATAAATTTAAAGAAATGTTATTTTTTGAAGAAAGAGTTAATTTATTTGGAGTTTGTGATTTCTGAGAATGAACTAAAAATGGATCCAAAGAAGGTTGTAGCCATAGTTAGCTGGCCGTCTCCCAAAAGTTTGTTTAAGGTGCAGAGTTTCCATGGATTGACGCGTTTTTATCAGAAATTTATTAAAAATTTCAGTGGGATTTGTGCACCCATGTTGGACACCATTAAGAAAATAAATCATCCTTTCCATTGGAAAAAAATGGTAGAGAAGAGTTTTCAGCTGCTCAAAAGGAAAATTACCAAAAAACTGATTTGAGGTTACCAGACATTAACAAACTTTTCCAAGTTCGTTTTGATGCCAATGAGACAACCATTGGTGCTGTACTTAGTCAAGAGCACAAGCCAGTAGCCTATTTCAGTGATAAAATAAATGAAAGTGGGTAGAAATACTTATGACAAGGAATTTTATGCAGTGGTTCAAGTGCTAAAGAATTGGAGACATTATCTATTGGCCAATGAATTTGTCTTATTTTCAAACAATTCTGTGTTGCAGTATATCATACAACAGCATAAGCTGAAGCATAAACATGTGAAGTGGGTGGAGTACTTGCAGAGCTCCACGTTTGCATTGAAACACATCAATGGTCAAGCCAATAAGGTGGTGGATGCGTTAAGAAAGATGAATTTGTTCCTACAGGAGAGTAAAATACAAGTATTAGGATTTGAACATTTTAATGACTTGTATGAGACAGATGCAAATTTTAAGGAAGCTTATGAAACTTGACAAAATCCATTGTTGAGGGACAACAGTCCATGGTTGGACTATAATATGAAAGAAGGATTAATGTTCAAAGGAGGGTGGTTGTGTATTCCGTAATGTTCTATGAGAGAGAACTTAATCTAGGAAAATCATAGTGGAGGTTCAGCTAGGCATTTTGGCATAGACAAGACCTTGGATCAGTTAAGCCACTTTCACTATTGGCCAATGATGCACAGAGATGTAAAAAGGTTTGTGACTAGATGTAAAGTGTGTCAGCTTGGAAAGGGTCACAGCCAAAACACATAGTTTTATACGCTCTTACCCATTCCGAATAGACCATGGGACTCAGTCAGTTTAGACTTTGTTTTAGGTCTACCAAAGACACAATGGGGATTCAATTCCATCATGGTGGTGGTGGATCATTTCACCAAAATGGCACATTTCTTTCCATGCAGGAAAACCAGTGGCGCTAGACATGTAGCGCATTTGATATTTACCGATATAGTTAGCTAGTATAGCTTACCGAAGTCTATTGTTTTGGATTGAGACATTAATTTTAAAGGAGAATTTTGGAAAACCTTATGGAAAAAGTTAGACACCAAACTAAACTTCAGCTTAGCTTGTCATCTATAGACTGATGGTCAAATCGAAGTCTAGGAAATTTGTTGAGGAGTTTGGTTGGAGAAAATTCTCGAGAGTAGGACCATGTGCTTGAACAAGCGAAATTTTCTTATAACGATTCGCCCAACCGAAGTACGGGTAATAGTCCTTTCCAGATCCTATATGGAATGCACCCATGTGCAGTACATGAGTTACGAGATTTGGGACAATTGGAGCGCAGGAGTGCTGATGGTGAAGACTTCGCAAAGGCAATCAACGATCTCCATGAACAGGTGAAATTAAAATTACAGAACAGTAGCCAAAGATACAAGTAGAAGGCAGATTTGAAAAGGTGGGAGGTACAATTCAACATAGGAGACATGGTATTAGCACACCTACACAAGGAGAGGTTTCCTACAGGTGAATACAACAAGCTGAAATGGAAAAAAATTGGCCTTGTAAGATTCCTCGGAAGTTTTCTACGAATGCTTACGAACTGCAGTTATCCCCGGGGATTGGAATTTTACCCATTTTCAATGTAGTAGACCTGTACCCCTACATTGCATAGATGATGAAGAGAGTTCAGAAAGACAAACACGGAACACCCAGAAAGAGAATGATTCATGGATTAAACAAATTCCCCCAGCAAAGCCTCTAGAGATTGAACAAATCCTAGATACCCAACTGGCTAGACAGACTCAACAGAAGGAATATTTGCAGGACCTAGTTATGTGGAAGGGTCATCCTATTGGAGATAGTTCTTGGTTATATGCTGACTAGATTCAAAGCGTCGAGTACTTTATTGAATAGCTCATGGATAGGAGCCATGAGTTTAATTTACCTGGGGAGCCTGATGCAAGAGCATCGGAATGAAGAGGCGGCAACTGGGAGATGTTTCGTGTTATTTCTATTTTCATTTTATTTTGGCAAATAGAGACGAAAGAAATTCAAGTTTTTGTTTCATTTAGTTTCATTTTGCGTCATTTTGAATTAAGGCCAAACCAGCCATTGTTAGTTTTTGAATTAGGCAAAATAGGATTAGATGGGAACAAGTTTGAAGAAATTATTTCATAACTGAGGAAAAATTCCTTGAACTGTAAAAGAAATTTCTAATGATGTATTGAAAAGGAAATAAGAGAGAAGATTAGAGGGTGAGCCAAATTAGAGTATGATTGTAAGCATGCTGGCAGAATGTAAAAGGGGTCACTGGTATTAGGAGAGCAGGCCATAGAGAGAGACAGAGTCTCAATAAGTATCCTTTGCTTATTTGTTATGTGCAAAGATAAATTCAAATCAATATAAATGTGTGTTTCAAATGATTGAATGATGAATTCAATGTGAATCTGAGCTTTTGTACCATATATATATGTGCAAGTGAATTCGGCGAACTCAAAGAGGAGATTGAATACATAGAGAAGAATTACACGTGACATAGCGGAAAGTGTTATAAGACCCAAATAATAGAGGAGCTAAAGATTGAGGAAGTGGCGCTCAGGGACCATTGGATCTAACAGATCAACAGTTGAGATATGATCGCGGAGAATGAGTGGAGTTTTAACTATCACATCAGAGGAAAATAAAAGGGCGTGAATAACCCTGACCTTGGATGATCGCCAATTGCGATCAAGCGATAGAGCGAGGATCGTTGGATATGTGGGGAGGATCAACAGTGGGGATTTAATCATGATATTAATTCAGGGAGTGAATATACTGTGCCTTAAAGAAGTGTGAAAATGAATTCCAATGCAATCATCGGAGTGATCGTATCGTAACATTTAATGTTGTTTATCGACGGGGGAGTACTGAGGCAAGCGATAAGGCAAACCCGATAATATATAGACGCAGTTTAATGAGATTTGAAATCCGTTATTGCGTTATCACATATCGGATGCGATAGAGGCATGTGTTAAAGAAACCCACGAGAGATGGTGACTGTGATTAGCGATAAAGGAGCCTCGAGAATTGTGCAAGCCATGGAATATGTGGAAGAAGGCATAAATGACATATTTTATGTGTATTTCCCTTATAGAGGGTTTATAATGAAATAAAGCGACAATACGTGTTTTTTATGTGTAAGTCCAACCTTATAATAAGATAATGTGGGAACTGATTATATATGTAGCATAAGGATTAGTGGAAGGTTTATGAGGTTTTATAAAACTGGGCTATTGTAATGAATTCATTCCACTAGGGTTTATTTAAAGGGACCTTAACTGTAAAGGTTTTAAGACTAATACACGCAGGTAACCCTGTTCCATGTAGCCTTGTGTCATTTTGGTATCAGAGCAGGCTTTCCTTCTATTAGTAAAGTTGGAGGTAGGAAGAAGTGGACGAGGAAGAGCTGTCAGAAGAGCAGCAACTGAAGGGTTAAGAGAAGAGATTAGAAATTTAACTGCACGTTTGGCAGCGGTGGAAGCAAGGAGGCATAGAGATCTTGAAAGTGGGGATGATAGTTAGGAGGAAAACACAGCCATGACAGATGGGTCAGATGACGAAGGACCATAAATTAAGATATTGAGGTCAGTTTTGTTGGCTAGCAGCAAGCCAAAACCAGAGCTCTCTAATTATGATAGCAATTTGTCCACAGAGGCCTTGTTAGACTGGATAACTGAATTAGATAAATATTTTGAGTATGAAGAAATCAATGAAGACAAGAGGGTAAGGTTTGCTATCACCAAATTGAAGGGACATGCACCGTTATGGTGGGACAATGTACAGGAGGAAAGGAAGATATTAAAGAAACGATTGATTTAAAATTGGGACAGGATGGTTGCTAGAATGAAGAGCAAGTTTCTGCCTAAAGATTATCAAATTGTGCTTTAGAGACAAGTACATAACTTGAAGCAGAAAATGGTGAATGTGAAGGAATATACTGAAGAATTTTATAGAATTAACTTGAGAGCTGGTTACGTAGAAGATACCCTTGAGAAAAAAACGAGGTTTTTGAATGGTCTATGGATGGCGATCCTAGATGAAATTAGCATTATTTCCCCTAAGACCATGGAGGAAGCTTATCAGAGTGCTTTGGAGGTGGAGGAAAAGGTTACTCGGAAAAAAAATGCCAGAAGAGGACATTGTTCTGGTAGAGGTCGAGGACAGACCTTTGGCAGAGGTAGGATTGCCAACATCAATGAAGAGGGTAGTAGTTCAAAGACTTCAGGACAAAGTGAAAGGGAAGGTAACACAAGATGAGGAAGGTCATACAAGCAAAGAAGAGGTAATGGTAGAGGCAGAGGAAATGCCTATCAGTGTTACAAGTGTCACAAGTGGGGAGACAAGTCCTTTGAATGTCCTGAAAATGAACAAACTAGGTAGAGGGGACCATATGTCGCTCAGCACGATGAAGCAGAGGCACCACCATAGGAGGTGGAAAATATACCAGAAACCAGAGAAGCCTTGGTGTTGAGCAATGCATTATTAAAGACCAGCTAAGGAAGTAGCTCAGTAGACACAAAGGAAAGCATTGTTCCGGACTGTATGCAAGTCGCACATAAAATGGTGTAAATTGATTACTAACAATAGGAGAACTGATAATTTGTTAGCTACGGAGATGGTGGAGAAACTAGATTTTAAGAGAGAAAAACAACCAACTCCATACAGGGTGTCGTGGTTGCAGAAGGGACACCAATTGTTAGTTGATGAACAATGTGAGGTATATTTTCAGATAGGCAAGTATAAGGATAAGGTGACTTACGACATAATGCTGATGGACGTGTGCCATATTCTACTGGGTAGACCATGACAATACCATCGAAAGGTATTCCATGAAGGAGTGAAAAATTGTTACAAATTTATCAAAGATGGGATAAATCATACCTTGGTACCCATGAAAGAAGAGGAGACAGCAGAAACAAGTGGAACGAAAGCATTGCTACTAGGAGGAAAGAAGTTTCTGCAATGGATTGAGGAGAGTGAATTGGGTTGTGCAGTTGTGAGAAGACCAAGGGAAATGTTACTACACACCAATCTTACTAATTTACCTATGGAGATACAGAACATGCTGCAAGAATTTTGTGATATTGTGGTAGACGATCTATCGGACAAATTACCACCAAAGTAGAGCATTAGTCACCATATTGATTTTGTTTAAGGAGCCAGTTTGCCAAACAAGGCTCCTTATCGGATGAGTTTCGAGTATAATGAAGAAATCTAGAAGCAGGTGAAGGAGTTGTTGGATAAAGGACTGATTTGGGAGAGTTTAAGCCCTTGTACTGTTTTGACTATTTTCCCCCAAGAAAGGAGGTGAGTGGAGAATGTGCACGGATTCCCAGGCCATTAACAAGATCACCATCAGGTAAAGATTTCCTTTACCTCAGATGGATGATATGATGGATTCTTTGAGTTGAGCAATGTACTTTTCAAAGATAAACCTGAAAAGAGGCTACCACCAAATCAAAATTCGAGAAGGTGACGAGTGGAAGACAACTTTCATGACTAATGAAGGCTTCTACGAATTGTTGGTTACGCTGTCTATATTGAATAACACCCCTAGCATGTTCATGCGATTGATGAATGAGATGCTGAAGGAATTCATTAGTAAATTTTTGATTGTGTATCTAGATGATATACTTATATTCATCCAGACAAAGGAAGAACATTTTCGACACATGAGATATGTATTGGAAAAATTGCAGCAGAATAAATTACTAATAAATTTGAAGAAATGTTCTTTTTTCAAGAAAGAGTTAATTTATTTCAGATTTGTGATTTCTGAGAATGAACTAAAAATTGACCTGGAAAAGGTTGCAGCCATAGTTAGCTGGTCGTCTCCCAAAATTTTGTTTGAGGTACGGAGTTTCCATGGATTGGCGAGTTTTTATCGGAAATTTATTAAAAATTTCAGTGGGATTTGTGCACCCATGATGGACACCATTAAGAAAATAAATCAGCCTTTCCATTGGACAAAAATGGCATAGATGAGTTTTCAGCCGCTCAAAAGGAAAATTACTGAAAAACTGATTTTGAGGTTACCAGACTTTAACAAGCTTTTCGAAGTTCATTGTGATGCCAGTGGGATAGCCATTTGTTCCATAATCAGTTAGTAGGACAAACCAATGGCCTATTTCAGTGAGAAACTAAACGAAAGTAGCCAGAAATACACGTCTTATGACAAGGAATTTTATGCAGTGGTTCAAGCACTAAAGCGTTGGAGACATTATCTGTTGGCCACTAAATTTGTCTTATTTTCAGACAATTCTACGTTGCAGTATATTATGCAGCATCATAAGTTGAACCATAAACATGTGAAGTGGGTGGAGTACTTGCAGATTTTCACGTTTATGTTGAAACACATCAACTGTCAAGCCAATAAAGTGGCATATGCATTAAGCAGGAGGAATTTCATACTATAGTAGAGTACAATACAAGTGTTAGGATTTGAACATCTTAATGACTTGTATGAGATAGATGCAAATTTTAAGGAAACTTATGAAGCTTTCCAAAATCCATTGTTGAGGGATAGCAGTCCATGGCTAGACTATAATATGCAAGATGGATTGTTTTTCAAAGGAGGGTGGTTGTGTATTCTAGAATGTTCTATGAGAGAGAACTTAATCCATGAAATGCATAGTGGAGGTTTAGCTAGGCATTTTGGCATAAACAAGACCTTGGATAAGTTAATCCACTCTTACTATTGGCCGAAGATGCGCGGAGATGTACAAAGGTTTGTGACTAGATGCAAAGTGTGTCAGCTTGCAAAGGGACACAACCGAAACATAGGGTAGTATACGCCCTTACCCATTTCAAATAGACCATGGGACTCAGTCAGTTTAGACTTTGTCTTAGGCCTGCCAAAGACACAACGGGAATTCGATTCCATCATGGTGGTGGTGGATCGTTTCACCAAAATTGCACATTTCATTGCATGTAGGAAAACCAGTGACGCCACACATGTAGCACATTTGTTCTTTAATGAGATAGTTAGATTGCATGGCTTGCCAAAGTCTGTTGTTTCGAACCGAGATGTTAAGTTTATAGGACATTTTTGGTGAACCTTATGGAAAAAACTAGACACCAAAATAAACTTCAGCTCAACTTATCATCCGTAGATCGATGGTCAAACAAAAGTGGTGAACTGTAGTTTGGTAAATTTATTGAGGAGTTTGGTTGTAGAAAATTCTTGACAGTAGGATCGTGTGCTTGCACAAGCTGAATTTTCTTATAACGATTCACCCAACCGAAGTATGGGTAAGAGTCCTTTCCAAATCCTATACGAAATGCACCCACGTGGAGTACATGAGTTACGTGATTTGGGACAATTGGAGTGCAGGAGTACTGATGGTGAAGACTTCGCAAAGGAAATCAGTGATCTTCATGAACATGGGAAATTAAAATTACAAGACAGTAATCAAAGATACAAGCAAAAGGAAGATTTGAAAAGGCGGGAGATACAATTCAAGCTAGGAGACATGGTATTAGCACACCTATGCAAGGAGATTTTTCCTATGGGCAAATACATCAAGTTGAAATGGAAAAAAATTGGGCCTTGTAGGATTCTCGAAAGTTTTTTGCGAATGCTTACAAACTGCAGTTACCCCCAAGTATTAGAATTTCACCCATTTTCAATGTAGCAAACTTGTACCCTTACATTGTGGTAGAGGAAAAAGATAGTTAGGAGAGAAAAACACATGATACCCAGAAAGAGAATGATTCGTTGATTAAACAAATGCCCCTAGCAAAGCCTCTAGAGATCAAACAAATCCTAGATGCCCAAGTGGCTAGACGGACTCGACGGAAAGAATATTTGTAGTACCTAGTCAAGTGGAAGGGTCATCCTATTGAAGATAGTTCTTTATTAGATGCTAGCCAAATTCAAAGCATCGGGTACTCTATTGAAGAGCTCATGGATAGGAGCCATGAGTTTAATTTATCCCGAGAACCTGATGCAGGAGCATCCGAATGAAGAGGCGACAACTGGGTGATGTTTCTTGTTTATTTTCATTTTATTTTGACAAGTAGAGAGGAAAACACTTCTACATTTTGTTTCATTTAGTTTCATTTTGTGTCATTTTAAATTAAGGCTGAATAAACCATTGTTAGTTTTTGAATTAGACAAAATAGGATTAGATAGGAAATAGTTTGAAGAAACTGTTTCACAACTGAGGAACAATGCCTCAAACTGTAAAAGAAACTACTAATAATGTATTGAAAAGGAAACAAGAGAGAAGAGTAGAGGGTGAGCTGAATTAGAGTATGGTTGTAAACCTACAGGCAGAATGTAAAAGGGGCCACTGGTATTAGGAGAGAAGGTGTTATGAAACTAACTCAAGAAAAGATAGAAAAAATAGATCAACGCCTTAGAATTCAGCCTCCTCGAGGGGGCAACCTCCTTTACATTACATAAATGAACAATTCTTGGATGATACAAACGAGAAGACCTCCTTTCTATATATAGGAGTCTAAGGGGTCATAACATAATCAGAGCCGACATAAAAATAATAATGTAAGGGCACAATAATAACAATAGTGGGCTTCTATAGGGCACAATAGTAACAATATGGGCACTACATGGGTACAACAATATAATAAGTGGGTTATACTAATAACAATAAGGGGTTACACTAGTAGTGTAGGGGCCTAACATGCCCCTCTCCTTCAAAAAGCATTGTCCTCAACGCTTGAGTAGTTCTTGATGATTCTGTATAAAATTATTGTCCTCCCATGTGGAATCTTCAGCGGGTAAGTTCTTCCACTTGATGAGATACTCTGAAATTGATTGATTTCGTAGCTGTCAGGTTCTTGTTTCTGTGATTGCTCCAGGTTCCAATATGAATTTTTCTTCCTCTTCAATTTTTGGTAATATTGTTTGAATTGGGATCTTTTGCAACTTTTGAATAAGTGGCCACACTTCTTCATCCTTCTTCCATTCATCCCTTGCTTTGTTTATCCAATCTGGTTGGATAATATAAATAGCACAAAACAATGCTTCCACATCCTCATCCTTGAAGAGTCTTCCCATTCGGTAAGGTCGCCATTTTTTAAGTGCATGTAGTATTGCCAACATTTCCTTCTCATAAATAGCTTGCTTGGGATGTAGCAGTAAAAATACCCAATCACCTACATCAAAACATTTTTCACTACAATGTTTATCTACCTGTTGTTTCGTTTGATTTTGCATCGAAGTGGTGTTATCCTTTAAAAGTTGGAGAACCTGTTGTTGATGCTCGATGTGATCTTTCACTGCTTGAACCTTTTTCTTCTTGATATGTCCTTCTATCTCTAGAGTTTGAGGAGTGGTAATTTCTTCCAATCCTTTACAAGATATGGTCAGATTCATTTCTTGATGCTCGATGTGATCTTTCACTTCTTGAACATTTTTCTTCTTGATATGTCCTTCTATCTTGATAGTTTGAGGAGTGGTAATTTCGAACAATTAATTACAAGATATGGTTGGATTCATTTCTTCTTTCTCGATGTGGTCTTTCACTTCTTGTACATTTTTCTTCTTGATATGTCCTTCTATCTTGAGAGTTTGAGGAGTGGTAATTCTTGCCAATGCTTTACAAGATATGGTCTGATTCATTTCTTCTTTCTCTCGGGTGGGGTCCTGGCGTATATCTTCTTCTTTTGATGTTTCTTGATCCTTTTCTTCCTCCTCTTCATATTCTATGTAAAATAATTTCTTCTTAGCACACTTATGACCTTTAGTGCATTTGTTATCACAATTGTAACAAAGCCCTTTTTCTCTTTTTTCTTCCAATTGTTGTGGTGTAACCCTTGTAGGTTGTGGAAGGCTAGGAGAAACAACACTTCCGTCTTTATAGTTGTGAGGGGTACGCTTCCTGGTTTCCATAATTTTTCTTTCCACTATGTCACAAAGCCCTTTTACTCTTTCCAATTGTTGTGGTGTTGCTCTAAAGAAGGTGTTGCTCTTTGTATCCTCATAATGTGCTATCATTTCCTCCGTGAAAATTGACCACGTAACAAGTTGTTTACGAGAACAAAGCCCTTCGTACCATAAAAAATATTCTGGTTCTAAATATGAAGATGCAATACATACCTTTTGTAACAGTTGTACACCATGTAGATCAAAATATTGCTCCATCTGAAGTATCCAATTTACCGGATCCTTGCCATCAAACTTCCTCATCTTGCTTTTTCTTGATTTTAGGAGCTCGACCTTGAAACGACTATAACTCTGTACTTTCAGATCTTTAAGTTCTGAAATTGTGACCTGTAGTAGTCCTATGTGTCCTCTTTCCAATGCCACTAGTCTGATCCAAATTGGATTCACTAAGAAAGAGTTATGCACAATCTCCCAAAATGACCTGATTATAGACCTTTCCAGAAGAGCGAAATTTTATGAAGTGCCACGTGTGACTCTTTTGACCTCTGGGTCTGAAAAATATCTACAAGAAATTACAGTCTGCCTTCTTTCTATACATTCTTATGAAATTTCAATCAGATCCCGAGAGAGAAAGTTATGATGATTTTCCCCAGGTCACCTGTTTTTGAATGTAATTCAGAAGTCTGCAAAAAGACAAACTTCCTCAGATCATATCTCCGCAAATATCACACGAAAATCTTTGAAATTCGGTGCCAAGGTTCAGTACGATTTCGTCTAACATGGGTTATTTTTGTAACTTCTGAAACGTCACAGAAAAAAAGTTATAGCGAAAATGCCACGATGACCTTTTTGGAGCAGCGAAACCCTAGAATCCAAAGCTCTGATACCAAATGTTATGAAACCAGCTCAAGAAAAGATAGAAAAGATAGATCAACGCCTTAGAATTCAGCCTCTTCGAGGGGGAAACCTCCTTTACAATACATAAATGAATAATTCTTGGATGATAAAAATGAAAAGACCTCCTTTCTATATATAGGAGTCTAAGGGGTCATAACATAATCAGAGCCGACATAACAATAACAATGTAAGGGCACAATAATAACAATAGTGGGCCTTTATGGGGAATAATAGTAACAATATGGGCACTACATGGGTACAACAATATAATAAGTGGGTTATACTAATAATAATAAGGGGTTACACTAGTAGTATAGGGGCCTAACAGAAGGCCATAGAGAGAGACAGAGTCTCAATATGTATCCTTTGTTTATTTGTTATGTGCAAAGATAAATTCAAATCAATATAAATGTGTGTTTTGAATGATTGAATGATGAATTTAATGTGAACCAGAGCTTTTGTACCATATATATATATGTGTAGTTGAATTCTGTGGACTGAAAGAGGAGATTGAATACATAGAGAGGAATTGCACATGGCATAGCGGAAAGTGTTATAAGACCCAAATAATAGAGGAGCAAAAGATTGAGTAAGTGGTGCTCAGGGATCGTTGGATCTAACAGTTCAACGATTGAGATCTGATCGCGAAGAATGAGCGGAGTTTTAACTATTGCATTGGAGGAAAACAAGACGGTGTGAATAACCCCGACCTCAGGTGATCACCGATTACGATCAAGTGATAGAGCATGGACCATTGGATCTGTGGGGAGGACCAACGATAGGGATTTAATCGCGATATTAATTCAGGGAGTGACTATACCATGCCTTAAAGAAGTGCGATATCGAATGCTGACACGATCATCAGAGTGATCGTATCACAACATTTAATGGTGTTTATCAGTGGGGGAGTATTGATTCAAGCGATAAGGTGAAACTGATAATATATAGACATAGTTTAATGGGATTTGAAATTTGTTATTGCATTATCACATATCGGATCGGATAGAGGCATGTGTTAAATAAACCCACGAGAGATGACGACTGTGATTAGCGACTAAGGAGCCTCAAGAATTGTGCAAGAGCCATGAAATAGGTGGAAGAAGGCATAAAATACATGTTTTATGTGTATTTCCCTGATAAAGGGTTCATAATGAAATAAAGCGCTGATACATGTTTTTTATGTGTAAGTCCAACCTTATCATAAGATAATGTGGGAACTGGTTATATATGCAGCATAAGGATTAGTGGGAGGTTTATGAGGGTTTATAGAACTGGACTATTGTAATGAATTCATTCCGTCGGGGTTTATTTAAGGGGGTCTTAACCGTAAAAGTTTGAAGACTAATACACGCAGGTAACCATGTTCTAGGTAGCCTTGCATAAAAAATTAAGTAAAATGATTAATGTAATGTAAATATTTTAAATTTGTCCAAATAAAATAGAAATAAATAAAAATTAACCTTATAAAATAAAATAAAAATAAAAATAAAAATCGCCCATGGTATTGACCCATGGTATTCATTTGGAATTTAGCCTATTTAAAGGGATGGAATAAACCAACTAAGATCCATCTTAACTCCTCATCGACCAATTTCCAAGTGGGATCAAGTCTCTTTGATATGCAAAGCTCCTTTAGAGTGAAAAGAGACTTGATCCCTCTCAGCGCTTAATAGATTTGGATTTAAGATAGATCTAAGCTGGTATCAATATTAATTAATTATTGTTGTTGTTGTTGTTGTTATGAAAAGGGTATATTGATATTAATACTATTATTAATATTATTAATATAAATAATATCAATAATAATAATAATAATAGTAATGTCCATGGGGTCCTGGATAGACAATGATTGGGTGCTCTGTTAAGACACTCCTTGATGTCAACTCACTGGTTCAATTCCTCGCCCCAATCGGGGTGATATATTAGACGTGATGAGCATGTAGTCCCATGAAACATACAATAATAATAATAATAACAATATTATTATTATTATTATTATTTGTATCTTAATATTAATTAATCTCTTTGGTTTATTATTCCCTCGTGTCTATATTATTCCATTAGGTTTATATCCCCTCAGGTTTTACTCTTAATCCCTTGGGTTTATTATTCCCTTGAGTTTATAATACCAATCCCTTAGGTTTATTAATATAAGGGTTCATATTCCTAGGGCATAATATTATTAGTAAGATTTATAGCATTAATTTAGGGTTTAATATAAATCCCTTGGGTTTATAACCATTGTCAATCATGGTCCAATGTCCCATTGTGACAAATATTGTCTCAATATAAAAATCGACCATGCTCAAGCATTGTCAACCATCGTCAACCATGGTCAATCATGGTCGAATGTCATGTTTTGACACATATTGTCTCAATATGAAAATCAACTATGGTCAACTCTAGTTTAACGTTGCATTGTGACAAAGATTATCTCAGTATGAAAATCAATCATGGTTAATCAGAGTTAACCTTGGTCCAATGTCGCATTGTGACAAAGATTGTCTTAATATGAAATTCAAGCATGGTCAACAATATTTATTTTACCCTTTATAATATTTATCATAGAGTTTATATACATTGGTTTATAATATTTATCTTAGGGTTTGTCATAGGATTTTCTCAATATGAAACTCAATCATGGTCAATCCTGGTCAACATTGGTCTAACATGGTTTCCCATGGTTAATTATGGTAAATCATGGCTAACCATGGTCAACAATGACCCAACGTCAGATTGTGACAAAGATTGTGTCAATATGAAAATCAACCATTGTCAACCATGGTCCAACATCACATTCTAACAAATATTATCTAAATATGAAAATCAACCATTGAAAATCAAGGTCAACAATGGTCAATAATATGGTCACATTGCCACAAATATTGTCTCTTATTATAATGCCACATTGTGATGACTATGGTCAACCATAGTCGAACATTGCATTGTGACAAAGATTATCTCAATATCAAAATCAACCAAGTTGAACCATTGTTCAAAGTCGCATTGTGACAAAGGCTATCTCAATATGAAAATCAGTCATGGTCAACCATGATCATGATCAACCATTGTTCAAGGCCACATTGTGATAATCATTGCTAACCATGATTTTTAACCATGGTCAACCATGGACCAATGTCACATTATGAGAAATATTATCTAATAAAAAAATCAATCATGGTCAACCATGGTAAACAGCAGTAGTTCAATGTCACCTTGTGAGAACCATGGTAGACCATGGTCCAACATTGCATTGTGATAAACATTGTCTGAATATGAATATCAACCATGGTAAGCGATGGTCCAACGTCTGATTGTAACAATGATTTTATTGATATGACAATCAATCATGGTTAGCCATGCCCCAATGTCGCATTGTGACAACGATTATCTCAATATGAAAATCAACCATGTTCAACCGTGGCCATCCATGTTTATTTTAGGGTTTATCCTATTTATCTTAACGTTTATATACATTAGGTTTATATTGTTCCCTTAGGTTTTTATTACTAATCCCTTGGTTTCATTATTCCATTAGGTTTATAATATCAATCATGGTCAACCATGGTTAATCATGGTTAAACCTAGTCATCCATATTTTATCAAATAAATCATGTTCAACCATGGTCCAACATTACATTATGACAAATATTCTCTGAATATGGAAATCAACCTTGGTAAACCATTCTCCAACGTTGCTTTGTGACAAAGGTTGTCTCGATATGAAAATCAATCATGTTCAAGCATGGTCAACCATGGTGCAATGCCACATTGCGATAAGGATTCTTTCAACCATGGTAAAAATAGTCAAACATGTTTATTTTAGGGTTTATAATATTTATATTAGCATTTATATACCTTGGGTCTATAATATTAATCCCTTGGGGTTAATATTATTTAGTTGGATTTACAATTCCTTACATTGTAGTATTAATTCCTTGGGTTTATAATATCAATCCCTTGGGTTCATTTATCTAAGGGTTCATAGTCCTAGGGTATAATATTATTCATAGGGTTTATAATATTTATCCTAGGATTTAAAATAAATGTCTTGTGTTTATAATTATATTGAACCATGGTTAACCATGGTCTAATGTCATAGTATGACACATATTCTCTCAATGTGAAAATTAACCATACACATCCATTTTCAACTATGTTTTTTATGGTTTATAATATTTATCATATGGTTTACATACTTTGGGTTTATAACCCCTTGGGTTTTAAGTGTTAAACCCTTGGGTTTAATATTACCATGGGTTAATAATATCAATCATGGTCAACGATAGTCCAACGTTGCATTGTGGCAAAGATTGTCTTAAGATGGAAATAAACCATGGTCAACCACATTTATTTTAGGGTTTATAATATTTTTTGTAGGGTTTATATATGTTGGGTTTATAATATTAATTTCTTGGGTTTATTCGTGGGATTTATATACCTTGAGTTTATAATATTAATCCCTTGTGTTTAATATTATTCCCTTGGGTTTATTATTTCCTTAGGTTTATAATATCAATCCCTTGGGTTTATTAATCTATGGGTTAATATTCTTAGGGTATAATATTATTCACATGGTTTATAGTATTAATCATTGGGTTGAACTAATTAACAATAATTAATATAAATTATAAAATATATATATATTTTTACATCGTAAGGTGTTTCCATATGAAAAGAACTTCCCTCTTTGCCTTTTTGTCATAACCTTGTGCTATTGGATTTGATGTTAGATGATTAAACAATATTTAGCCATTGGATGAAAGTAGTTAGAAATGTTTGGTTGCGAATTTAGTTACACAAACGTTGTATTAATTGATCCATCATATGTTTGAGAACTAAACATTTGCTATGCTGAACGATGTGCAAGAAATTCTCGTCATGCTTTCCCAAGAAATGCTCTATAACAGAGTCCCTCACCATGATGTCTGCGTTAACACACTCAAATTTTGGGCACAAATTTCATTTTCGTTGGTTTTTCTACTAGAGTCTCCTCAAGCTCCTCGTTAATTGATTATTATGACCATTGAAAATTTCATCTAACTGGTCCGAGCACTGTGTGGAATGTTAATTTGTTTTAGACACCATTCTTGGCGACACCACAAGGAGGATAGGCGAATTTCACCATTTCAATGAGAACTCACCCTTACCGAGGAAATACTCTGCAATAGAGTCCCTCTATGGTGACACTGGGAAAATTTTCGTGTACGGTTTTCATTTTCACAGGTTGGTTTGTTACAGTTTCATAAATCTCCTCATTAATTGATTATTGTAACCATTTAAATTTGTTCGAGATTAAAAATTTCAGATATAAACTTAGAAACTGAACGCCTTTCTAATTAATGGTGGGATGGTTATGAAGGCAAGTATTATGACTGATGTATTTGAGCACGGTGCACTGGTTCATTTCCATGATTTCGTTTCCAGGAAACTCTAACTGGTCGCTGACCCAGAACTGAACCATGAAGCATTTACAATGCTAATTCTATAGATGCCCTATAGTTAAACTAAACAAACGCACAACACTTTCCAAAAGCTATATGTTATAGTGGGGTCTATGCCACCAACAAATAGAGTCGTATTGTTTAGATCATTCTTTAAGGGTGACTCGTCCACTTTAGGAGATGGTTGGTGATAAGAAGAAGTTTGCGTTGTCATGGCAAGACCTATTCACAGAGGTCTGGAGGAACAAAGCCTTCCATTCATCTTTGTTATTAACCGAACTTGCTCATTCTCTTCCCCAAATGTTACAAACTGATATCCTTTTAAATTTCCTGTAGTCTTCTCAGTAATAACTTTTGCTCCTTTTACAGATGTGTATACATCTTTGAAGGTTTCATCTAGAGGGTCCTAATATCATCCACAGAGTTTAATCATTCTAGGAATGGCTGCACAATATGAAGTTGACCTTGCTGTTGGGGTTCTTGGGGGACAGACCCAAATTGAGGGGCATCGAAGTAAACTTTTACTTAGGTTGTTGCTGTTGGGGATCATTCGTGGGTGATGTCGTGGGATTTGGTGGTATAATTTTGAAATATTTTAAAGCCTAAAATATACAGTTAAAGAAACCCTACGAGAATGGTGCAAGAAATCTATGGCAGATATATGTGTATGCTAAAGTTGTATCGAGCCTGACCAGATTTTGATCAAAATCTAGAGAGATTAAACTTTCTACTATTTTTCACAAGTTTGAAGATTTAGGCAAGGATGAAATAAAACCTCGTGCTGAAAAAATCATGCCTAAGTGTTAAGGGAGAATGTCCCCTAGGGTCTTGGGTTAATACCCTAGTAGAGCGGGGGTCATCTATAAAGAAAAACAAGCATTCTACACAACCATAATTCTAATATAAACAAACTAGGCGAAGAAAGCACAGTAGCATATGGACTAAACATCATAAAGAAATCAACTTCATATCATATTGAAAGTTAGTTATGCAATTGAAATAATCATTCATTTGTAAATCATAACATTGATATCATAAACATGAAGAAGATTCATATCAGGAACAAGACAAGTGTTTCTTTTATTATAGATAACTAAAGTACAGAAAGGAACGATTTCACTTGAGTCTTCCTTTCACAAGCTCCAAGTGGAACTGTCCTCCAGATTTGTCCAATCTCAAGCCTTCAACAAACTCATTCCATAACTCACTCGAGGATATCTCAACAAATGGAAAGACATCATAACTGAAGGAAACAAGGGTTTGCTGTAATGGGGGAAGTGTTGGAAGCATAGGGATCTTCAGACCTGATCTCGGATAATCTTAACAAAGTGATTTTTCTCTCTATTCTCTCCTCCCTTAGGCCTTCCAATTGAAGCCTTTTTATACTTCTCGCAAAGTAGCTTTTTAGTCATTGGGAACAGTTGGGCGACAGGCACTAATAGGTAATCAGCAGGTAAAACCCAAGATCTCCACTTGAAATTAAGGAGATTTAATTTTTTTAAAGTGTTTTAAGACATATACGTGGGTTGGGTGTATACAAAGGTGTGTACACACGCGTTTAGATTAGGGCAATATCACGTATAGGGAGTAAAACACTGTTTTTTAAGTATTTGGACCAGGTCTGGAAGGAGGGGTTGCCCTAGGCCATGAGTACAACATCACAAACATCAAGAGTGAGATTTGGAGCTATAACAGATGCCCCCAATATATGAGGTCAGAAGGGGTACATAATGACCGAAATATATTATGTAAGCGCATGGAAAGGAAACCTGTCAAAAGCTGAGAGGGACTTCACCAAATTTTAGACTGCCAAGCCACAAAAGGAGATCAGAAAGAAACACTATCTGAGGCAGGCATACCCATGCTCAAAGAAAGTAAAGCATGTCTGCATATCAAGTACAAGTGGATCCATCAAATATACAAGTATAAAGCACTGGAAGATACATAATGGATCCGCTGATCATGATCGAACAAGTACATGTCTAAATATCACATATAAGAATGTCAATGATGCTAAAGAATGAAACGGATCACTGATAGCAAAGATTGATCCCCAAAAGTACCAAATGACCATGATGGACTAAGATGGTACTACACTGCAAACTTGGGTGCCAGCATATAAAATGTCGTCATGAATGACTGCAACATATAAGGTTGAGTGGTATCAACCAGCAAGAACAGGAGAAACTGTCAAGTGAACCAATGAATGCTGATGCAACCTGAGGTCTTCACCGACTGCCATGGTACATCTCTACACCATGGGAATAAATGATCCGAAGTTGACCATGTCAGAAATCATTTGATTACCGGTCATTGATGTATACCATTAACAAGCGTGAGACTACTCACCAATAATGATAATGAGTGTCAAGGTACCCAATACAATCTAACAAGTGTGAATAGATGAGCTGGAGTCGAACACCTGTAAGAATCTATCAATCAGGAGACAATGATGATTTCCCACTATTGATAGTGAAGGATCTGCCACTAATGACTGCAAACCCTAAGGTACTGCCAAATGGACTCTAGATCTTTGCCCCAGAGTAATGATTCATAGTCCATAAGGAAAGATCTACTAGAACCAAGGCATTAAGGCATCCTTCATCAACCTAGTGTCAGTGTAACCCGTAGGCCAATAATATGGAAGGAATTAGACAAAAAAAGATGTAGTAACCTGACCGAAGCATGTTTCCGGCGTACGGCTAATGCACGACAGAAACCCTCTAAACCAACCAATAATGAAAACTGACATAGAGGCGAGGTATCCACCAATAGGGTCAAATGGAAACTGAGGTACTCCATGAATCCCAATGTGTGATAATGTAAGTTGATGTCGAAAACAAGGGAAACCACTCAGTCAAAGACCCATGATACTGATCGATCCTGAGCACAAGGTGACCTATAAATAATGAAAATAGGGCCAGGGTGTGGCTCTAGGCTTGTCCTTAGAGCAAGATGTCATTGTCAATAAGGACAAGACCTGCCAGCAAGAATTCAATGAGGACCTTCCCAAACTGGCATGAGTAAAGGACCAATATAACTGATGTGATGATAGACAAGATACTGACAGCCAGGGATGGCTGACTGAAAAATGAGTCAAGGGACACCACAGAGTGGCTGACTCAGGCTAACTTCCCTTGAACAAAAGCATGACTCAATGTGACTATCTGGTAGCATATGATGACTCTGTATAAGTTTTCCATGCAGGAGGCATGAATGAACCCTCCATATGATTGGAAGAGATAACCAATCAGGGGAGAATTGACTCAATAACAAGGTTGAGGCGTACCTAAGTCAAACTAAATCCTGCCGAAATGGAGGAGACTTTGTTTTGAGTGTTTTGTTCAAGGGTGACACGACTCACTCCAGCTACCAATAATAAGTGGAAATACTATCCTGTTCTCCCTCTTTTTGGAATATATATTTTTTTTGTCTTTTTCTTTAAGCTGGAAAAAGAAAAAAAGAATGCTATAGTATAGTGGAAAGAACGAGTGTTGGTGAAATAGATGATCTAGTTCCTAGGATTAGAACATTCCTATGCTCAATGCAGGGAGGTGAAAAATGGTCAAAGACACTCAAAGGAGTGTTCCTTCGACGGGTCAAGGTGTGTCAAGTTTCAATAGTGAAGGGCATGCAAGTTTGATTTTCAGTTGTCATAGTCAAAATTTGGCTTAAACATGAGTCCAAGTGAAGCCAGCTTAAGGCCAAAAGGTGCGAATGGTCAAAATGCAATGCAATAGTATAACTCATTACAAAGGAGCCTCTAGGGTGTAAGGCCAAAATGAAGCGGAGAAGTAAAGAGGAATAAGTCTTCAGCACATAAGTCATGGCGGGACTACATAGGACTCCCGAGCCTACTCAGATCAAAGCAGCATGGGCAACAAATGCCACTGAGGTGCTAACTACGATTCCCATGAAAAGGATGGCCATACCATCGTGTCATGATTTAAAAATCAGCGAGTGAAGGTGGTTTATGAACCATAACACGATGGGATCGACCCTATGGCAAGTGTATAAGAAAATCGAGGCTAGTATGCATAATGCAATGAAAAAATGGCTTCCCTAACCTATATGCCAGTGAAAAACGATACCTACCATGATGGGTCAGTAGTCATGGAACCATCTCGAAACTATCCAAAAATCATCCAAAATGTCCTAAAAATCAAACCATTCTTGACATTCCAAGCTCCCAAGTTAAAAGTTACATGAGACAAAAAAAAATCAAGATTTGAATTTTTTTTTCATTTTCAAAGGCTATAAAATAGTTTTTTGGCTCACCATTATCATCATTTGGTTTGAGAGCAAAGGAGTGGAGAAAAAGGAGCAAGTGTTGCCATTCGCCAAAACCGACCGTTCAAATTGTCCCAAAATCACCAGGTAACCCTTAAACTTATCTTGCATTCAATTGTTATCGGCTTTAGAATTTTTAATTTAAGTTTTACCGTTGAAATTTTGTTAAAAATTTCATCATGGTGTATAGAAGGGTTGGATATGTGAAACTCACGTATACGCAGGCCCTACACGTGACTGTGTGTAAAATGGACTTGCGTATACGCTGCGAAAACTTCAAACAAAAAAACTAACGGTCTAAATTCATTTTTTCTTCAGGATGCCAATCACTTGTAGAGAAAGAGGGCACAAATTAGTGGATGATGAGGTTATGAATGATCCTAATGCTTTGGATTCCTTATGAGGATGTGGTTTTCTAAAGTTATTTAAAATTCCAAATATGAAAGCAAACACCTGCCTACTTGACATGCTCATTCACTACTGGAGCATCGAGGATGATGCGTTTATGATTGATCAGATGCTTATCAGGATAGAGGTTGAAGATATTTATTTCATCACTAGCCTTTCCCGGAGGGGAGAGGTGCTACATTCCATGGGCACTTCATGAGGCAGTATCTTCATCGAGGACTACATACATATCCATTGCCTGGGTCATCCTGAAAAGGTTGGAAGTCAAATTCCAATCAAACGTGTGGAGAGTTTATCTTTGAGAATAATCCTGTTCACCATAGCTAGAGTGAACGGATCGGCTTCTTTGCACCAGGCATCACAGCTAGCCATGAGCTTGGCGGTAGAATACCTCACCACCGTCTTTGATTGGTGTACTCCTCTTCTTGCTAACCTGAAGAGCCAGCTTACTTCTATCAAGAAGGGATAGACCAAAAACTTCGGATACGAAACTATATTGTGCTCTTTCTTCTTTGAAATTGTCCCAGCACTTTATCCTAGAGTACCAGATTCGATCAGCACCCCATGAGATCCACGCATGGGTAGGTGGGTTGACTTGATGAAATGTCTAGGAGGTGGGGACGTTCCATGCACTGCTTTCGACGATGACTTCTTCTCTTGGTGGAAGCAGCAAATCATCACCATAGATGACTACCCTTATGCTGGGTTGGATTTCCGAGGAGATCCTGATCTAGTATTACCACTGACCACAACATGAGGCGACATAGGTAACAAATGTTTTTGATTTTACAATTTTTTTGTAAATTTTCAAATATAATAATAAATTTTGAAAAATATTTTTGATAGGATTCAAATGATTAATATGATGATCATATTCCAAATATTGGGCCGGTGCGACTAGATGGGTTCCCACGCCATGGACATCATGGTCGAGGGGCTAAAGAGGTAGTTACAAACACAGAGTGACTTCTACACACTGTTCAGTGGCACTTGGTGAGACTAACTCATCGAGTACCGATGGAGGCCATAGAGGATCTCCCGATAGATATGCAGCGTCATGTGGTTGCCATGCCATGAGACTGCGTTCACACTCTTAGGCATGTGGCCAAGGCAGTAGTTGCATACTTAGCTGTTCATCCTGAGCTGGGGCATTAGATGTACTGGACATGATTATGGGCATTTGAGTCCCAATTTTTGTATATTATTTTGGACACACATATGTACACTTGAGATGCCTTATGATATATATATATATATATATATATATATATATATATATATATATATATATATATATATATATATAGTTTTGACTTTTTGATGCTTGATTTTATTATGATGAATGATTAATGTGCCAGTCCAATGCTTGATTAGTGATAGAATCCGCTAAGAAATTATGAGATCTTTGAATGTGAAAATAATTAATATACGTAAATGATCTTTGTAACAACCTCACCCTTAAATACTAGCGATATAAACATGGATCCCTTACCCGATAAATGTTATTTAGTTGTGACACTATCAATTGTGAATCAAGATAAACTACCAATGAATTGATTTCATAAGTAATTGCTTCGGATAGTAAATTAATGACGGCAGTATACTCAGGCATATTATTTGAAGTAGGACCAATGCATACTCCTCTTAACACCATCAATTGACCAGTTGGATAGTAGATTACCCAAGCTATGGAAGCAAGGTTCCAAGTGTACCGACTAGCACCATTGGTGAATCCAAAATAGACCAAGTCATCCATCAACACCTGCCACAGTAAACCAAAAAGTGTCGATGTCAACAAACTCTCGATGTGATATGTACAAATATACAAAATGTACAAAGAAGTCATTTCCTAGCTGCTACTTAAGCAAAGTAATTCTTGAGGTAGAGCCCGTTTTGGGGCTCTGCCAACTTGTGCAAAATTGATTAACTCGTACACCCCTTTTTTCTAATTTTTTTTTAATTATAAAGGGACCATACCACATAGGTTTGAACTTGCTTGCCCCCAAGGTGTCCTTATCTTGGTCATAGGCCAAGACAAGGTCACCTTCAGAAAAGACTTGAGGATGGATAGCTTTGTCATACTTAGTTTTAACCCTTTTCTTATGAGCCTCATTGATTGTAGCGGCATCTCGATGTTGCTCATCGAGATGCTCCAAATGAATGAGGTGCTCTTCGAGACTAGAGGTCTCAAGAAGGAGCTCAATAGCTAACTTAAGAGATGGAATTTCACATTCAATAGGAAATATAGACTCCATCCCATAAACTAACTGAAAAGGTGCAAAACCTATAGCAGTCTTTACGGAGGTTCGGTATGCCCAAAGAGTCGGATACAACATAAGATGCCAATTGGACCGATTTGTGTCAATCATCCGTTGCAAGATTTTCTTAAGGGTTTTGTTCACTGCCTCGACTTATCCATTGGTTCGAGGATAATGTGCAGGCGAGTGCTCCTGCTAGAAACCCAATTTAGGAGCCAATTCAGACATTAGTTGATTCTGGAAATGACTACCATGGTCAGTGACAATCTCTCTCGGGATACCAAACCTTGAGATAATCTGATTAAAAAGGAATAATGTCACTATTTCACTATCATTTTTATAAGTGGGCATGGCCTTAGTCCACTTTTTGAAGTAGTCTATGGCCACAATAATGTACTTGTGATTCGTTGTTGAAGGCAGATTACAAGTTGTAAAATAAATACCCCACTTAGTAAAAGGACTAACGGTGACAACGGGGAAAAGAGGAGTTGGATGTGCGTGCATCTTGTGAGTATATATTTGATAGGGATGATAGCTTTTGACCACTTCAACATAGTCTTTGAAGAGCGAAGGCCAAAAATAGCTAGCACGCAAGATGCGCTGGGCTGTAGCAACCTCTGAAAGATGACCACCACAAGCTCCACTATGGCAATCATTAAGCACTAACTATGCTTCCTATAGGGTTAAACAATGCCGAAGGATTGAATCAACCCCTTGATTATATAATGTGCCACCAATGATAAGATATTTCTTAGATAGGTGATGTAATTTTTGGCATTCATCCTTAGAGAAAGTAGAGGGGAACTTCGAAGTCTAGAGATAGACAATGATATCTCCATACCAAGGGTCGAGTGAATAGATGAGGAATAAATGTTCATCGAGTAAACTTTCCTCATAAACCATATCCTCTCCACAAGGAAGCTCAGAGATAACTCCGCAAAAACCATAGATTTCTTAGACTTGGTGGACAAGAACTTGAGATCAAATTCTTGTAAGATGACTATCCATCAATTATATTTGCCCCCAATCACTTGCCTACTAAGGAAAAATTGGAATGGATTGAGCGTTGCTAAGACAAAAGTTTTACGTAGCAAAATATAATGACGGAGCTGCTGGACAGCATGAACAACTACCAAAGCCAACTTCTCAACAGGGGAATAGCGAATTTCAGGACCTATCAAGCCTCGACTCAAATAATAAATCACATGCTCTATGAGAGCATCGTCTTCCTAAACAAGAACCATACCTATGGTTGATTCTATTGTATCGAGATATAAAAGGAATTCCCTACCATAATCTGGTGGACTCAAAAGTGGGGCAAAGACTAATGAATTTTTCAAGGCATCAAACGTCTGCTGCACAAAGTCATCCCACACATATGGGACTCGTTTACGTAGCAAACACATAAATCCTTTAGTGATCTTGACATAATTCGCTATAAACCTTCTTAAGAAATTAGCTTTCCCTTGAATACTTTGAAGTTATCGAATTGAGGACAGGGGAGGCAACTAAATTATTGCCTTTATCTTGAAGGGATCAACCTGAATCCCTTCATTTGATATAATGAACCCTAATAACTAACCTGATGTAACCGTGAAAACACACTTATTGGGATTCAACCAAATCTTATAAAATCGTCATCGCTCAAAAACCAATCAAAGGTGACTAGGATGATCAGTTCTCTTTCGAGAATGAGTAGCTAGATCATCGAAGTATGCTTCGATGATATGTTTAATGTCATGGAAAGCATATGACATGGCCCGCTAGAAAGTAGCTCCAGCATTTTTAAGACCAAAAGGCATCTTTCTGTATGCAAAGGTACCCTAGGGACATATAAAAGTTGTCTTATGCTAATATTCAGGACAAATAGAGATCTGATTATAATCGAAAAAACTGTCCATGAAGGAGAAAATCTCATTGCCTACACACTCATCAATAATTTGATCAATAAATGGTGTTGGGTAATTATCATTGGGACAAGCTTTGTTTAGGTTCCTAAAGTTAATGCACACTCAGATTGTTCCTTGCTTTTTATCTACAAGGACTGGATTAGAAACCCAATCTGTAAGAGGAACAAGGTATATAAAACCTGCCTTGAGTAGCTTCTCTACTTCAGCTTTGATGGCTGCTGCTTTCCTAGGATTAATTGGCTGAAGCTTTTGATGAATCAGTTTGGCATTTTCATATGTCTTGATCTCATGTTGAACTATGGATGGATCAATGCCAATCATTTCTTCATAAGACCAAGTGAATACATCTCAAAATTCCTTGAAAAGGTTGGTGTAAATTTCAATTTCTTGAGGGGAACATTCGGCTCCAATGAAGAGATTCTCGATCATACTAGGGTTCCTAGAGATGTTTATAGATATCATTTTTTAAATTACCGACATATTACCTTCAACACGAAAGTGTGATGGAGCCAAAATATTTGATATCGTATAAACATCACTAGTAAAGAGCTCGGAGAACCTAGATTCTACTTCCTACAATGGAGGAAGAAAATATGAACGATGGTGTAAATCTTCCCAAGGTTGATGTACACCCATCATCACTCCTAATATCACTTACTTGGATGGTAAAACCGTATCTAAATAGTCCATAGCGGAGGTAGAATCAAGGGTCCATTCTGGGGCCACATTTCCATCCAGCTCCTCCTTAGAGAAAGGAGTAGAAATGCTATCTATAGAGTTAATGATAGACTGATATCTAAGCTCTGCTGCAGACATAGGAAATGCCATTCCACCAACCTGTCCTTCAGCTAATGTCGTCTTCGGTGAAGCCAAGGTCTAAGGATCTGAAAAATAATGAGTTCGAAAGAACTCTTCTCGTGAAGATTCCTTCGTTGATGAAACAACATTGATTCTAGCGATAGGAGAGGGAAGATCAAAGGTACCCATCAATGAAGAATAGATCCCAACTCCTAGATTCTTAGTAGGCAGACAAGGGTTATCTACTAAAGGAACAATAGAGTCTGATGTTGCTCGCTGATCAACTGGACAATAATCCAATTGATCAACCTTAATGATTTTCCCTTCATGACGAAAGTAAATAACATGAAACAGAGTCGAAACAATGGCATCCATTTCGTATACCCAATTCCTTCCTAAGAGGAGATTGTAGTCTAGGTTAGCATCAATGACTTCCACTTCAACATTAACAAATTTTCCCCCAACACATATGGGAAAGGCCGAGATAATCCCATGCACCTTATGAGAATGCCCGTAAAATGTAGTCGGGAGGGTAGGTGAAGGAACAACTGAAGCCGATCCAATGGCCTCCGAACATGACATCGACATGACACACGTGGAATCTCCTTCATCAATAGCGATATGAAAAATGTTAATTTTTCGGTATGTAGACTTTATTTGAAAATCCATGTGATGAGGGAGTCGCTTTTTGGCATTTAGCATGTCGAAAGTGAGCACTAAAGAGTTATTTGGATCCACTGCCCCTAACACCGAAAGTAAAGCACTTCGTTGAGTTGGACATGACTGGAGAGCCTCTAAAGCGGACATAGCACATGGACTCTGAGCCAGATCCTCAACAATGGAGTAGTTCTGGGAGGCCCTAGAATTTGGATTGATAGTCGCGTGTTTACCAAAACCTTTCAGTATCCGTGGTATAGTCTCGATAGGGGGTCGCTCAATAAGAAGGTTGGTACTTCCAGGAGTAGTTTTGTCCTTAGATGTTTCAGATTCACCATAATCATGTGACCAAGTGGCCACAAGGACATTAGAACCAATCATGAAAACAGTTGATGATTTCTCCCCTTCCCAGTTGCCCCCTGGAGAGGTAACCGTGCTTGAATTCGCGCCAACAAGAAATTGCTACCCTTGGGGAGAAGGGTTGGTTAACAGAGCTTGAGAACTAGAAGTACCTTGCTACCCTAACAAGCACTGAGTGTCTTGAATCTTTGGGCAGAGATGAGTTAAATGGTCTCCACTGCATAACTTGCACAGAAGCTTGACTTTCTTCTTAGACTCATTTCTACCACCATCAGCATTATTGGCGGATTTATTTTTGTCAGTCTTCCCATCTTGACTCTTTTTCTTACCTCATCCTTTTGTCTTCCCATTGAAATTTTGATTTTCTTTGGGGTTGGCAGATTAGACGACATTAACAGAAGAGGGTTTGGAAGACGAAGGGTTAGACAATGTGACATGGTTGTTAGGAGCAGTTTGTAAAGACAACTGTTGCAATTGGGTCAACAGGTTCACTGCATTCGTGTCTACCGATCCAATGATACCATCCACATAGTGACCTGGTTTCGACTTGGCTATATCAAACTTAGTCCTAGGAGAATTAGGCAAGATTTTCTGTAGAATCCTAGACTGAGAATAAATCAATTCTAATTGTTGGGCGCTAAAAAAGGTTTGCTCTTCAAAATAGAATCTGAATAGGGAGACATCCTTAGAGATTTTAGGTTGTAAGGATTTCAAAAACCTTTCGAGATGGTACTCCAAAGGGATTTGAGCTTTAATGAGCCTCTTTCTCTGTCTCCATTCCTAAATGTGATCAGAAATGTGGGTTGTCGTGTCCTAACGAAAATTGGCCAAAAGTTCCGTTCTAGCATCATAATGGATGAGCAAGTGGAAATGATTTAGGAAGATATTAGCTAAGTCAGCAAAAGATGTAAAGCTGCCCCCTAGCAACTCTATATACCACTTGGCTGCATTACCAGTTAAGGTGTGTTGAAAAAGTCTCAACCTAACTGAGTCATCGATAAGGGAGTTTGATGAACACCACAAATGGAATGTGGTCACATGGTCGCCTGGGTCTTCGTCGCCCTTACCCTTGAAATTCAGAATGTCTGAAGGGAGTTTGGATGGGACTAGAGGCCAAGATAGATTGTATTTGATTGGATCATTTGTTAATTTCGTGAGACCTAGGAAATTCAATGTTGCCAGAAAAGGAAGCCTAGGAGGACCTTGGGGATTCCACCCAGACTGGGTGGAGCTCCCAAAGTTCTGTAAAGATTGGCCTAGATTTTGGAAGGTACCAGGCTACTCGAAGTTAACCACAGAACCAGATGAACCAAAAGGCAGCCCTTGTGATCCAGCAAAACTCGGAGTTTGACCAACTCCGACTGAAAAACCTTCATAACCAACCAAGCTTCCTCGTAAAGGATTATAAGGAGTTGATAACCCCTTATAAGGATTCCAAGCAGAAGCTAAGGGAGGAATACTTCGAAACGTGCTAACTGTGGAGTATGGCCTATTCCCTTGTTGGCCGAAAAATGGATTCCTAGTTCCCATGCCACTAACCGTAGTGTTAGTCCAGCCTTGAAAGGGATTGCTACTTTGTCCTATAGCGGAAGAAGGCATAGATCGTATCATTGGGTTGGAATGTGGTATATGACCACTTCTAAAAGGAAAAACTTGGAATGAAGCCATCCCACCCATCATGGATGTGGAGGCACCTAATGGAATACCCTATGAATGGATGCCAAATGAGAATAACCCAGAACTAAAAGCATTGGCTTGGGAATTTCCACTCTTAGAAGGAATGGAGGTAGACCCAACTAAAGATGTGCTAGCAAAAGACCCAAATAAAGATGTAGAGGGGATGGAAATAGTTCCCCCCCCCTTGTACAAATGTTTGAGTCTGCATAGTTGTAGCACTTGTGGTAGAAGCCATGCTCCCAGTAGTGGTCATCGATGATAAGTGCATAATATGAACTAGACTTGATGGTCTATGCATCAGAGTCCAAACATATTGTAATACGTTTGGATGGTTAGAAGGTAGGGGAGAATTCGAAGCCACTGACGACTCCGGGAGTTCTTCTACCTCTATGTTATCTTCTGATTGAAAGAGAACTCAAGAAAGACTAGAGTGCTCCTCTCTTGTTCTATGGAAGAACCAGGCCTCTCGTGAACACTAATGCCCCTGAGGGTAGAGTCAATCCCCGATGCGTCAGTTGCCGCAGAATGGAACCGACTGGCATTATTACCTCTGTGTCATCTAGGAGAAGGCTCTAAATTTGGTGGTGAAAGACCACGAAGTCTTTGAGACTATCTAGGTGATCGGTCAGCGACATTGAATTTTTTATTAAGCTCTAATTAAAGACTCAAGAAAAAATGAAAGCTAGGCCAACTAAGAGCACAGAGCACACACTAAAAAGTCCCTAAAAGATATCAGCCAGTCAAACAGCTTTCAAGTATTTCCGCTACAAGTGATGAGGACCAGACACCAAAATACAAGAAAGTGAAGTAAGGGGCCTTTCGAAGATAGTCTAGGATAATGATGGCCCAGTCCTACCAACGAAGGTAACAGAGGAAGTTACGCTAACCTCCTAACAATAGCCTACACTAGTGCAAGCCCCCAAGCTTCACAAGGGTGCCCTCCAGTAGTACCATTGAGAGTGATACAACGTTGACCTCAAGTGTCGGGGGATTCTCCTCTGCAGTCACCTATGTAGATCCCTAGGAGAAGCAACTAAGGTCACCAACTCATGTCAGAAGCCAGGTGAAACAATCTTGAGGTAAGATCTGACAAGTAAGAGAGGGGGTATCTCTCTTCTTTATCTTCAAAAACCCTCATGCTTAACTCCCAGAACCAGAGCTTTCTTGGTCTTCCTAACGCTATTGGATTTGCACTCACTATTCAGACTCCTATGTTTGGTAGTTTAAATATGCTTAGAAAGTTTTCTCTCCACTCGCCTAATCCAAGGCCCTAAAATACCCTAAAACTTGTTGGTGTGTCTAACTTGACAATTATAAAAAAAAATTAGTGTATTTTAATTAGCACTTGTTTTTAAATGGGTTGTTCTTTACGTAAAGAGATAAGCGGAAGCGAAACTTGTGGTGTTTTGACGCAAAATAAATTAATAAAAACCAAACTATACGCAAATGCACTAGTTTTTTTCTTCGATGAAAGAAATTTCTACTAGGTTCAGAGGAACTTCTAAGAAAGCAACAAATTTTCTTTTCTTTTCTTTTACTCAAGCTTCACACTCACAAAAATTAACAAAACTATGGATGCCCTAAAAAGATGCACAAATTTATCCTAGTGCAATGAGTACATGCTGATGCAAAAATTAAGACTATTCTAAATCAAGAAATCAAAGTAACTTGTTTATCAATACTAGTTTGACACTTAAAATGTTTAGATGGAATATGAGTTGGTAATGCTCATTTTCATCTGTACACTAAAAGCAAGTTTCAAGACAAACAAAAATGCACTTTCATTCACAAAAAGAAACTAAATGAAAACAAAGTTCAAGAAAGCAAAACCAAATTTTCAAGAAGTTTTATTCAAAAGCAAAAACAAAAATGTCTTTTCAAAAAGTGCTCTAAACAAGACTCAAAATTTATGATCGAAGAATAGGAAACAAAACACTTTTGAAAGTCGACAACATAAGATGGGTAAAAACTCAACAAAAAAATGTGTTTCAAGATGCTCTTAACAATCAAAAGTAGCAACAAAAAGCTTGGCAACAAATACCAAAAAGATCCGAAAGACAACTTTCAAGAAAGTGTCAACCAACAGCTTTCAGAATGTAAGAAAAGCAGATGGTCACAAAGATGTAGTTTTGATATGCAAACAAAAAAGTCACCAAAACAAGATTTGACACAAAGATTGAGATCAATCTTTCTGCCTTGGAAGACCTAATCAGCCAAGATTCCCAACAAGAAATCTTTTGTGCTTAAACAAAAACGATGACGCTTGAAGCAAAAGAAAACAAGACCAACACTTCACAATCGGAGAGAGTTTCAAATCATATATTTGCTGTAAAAATAAAGAATGACACAGAAAAGTAACTGTTCAGGACTGATTCAGACCAACAGACAGATCTTTAGAAACAAAAATACTTGAAAAATCATGAAAAATTTAAGGTATATGCAATTGTGTTAGTGCACAGCTGCGTGTATACACCATTCACCGTAAGGAAACCTACATATATGCTGGTTGACTTGAGAAAACATGCATACATATGCTTCTCTAAACTATAAAAACAATTTATAGAATAGATTACAAGAGAAAACGAAAAACAGTTTGAAGAAACTGATCAAACATACAATTCAAGTTCCTATAGGAACAAACTACTTAGTCATAGCAAGTAAATAAATTGTTGAGCCCTGATTGGCTTGAACAAACCCAAACTAGGAACAACAATATTGTTGTCCCTAGAGGAGTCGCCAATTCTGTAAAGGGAGAATGTCCCCTAGGGTCTTGGGTTAATACCCTAGTAGAGTGGGGGTTATCTATAAAGAAAAACAAGCATTCCACACATCCATGGTGCTAATATAAACAAACTAAGTGAAGAGGGGTGCACCTGGGGGTCCTTCGTTTGTGAAGATCCAACTAGGGTCCAAGCCCTCTTGGAGTTCCTTTTTCTCCTTCAACCTGCAAAACAATCAATTCAAGAAAGCATAGCAGTATATGGACTAAACATCATAAAGAAATCAACTTCATATCATATAAAATGTTTGTTATGCAATTGAAATAATCATTCATTTGTAAATCATAACATTGATATCATAAACATGAAGAATATTCATATCAGGAACAAGAAAAGTGTTTCTTTTATTATGGATAACTAAAGTATAGAAAGGAATGATTTCATATGAGTCTTCCTTTTGTAGACTCTAAGCGGAACCCTCCTTTGGATTTGTCCAATTTCAAGCTTAGACAAGCTCCTTCCATAACTCACTCAATGATATCTCAACAAATGGAAAGACATCATAACTCAAGGAAACAAGGGTTTCCTATAATGGCGGAAGTGCTAGAAGCACAGGGATCTTCAGACCTGATCTGGGATAATCTCAACAGAGTGATTTTTCTCTCTATTCTTTCCTCCCTTAGGCCTTCCCATTGAATCTTTTTTATACTTCTCCCAAAGTAGTTTTTTAGTTGGGAATTCGTTGGGAACAATTGTGCCACGGGAACTAATAGGTAATCAGTAGGTAAAACCTGTGATCTCCACCCGAAATTAAGGAGATTTAATTTTTTTAAGTGTTTTAATACATATACATGGGTTGGGTATAGACAGACCTGCATACACACTCGTTTAGCTCAGGGCAATGTCGCATATAGGGAGTAAAACACTGTTTTTTAAGTATTTGGACCAGGTCTGGAAGGAGGGGTTGCCCTAGGCCATGAGTACAACATCACAAACATCAAGAGTGAGATTTGGAGAAAATCTCAAGCATACATAAAACTTATTAAACTTCATGGTTATGATAGAAAATGTATAAGTGTGATAATAATCTATTCTTTCTATATATATTCGTTATATGCCGACTTTATGTAACGAGGTAGTTAGATGTGTGAAGGATAATTATGCCCAAAAGTTTCCATTGTTCATTTCAATGAAGTAAAAATATTTGTTGTCCTATCCATGTGTTGATAGTTGAACTTGTTCTCCTATGTGAGTGGCAACAAAGAAAAATGAGATACACCACTCGAGATATGTTGGTAATGTGTTTTTAAGGAATGATCTTCATTCAAAGAATCTCAAAATCTTTTGGTTATGGATGAATTATATTCTTAAAACTTTGAAACATGGAATTTAGTTTTATAAATGCTTTTTGTTGAATATGTTACCTTCTACTTATGGTTGCTTTAAATAATCATTATCGCATCTAATATATACAACTTTGTTTCTCGAAAGGAAGTCGAATTAGTTTTACCTTGAATTATAACCAAGTTGAAGAAGGTTCCATTTTTCAATAATATTATGTGATATTTATGATGAGCTTGCCATTTAGTTTTTCTTTGCTAATTCAAATGACATTAACCCATCTCTTACTTTTCCATCAATGTTGAAAAAAAATATAATATGATCATTCATACAAGAAAGATTCTTATGCATAATTTATATAGGAGCATATGGATAACATTGAGAGACATGATATACTGTGCGACAACACATGACAATAATATTGTCACATTGTACAATTAAATTTCTTGTATTGTTTTAATGTCATGATGTGTGATGATTGCTAGGTCTGGTTTTTTATTTTATATACTTACAATTATATAGTTATACTTGTGGGACAAAAAACTGAAGGGTTTGTGGGAGAAAATACTAAAGGGTCATGTCCCATGTTCCTTTGCATTAATTCAAATGATTGTTTGTAATACCAAGCATTATTTTGAAGGAAAAGAAAAACAAATGATTTTGTGAAATGTATACAATTTGCTCACTAGTATAACAATGTACTAAAACAATAGTCTTGGTCTATACATGACGTTAAATCAAATGATGTTTTATGTTGATGTGTTTAGTTCCATCTAGAATCTAGGATTCTTGGCCAACTTTATTGTAGAAGTATTGTGGATGAGAAGATGAGTATAATTCACTTGTTTCTTCTAGAAATATCAAGTATTTTCCTAAGCTAAAAATTATTCATTTTTTCTTATACAATTACTGTATATTTGTTTGTATCGTGGAATCTGATATAACTTATTGTTTGCATGACCTCTACGAGACAACTATTAGTCTAATACTCATGAGATAACCTAGAGTCGAAACTCCATTTTCTTTTTCTTTTTCAAAGTATAAGTTTGAATATCCAATCAAAACGAAGTCATCCACTTATGAATATTTGCATCCAAAATCTTGAGTTCCTCTCAAGTACTTTAGAACCCTTTCTATAGTAGACCATTGTGCTATTAGAAATGATTTTGCATTAAAATTGAGAGAATTTAAAAAAAAAATGAATTATTTCATCTAGTATTTGGGAGGTATATTAGACTTCCCACAAGCTATTTGTACTTGTTTACATCCTCAAATTCTTTCCCTTCATTTAGTGTGAGCTTCAAGTTTTATTCCATTATAGTAGATAGAGTGTTGCATTAGCCATGCCAAACATATTCAACAATTCTCTAATGTACTTATTTTGGAATAATATATACTTTAGATGTCATGTCACCTCAATTCCCAACTACTAGGGAAGGTGTCCCAAATATTTCATCCCAAATCCATGCTTCAAATATTTCTTTTATGGATTCTATATGGTTTTCATTTTATACATTTACCACAAGGTATAAATAGTTTTGTTAACTTTCATAACAAGCAGAGTTCCGTCATCAAGATTAAAGTGCTTTAAATTCAATTCCAAAATATGGCCAATAATATTTCATACCAAGCTCCTCATGCTTGTTTTCATCCATATAAGGATTTGATAAGCTTACACTTTTTTTTCATTCACAAAAAACTATGCTATTGATCCATGAATACATTCTCTTTCATCTATCCACTCAAAAAAGTTTTCCTCATATATATTTGAAAACATTTCCCTCCATTCTAAGCTAGAAAAGCAAAGAGAGTTGGGAATGGTGGTCCATTTTATTCTAGGGGAAAAAACTTCTTCATAATCAACATGTTCTCTCTATGGAAACTATTTCTCCATTGGCCTTGCTTTCTGCTTGTCAAGTGATCCATCTAATTTATACTTATTCTTGCAGACCCCCTTACATATATAGAAAGAATAAGCCTCCTGTTTACCTCATTGTAAAGAAGATATTCCTTGGTACTACTTAACAACCCTAAGAATATGCACTTCCAACTTCTTGGATCAAGTTTTATTATTTATTCATTAGGATTCAAGGTATAATAGACATAACTAATGACCTAAGAGGCCTTATTGAGGGAATGTATCCATACCACAATTCATAAGAAGCCTTACTTAGAAGGACATGAGATGGATATTTTTTTTCACATACACTGCATTTAGAACCACATCATCCCAAAACATCAACTTCACATCTTCATAAAAACATCATTGAATGAATCATATTCAACGTAGTCATGTTCATTCTTCTAACTGCAATTTTTTTTTTTAGGATTATATGGAACCATGGTTTTATGTCGAATATGATGTAGGAAAATATAGCATACAAATTGATTAGAGTTTTATTATCTTCCATTATCATTATGAAGAGAGCCAATATGTGATTGCTTTTCTCTTTCAATAGAACAATTTTTTTTGAATGTTTTAAAGATTTTAGATTTACATTACAATAGTATATCCAATATATTCTATGGTAATAATCAATAAAGGTCATTATATATTTATTTCCATTAGTTAAAGGAACATTCATAGGGCCACACTAATTAGAGTGCATAAATCAAAGTTTTTTATATGCTATAGAAGTGCAATTATGAAATGGTTGTTTGTTATGATTTCCAAAAGTACAAGCATCACATTGATTTTCAATAAATGAAGGTTATCATAAATAATATGTCAAGTTATAACATGCCATAAAATATTAGATGGAAATGTAGATTCATCATGATTAGAGATGCATACATAATTATGTGTATGAGCAGATGTGTTATGAACCAGCTCAAGCAAAAGATAGACAAGATAGACCCACACCTTAGAATTCAGCCTCTTCGAGGGGGCAACCTCCTTTACATTACATAAATGAACAATTCTTGGATGATTCAAATGAAAAAACCTCATTTCTATGTATAGGAGTCTAAGGAGTCACAATATAACCCAACCGACCTAACAATAATAATATAAAGCCACAAAAATAACAATAGAGGGATTCTATGGGGCACGGTAATAACAATATGGGGACAATAGGGGCACAAAAATATTAATAAGGGATACAACTACAATAGTAATGGGGTAATCACTAGTATTATAGGGATCCAACATGCCCCTCTCCTTTAAAAAAGTGTTGTCCTCAACACTTGAGTAGTTCTGGATGCTTCTGTATAAAATTCTCATCCTCCCATGTGGACTATTCAGCAGATAAGTTCTTCCACTTGATAAGATACTCTGAAATTGATCAATTTCATAGCTGTTGAGTTCTTGTTTCTATGACTGCTTCTGGTTCCAATATAATTTTTCCTTCCTCCTCAAGTTCCAGAAATATTGTTTCAACTGGGAGCTTCTCACCTATAACCTTTTTTAAACATGAAACATGGAAAACTAGGTGCAATCGAGAAGCTGTAGGAAGCTCCAATTTTTATGCCATAGTACCAATCTTTTGCAACACCTTGTACGGACCATAATACTTTGGCGATAATTTATTATCCTTCTTAGCTTGCTTGAGGGACATTTTCTTACATGGTTGTAGCTGAAGGAATGCCCAATCACCTACATCAAAACTTCTTTCGCTGTGATGTTGATCTTCATGTTGTTTCATTCTATTCTGTGCCAACACGAGGTTATCCTTTAAGAGTTAGAGGACTTGTTGTTGATGTTTGATGTGATGTTCCACTACTTGAACCTTAGAATTTTCTCTTAAATATGATGTGATAGATGGTGGCTGATATCCATAAAGTGCCATAAGAGCAGTCATTTTTGTTGTTGTATGGAAGGAAGTGTTATACCACCATTCAGCCAGAGGAAACCAATTGACCCATTATGTCTATTTATCAGATACAAAGCAACGAAGATATCCTTCCAAACATTTGTTTACTATCTCAGTTTGCCCATCAGATTGAGGATGATAAGATGAGCTATGAGCTAACTGAGTACCAAGACAAGGAAATAATTCTGTCCAAAAATTTCCAGTGAAAATGGGATCTTTGTCACTTACAATAATCTTTTGGTTTACATGTAGCTTTTGAATTATTTCCATAAATGCAGAAGGAACTGTATTGGATTTAAATGGATGTGATAATGCACAAAAGTGTGCATACTTGGTAAGTCTGTCAACTACCACCATGATGACACTCTTTCTGTCAGACTTGGGTAAACCTGTGATAAAATCCATTGAAACCTCCTCCCAACATTGGCTTCGAATGGATAAAGGTTGTAATAGACTCGGTGTCTTAATTGTTTCAACTTTATTTTGTTGGCAAACCAAACATTCTGCCGCAAACTTTTGAATATCTGATTTAAGGCCATCCCAAAAAAATTCCTTCTTAACCCTGTGGTAAGTTTTTAAAAATCTTGAGTGCCCTCCTAAGGGAGAAGTGTGCAATTCCATAAGAATACTTTGTTTTAGCTAGGAATTCTTACAAAGGTATAAGTGATATTCGTACCATAACGAATCATTTTTCCAACTAAATGTATTAGACGTACTGGAATCTTGTTGTAACTTTCAAATAAGTGCCCACACTTCTTCGTCATTCTTCCATTCCTCCCTTGCTTTGTTTATCCAATTTGGTTGGATAATAGAAATGGCGCACAACAATGCTTCGACATCCTCATCCTTTGTTGAGAGTTCATCTGCCACCACATTTTGCTTCCCTTTTTTGTAGATGATTTCAAAGTCATAACCCAACATCTTTGTGACCCACTTTTGTTGCTCTTCAGAGGATAATCTTTGTTCTAAAAGGTATTTAAGGCTATCATGATCCGTTTTTACCTTGAAGTGTCTTCCCATTAGGTAGGGTCAACATTTCTTAAATACATGGAGTATTGCCAACATTTCCTTCTCATAAATAACTTTGTGTAAAAAATTTCCCTTGATTGGACGACTTTAAAAAGCAATGGGTCTTTCATCTTACATTAAAACAACACCAATTCCATTTCCTGAACCATCACATCCCACAATGAAGGTTTCTGTGAAGTCTGGTGTAGCTACTTGACCAGTGCTTGGCACATTGCCTCTTGAAGATGTTTGAAGTCCTTTGTTGTTGCTGGAGTCCATGAAAATGCATCTTTCTTCAATAATGTTGTTAGAGGTGCTGCTATTCTCCCATAATTCTTAACAAAATTGCGATAATACCCTATCAACCTGAGAAATCCTCGCAGATGCTTTATGGATGTGGGGATTTTCCATTCCTTAATGGATTTAATTTTGCTAGGGTCTACCTTAACTCCTTCATGAGATACAATATGACCCAGATATTCCACCTCTTGTACTCCAAAGAAACATTTGGATCTTTTTGCATATAATTATTTCTCTTCCAATAGTTGTAGCACTCGGTCAACATGTGCAACATGATCCTTCCAAGACTTGCTGTAGATTAGTATATCATCAAAAAATACTAACATAAATTTTCTAAGGAATGGTTTGAAAATGGAATTCATCAAACCTTGAAATGTTGAAGGTGCATTGGTAAGGCCAAAAGGCATGAACTAAAATTCATAATGACCCTCATGAGCTCTAAATGTTGTTTTCAGAATGTCTTCATTATTCATTCTGATTTGGTGATATCCTGAACGAAGATCCAACTTGGTGAAGTAAATTGATCCATGCAATTCATCCAGTAATTCATCAATGACAGGAATGGGAAACTTATCTTTAATAGTGAGCTTGTTGAGCTCCCTATAATCCGGACACATGCGCCATGATCCATCCTTCTTGTGCACCAATACTACTGGAGCAGAGAAAGAACTTTGACTCGGTTGAATTATACCAGCCTCTAGCATTTATGCAACCATATGTTCAATTTCACTCTTTTGCATATAGGGATATCTGTACGGCCTGATGTTTGGAGGAACACTTCCTGGAATCAAATGAATAGCATGATCATGATCACGAATAGGTGGGAGAACTTTGGGAGTCTCAAATACCTTGGAATGATTGTCCAAGACTTTTTGGAGATCTGGAGAAATAGATGATTCCAATGTGGAAACATTTGGCGAACATAATTGTGCAATTACACCTCTTTGTTCCTTTTTTAGAAGCTTTTTCATACCATTAGAGCTAATTATCTTTCTTGATTTCCCTGCAATACCCCTTAATTCAACTTCCTTTCCTTCCACAGAAAATTTCATGAAAATTAAAAGCTAATGTACCCAAGGATTGTAGCCATTGGACTCCTAGTACAACATCAACACCTCCCATTGGAATGGAAAGCATTGGGCTAGTCAATACATATTCTCCCATGGATAGCTTGATATTATGGCACTTTCCTAAGAAATTTATTGTTCCTCCATTTGCAACCATCACTTGACACTCTGGTGGTGGATATAAGAAGAAATTCAATTCTTTTGCTACCTTACAATGAATAAAAATGTTGGTACTTCCTGAATCAATCAACACTATTACCTTTTTCTTCTTGATTTGTCCTTCTACCTTGATGGTTTGAGGAGTGGTAATTCCCGCCAACGCATTACAAGATATGGTTGGATTCATTTATTCTTTATTTAGGCTTTGTTCCTGGAGTATATCATCTTCTTTTGACCATTCTTGCTCCTTTTCTTCTTCCTCTTCACAATCTATGTACAATAATTTCTTCTCAGCACACTTATGACCTTTAGTGTATTTGCTATCACAATTGTAACAAAGCCCTTTTGCTATTTTTTCTTCCAATTTTTGTGGTGTCAAGCTTATAGGTTGTGGAAGACTAGGGGCAACAACACTTCCATCTTTATAGTTGTGAGTGGTATGCTTCCTGGTTGCCATAATTTTGCTTTCCATTTTTCTTGCTAACCTAAATGCCTTCTCTAATGAATCAGGTTCCCAAAGGTGAACATCATGTTGGATATTATCCTTTAAATTCACTATGAACACATCAATCCTATGATCCTCTGGAATATCTTTTACCCTTATGTTCAATTTTTGGAACTCCTCAATGTGCTCCATTATTGAACCCTTTTGTTTGAGACTTATCAATTGGCTAAAAAAAGTGTTGCTTTTTGTATCCTCATAATGTGTTGTCAATTCTTCTGTAAAAATTGCCCAAGTGATAATTTTTTTATGAGAGCAAAGCCAATGATACCATACAAACTGATTTGGTTCCAAATATAAAGTTGCAATACATACCTTTTGTGTGTTTTGCACATTATTGAGAACGAAAAATTGCTCCATCTGTAATATCCATGTTGCGGGATCCTTGCCATCAAACTTCCTCATATCAATTTTTGGAATATGGTGGGTCTTTGATCCCACATTATAGTCTATGAAATCATGATTAACATTTCTTTTCTTAGCATCAGGAGTTTCCTTTACTACCTTTTCACCATTAGTAAGTATTTCTTGTAGAATATTTGTCAAATTTGTCTTCAAATCTGCCATTTCTCTCTTCAAATCTGTCTTCAAATTTGTCTTCAAATAATCAATCTTAGCTTCCACGCCATTTATCTTAGATTCCACACCATTTATCTTAGCTTCTGTTAGCTTTGTGAGGGTGAAATTTGTTGCACTTGGTCTTGTAATTTTGATATATCATGTAGCATTTCTTCCTCTTCTTCATGAGTCATGCTAGGGATTTCAAGTCGCTTACTAGGTGTTTGCATTTTCTTTCCTCGGGGCATCAGTTACCAATAAAAATTCTCTACTATTCCCTTTGAATTCCTTCAAAATAATTTTTCAAACCAAGCTTAAGCAAAAATTTAAAAGAAATCTACACACCTTTTTTCACTTTGTAGGAGCTCGATATTGCCTTTGATGTATCTTTGTAATTTCGGATCATCCAGTTTTGAAATTGAAACCTGTATTAGCCCTATATCTCCTCTTTCCAATGCCACTAGTCTGATCCCAATTAGATCCTCCAAGGAAGAGTTATGTCAAATCTCCCACAGTAACCTGATTATAGACTAGTTCAGTAGATCGAAATTGTACGACGTACCATGTGTCCATGTTTCTACCTTTAGCTCTGAAAAAGATATAAAAGAAATTAAGGTCTGTTCTCTTTCTATAACTTCTTACGAAATTTCAATCTGATGCTTAGAGAGAAAGTTATGATGATTTTCCCTAGGTCACATGTTTGGAATGTAATTCAGGAGTCTGCAAAAAGACCAACTTCCTCAAATCATATCTCCTCAAATATAGTGCAAAAAGATCTGAAGTTTAGACCCGAGCTTCAGTGCGATGTCTTCTCAAATGGGTTCTTGTTTCAGCTTCTGAAACGTTGCAGAAAAAAATTTATAGTGAAAATTCCACGATGACCTGTTTGCAGTAGCAAAACCCTAGAATCCAAAGCTCCAATACCAAATGTTATGAACCAGCTCAAGAAAAAGATAGAAAAGATAGATCCACACCTTAGAATTCAACATCTTTGAGGGGGAAACCTCCTTTACATTACATAAATGAACAATTCTTGGATGATTCAAATGACAAAACCTCCTTTCTATATATAGGAGTCTAGGGAGTCATAATATAACCCAGCCGACCTAACAATAATAATATAAAGCCACAAAAATAACAATAGAGGGATTCTATGGGGCATAGTAATAACAATATGGGGACAATAGGGGCACAACAATATTAATAAGCAATACAAATACAATAGTAATGGGGTAATAACTAGTATTATAGTACCCAACAAGATGTCCCTTTCAACTTCAACAATCATTCATACTCAACTCTAGTCATTGCAACCATGTAGTTAGGTGAATTTATTATTTACACTTTTCCATCATCAATATCAAGAGAATTACGTTGTTAGTGAATCTAAAAAAAGGGCAATAGATTTCTTGAAATCTTTCAAAAGTTGAGCAAATCATGTAGAAGAAAATTAGGAAATCTAGCAGTTTAAGCCTAATGATTCCAAGTCCCAAGGTAACCATACTTGATTTATCTAGAAAATGCATTGTTCCATCTAAGTAGTCACTTAAATCATTAACCAATTGTGTTTAGAAGGTATGTGGAACATTATGTCTATATTGAGAAGTCTTGCATTACTTCTAGAAGAAAATGAGACATTAAAAAAATGTTTATATCATCCAATATTGCAATGGAAAAAAATATAATGAGTAGACTCACCATTATTTCGATCTGGTGTTTTACCTATGTATTCTTTTTGGTTTCAATTGTTTTTGATTATCTATTAGAGGATTCTACATGTTGATGAAGAATTTCCATCTCTTCCACAACAAATAAAATCAAGATCAGGTATTTCTCCATGATGGTGTTTCAAAGCCCTGCATATGAATTTCTTTATTCCACACGCTCTTGTACCCAAGGTCCTCGAAAGAGTTAGTTGCATGTTTGGGTATAGAGTTTGCCTTTAGCACAACTTTTCATCTGTAGAAAGATGGATAGACAAGAGGGTTAGTAGGATTTTGGAGGACATATTGTGAATGTACTTCATCCACCAAGAGTGAAAGTAGGAAAAGTATCTTCAACTAGTAGAGTTTGGTTACAACAATGGGTATTAGTAGTCAATAAGGATGAGTCTATTTGAGGCACTCTACAGGTGAAGTCATAATAATCCCATCAGTTGGAGTGATCCAGTGAATAGGGTGTTAATAGGACAAGACATGTTGATAGTGATGGAACAAGAAATGCAGGTTATGAGGAAGAATCTAAAGGAAACACAGGACAGACAGAGAAGTTATGCACATCAACAGAGGTTGTGTAAGGAGCTTCAGGTTGGGGAACATGTGTACTTGCGCATTGAGCTGAAGAAGATCTACTTGATGATTGGTTGATTTCTGAAGCTGACACATTGGTATTGTGGGCCTTTATAGATCCTTGAGAGGATTGGACTAGTGGCCTTCAAACTTGGACTGCCTTTGAGAGTGAAAGCCCATGATTTTCTCCATGTTTCATTGCTTAAAAGATATGTAAAGGATGTTGGTCATGTTATTGATAGGTTTGTATTATAGGTGGAGCCAAAAGGATAATTCCAACCAGAACCTCAGTGTATTTTGCAAAGGAAGATGTTCATGCTCTGGAATCGAGCTATCAAGTAGGTTAAAGTGTAGTGGAAGAACTTTCGACCTGATGAAGCTACATGGAAGATGGTTGATCAGATGTGGGATATGTATCCTTCTCTATTCGTTGGTTCAGCAGATGTCTATTGGTATATGTTTTGGCATGGGGTTTTAGTATATGTATACATGTATATGTATGTAAATACCACCATGAGTTGTGTTATAAAGCTCCAATAAATGGTATGGATGTCATGTTGTTATGTTTGTCATGTCAATTTTCTTTTAAGTAGGTTTTTCATTGTAAATACTGCATCAAGCTAAGTTATAAAGATCCATGGGAAATATGTTTTTCTTTTTAGTGGTCTTTCCAGTTTTAGGTGTCATTGAACACTCAAGAATATCTTCCTCTAAGAGGGAGGGGTCTATAATAACCCTAGATTAAAAACCTATGTAATAAAGTTAATAAAGGAAAAATAAGACCAAGGTCATGGGACATGTATCCCAAGTTGAATGTTGGGGAAAACATCGTAGTGTGGGTGTCCATTTGGTTTATTATAGATAAGGGGAAATTGTCAAACACAATGGCAAAGGATTTGAAAAGGAAATAGGTATTAATTCACATTTTATTTATGAAAATTAGGGAAATTAGGATAAAAAAATATATATATAAAAGGTCACAGGTTGCATGTGAGGAGTAAAATGAAGGAAAAGTAATGGATATTGAAGAAAATAGAGACCTCATTAATTAAAATGGTTTTGAGGATTAGTTCAAAAACTTTTGTGAGATCAGTTTTGGAGCTCTCTCTCATACTTTTACACACACATCGTAATTGGATCACTCTAGCATTGGAGGAAGAAAGGAAATAGAAGGACAAGAAACCAAAGGGAAACAAAGATTAAGCAAGGAAGAGTGGGATCAAGCAACTCCAATGAGATTAATTGCAGGTATCAAGTTGCATGTATGATTTCCTTGCTAGTTTTGGCATGCATGGTATATGCATGTGTATTTTTGGTTCTCTTGTTGTCATTGGCATGGGTTTTTCTAGGGGTAAGAGTGGTTTTCAGTCTTTTATTTCCATGTCCAAATAGTTATGGTGTGATGGGGTTTCTCTTACTTGTATTGATATCCTTAAATATTTTTAGGGAGGAATTTTACTAGCAACAAAATTGTTGTCATTTTTCTATTTCTTATGTATTGTTTAATTGTCTATATATTTTGTTAAGGGTTCATATTACCATGTAAAAGGTCTATCCTCTTGGATCTATGTGGAAACCCATCTAATTCCTAGTTTTGTTTCTGCCAAACTGGTAAGAGAGCTTGAAGAAGGTTGTTGATTAGCACCATCCAATATTATACCCCAAAAGTTTCAAACTAAATTTGCAAATAATATTCTTCAAATTTGATATTCTATTTATGTTTCCTTTCTTGGTCCTTTTGTACACATGCATCACTAAAAATAATTGGATATTTTGGTTCTCTACATTAGCTAAGTTGTAAAATTATTGTTGCTTCTTAATGTTAAATTCTTTGACCTTATTTGCATTACATGAGCAGGTGGTAACCGTGACTGTTCATTTTGACATGATACAATCCTTATGGGGCATCATTACCTTTTAATGTTGTGGTTTAAGTGTGAACATTTGATGTGAAAATATAGTTATTGCTTTTAATTACCCAAGTTTCATGGAGGTGCTACTTCTGATAACTCCATTGTTATTTGGTGATGAGGGTGTCTGAAAGCTTCTTAATTTTTCTTCATCTTTTTATGCCCGTACTTCTTGCTCAAAATTCCCATTCATGAGTACAAAAATACTTAATTCCACCCATGTCTACCATCATTTTATGGTATCTTCCTTGTTTACATATACCCGCCAAAGTCTTTATTTTTTAGAGATCTCTATATAATTCATATTTTGTCCCATTCTTGATAGTGATGTGCTTGTTTTTACAAGTATTTGTCTTGAAAGTAATATTTTTGTGGTTCCTTTTGTTGACATTGGGCCCTGCATTTGTCTTTATTGTATAAAGTTTTCAAAATTCATATTTTGTCCGATTCTTGAGAGTGATGTCTTGATTTTCCCATGCATCTATTTAAACATGGTATATTTTGTTCTGTTTGTTGATGTTTCTCCCTGCTTCTGTCTTTATTGTGCAGATCTTTTCATGATTAATATTTTTCCCAATTCTTTATTATGGTGTCCTGGTCTTTCCATGTATCTATTTGAAAGTGGTATTTTTCAGTTGTTCCTTCTGCTCATAGGATTTGGTTGGAGAGGAATTGTACAAGAAGCTATTGGTAGGCACATGTTGTTGAAATATATAACAAACTTCAAAAGGTGACTGACCTATTGAGTCATTGCAAGCTCTATTGTAACAAATTGGTTAAGTTGTTGGCAGATGCAAAGATCATGTATAAGGGCCTCATTGACAAGCTTAATTTCAAAATCTCTCTTAGGGCCTCATTGATAAGCTTAATTTAATAATTTCTGAGGATGAAGAGTGGAGGAAAACAAGCTTAATTTGACAATCTCTAGGAGAATGAGTTGAGGAAAACTTTACTTGATATTCTAACATTTTCCATAACAATCATAAAAAATGGTCAGCCAAGCAAATTAAAATCCTTGTTTGAAATAATGGTCAACAACAAGCCACAAAATCAGAAAAATTTAATCCTAGATAAACTCTTAGTGGTTTCGTTGCAAGGTCACAGCCTCGAACTTAAACCAGGAATCAAAGGGTGCTAAAAGGTCAAAGTCCAAAAGCAATTGATTGATTTGGCGACAAATTATGGAAGGATTGACTTTAATGTATGTACTTAAAGATTTAAGATTCAAATCTAATTGCTGAAATAGTGTTTTGTATGAGGAAGAAGATGATTTGTTACTTTTGTAAAAATTTAGAATTTAGTATTCACTTTATATGATGGATAATAAATACTTTGGGCTAATATTTGTCTTAGAAATACTTTGGGCTGATATTTGTCTAAGATCAAAGATGCCTGTAAAATATATTTAATGTACAAAATTTTGGCCATCATGATATGTATACAATGAACATTTGAGGGGGCAATTTTGGAGATGATGTTATAAGAGGAAACATTAGAGATATTGAACATCATCAACTGCACTGCACTAGAGTTTTTGGGAACTGGTGTCTAGCTCATTTTCATCTAATATGTGGTGATGTCTAAAATTTGTGAGTTTTTGATGCAAAATTACATTTGGAAAGATAGCCATCATATTGTTAGCTATCATATTTTTCATGAATTAATGGTATTTTATTTAGCTTGTTGAATGTCATCTACTACTTGTATTTTTTCAAAATCTATCAATATTTGCTATTGGAACTTGAAACGTCATCTATAAGTGATTTTATCTTCTAGTTCTGAATGACTTTTTGTTTACTAATTTTCATTTTCAGTGATGTTGTATATGGTAGCATTCTTCTTCAAATTATGCCTTATGGCATTTCCTTTGCAACATTTGGTGCAATTGCTAGTTTAATAAACAGTAGTAATAATTTATTAATTATTGTTAATCAATTAATTAATTGATTAGTTAATTATTATTAAATAATATTAGTAATGAATTATTAATAATGATGATGATGATGATTAATGTCCACTAAGGCCAATGTGGTCTAGCAGCTTCAAGAAAAGAAAAAAAAAATCTAATTGTGATTGTTAATTATTATCAAATTAAAAATAAAAATAATATTCATATTATTATTATTAATAACATTTAAAAATTATGAATTATAAAAGTAATAATATTTATTTTTTAATGAATAATAGTAGTAATTAGTTAATTAATTAATTTATTATGAATTAGAAATGTATTAATTAATTATTATTATTATTTAATTGATTGATTGATTATTATTAATATTTATTAATTAATAATGATATTAAAATTAATAATAATGTTAATTAAATAATCAACAATGATATTATTATATTAAAATAATAATGTTAAGTAGTAATTGTAGTAATATTATTTAATAATAACAATAATAATAATAAATTATTAATAACAATAATTATTTTAAAATGATTATAATCATAGTTAACAATGCTTGTAATAACAGTTAACCAAAAGAAGAGTTAACACCATCTAATATTTAATATGATTAACATTTTTAATATAAATTAGATTTTTTTTATTATAATAGTAATAATAATATTTTTATTATAATAGTTATTTTTGTAATATTGTTATTATTTTCATTGTTATATATTGATTAATATGAATATTAGTATTATGATTAATATTATATTTATACTCTAATTATATTTAAATTTACAATTATATTAAAGGTATCAAAGTAAGGAATGCTCTACAAGCGATGAAATACACCTAGGGTTTCACAACCTGTAGAACCCTAATAATCCTAAAGACGCAGCCTGGAAACAAACGATTGTAGACCGATAGAGGAGCCATGCAAGCCTCAATAGAGGGGGGGGGTGGGGGTGGGGGTGCAACGAAGAGATACCCTCCGATCGAAAAGTAACAATAGCCGAATCAAGTGGGGAAACTAGAAATCAGCTAAGTTCCACTGAAGTCGTCGACCCTAACAATGGTTGTGTCCTCAGAGCTCAATGGTAGGAAAGAAGTCGAGGGAAGTGTATTCGATGTGCAATAGAGAAACCCAGATTTTTAATACCTCGTAACAAACTAGAGAAATTTCATAGTTATATGAAGGATCCTGCGATGATATGCAAATTCATTGAAGTCTGGCCGGCGGAGAAAGACCTGATAAAGTGGATCGAGCAAAAATACAAGCCAAAACACCATGTAGAACTCAAGTTGGGATCTAGAGGATTTTTCATGGTAATATTCTCAAACCTGTAGGATATGGAAAGGGTCTTTGAAAATGGTCCATATTTTCACCACGATGTAGGGTTGTTTATGAGATATCGGGAGGAATGTTATGACCCATATAAGGAGAAATTTTTGGAAGTCCTTGTTTGGGTCTGACTCTTTGGCCTCCCAATGGATTTTAGGGATCCATAAATACTAGAGGGCATAGGTTATTCAATAGGTATATTTGAAAAAATAGCAGAATCCACATGAAGGGGATGATACACCTCCTATGTCTGGATCTATGTTTATATGAATATTTCGGAATCCTTCCCTGAATCGGTAGAATTGCAATATTAAGACGAAATATGGCAGTAGAACTTTGATTATGAGTACATCTCGTTCTGCTACTACCGGTGTCATGAGCATGGCCACTTATACAAAGCACGCCCGATGAACTAGGAAGACCGACCAGACCTAGAGGAGCAACAAAATAACCCCCCACAAGATGAAAATGATGGGTTCAAAGAGGTAATGCATAAGAAGAAGTCCAAAAGAGTGTAGAAAATTCTAGGAAACCATAACCAAAAGGAAAAGGAAAACAACAATAGATATGAGGTGCTGCAAGAAGAGGAAGAAAAAATAAACAAGATAGAAAAAATGGAGAATCAAGACAAAGAAAAGGAGAACATTCACGCTAAATCAACGACCACCCCAAAGGGAAACTTCCAAATAGATCTAATGGAAAATGTAGAGCAGGAACCAATGGATCTCACCATAATCAAAGTCGATGAAGCGAGGGATGAGTTTAGCACGGAAGAAGAAGTTTTGAAGAGACTTTTGAATGAGTGGAGACACCTCGATGAAAGATTCATTCCAGAGGATCAAAAGAAACTATATAAAGAAACCTTCCAACAATAGATGGTTACCCAAGGATAAAGGCAAGGAGACATAGCAGAGAAACTGAGTATGCAACAAGAAACTTCTTAGGAACAACACAACCAAAGTAAAGGAGGGAAGAGAAGGGGGAGAAGAAATCTACAAGAGTCAATTCAAGTAATGGGAGAGATGTTGGTAAACACAGGAAGGGTAGTACCACTCTGAGCAGTATTCCAACAACTTAACAAAGTTAAGCAATGATAGTGATCTCATGGAACATAATCGGCCTTAAAAGCTGAGGAAAACATAGGTAATTATAAGATCATTTGAAAAAGGAGAAGCCTCTAAAAGTTCTCCTATAGGAAGAAAAGGTAACAGGAGAAAAAATAAAGGAGATACTATGGAAAATGAAACCGATATATGAAGTAGTAGAATTATATGCAAAATGTAGTGCACTTGGAATCACAATATTATGGAATCCTATCGAGTTAATCGTGCATTACTGGATAGGAGTGACGATAATTTTGATTGGACAATTTATTAACATATGTTCCAAAGAATGGATCATCATTTTAGCAGTATATGGGCCTCACACTACTGGAGAGAAGGAATTCTTTATCCAAAGCATTCAGAAACTAAGCCAAATGCATGCAGAAAAACTGTGGCTAATACGAGGGGATTTTAGTCTAATAACATCACTGGAAGAAAAAAAAAGCGGGATAAGAAGGGAAGAATAAAAAATGGAGTAGTTTAGGGACATGTAATAAGAACTGCATCTAGTATATATTCCGACCATCAATGGAACTCATACCTAAAACAACCGTAAAGGAGGAACCCATCATATAGCTTCAAGGTTAGATCGGTTATTTGCAACAGAAAATTTAATTAGTAGGTATGTATACTATGAAGCGTCATTCTTGCCATCTATGGGATCTGACCACCGGAAAATTGGGCTAAAAGTAGACATGAAACAAGGGAAAAACAAGAGGCCATAGCGGTTCAAAGCTTTCTGGCTTCACAACCCTGCCTTCTTAGAAAAATGAAGGAATGATGGAGATCAAGGATAAAACAAGGGAGAAATAAAATTCATACATTTTATCTATGCCTGAAAGAAATCAAGGGAAAAATAAAGAAATGGAATAAAGAAGAATTTGGAAATATTCAACAAGATCGGGAACTACTGCAAACTAGGATGCAACAAGTTCAACAATAGATGATAACAAATGGCCACTCGGAAGCCCTAATGGAGGAAGAAAGAAAGCTACTGATGAGGATTGAGGAAAGGAGGAAGAAAGAAGAGATCTTATGGAAACAAAAATCAAGAGTCCAGTGGTTGTAGGAGGGAGAAAGGAACACCATATTATTCCACAAAGAAATGATACAACATAGACAATATAACTGAATATTTTGATTACTAGACCAGGGAGGAAACCAGCTAGTGCAAAATGATGAGATGGAAAATTTATTGGTGAATCACTTGCAAAACATAATGACAAAACCGAAACCTGACAGGTCAGAAGCAATAAATAGGATAACCAGGCATATCCCCCATTTGGTAAGAAGGAACATAACTTGGCACTAATGAGGGATATTACCTTGGAAGAAGTAGAGGAGGTAGTCAAAGGACTAGTGAAGAAAAAAGCACCCAATCAGATGGCTTCACAACAGAATATTTTTACTAAACATGGCCGATGCTAGGAAAAGACATCCTGGAAGTAGTGGAAGAATTGAGAAGAAAAAAAAAGGTACATCTTGCCATAAACTCAACTTCTATAGCTCTTATTCCAAGATATGATCACTCTGAAGAGCCCTAAGGGTTTAGACCTGTAGAATTATGCAATGTAATTTATAAAGTCCTCAAAACTATATTGGTAAATTGCCTCAAACTGATCGTTCAAGCATTAATCTCCCAAGAGAAAACTAGTTTTGTTAAGGAGCGAAAAATTTTGGACGGTATAGTTACTTCTCAAGAGGCAATCCACTCCCTTAAGAACATTAAAGCCAAAGGGATGATGATGAAGCTAGACTTGTTGAAAGCATACGACCGTTTAAGCTGGACCTGCCTCTAAAGTATCCTGAAAGACTTTGGGTTTGACCCTTGATGGATAAATTGGGTCTCTTCTTTCATATTGACCCCTGTGTTCTCTATCCTACTAAATAAAGAACCATCTAAGGCTTTCAATTCAAGAAGAGGTCTAAGGCAAGGAGACCTGATATCCCCCTTTCTATTCATTTTAGTAGCCGAAGTTCTAGGAAGATATGTCAAAGAAAAAGTTGAAGCAGGACCATTTAAAGGTCTGTGCATGTGGGGAAATGATCTTCCTTTAACTCATCAATGGTTTTTTGATGACATTATAATGTTCTGTCAAGCTACTCTCAAGGAATCAAGGTCAATATTGGCCATACTATAAGGTTTCATGAATGCGTCAGGAACTCAAATCAATAAAGATAAATTTGATATATTTTTCTTTAGAAAACTACTCAATCTGAATCCTTTCTGGCACGAGTAATGCGATTTCGAATAGGAACCCTACCATCGAAATAACCCTTAACCCGCTCATAATAGAAAATTGGAAGGCTCTCCTAGACAAGATTCAAGGTCACCTTCAAAACTAGACCTTTTGAGAACTTAATGTGGATAGTAGAGTCATCCTTCTAAAGGTAGTGTTAAAATCAATTCCTGTCTACCATATCTCAATTCTAGGAGTGCCCAAAATTATTTTTAACGATATGACAAATATCTTTAAGAAATTCCTATAGCAAGGGCCACAAACAACAAGAAAAAAGCTCTTCTTTCCTGGAGCTAGCTAACGAAGCCAAGAAAAGAAAGGGGTCTAGGCCTTTGAGACCCATAGGCTCTGAACCATGTTATGGGGGCCAAACTATGGTGGATATGGATACAGGGAGGTAATGACTTATGGAAATAAATCTAAGGAAGAAAATACGAAATTCCTAGGATGACCAAAGGAACTCAGAGAACCCAAGAAAATACAAAGGGACCAGTTATATGGAACCTAGCAGCAGTAAATAGAAAATTGATAAGAAACTACAGCTTTTGGGAGATCAAGGGAGTGGATAAGGCCATGTTATTTCAAGATACCTATAATTACAAGTAAAACTATTCAGTAGGCAGGACTTAGCGGAAAGATTCTTAGAAAAAAACAGGCCAACAAATCAGATAGCGAATAAATTCTAGGAAGCAAAAGGAGGATTAATATGGAGAAAATGGAAGAGGAAAAAGCACTGGCCAGATACACGAAACTCTCTCCAATGAGAAACCTATGATAAAGAGGTGGACTCTAGAAGAATAACGATAACAGAGGGAAATGATATTATAAGGTGGGGATATAGAATTAAAGGAATGTTTACAATACAAGAAAGATACTACCTGAAAGCAAAACATCAAAAACAAGAAGATTTACCCATATGGGAATGAATATGGAAGGATCAACTATGGCTGAAAGTAGCTTTCTTCTTATGGGTGGTCCTCCATGGACGAACCCTAACATGGTACAAATTACAGAAAAGAGAGATGCAAGGTCCATCAGTTTGTTTCACATGTAAGGAAAAATGGAAACAATGGAACATCTACTAAATGTGTGTATATATAGCAATGCCCCATGGTAGAATCATGAAATTTTCTTTGGAAACACGGACATAAATTACTCAAGCACAAAAACAAAAATGGAAAATTGGAGGAATAAAATCTACCAGAGCCCTATCCTTAACCGAGCTTGGAACATATCCTTCAGATTTCTCTTGTGGGCAATGTCGAAAGAGAGAAATTGGAGAATATTCAAAGATGAAAAAAGACAGCTACAGAGGTGTGGAAGCTGATAATTCAGAATGTCCGTTAAACTATTTTGGCTCAGAAATGGAACCCATAATAGTAGGAAAGAACACCACAGGAGAGACAAATAATGGAGAGGCTAAATCTGAATCCACAAATGTTGATGCCTAACTCTTGGAAGCTGAAACCTACACCCCTGAGGATTTCAAAAAACTAAAATTTGATGAAGCTTCCAAAGGAAATCTAGTAGAAGAGGGACTAGGAGGAGTGTTTAGAGATCACCAGGGCCAAACAATCTGGTTGTTTTCAACAGACTGTGCAATAGTGAGCAACAATGAAGCAAAATTCAATGCACTCAAACAAGGACTAGGAATCTATTGAAGGGAAATATATCAGAAGATGGTGGTGGAAGGGGATTCCACATTGGTGATTAACACAGTGAAAAAACTCCAGGAGGGAACCCAATGGGAAAAAATAAGCAAGAGCTGGAGAACAGCTACATTAGTCAAGGAAATTGGAATCTTGGTAAAAGGGATAGAATACCTCATCCCAACACATGTGCTCTAATCCTGGGAACTGGGGATGTGTCAAACTAACAGTTGATTTTGTAGTGAACTGGGGATGTGTCAAACCGGGAAGCAACTTGGACATCCCAGGGAATAAGAAAAATCAAAACAAAGGAATGAACATTCTTAGGGAGATCGTGGGAAAATATAGGGAAGGGGGAAAAACACCCAATCATCGTTTGAAGGCACCCTAGATCCGGAAAGAATACTATTAGGACAGAAGGAATAATGAAGAGAGTCCCTGGATGGCCCATTCAAGGACCCCACATGAACGAGGTGGAAGAAGCCGAGAAAAGGAGGCAAGTGGAGGATGCCTTGGTAATGAAAACGAGTAGGTCGGTGAACAATCAAGAAAAAATGTGGCCAAAGAGATTGGTGAATGCATGAGAAGTGTGAAAGAAGAACGAAAGGGAGGCATTGTGGGTGGAATCCGAGAGGAGAGTAGGAGAAGGGGTGGTCATCGGCATCCAGATTCAACCTACATCAACCTGGAACGAAACTGGTATGTAAACCAAACTTCCCTAGCCTATATTTGGTACCAATGCCTCAAAATTGGAGGAAAGTCTAGCATAAAAGGAGGGTGGTGTCGAATGTAATTGGAAAATGTTGGTCTTTTCTTAAGATGTTAATGTCTCGTTTCTTAATTGCTTAAAGAAATGAAAAGATACATGAATTTGGGTTCAATTGTTTGTTGTTAATGTATCGATATGAATTGGTGGCATTTCATGGAAGCGAGGGGGGTTGGGGGAGAAGGTATCTACGGAGGGTTCAGAGGGTCTCTTGAACTTGGGGGAAAGAAATTGATAACTGTCATAGGGAAATCTTGCAGTCTCGAATTAAGAAGAGGTTATGACTCCTATGTCAGCCTGCGGAGGTCCAGTAGTTTCCAGAATCAGTGGAGGGTGAGAGGGGGGAATGTGAAATGTAATACATGCCCTGTGAGGTTAGTCTGGCTACTAGGGGGCTACCAAACCCTAAGGTGAAGGAAATAGATTCAAGGGAATAGGAATGGGGTGAATCTAAACCAAGGGAGCTCAACATGGTTGGGGGAAACTCGATGACCTTGAGTTGAGATGTACTACAAGGGTGAGCCAAACCTCAAAAACAGAAGAGGGAGGGGTTGTTGCATATAAAGTCTAGAGGGTCTGCCCTCATGGTGGAATCAGAGCCATAACCCAACTTTCTCGATGTTGGAATCCGAAATCCTTGTCAGCCAGCTGCTAAGAGTGGAGAGGGACCACAACGGGCATTCCATTTGATGGTATCCATGGAGGGCTTAGAGTTGAGGAGAGAAGTTATAACCCTACTATTGCTGAGAATTGGGTGCAGCGAGCTACCGAGAAGAAAAATTGCAGTAGGAATGTTGTAAAGAAGAATTATAAAGAACGAAAGAATGTTAAGAAAGAAATTCGGATTGGTCTTAATGTATGCATGTATGTTAACATTATAGGTTTAATTAACTCCTATACGCTTCACTCCCCGACACTCTGACATCAAGAACATGTAATAACACAAGAGGGGTGGGGACTAAAGGTATTGCTGAAGGAAAATAAGGTGAAAGAGGAAGAAATACAGAGAAGGAATGGAGGTTGGAGAGCAGGGAAGCACGCAGAGAAGAAAATAAACGGTTTGGTGACTTCAGTGAGCAAAAACTAGTGAAAAAGAAGAAGAAAATATGTGAGGAAAGTATGTAGAACTTGCTGCATGATTACCATGCAAGCACCGAAGAACAAGTAAAAGTAGTAATAGTGATGTTGGAGACAAAGTTAAATTCCAAGAGGAAAATGAAGAACTTCTAATGGAATACTCAGAGTCATTACTTATTAACTCGGGACATACTAGAGGCTGCCAAACATCATTCAGATAGACCATCCAGCAGTACTGGGTCGTGAAGAATCTACTGGCAAGGGAAATGGCAACATACAGGGACATAAAAGAACCAAAGCAAGAAAGGAAGGAGGAACCAAGTTTAAAGGACATTCAAAAGGAAATCCAGGTTGTACAGGTACAACAATATCACCAGAACCTTCATTTTGGGAGAATGGAAAAGCAGATCCAAACCCTGCTGAAGAACAAAGTGCTCGGGTCAAGTGCTAAGGACCTAGCCCCTGTTGAGTCATCTCATGACTCATGTCAAGTGGTAGAAAGTTAATTTTTATTATTATGGTTGATAAAATTTCATTTAATTGTTTGTAGATTTTTATGGTGTGGTTTTTGAGACTTTGGGCTCGGATATTCCACGGTATTCATTTTTATCCTGTCTACATTTTGAGTCTAGAACAAGACTCATCATCAGGACTGAATCTACAAAGAAGAGAAAGGGCATTATAAATAAGAAATGGAGTGTTGTCAAAGTGGGGAGCCAACCAACTTAAGGTAAATAATTACTTATTTTATAGATTTATTATTATTATTTTTATGTCATATAATTAATAAAAAGAAAATTATAAGTTCTTATTCTATTTAATTTTTTAATTTAATGCTTTAAGTTTTGCTAATATTTTTTTTAATCTGAGTTATATTATACTCATTTAGTATGACCCTTATTCAATTTATTACAAAATTTTAATTAAATTTTATGCTATTAATGCATATTTTTTATTTTTACAAGTCAAAGTCAAAAGCATTAAGTATATAGTACATACAGTTGCAAACTTAGCACGGATGATAAGGATCAAACTGTTTAAATTTTGGACAGCTTTTGATATTGATCGATGGCCAACAGACCTGGTTTCCTTTGGGCAGGTTGAGGCCAACAGATATATTTTGTTACATACTTATAGATAATTAATAGAAAAGAGAAGTACTACCAAGCTTACACAAAAATATATTAGAGTTATACTATTAATACTTATTGGCATTTTTCAATCACATTTACTAATGTGGTTGTGAATTGCTATAAGTCTATCTAAGTATATCGACTACATTTATTAATGTGATTGTACTAATATATATATGCAATCAACCAAAAATTCTCATTTTATATTTAGAAAACAATATTTTTGATATCTCTCAAGTTATTCAAATCTATGAGAGTTTTACACTCCTTTTTATTCATTAATAACTTCAAATGATACCATTTTTTCCTTCATATTTAAATTGTATCTAAAAATTATAGATTCTAGTTTTTTTTGGGTAGGTTCATGCCATCCGCTGGACGGCGACGTGAATCAGCTATAACCTATCAATTTATTAATGTATGATAATTCAGTAGATACATCTACATGCATCATGGAGATCTAAAACCGTACTCTTAAGGAAAAATAAAATATGTTAAATTCCCACCGAAAACGAAGGAAAGGAGTTCGTATCTTTTACATGTTACGCAATAAGGGAATCACTGAGAAGATTCTAGAGTAAAGAATAATTAGCACATTATAATAGTAGTAGACCATAGGAAAGGTGTTTATATTCTATTAGCAACAATTTGATGTTCCGGAATAGAGGAACCACAAAGAAGAATCTGAAGTATGATTAGCACATTATTTTAATGGTTGACTATAGTATCATGTACCTTCGTAATAAGTTTTATAATTGACATATTTCTCATTCTATCTTCCATTAATTAAGAAGAAATAAATAAATTTTCATATTCTCAACAGATTTTTAATGTGCTTCTGCATTTTTCTTTAGGTTAAAATATTTTTTATGTTAAAATAATTGAAGAATTTATTTAGTTCCAAGGGACCGTGTGTCGCCATGGGGAAGTCATAGGGTCAATTCTCCCTGAATCCTTGGTGTTAAGTCTTGTCAGTAAGTTGAGAGGCGATTAACCCAAATTTTTCAGATGTAGCGACCACTCACTGATCATGGTGCTTATGAACAACACTTTAAAAAAAATAAAAAATTGAAGAATATTAGTTTTTAATTTAATTAATTAAAAATATGTAAAGGATAGTTGTCGTATAACTAGACAACTAGTTTTCTGGTTATACATAAGTTAAGAAGAAATAAATAAATTTTGATATTCCCAACAGATTCCTAATGTGCTTCTGCATTTTTTGTTTATATTAAAATAATTGAAGAATCTATATAATGTAAATTCATTTTTAATTTAATTAATTAAAAATGTTTAAAGCATAGTTTTCTAGTTATCCATAACCTAAGGTTATAGGAGAAGTATATTAGTTCTGGCCTGAAAAGCCAACCATTAAATTATTTTTTTTAATTTAATTAATTAAAAATGTGTAAAGCATAGTTGTCTAGTTATGCATAAGCTAAGGTTATAGGAGAAGTATATTAGTTCTAGCATGAAAAACCAACCATTAAATTATTCAAAATGCTTGCTTTATATATATGTAATTTAGTAAGAGTATTTAAATACTCTATTTATAATTACATTGTTTTGTTTGGTGAGATATTTATATGGCTTAACTTTGCATCTCGAATTATATTATTTTATGATTTATAATGGAATTTTTTTTATGTGCCATCGCTTTTTAAATACTATACATTACTTTAATACTAAAAGCTAAATGAATTACATTTTGTTTGGTTACAATAAATAATAGAATTTTTTACTTTTAGTTAATGTGGTTGGCTATTGACCCGAGAATTTGAGAGTGCGAAAACCCTATGGCGATCATGGAGGCGGCGCACAGTGACTAGGGCAGCTGCAGACCTGCATTCGCAGGCGGACTGCAGGGGGCGGAAGCTCACCTTGGTGGCTACGCTGCACACAACAGACAAAAAAGGCTGACAGCGACAGCAATGGACCCCCGTCAGGGGGCTGGAGAGGACCCTCCAATGCATGAGACACAGAACGCAAATCAGGAAGATCCAGAAAAGGATCAGAGCATAAATGACCAGGAGACGGAGGATATGCTAGAAGGGCAGAGAGATCAAGCCATGCCAGAAGAGCAGAAAGTAAGATCATCTACATGCAAGCCTGTAGCAAAGAACACACCCAAAGTGGAGTTCCCCAGCCACAGGATCAATGCAAGAATCCAATATATGAGGGATCACGCCCTCATAGGTAAGTTTATAGGCATCTGGCCAAATGAGAAAGCTTTGAGGACTTGGATCAACACTAAATGGCACCCAAAAGGACATATATCCCTCCATTTAGGTCCAAAAGGTTTCTTTATAGCAGTCTTCAACTGCTTGGAGGATAGAAACAGAGTTTTCGAGAATGGACCATATTTCTTCAACTCAGCAGGTCTATTTCTAAAAGAATGGGTAGAACGCTTCAATCCAGATAAGGAGGATCTGAGCTGTGCACCCGTCTGGACCAGGCTGTATTCCCTACCATGGGAATACTGGGAGGAAGAATCGCTTCAAGAGATTGGGAAAGCCCTTGGAGATTTTGTCAAGGTATCAGAAGAAACCAAAATGAAGAAGTATACATCCTATGCCCGGATCTGCGTATACATGGATTTAAAAGAACCCCTGCCTGACAAGATAAGTCTCTCTCATGAGGATGTAGAATGGTTACAGCTAATCGACTATGAACATGTGCCCTTCAGGTGTCGTAAATGCCACGCATTAGGGCACCTGTTCCGAGATTGCCCATTAAATAAGACAACCACTGAAAAAGATCAGGGTAAGCAATCTCCTGATGGTTTCATCAAAGTTGCCAACCGTAGAAGAGGGAATAAGAAACAGCCACTTCAGAATAAGCAGGCCTTGAAGGATCCCTCAAAACCGTCAACTAGCAACAGCTTTGCAGTTCTGGCAGAGGAAGAACAACACATGCAAGACCCCCCATCAGCCAAGCATATCCCGAATCAGGAAACGTCTGAGGAAACTAAAGAAACATCCAAAGGAAAAAGCCCAGATCATGAAGGGAATCTGCATACCACCAAAGCAAAGTTCTGGAGTCAACCGGATATGGAGATAGATTTAACAGAATCAGGCTCAGGCAAAACACGGAAAGATGAGGAAAGCCGTCAAGAATCCCAGAACATGGATGAAGACACAGAAACATTTGATATAGGTGAACTGGATATTATTGGTCTGGAAACTGCTTGCAAAACCAAAAACTTCGACAAAATAACTGAAACGCAAGTGCAGAAACTTGAGGAGGTACTGCACAAAGCCCAGAAGAAATATTCACTTGGTGTTCAAACGGGCAGCCAATGGGATGGAAAGTTTATTGCAAAGGACATCAAGAAGCAAGGACGGAAATCTGCTTTGGAGAGAATGATAAAGGTCGGAGAAGTCATGGTAGACTCAGGGAGATATGCCCAGCTATCAAGGTATTTTAACATCAACCCTAAAACTTCCCAATGAAATTGATATCTTGGAACATTAGAGGGCTTAACGGCCAGAAGAAGGGTAGACTATTAAAAAACATGATAATGGCAGAAAAACCAGCAATTATTTTTCTGCAAGAAACCAAATGTAAGCATACAGTTTTAGAAAAGGTAGCAGCCAAGGAGTGGCCTGCAGGGCAGGTCTCGGCAGTAGAAGCTCAAGGAGCCTCCGGGGGCTTGGCAATCCTTTGGGATGCTAGAACAATACAACTAGACAATATACATGCCAATAGAAACTTCATCCAAGCCAAGTTTCACTTAAACGGCACAAACATTAATGGGCACATTACAAATGTCTATTTTCCGCAAGAAATACAGCAAAAAACCAATATACTGGAGGCATTAACGCAACTGAATGCAACCAGAACGCATCCGTTATGGATCTCAGGTGGGGATTACAATATGATAGCGTCTTTGGATGAAAAGAAAGGAGGACGCAGTGGAATCAACAGAGACGGCAATCTACTCAAAGACTTCATACAAAACAACTGGATGATTGACATTCCAACTGAAAACGGTCTTTATACCTGGAGCAACAAGAGAACGGAACCGACGCAAGTGTCCTCGCGCCTGGATCGCTTCCTGGTTTCTGATAACGCAGTACATATGGGAGGGGATTTCACTGCCTCAATTCTTCCTTATTCAGGATCAGACCATTGGCCCATTGCCTTAAACTGGAACAGACCAGGCAATAATCTAAAAAGGCCATTCAGATTCGAATCCTTCTGGCTATCACATCCGGAATTCCATGATTTCATAAGAACAACCTGGACAAAATTCAGAGACACAGAAGGTTCAAGAATGGCCCAATTCCAAAAGAAGCTGAAGTATCTCAAAGAGGAAATAAAGCGTTGGAACAAATCCACCTTTGGTGACATTTTTAAATCAAAATAAATCCTCCTTCAAAAAATGAAGGACACTCAACAAAAAATTATTTCTCAGGGCCGATCCGAGGAGTTGACACAACAGGAGCAAGCAATAGAAAAGCAAATTCTGGACAGAGATATGCAAGAAGAGATACTGTGGAGGCAGAAGTCCCGAGTTAGATGGCTCAAGGAAGGTGAAAAGAACACAAAATTCTTTCACCAAACAACAGTACAAAGACGTATGATTAACCAAATCTCCTTTGTAAATAATGAGCAAGGATGCAAAATCGAAGATCATGAAGGTATTGAAAAAGAGTTCGTAAACTACTTCAAAAGGATGAATCAAGAACCAGACATAAACAGATCCGCTGCCATTGATAATATTACAAGGCATATCCCAAGAATCATCACTGAAGACCAGAATACGCTGCTTCTCAAACCGATCAGTCTTCAAGAGGTTGAATTGGCGGTCAACCAACTTAAGGCAGGGAAAGCCCCAGGCCCCGATGGGTTTACATCAAATTTCTTCCAACATTTCTGGGAACTAATAAAATGGGAAGTCTGGGAGGTGGTGGACGAATCAAGATCCCTCAGATGGATGTATCCAGCTATGAATGCTACATTTCTGGCTTTGATCCCCAAATCCACAGAAGCAAACACTCCAGATAAGTATCGTCCCATTGCTCTATGTAATATTATTTACAAAATTGTTTCAAAGGTTATTTCTCTTCGATTGAAACCCTTGCTGCCCCTTATCATCTCTCCAGAACAATCCGGGTATGTAGAGGGACGTCAAATCACTGATGGGATCATCCTCACCCACGAAATAATCCACTCTCTCAAGATTTTAAAAAAGCCAAGGATGCTTCTCAAAATTGATTTATCTAAAGCATTCGACAGCTTAAGCTGGAGCTACTTGCAAAAAACTCTCCTCGCCTTTGGTTTTGCTCCCCCATGGGTCAGATGGGTTAGCAGTCTCATCTCCTCATCTTTTTTCTCCATTCTCATCAATGGAATCCCCTCTCCTACCTTTCGTCCCACTTGTGGCATCAGGCAGGGAGATCCCTTGTCACCTTTCCTATTTGTCATCCTTGCCGAAGGTCTGGGCAGATGTATTAAAGCGGCCATCCTTTCGCATAAGCTGAAAGGAATTGCTGTTCACAACCTCCCGGCTTTTTCTCATCAACAATTTGTTGATGACAATATGTTATTTGGCCACTCATCTGTTCAAGAAGCCCGCACATTCAAATCAATCCTCGATTCCTTCTCAAAAGCTTCCGGAGCCTGCATAAATAATGTTAAATCCCAGATATTTTTCTTTAACACACCTCCTTATACTCAAAGAGCCATCACTCGCATTCTAGGATTTTCAAAGGCGTCTCTTCCTTCATCATATCTACGAGCTCCTCTTACTGCTTCCGCCCTCAAGCACTCTTCATGGTCTCTCCTGCTAGAGAAATTGGAAGCAAGGCTGCTACTTTGGACTTACAGATCCCTGAATATGGCCAGTAGAGTGGTTCTAATAAAGGCGGTCTTACAATCTATGCCGCTCTATCTATTTTCCATCTTAGCAGCGCCAAAATGGGTTCTAAGGACAATCAAATAGTTGCAAAGGAATTTTTTGTGGGGCAGTTCATGCCCAAACAGAAAATGGGCCCTCATTAGATGGGACAAAGCTTGTCTTCCCAGAATGGCAGGGGGCATAGGACTCAGGGATCCCGAGCAAAGCAATAAGACCATGGGAGCGAAAGTATGGTGGAGGTGGCTCTCAGATTTCAACAACCCGTGGGCACGTCTTTGGACTGCAAAATACACAAGGAATCTTCCCCTAGAAGAACGGATCAGAATGTCGGAAACCAGTAAGGGATCATTGATATGGAACTCGGCTATCCAGCACAGAGATCTAATTCAAAAACATAGTTTTTGGGAGATCAAAGATGGTCAAACTGCCAGGTTCTGGGAAGATTCCTGGCAGCAGTTACCTAAACTACTAGACAGCCTGCAAGTCATCCCAGGAAGGGAGATAACTCCTCAAGAAAAAATAAGCAAATTTTGGAAAGATCCAAACAATCAAGAGCAGAGAGAGTGGAAACAAACAAGCTTGATCCTACCTTACAGCTCAAATGACAACCAACTTGCTCTCCACTCAGAACTAAAAAAACGCAGGATATTAAAGCAAACAGGGAAAGATACTTTAAGGTGGGGGTATGAGGAGAGGGGTACTTTCACTACAAAGGAAGCATACAGAATCATAATCAGGGACAGGATGGACAAGGACCAAATATGGAGCAAAATTTGGAAAACCCCTATATGGCCGAAAGTTTCCACCTTCCTGTGGCTTCTATCTTACAATAGAATCCTAACATGGGATAACCTCAGGAAAAGGGGCTTCCAAGGACCCTCTATGTGTCTAAATTGTAACAAGGAAGAAGAATCCGTGCTCCACTTAATGCTGACATGCCAACTAAGTAAAAAGATATGGGAGAAAGTGGCTTTTCGCTGTCAGAAGGAAGGGCGAATTCGAGGGGATATAAGAGAAACAATCCGCCAATGGCCTCAAGCACCTTATCAATGCAAAATCCTTAACATCCTTTGGCAAATCATACCAGGATTCCTTATGTGGAATATCTGGAAGGAACGAAACAGGAGGATATTCAAGAAACAATCAATGACTCTAGAGCAGGTCTGGAAAGGAATTCATATCAACATCAGCGAAACTCTCTCAACAAAATCCTGGTCTGAAGAGGATTTTCCGAAGCAACCTCAGGAATGGGCAATCTGGAATAATTGGCAAACAAAGATACAAGATAAGGTTCTGGCCAGACCCAATCCAGGGCAACATCGAACCCACACTATAAAATGGATATCTCCACCTGTCAACACATTTCAATTGAACTTCGATGGTGCATCGAAGGGCAATCCGGGCCAGACAGGGTATGGAGGTGTTATAAGAGACCATCAAGGAAATCCTCTTATAACTTTCTTAGGCACCATAGGCTGGAATACAAACAATGCAGCAGAGCTGGAAGGTCTTTGGAAAGGTCTCACTTTGGCACAGCAAGGCAAATATTTTCCCTTGATAGTAGAGGGAGACTCACAGATTCTAATAAACATGGCTCAAAAGCTACAACAGGGATCCTCAGTTCACAAGATTAGTAGAAGTTGGAGATTAGCATCTAGATTGGTTCAGGTTCAGCATTGGTTGCAAGCGAACAGAGCAGTCTCCTTCAAGCACACAAAAAGGGAAGGGAACAAGCCGGCGGACTTCCTAGCTAATTTAGGGGTGGATAATGAGAAAGACTTCTCAGCTGGACCTCTTTATGATACAGTCTCGGAGGATCATCTTCCCAATCTTTAGGCACTAATAGACGAAGATATGCAGCCACAGGCTGTTTCACACCCGGATGCGGGTGACACCTGGTCTTATCCGACTACACGTAATGGGGGGCAGCTGTGATCTTAGGATCGTCTGGCAGGACGGTCATTTAACTCGCCCCTGCCAAGCATTAACGCTGCTTAGGATGGAGCGGATGGCTCTGCAGAAGAAGGATGGCCTCGCGCGAGGCGAATTGATGTTCATGTACGCCGTTCTATGGAGTTTTGGCTCCATTGCCGCCGAAATGCTCAGCTCAGGGTCCTATAAAATGCTGCGCATGTATCACAGTGGGGATATGAGGTATTGTGAAGTTAATTCGTTTGAGTGTGAGTTTGAGCAGATAGCGGGTGGTAGGGGCAGAAGCCACAGCTTAACTCCCGTTCCATCCGCGTGTTTTGAGCACTCTGTTCCGACTGTGTGTTCTGGGCATTCGCTGGAAAAATGCTTGGTTATGCACCATAATTGGGTAATTGTAATTAGGGAGGAACTGATAGCAAGTTTCATTTCTGAATTGTCACTGTCCATTGTTTGCAAAGTGTGCTCTCCAGGGTTAATGGCGCCACGACAGAGGGGAGTCACAAGACGTGGAGGGGTATGGGGAATCCGCGGCAGGCAAGAGGCCCAGGCAATTCAGCCCGTTGCCATGTTGGAGCCTCCGTCGTCTCCCTCTGAAGAGTCTGACCAGATGGACAGTCAAGTCCACACTTCACGCTGCACTTTTCGCTGCCGGAGGAACCAGACCCGTCTCTCACTGCTCATAACAGTCATTGCTACAGAGGAAGAGGATGATTCGTCCAGCCAGGAAGAGCCTGATAGGGAGCTGGAGACATTGAATCATGCTCGGGTACCAGAAGTAGGAGAAGATATTGACAAGGAAATTGCTGTTGATGTTACTCTGATGAAGCCTCTTCCGGGCTTGAGCTCGCCTCAGCAACCAATTCATGGTTTGCCTCAGCATCTGGCTCATGGCTCGCCTCAGAATACTGCCAACATAGACACTCAGCCTACCAATAGTCTAGAGATGAATGAGGAGGCTTACAAGCCAGGCACTGAACAAGGTAAGCCGCCAGAGGCTTAGTTCATGTTTTTCTTTGATGCTTAATGAAAGTGTTTTGCAATTTTGAAGGAACACCTTCGGGTTCAGAAGGGTCCAGCCACCGGTTTCATAGTAGGGAGTCCTCAAGAACTCTCAGCTCTTCCAGACTTTTGAAGAATTTGGACTCCCTACTACAGTTTGGTACTTTGTTTTCAGCAGCAAGCTACACTCTACGGGCAATCTCATATCAATCAAATGCTACTCTTTTGCATAGTCCTCTTTTTGTAAGCCAGAAGGCCATTAGCTACAGCCACTGTTATGCTCTCTGTCATTTTCTCCATATATGTAATCCAGGTTGCCTTGAACACCTGCAGTCTTCTCTGACAGAGGATGCTCCCTTGCATCTTCAGAGGCCTAGGCCTCTTTGTAAATAATTTTCTTTTTCTTATTTAATAGATTAGCCTTTATCCAGAAAAAAAAAAAAATGTGGTTGGCTATTGAAATATTTAATATGTTTAATATTAAAATGAGTATTTTAATATTTTTCCATTTTATAAGTAAAGTTTATTTTAAAATAAATTAGTGAAAATGGATATTTAAATAATTTGATTAAGTTATTTAATGCAACATTTATAAAAAATATAAGAATTATACATTTTTCTCTCAATTAAATGTAAAAATTTAAACTTTCCTCAACATTATTACTTTATTATTCTTATAAAATCATGTTACCTTATATGCACATTGACATATTTTATTTATGGGGATAGTGAAACTGAAATATTTTTGCTACATCCACTTTATACTAGGTTGTAATACATGGGAGTGAGACAAGGATCATTGAATTCTTTGCATAATTATAATTAAACTAATTAAATGTTTTTATTCATTTTTGTTTTTTATTATAAACAAATATCTTTTATTTTATTTTTCATTTAGAGGATATGTTAATATTATTTTAAAGAGGAAAAATACCAAATCAAAGTTGTGAAGGGGAGGAATTACACATCACCTTCCTATTAAAATGTAAAATACACACACACACACATAATTTTAGATCCACACACACAGACATATATATAATTTCAATTACATATCCAAATGAATATGTTGATTAAAAGAATAAAGAAACACACCCAAACACATATTTGACATTGAAGTATTCTATGTATGACTATATGGTCCAAAGAGACATTGTACAATTCAGTACGAGGGAGATGTTGTGACGAGGTATTACGCTTATATCAACAAAATTAAAAAAGAATAACAATTAGAAAAACGTTGGCCATAAATAAAATATTTCAAATTTCATCTTAATTTTACATCAATTTTATAGAGATAAAAGAATTAAAATTAGAAAAACATAAATTACTTTTTAGCATGAAGAACATATATAATTCCTTCGCTACTTAATAAATGATATTATAGGATATATAATTCATTCTACATTTTTTTTACATGATATATTTATAGCAAAATCTATTAGAAACAAAAAATAACAAAAAAAATTAATGTGGATCACAAATAGAATATTTCAATATATATGATGACATATAAAATGGAGTTGACATATAACATTTTCAAAAATATTAACAAAAAATAAATAAATTAATATACACACAGATATATAGAAATAGCTAAACACACATGTAGCATTTAGAAAATATCAATAACAAAATTATTTTTTGTGTATTAAGTGGTTAAGGAATCACATATCTATCTCATACTAAGAAGTAATTTTTTTTATTTTAATTACTTTATCTTTCTATATAAACTTGATGTGAAATTCCATGAATGTAGTGTTCTTTGAGAGAGAGGAAAGGGGTGGGTTTTTTCCACCCCACTTGGCCAATAGGTTGAGGGACATGGAAACTTGCAACTTGTGAAGTTTGATGCACTTAATGTGAGTTGCGCATAGTCATTATGTGCATTTATGGGAATAATTCCTTATATATAGGGTTGTAAGGTTGTTTTATAGAGCATAGATATGTCTTAAGCCTAGATATATCAATCACTGATAAGGATGAAATATCTCATGATGATTTCTTTTTTTTTAGTGAAAATTTTGAGGAAAGGTTTCCCTAGCGAATTGTATATATTGTATTTACTGTCATGTCAATTTACTTTTATGGACAATGGACCCATTCTATGGCCATGCATGAATGTGAATGTAAACAAATGTTTGTATTTTATATTAATAAAAGTTCCATTTAGTCATCCATGTAAAATTTTAATGGACAAAAGATGCAAGAGAAAAATTCACGTTCCATATACTGAGGGAAATCCCAATAACGACAGATGGGAAGGGTAGATGTTGCACAAACCTCTCACTTAGAGAGGAATTATCTATGTAAGAATAGGGTTTTGAAAGAGGGTGAGAGGGGAAAATCCTAAGACAACCTTGTGGTTTTAGAACCTACATGGTAGTTTCCCAAGCAAGTTTAATTATTTGTTGAGTTACTCTCTTAGAACAAAATGTTGTTTAAGAGAGGTAGCATGTTTCCAGGAAGAACCCTATACTGGACTCGATGAGTTCTCTATGAAGAAAAAACTAATCTAGATGTGAAATTGGCTTGGGGGGAGTTTTGGTAGATGGTACCACTTCTCATTAGTTGGGTGGAGCATCATTTTTTCCACTATGATTTTCATTAGAGGGCTATATTCAACTAACATATAAGTGGTGTTTTTGAAAAATGAACGATTCTAAAAATTTGTTGAAAGAATGGTATGTTCGTTCTCTGTGCTTATGATATTTTTAAATAGAAATAAATATCATGTTTTGAGACACATTAGTTACTGTTATGTAACTAGCTCACAAAAAGATAGATCAACGCCTTAGAAATAAGCCTCTTCGACGGGAAAACCTCCTTTACATTACTAAAATGAACAATTCTTAGATGATACAAATGAGAAGACCTCCTTTCTATATATAGGAGTCTAAGGGGTCATAATAAAATTAGAGCTGACATAACAATAATAATCTAAGGGCACAATAATAACAATATGGGGACTACATGGGTACAACAATATAATAAGGTGGTTTTACTAATAACAATAAGGGGTTATAGTAGTAGTATATGGACCTAACATGCCCCTCTCCTTCAAAAAGTGTTGTCCTCAACACTTGAGTAGTTCTTGATGCTTCTGTATAAGTTATTGTCATCCCATGTGGAACCTTCAGTGGGTAAGTTCTTGTACTTGATGAGATACTCTGAAATTGATCTATTTTGTAGTTTTCGATTTCTCGGTTTTTTGACTACTTCAAGTTCCAATATGATTTTTCCTTCCTTGTCAAGTTCTCGCAATATTCTTTGAACTAGGATCTTCTACAACTTTTGAATGTGTTCCCACTCCTTTGGGCATATGGATATATGTAAGGCCTGATGTTTTGAGGAACACTTCATGGAGTCAAATGAATAGCATGATCATGATCACAAATAGGTGGGAGACCTTTGGGAGTCTCAAATACCTTGGAATGATTGTCCAAAATGTTCTGGAGATCTGGAGAAATACATGATTTCGATGTGGGATCCTCTAGTTAACATAATTGTGCAATTGCACCTTGCTGTTCTTTATTTAGAGGCTTTGTCACGCTGTTAGAGTTTATTATGTTTCTAGGTTTTCCTTCAATACCCCTCAATTCAACTTCCTTTCCTTCCCAAAAAAATTTCATGAAAAGTTCTTCAAAATTAAAAGCTATCGTACCCAAAGATTGTAGCCAGTGGAGTCGTAGTAAAACATCACTACAACCCATTTGAATGGAAAGCATTGGTCTATTCAATACATATTCTCCCATGGATAGCTTGATATTATGGCACTTTCGAGAGAAATTTATTATTCCTCCACTTGCAACCATCACTTGACACTCTCGTGCTGGATAGAGGAAGCAATTCAATTCCTTGGCTATCTTACAATCAATAAAATTATGGGTATTGCCCGAATCAGTTAACACTCTTACATGTTTCTTCTTGGTATGTCCTTCTATCTTGATAGTTTAAGGAGTGGTAATTTCTTCCAATGTGTTACAATATATGGTCGGATTGATTTTTTGAGACTCAATGTGACCTTTCAGTTCTTGAGCATTTTTCTTCTTTATATGTCCTTCTATATTGATAGTTTGAGGAGTGGGAATTCCGTCCAATGCATTACAAGATATGGTCAGATTCATTTCTTCTTTCTGGATGTGATCTTTCACTTCTTGAACCCTTTTCTTCCTAATATGTCCTTTATCTTGAAAATTTTTGGAGTGGTAATTCTTTACAATGCTTTACAAGACATGGTCGAATTCATTTCTTCTTTCTCTGGGGTTGGTTCCTGGTGTATATAATATTCTTGTGACATTTCTTGATCCTTTTCTTCCTCCTCTCCTCAATCAATGTAAAATAATTTCTTCTAAGCACACTTATGACCTTTAATGCATTTGTTATCACAATTGTAACAAAGCCCTTTTTCTCTTTTTCCTTCCAATTGTTGTGGTGTAACTGTTGTAGGTTATGGAAGGCTAGGAGAAACAACACTTCCATCTTTATAGTTGTGAGGGGTATACTTCCTTGTTGCCATAATTTTTCTTTCCACTTTGTAACAAAGACAGTTTTCTCTTTCTTCTTCCAATTGTTGTGGTGTTGCTCTAAAGAAGTTGTTGCTCTTTATATCCTCATAATGTGCTATCATTTCCTCCATCAAAATTGATCACATAACAATTTTTTTATGAGAGCAGAGCCCTTTATACCATAAAAATTGATCCATTTCTAAATATGAAGATGCAATACGTACCTTTTGTAACAGTGGTACACCATGTAGATCAAAATATTGCTCCATCTGTAGTATCCAATTTAATGGATCCTTTCCATCAAACTTCCTCATACTGCCATTTCATGATTTCAGGAGCTCAATCTTGAAATGAATATAACTCTGTACTTTTAGATCTCAAAGTTCTAGAATTGTCTCCTGCAGTATCCCTCTGAGTCCTCTTTCTAACCCCATAAGTCTGACCAGAATTTGATTCTCTAAGAAAGGGTTATGCACAATCTCCCAAGATGACTTGATTATACACCTTTTTAGAATAGAAAACTCTTATGACATGCCACGTGTCACTGTTTTGACCTTCAGATCTGAAAATAAACAAAAGAAACAATAGTTCGTCCTCTTTTTGTAACTTCTTACGGAATTTTGGCCTGATGCTCAGAGAGAAAGTTATAATGGTTTTCCCAAGGTCACCTGTTTAAGATATAATTCGGGAGTCTTCAAAAACCCTAACTTCCTGAGATCATATATCCGAAAATATATTGAGACAAGATTTGAAATTCGGACATGAGGTTCAGACCGATTTCTTCTTAAATGATTTTTTGTTTTAGATTATGCAACTTCATATGAAAAACATTATAGAGAAAATTCCACAATGACCTGTTTGGAGCAGCAAAACCCTAGAATCCAAAGCTCTCATACCAAATGTTATGAAACCATCTCACAAAAAGATAGAAAAGATAGATAGGTCAACTCCTTAGAAATAAGCCTCTTTAAGGGAGAAACCTCCTTTACATTACAAAAATGAACAATTCTTAGATGATACAAATGACAAGACCTCCTTTCTATATATGGGAGTCTAAGGGGTCATAATATAATCAGAGCCGACATAACAATAATAATGTAAGGGCACAATAATAACAATAGTGAGCTTCTATGGGGCACAATAATAAAAATATGGGGACTACATGGGCACAAAAATATAATAATGGGGTTGTACTAATAACAATAAGAGGCTACACTAGTAGTATAGGGACTTCACAGTTACTCAAGTTATAATCGAATAAATTAAAATTCTTGAAAACTTGTAGAGTGGCAGTTCGCATCTCTAGCAAAAAAGTTATGGAAAATATAAGACAATTGGTGTCAATATTTGTATTTCTAGAGTACGTATAGTTGAATGTATAAAACATTTAGTGTTATATATATAATGAGTAAACAACTGACAAAACAATAGAAGAAAGGAGAGAAATTTTCATGTAAAACCTTAATTTCTTTTAAAACCCTGATAAACATTACACTTAATTCAAAGAAGAGTATGGTTGTTCATTAAATGGAAATTTGAGTTCATGTATTATGAATGAAACTCAAAAAAGAATTTTTAGAATAAATGCATGGCCATTAAGAAGAAGACCCTTTTATAACAAAGAATTTGGTTTCTCAAAATCTGACTGAGTTATCAAAATATAGTAAATCATTGTCATTGATGGTAATGCAATAATAGAAGATAACATGCCCTCAAATCATTTTTCACACTGAAATGAGACACATCTAGGTACACTTAGAATACTCACCCTGTCAGATCAGGAGCTCAAAATTTGCCAACAATTCAAAGTTGTCGTAATGGTTTGGAACCTAAACAACCATGTAGATCTCGTCGTCCTAAATCTGATGCAACTTGTTTTGCACAAAACGGATAGTGCATGCTCCCAGAAATGTGATATGTTCACTTTGTCAAAGAGGTAAAGAAATTTGCAGGTGCTTGAGAGGGATGTTGATTAGGCATCCGTACTTCTTAGGAATATTCTTGGAATATTTTTGGAATATTCTTAGAATATTTTGTTGAGTTGGAATCGGCCTATTGGTCCATGTTTTTTGGTTTGGGAAAATGAGGAGGTGACACATGGCTAAGCTGGAGGCTACTACGTGTCCTCCTAATGGCATTTAAAATTTTCTATGAGACACAGGCAGAGGGAGGGCTCAACCCCATGTCCTCCCACAACATAGATCAACGACTTACCAATACGCTCGCACTATGTTTCTTCAACAACCACGGATGTAGGTTAATGTTAAAGACTAATGCCACCAAGGTTAAGGGGAGCCAACGGACTTAACCACCCCCCAATGTGACCGCCCAAGTCACGGCTACTGCCTAATCATTGGACCAAGAACCACATGTAAACATGCTTGTAAGCAGTTGCTATGACCACTAGAGGGAGGGAGCCAATGTTGGGGGCTAAACCTTGGGTGCATGCTCCCCATATGACCAAGCTTTTGGTTTTAAGGCATCAGTAGAAAAATTAACAGTCCTACAAATCCACCTGAAATTCAGGTAATTTGTCACTCCGTTAGTGGAAAATGGGGCGAATTTGTAAGATGATGCCAAATTTTTGTGCAAGTTATAGAGTAAATAGTGTAGAAACTAGGAGAGGTCATAACTTCTCCAATTTTGGACCAAATTGGATGAAAAAGGATGTTAGGTAGCCATTTTTGGACATTCTGAACTCATTAGAGTAGGCTTTCAAGATTAAAGATGCACTTCTATATAGGATTTTTTCAAATTGAAGCCGATGGGTGTCATCATCAACTAGACTATTGATTCAGTTTATGGAGGAGTTTAAACATTGAGATGACCTTGCAGGGGTTTTCCAACCTCCATGTGCTTTCTATAGTAGCCATTACATGAGCATTGTAGCTTTTATTCCTCTTTTCTCTATATGTGTTTTGGAGAAGAGAATTTTTAATGTACTTCAAGTGGCTTGTGGTATTGTTGATGCTCTTTGATGTTGGAGTATGGGGTTTTGGTGTAGATGTCTACTAAAACTTTACATGTTTCATTGTAGGTTCACATTTGTATGCAGTGATAACTCTTGCATAAGTTGTTTCTTTGAAGGAGAAACTAGTCATTCCATTTCATCACTTTATTGTACTCTTTGTTTTCTAGACATTGAGCATAATGAGAAGGGGTTATGCCATTAGAGATGATCCAAGGAGATGTAGCCCAGGAGGGTTGAAATCCTTTAACAATGGTTGGTTTATTAATGATTGGCGTATGCTTCCATTTAGTGTTTTGATTTCATGTTTAAATTTTTTCATGAAATTAACTTAAGAAAAACACATAAAAACTCATCTTTTTACTTTCTATTTTGGAGTACAAACCTCAAACTCATTTTTGTATCTGTGATGATGATCTTAGCATAGAAAAAATATACCAAATTCAGATCAAGTTGGTATTAGAGCATTGTTTTTCTTTGTACAAGAACGAATTGACTGTTGTTTGCAAGTGAATGTGTTTCGAAGCTCAAGTGAGGAGAAGGGTTTGGAAAGATAGCAAGATTGTTACAATCTCTACCACTATCCCTACCTCAAGTTGCAATAGAAGCTTCAAGCCAAGCTTGTCCCAAGAAGGAGAGCCTACAAAAATGTCAGAGGATGTGAAGGCTTTTAGAAAAGGAATTCATAGACATGGAAGAAATGGTGAAAATCCTTGATGAAGAGAGGAATACCAAATTTCAAGGTGAAATCTCTAGACCTCCAAGAGGAGAATGTTATCCAAGCGAAGAAGGTAACATGAATGGTGATAAACCAACATCCTCTCCACAATCATCATGCTTTTCTACAACTCTTATGTAATATGATTGTGTAGAAAGTCCCTCAGAGAAGGTAGACAGGAAAGTTTGTACCTTTTTTCCACATTATGTGGAGGATGACATTCTACCAGCAACCCAATTCAAGGAGCTAAAAGAAGAGAGCCAAAAATTCCAAGAGGACACATCCAGAATCAAAAGAGATTTTGAAAACATCTTTGTACGTCAATCAAAAGATGAGGAAAATGGCAAGAATTTACATGCTTCTTCTTCACATGAAAGTGTTGATGTAAATTCATTTCCAGCCTTTGAAAAACATAGTAAAACCATTGGATCCAATCTCTTCACCAAGATAGGTTACAAGGGAGGAGGCCTTGGATTGAACCATCAAGGCATTAAAAATCTAATTCAGGCAAAGGAGAGGCCTAAATATGAAGGCATAGGCTATGTTGCAAAAGAATAATGGTCTTGTAGTGACAAATCATGGGTATCGTGCTCCTTTTGCCATAAAAGAGGAAATGAGGAGGGAAGATGTTGGGATTTGTATCCAGAATTGGTACCTGCTTGGTTCCTCAAGTATAAGGAGGACTTGAAGTGCGAAACATCTCCAAAGAGATATGAAAAGTTTGAATAAGGAACAATGTTAAGTTCTTATTTCCATGTGAGTTTCTCACATAAGAAGTGTAAGCCAAAGGACTACAAAAAGAGGTATAGTTGTCCTATTAATTCAAATTCTTTTCATAATGGAAAACAACATGTTGATTTGAATAACATGTTGAGGAATGTGTTTCCATGCACCTTTCTTCTTTCATCTAACCATTGTGTAGATAAATGTGATAAAAGGAAAGCGATCATCAAGAATATGTTTATGTCTATTGGAATTGAGACCGAAAGGAAAAAAATCTCATCCAAGGTTAAAGACATGTGAGTCAAGAGAAGCTCAAAAGAACTTTTGGACACATTGCAATATCAGTGGGAATTGGGTCGAGAAGTGTTGGAAATTTCTTGCACAACTTCATCCTCGCAAGGGCAAGCAAATTATGAAAGAACCAGAAAATGAAGTGAAAAAAGAAAAAGTGGCACAAGATGTGACCATCCCTCAAGAAGCTTGAAATGAAGAAAAATTTCATATAGAGGGTTCATTTAACTAGTTCGGTAAGAAATGGGTGGACTATTTTTCCAACAGATGTTTGTAAATCTTTGTTTTGCACTAGTTTCATATCCCCATAGCTGGGAAATTTGCAAAAGTGATGTTCATTAACAAATCATTTATATGACACCATGTTTTCTTTGGGCACTGTTATGCTAGTTTGGCTTGTTGATAGTAAATTTGAATGGAAAATTTGGGAGTCAAATTTATTCCATCTTGTAAAATGAATTTCTATTTGTATTTTAAGAAATAATTTTAAAACTATTGTATGAGTAGTTGTAGCACATTCATTATATTACAAATGTGTTAAGCACTCAAGTTATACAAGTATTCAATATGTGAAACTTGTTCTCATTCATTTGTCAAAGTATTTTGGGATATTATCCTTGATAAGGATTTTGCAGAAGAGCATGTTGGAATTCTTCTTGGGAAGGATGTTGTTTTTGATGGCCATAACAACATCGACCAGCCGAGAAGAACATTGAACTTGAATTCTTTGGTAAGGTTATATTTCAAGTTCAACTTGAGAAAGAGCCAAGAAAATTACAATTCAAGGCACTACAATCATCGATTGGGTTGATTTTTGAAAAGTGAATGAACTATACATTAAATGATGAGCAAAAAATAGTGCACTTTTAGGGAACAAAAAGTTTCGATGGGGAAGAGTGATCAAGAGGTCAAAATCTGCCATAAATTCAAAATTGTCAGAATAGTTTAGAATGTGAATGACCACATAGATATCATCATCCTGAATCTAACGCAACTCATTTCACACAAAATGGACATCATATACTCACAAAAACATGATTCGTTCACTTTGTCAAACAGGTAAAAAAATTTGTAGGTGGATGACAGGGATGTTGACTGGGAGGCCATACTTCCTAGGTGAAAAAGGGAATATTCTTGGTATATTCTTTAAATATTTTGTTGAGTTGGAATCTTCCTATTGGTCCATGTGTTTTGGTTTGGACCAATGAGGAGGCGACACGTGGCTAAGCGAAGCCCGCCACGTGTCCTCCTAATGGCATTGAAAATTTTGTATGGCATAGGTTGGCCTCGACCCTGTGACCTCATATAGTAGAGTCGAATGACTTACCAATACACTCACACTATGTTTCCTAACTTACTGCAGATGTAGGTTAATTTTAAAGACTAATGCAGCCAATGTACGGGGGAGCGTGCGGACTTAACCACCCCCACGTGAACACCGAAACAATAAATAGTAACTATTTTTTGTGACCGCCTAGGTCACCACTACTGCCTAACCATCAGACCAAGAGGCACATGTCAACATGCTTGCAAACAATTAATATCACCAGGATTTTGGTTTTAAGGCCTTGGTGAAAAAATTAACGGTCCTAGATATCCACCTGAAATCTATGGATTTTGTCACTCTGTTACCATAAAATGGGGTGAATTTGTATGATAATGCCAGATTTTGTGTAAATTGTAGAGAGGATAGCAAAGAAACTATGAGAGGTCATAAATTATCCAATTTTCGACCAAATTTGATGCAAAAAGAGGTTAGGTGGCCATTTTTAGATATTATGGTTTCATTCGAGTAGGTTTCAGGATCAAAGGAGCCCTTATAGATAGGCCTTTTGAAAATTGAAGCCTATAGGTGCCATGGTCAACCAAAGTGTTGATATTATTTATGGGGGAGTTTAAAGATGGAGATGACCTTGTAGGGGTTTTCCAACCTCCATGTGATTTCTGCAACAAGCATTACCTCAATGTTGCAACTCTTATTTGTGTTTTCTCTATATGTCTTTTGGAGAAGAGGCTTGTTTATTCATTTCAACTAGATTGTGGTAATGTTGATGCCTTTTTATGTTGGAGTATGGGGTCTTGGTGTAATATGCTTATGTTTGCTGAAAATTTACATGTTTGACTGTAGGTTAACATGTTTATAGAGTGATAACTATTACATAAGTTGTTTCTTTCAAGGGGAAACTAACCATTTCATTTCATCACTTTATGTAATCTTCTTTTTCTAAACATTGAGCATAATGAGAAGGGGTCATGCCATTAGAGCTGATAGAAGGAGATGTAGCCCATGAGGGGTGAACTCCTTTAATAATGGTTGGTGTATTACTAATTGATTCATGCTTCCATTCAATGTTTTGATTTCATGTTTAAAGTTTTCCATGAAACTTACTTAAGAAAAAACACGAAAAAACTCATGTTTTTACTTGCTCTTTTGGAGTACAAACCTCAAGCACATTTTTGTATTTCTAATGAGAATCTTAGCATAGAAAAATAATATTTCAAGTTCAGATCACTAGATAACTAATATCTAGAGTGCTACAAGGGAAGACCAAAAATCTTAATAGCCATTGTCTCAAGAAAATTACTGTAAGCCGTAAGAAGGAAAGAAAGAAGAAAATTGGCTAACCCATTCATTTCACTTATTTTTTTAAAGACACAAACTGTCTCTGAATAAAAAATAGTAACCATAAATGCCAGCGAGAGTTTTTCTTTCAAAAAAAATCCTGTAATAAATAATGTCAACACATCATACTTATAATTAACTTTAACCCTTTATGATATGTAAATAATCTCCACATATCTAAGAGAAAGACCTAAATTTCTATATGTAAAGAGGGCACTTAAAAATTGTAATCTTGTATGTTCTAACCAATGCAGAGAAGTTACCTGCAGACAAATTCTAAAATCATAAAATAAATAATGAGGAGAATATAAAACAAAAACAAAAATATTTCCCCTAAATCCCAAAACCGGGACTACCAAATTGATTTTTCATTATGTTCCTTTCAATGTTACAATACATATATATAGATGCTAAAGCATTCATAAATGCAAATACATTAACCTTGGATTAGAAAATAATCTTAGTTCCCTTCACTAGATCTAAAAAATACCATGGGAAAGAAACTATCATGGGCAAAACCATGTGCAAAAACCATGCACAAAACCATAGGTAGGTCTACCCACCTAATATAGAGTCCAAAAACAAATTCCTAGGGTGCCTCCCTAGACCTCATGCAAGTGGGCTACCACACCCCTAAAACCTCGTGAAAAGGGGGGCTTTGTACCCCCTATTACCCCCCTGCTATGCCCGACAGAATCAACAAGTGGAATTTTTACCTGCCCTCAGGCTTGCAACTAGTCATGGATACAATATAACATGGACCCAAAAATGCCCTCTTGATTCAATTTAATAACCACAATATTAAACCAAAAAAATTGGCTAATTTCCCCAATTAGGAATTCCAGGGACAATACCATATATCAATGGGACACATTTACAAAAAGAGAAGAAAAACCTTTGAAGTTCGCTTGGCCATAATGATATAACAATGAAAAAACACACATGGATAAAATGGTGGCCGATGTGGCTATTTTCGTAGTCGTAACTAAAGATGCACACATACACAATTTGCATCTAGGCATAACCTGGAATAGAAAAGAAGAAATATGATAAGAACCTAGAATGATGACCCAACTATACGAATCCTTAGAAAATGTATTTGGTAGTGGTTATTCACCTCAAAGGAGAAGAAGGTTAGACCTGCAAGAAACCTAGAAAAATAGTTGTTTTTAGCATTATCACTGAGGTAGTATTACTGGGAGAAAAATAATGTAAGATAATAATATCACATGTATATAAGACTCTTAATGAACCTTGATTCTCAAATCCCTATCCCAAACATTAATACATTATTAGAATGAATACTATGGAAAAGAACTAAGATGTAAAAGACAGAAATTGTGAATGTTTGTGGGGATCTAAGATTGAGCATCATCTCATTGTAAAGTTTTCTAATATGGTTGAAGATGCTTGAAACAACTCTAGGTATTTCTTCCCTCAAAATCATAGGAATTCCATTTAATTCTCTTAGGAATCCAACTCGAATGGATGAAGAAGTGTTTCCCTGACGAATACCTACAAGGTGTAAGGGAGTGGAAATAAGATAAAAGTATATGCTATAAAGTAAATTTGAGTGAAGCCACCCTAACCAAAACAAAGGAAATACCTTTTCTAGCTCTGTTGTGAATGGTACTAGCTAGAAAAGAGGGTCAACTATACCCCAACATCTTCACAATACCTGAACCTAGTTAAGGGCTCAAAAAGGGTTGTGGAGCTAGCCCGAAAGATGAGAGAGCACAAATGGGAAATGGTGTGGTGTAACAAAGATGGGATTTAGCTACCTCGTAATAGGAAGGTGATTCCTCCACCATCAACCACACCCCTGAAACCTGAGCATTGTCAATCAATGATGACTCAATAATAGAAACCCATAACCTTATCATGTGGGCTTCTAACCATCCAAAAATTTTGGTGGGATAAAGATAAAAAAGTTATAATTTTCCTAAGTCAATTTCAGCTAAGGGGGCTTGTAAAATTATATCAATCAAACCTTACAACCATTACCCATGTTGATACAAAACACATGCAATTCCAATTCTCGACTCTATTCAACCTTAACTCTTCCATAGTGAACATATATACAAATAAAATACTATGTAAGTTCTATGAAACAATAGCATGCACATGATATTAAATCTTTATCCTGATGCAAAATTGTATGTAATATACAAAAAAAGAGAGAGAGATCAAATATAGACTATGTCAGTCATTATTGTATTAATGATTAACCTTGGTAAATGACTAAAAAAAAATTATGCAACAAGCCAATGTTAAATGGAGTTAATGTTTATCACTATGAAAAACAAATTATGGGAGGCATGTTATAGGTGGTGTCAAAGCCTTACTTACAAAACTATGGCCTATTTAAGTGTAAAATTAAATAAATTATAATAAAATCTTGCTTCATGTTTCATAGAGAGGATTGCAGAAAGAGTTGTTGTGAATATGACATCCTTACCCACATGACCAATTTATGCACCCTTTCTATGGTCCAATATGGGAATGTGGGTGCATTTTGGTGAGAAACCTTGCTCCACCTCTGTGATGCTCTTTGAGATTGTGCAATAGTTTAGAGCCTAGGTGGCTAGCTTGTGGGTTGAAAATGAGCCATTGCTAAGAGATCAAGAGAGGATTATCACGAGTTTAACTGACAAGTGGAATAAAAAAACTTATGCACCAACTACTGAAAATGGAAATAATGCATAGTTGTATAGGAAGAGAGAGGATAGTTCTCTCGAGATAATTTTTTCTCATGAATTTGGGCATACTAAGGAAACCGAGGAGGAAGCATCTCAGAATACTTCTCAAGGAAATGGTTATAAATCAACAAAAATATCGAAAATGGAGCTTCAAGGGGAATTTAAGAAAATTGAACCCCAAATGTTTGATGGTGAGATTGAGGAAGGAACATAATCGTGGTTGGTAAATATTAACAAGTACTTTCAAGTTTATGAATATAATAGTACTTTGAAGGCTCATCTAGCAATTTATCGGCTCCAAGGGAAATCGATTTTATGGTGGGAAAAAGTCAAGGTTTTTCATGGAATTGATTAACATGGAATAATGTGAAATAATTTCCAATAACTTTTAAAATATAAGTATTCAACTTAGTGATATTATGACAAAAAAGCTAATGAATTTCATGACCTCAAAGATATACAATTTTCAATGAATGAATATGTTGCGAAATTCACTTATTTATTGAGGTATGTCCCCCATATATGGGAGGAAAAAACAAAATTACAATGTTTTGTAACTAGTTTGCCATTATATATGAAAGAATGTTTGGAATTTGATAATTATAATATCATGGATGAAGCAGTCCGTAAGGCATGAATTTACTATCAACAACAAAAACAGAAGGGAAAAATGAATAAAACATGGTCGATAAAGAAGGAAAAGAAAAATCCTCCACCCAATAAGATTACAAAGGGTGCATTATCTAAAAATTTCAATAAAGGGAAGCATGATAAACTTATGGGGAAAAACTAGCAAAAAGCCCAATCCCAAGGTGGGCCTAGATAATTGGAAATATCTAGTAAAATGGATGTAAATAAGGCTTAGAATACTTAAGTACAATGTAGGGGTTGTGGGGCACCACATTAATGGTCATCAAATGATAGAAAACACATAAAAACTTCAAGAAGCATATATGGTAGAAGAGGTAGGAAGTAGTATGCAAAGAATTAATGATACCGTAGAAGACCGATAGGGTGAGCACCAATCCACAATGATAAAATTTGGAGGTAAAATATGCAACCATGTTGTGTCAATTTTAATAGACCTTAGGGAAAGTCTAATTTATGTTTTCCCCAATATAGTGGATTCATGTAAATTACAAGTTAATTAATTTAAACTACCATGGTAGGTTCAATTGGACACTAGAGAAAAAAAGATGGTAACAACAAAAGTTAAAAGTTGTCCACTAAAAGTAGTAGGACAACCAATAGAGGGAAACATAAACATTTTACCCTTGCCTTCTTATGATATTTGAATGCTATGGGTTGGCTTGAAAAACATTGGTTTATTGTAAATTGTAAAGAAAAAACAACTACATTAATGAGAAGTGTTTTAGGTACCAGATTCAAGGAATAGTAAGGCCTATGAGGTTAAGGAACATTATAGCCTTACATTGAAGAAAACCATTAGGAAGGGTTGTCACATTTATGCAGTCCAAGTGAGATACTCTAACTCTAAAGAAAAGGCAAGAACCTTGGAAAATCGACTTCTTGTTCTAGAATTTGCAGATGTATTACTTAAAGAAATTATTGAGATTCCTTGTAAATGAGATATTGATTTCACAATTGAGATAATCCTGGATTCCATCCTAGTATCTTAGGAACCCTATCATATGAGCATACCAAAATTAACATAGATAAAATTGCAGTTATAGGGGTTGTCAGAAAAAAAGTACATTTTTCCATGTGTGTCGCCATGTGGAGCTCCTTTTTTTTTGAAAAGGAAATATGGTACTTTAAGGTTTCTTATTAACTACTGATAATTGAATAAATTAACCATTTAAAGTGAGCATCAATTTACCAAAATGAACGATTTGTTTGATAAATGATTTATGATCAAAAAATCATTAGATACTAATTAAGAAGGAGGAAATTTGTAAAGCTTCATTTATTACTTTCTATGGACATTATGAATTCATGGCCCCACCTTTTTTACTTACTAGGATCCTAACCATGTTTATGAGCTTCATGAACCATATATTCCATCCATATCGATTAGTGTTAATTTTTATCGATGAAAGCGTAATTTACTCCAGGAATCTAGAAAAGCATAAGAAACATTTACAAATAGTTCTACAAAATCTGTGAGAACACCAACTATATGCTAAGTATATAAAATGTGAGTTCTTTAAATATAAATATAGTACCTCGGCATGTGACCACCGAATAAGGGATACCAATAGACCTGGAAAAGATAAAATCAATCATGGAGTGGCATATTCCTAAGAATGTTGTAGATACTGGATCCTTTATAAGTTTAGAAGGCTACTACCATTGATTTATAGTATCCTACCCCATTACCTTCTTAAAAAGGAAGGTGAGAACATTTAAATGGAAACAAGAATGTCAAGATAGATTCCACTAGCTAAAGCACTTGCTAACTACAACCCTTGTCTTGAGAATTACAAACCCTAAAAAGGAACCTGTCGTGTGTACCGATGCATGTCATGAAGGAGTCGAAGGAGTCTTAATGCAAAAATCTCGATTGGAAGCCTATGACACCTAAAAATTAAAAGAGCATGAGAAAAGGTACTCCACCTATGATTTATACTAACGAGATTTGTTCATGATTTGATGGTATGGCACCACTATCTACTAGGAAATAAATTTATCCTAGTGACTGATCATAGTAGCTTCACTAATTTCTTTAGACAACCTACACTTAATTCTTGAAAAACGCAATGGACCACTTTCCTAAGAGAGTTTGAATTTGATATAAATCACTTAAAAGGTAAGGTAAATTGTGTGAAATATTCCTTAAGGAAAAGGTTGAATTTTGTTTATGAAATTTCCTTTAGTCAAGTGAAATCTAATTTTTCATATCAGATTGAAAATGTAGCCTTAAAAGACCCAAAATATATGCTTTTACAACAAAAAATTAAATAACAAAATAGCACTGAGAAACAGCCAAGATATGATTAAAAAAATGAAAACTTTTTTATCTATATAAATGAAATTTATGTTGCTAGTCAACAATCTATAAAACAATTGATTTTAGATGAATATCATCGAAGTCCTTATGATGACCACACTTTATACCAAAAACAGATCACTTCCTTAAGGAAGGATTACTTCTTTTCCGGACATGAGGAGGATGGTGACCAAATATCTAACCAAATGTATAGAATGATAAAAAGGGGAAGTTGAACATCAACATCTAGGTAGTCTACTTCACCAATTTCCCATTTTGGGGTGTAAGTGAGAAACTATCACCGTAGAATTGATTACAAGTCTAACCAAGTAAAAGAGGTAGAATTATGCAATAATGGTTGTGGTAGGTAAGTTAAGTAAATCAACACATTTTAATCTTGTACAATCCAATTATAAAGCAGTACAAATTGCTAATATATTTATGAAATAAATTTTATATTTGAACGGTGTAGCTAAAAAAATGATTTTTGGTCAAGATGTAAATTTCACTTTTGCTTTATGGAAAGTTCTATTTCGAGGAATAGGCACCCAAGTGAAATTTCATAATTCTCACCGTCTATAAATAGATCCATAAACAAAGAAGGTAAAACAAATATTAGAGGATATGTTAAGGATGTATGTCATGCAACAATCTACGAAGTGGGAATAATATCTACACGTAGTGGAATTTTCATACAATAATAGTTATTACGCTTCTTTGAAAATGATCCCATTCAAAGTACTGTATGGATGAAAGTGTAAAACACCTCTCAATTGGAGTCGTGTTGAATATAGATTAATGTTGGCACCCGTATTCTTAAGGAAATGGGACAAATTGTAAAAAGGTTGTGGGAAAATTTAAAAGTTGCCCAATACTGGCATAAATCATATGTAGATAAAAAGTGAACTTACAAAGACTTCCAAGTGGGAGAACACATATCTATGAAGTTCAAACCATAGAAAAGTACTTCAAGATGGGGGACCTTCGCAAATTTGGATCCACAATTCTATGGCCCTTTTGAGATATTTCCAAGGATTATATATGTAGCATATCAACTAGCTCTACCTAGTCACATATGTGTGGATAATTTATTTCATGTTTCATTTCTATGAATATATGTGCATGATCCTAAACATATTATTAATTAGTAAGAGGTGCAAGTAAACAATGAAGTTCAATTATATATATATATATATATATATATATATATATATATATATATATATATATATATATATATATATATATATATATATTCTTTTTAAATGATAAATCACAGAAACTAATGACTGGCATAATGGTTATGGATGTCGGCCAAACTAGACGAGAAATTCTTGGTCGAGCCTCTATGAGTATTAGGACAGAGAAAAACTATGATACATAAGTTAGTAATCACCCAGGTTAAAGTGGAGTGGAGGGACTTATCCCATAAGAGGTTATGTGGGAAGATGAAAATTTTATGTGTAAGCCGTACCCTAGTCTATTCCAGGGTTAGGGAAACACCAGGGATGGTTTTCCACTTTGGGGGGGGAGGGGAGATTTAATAGACCCCAAATGAATTGTAAATATTGTATTTACCTTCATGTGAATTCACTTTTATAAATAATGGACCCATGATAGGGGAAAAAATTAATGTGAATGTAAATAACTGTTTTTTTATATTAGTAAATGTTTCATTTCATCAGTCATGTAAACTTTTGGTGGGGAAAATATGTGAGAGAAAAATTTCACATTGAACATAGTTAAGAAGATAGTTAGGGAAATCCCAAGAAGGGTATATGGGCAAGGGTAGTTTATGCCTAGATTACTCACATAGAGATAAATTATCTCAGTAAGAAAAGGGTTGGCCAAGAGTTTGAAGTGGGGGAAATCCTAACAAAACCTTGTGTCTTTAGACCCTAGTTGGTGGAGGCCCTAGCAATTTGAATTAGTTGTTGAGGTATTCTCTTAGAACATTATGTTGTTTAAGAGAGGTAGTACACTACCAGGAGGAACCCTATCCCAATCTCAGTGAGATCTTTACCAAGAAATAGCTACTCTCGGTGTGGAATTAGCTCAGGGTGGGAGGGGGGCATATACTAGAGGGTACCAATTCTCATTGGTTGGTCAGAGCATCCTTTGGTCCAATGTATTTTTCATTTGCAGACTATATTCAACTAAAATATCAGTTTTGTTTTTTAAAAATGATTGGTTCTAAAAAAATATTGAAAGAATCATATGTTCATTCTTTATGTTTATGATATTTTAAATATAAATATAAATAAATATTATGTTTTGAGATAGGTTAATTACTGAGGTTATAATAAACTTAAGTAAAAGTCCTAAAATCCTATAGTGAATATGTGTGTGTGTACATATACATATACATATACATATAATGAGTAAACAACTAATAAAATAATAAAAGAAATGACATAAATTTATGGTAAATGCTTTACTTCTTTTAAAATTATTGCAACCATTTTGTTTAATTCAAAGAAGAATATGACTACATTAAACAGAAATTTCACTTCATGCATTGTGAAAGAAACTAAGAAAAAAAATTGTTGGAATATGTGCATGGTCTTTAAGAATAAGACCCTTTTACAACAAAGATTTGGTTTCTCAAAATTTGAGCAAGTTATAAAAATATAATAAATCACTTTCATTGATGGTAATGAAACAAGAAAAAATTCCTTCTAACCATTTTACACTCTAATGTGTGAGACATCTAGGCATGCTTACAATAATTTTCTTATATAACTCATATGTAGAGGGCTATAGAGGAAAACCAAAAATTTCGTTAACCATTGTCTTATCAAAATTACTGTAAGTTGTAAAAAATACAAGAAAGAAGAAAATTGGTTAAACCATTCATTTCATTTCATTTTTTATAGACATAAAAAACCTTTGAATCAATAATAGTAAATATAAATGACAACAAGGGTTTTCCTTTCAAGAAAAATTCTCTAAAAAGTTAATGTCAACACATCAAACATATAATTAACTTAAACCTTTAGTGATGGGTAAATAAGGGCCACATGGCCAAGAGAACAACATAAATTTCTATATGTACAAAGGATCCCAGAAAAGTGTATTTCCTCTCGATTCAATTTTAAAACCCGAATATTACACCAAATAAATTTGTCTAATTTCCCAAACTAGGAATGCCATAGACAAAACCCTCTATCAATGGGCTACATTTATAACAAAGAGAAGAATAACTTATCAATGTTGCAAGGCCATAACCATAAAATGGTGAAAAAACACATAATATAGATAAAATGTCAGCCAATGTTGGTATTACCTTAGCCATAACATAAGATAAAAACACACATAGTTTGCCTCTTGGCATAACCTGGAATAGAAGTGAAGAAATATGGTAAGAACCTAGATTGATGAACCAACTGTATGAACCCTTAGAAAATGAATATGGTAGTGGATATTCACCTAGAAAGAGAAGTAGGTCAAACCTATAAACAACCCAAAAAAGGAAGATTTGCAAAAATTATCATTGAGATAGTATTATAGGGAGAAAATTAAGGTAAGGTAAGAATCTCACCTGTATAAAAGACCGGGAAGAAACCATGACATCGAGGGCACTATCACAAATATTAATACATTATTAGAATGAATACTGTAGAAAATAAATAAAATTTAAAATACATAAATTCCAAATGTTTTTGAGGATCTAAGATTGAACATCGTACCTATGTAGACTTTTTTTTAGACGAATGAAGATGTGTTAATTCTTATTAGAACCATATTGTTTTTTGCTTCGATAATTTCATTTCTTCACTAACACATTGACTTCACCATATAACGTCATAACGTTATTCATATTTACATAATTATTCAACAACATATGCAACTATGTAGAAAGAAAAATATCATCATCATTAATGCAACAGAACATAGAGGAACAACAGAAGAAAAGCATTCACACATAGATATGCTAGGATTGGCTAGAGACTAAGGAAAAATCCATTATGGGAACCCCTTGCAAATTATCCTTCTTATATAGTCATCAAATGATTCAGAAAAAGAGAGTGCAATGATCCATATCTTCATCTCTGCAACTAACTAGAAAAAACAAGTATAACATCCATAAATGAACCCAACAAAACTTATGCTAAAAATCTCATTCTGAAGACTGTAATGAGTTGTCATTTTCTGCAGCCAACTACCAAATCCTGCAATCACTGAGTGAAATATTCGGAAAAATGAAATTTTATATTTTAGGTTATTGTCACATGGAGGAGGAGTTATGTGAGTGACTATAGCTTCCTAGTCGCTCCCTTAAGCCAGGTAAGCGAGCAATTCGGGTCTGAATTGTATTGTGGAAATGCTAATTCCCAACAACATGCATAGTGAGTTGTTTATGTGAGTGGAAAGTTGTGTCACACACATGAGCCTCTATGGGAGTGAATATGTTCGGATCCTTCTTGTGTTGTGCATGTGGCCCAAAACCCTAGATCTGAAATAGGAGCTTCAGACCCTGCAATTTCACCTCAGAATGAACATATTCCTTCGCGGATGAGTCTCAGACCTATTCGGGCCAAAAACAAAGATACAAGAGTGTCTCATTATTCTTACTAAATGAGGTAGAGGGAAATTTTATTTATATCCTTTCAACGTGGTTCACCTTTCTTTAGGGTCGACCTTGATGAATGTGCACATGTGGGATTTCCTTTATAAGTATATTTTCCCTTATCCTAATTGAGTGATTTTCAGGTGAATTTTGGTCCTCTAAAAAAGATGAATCCAGTGCAATCATTCTCTCCATTAGGTGAGATTTCTAATGTGGAGTTTTTCCGAAGTTTAATATTTTATTATTTTCTCTCAAATAAGGAGAATTCCACTTGCATAATATCATGTGTATCGTGTCATCAAATCATATCCAATCTCAAGTATCTCATCCTTGTGTATCATCACCAATCATCTTAATTCACCTCTTGGTCATTCATGTCTATATAATTATTGTGCCTTATTATATGCTAAACATTCTTGAATATAGAAGAAGAAGAATTTGTCATTGAAGGGGAGCCTAAGATAGCACCCTCTATTCATCGATCTACTACCCAAAATATATGTCAATGGGCTACTACCCATAATCTTTGTCAACAGGTTACTACCCAAGAATATCAACAAAGAGTCAGATATACGACTCTCATCATCATCAGGTAGCATATCATTAGGAATCATATATCAACCTGGAACCACATCAGGGAGCTCAATATCAACCCAGAATCTCATGGGGGAGCTACTACGGCAACCCCATATCGAACAATAGGTGATATAGAGGATTTAATACTTAACCCATCCTATTACCTACTGATATTCCCAACAATGACCCTTAAGTGGCATGTGGTAGAACACCTGCATCATAATCCAAGCTCGGAAAAGATACCTAACTTACCAAGAGGTAAGGATCACATCCCTACAAGCCTCCTCAATGCATTGGCCAGACGAGGAGGGATAATCCCAACAAGCCTTAATTGTTGGTATGATGCCAACTTGGGTATACTCTACAAAGACCAAGATAGGGTGTGCTACTAATTCAACCCTATGGGTAAAAAATAACAATCATACCCTATTATACATAGTTCCCTCAACCCCAGGAGCCCTCTATCTAAATTCCTCACCCCAGTAACTTAGATAGGGGGGAGAGCTAGCTCATTGTCCTTGATCAATGATGCTCTTATCATACTCATATCTGATATCAACTTGATCATCATGTACTAATAGTAGTAGTCTCATGTTCATACAAGAAATTAAATGAAATATCATATTAGAACATAAACAATCATATATATATATATATATATATATATCACAAATGGATAGCATATTCATCCTCCCTCTCAAATAGGTGCCAACCATAAGTTTAATCTTGTCTCATATAGAATCACTGCCTCAATATATAAATATAACTCAGTCCCAACTATATGTGTGACTCTATGTGAATTAGTTCCTACGTTTTGTCATCATAATGTATCCATGTCATAACTAGATCCTGTTCAGATGGCTCTCGAAGGAGCTTCTTCATACTACCACATCACTAGAAATGCAAGCAGCATTGTAACCAACCTCAGTCATTCTATGGACCTTGTTAGTGTCAGTCTTTCCAGCCTTCCTACAGTGATCAAATATGCTCTTACAAAGTGGTCTCAGAGTGTCAAGGTCAAATTTTGTCATTTCAGTGAGTCTTCAAGCCAAAATTTGGTCACTAGGCATTAGGTCTAGGGTTTGCCCAAATGTCAGTCCATGTCATCATTCAGCTAAACCTATCATCATTCAGAGGGTTTTTATTATCATGTCAGTGTCTAATGAGTCATTTCACACCTTGTTCATGCTTCAGTTGCACCTAGGTAAGGTCATTTCCCTCTCCTAGGGTTTTGAAGCCAATTTCTCTTGGACGGTCAAGTCACCAGCAAAACTCATATCCTGATGTTCATAAACCTTACCCTATCCTTAAAGTACCTTATAAAACACTTCCCAACACTCAGATCCCCCAAAATCCTCATTTTTGCACAAACGCTAGTTTCTAGCTACAACTTGGCAATTTTCTAGGTTTGGCCTGTGTTTTTCCCTTTTCGACCCCTTCCCCTCACTCAATCTCTAAGATTCCACTTTCCCCTACTTCCTAACATCCCTCCCCACTTCCAAAAATTTCCCCAAGAATTTAGAAGCCCTCTATCCCCTTCATTTCGCTCCATTTCGACAAAATCCCTTGTTTCACACATCGGGACAAGTTGCACTCAAATGATGTTTCAGAGAAATAAAAGATGAATTTTGGAAAAATGAGAGAGGTTTTTGTCCATAAAATGCCAAAGAAGAAAAACCTCCTTCACTTTTTGCACAGGTGTCATGGTTTTGGAACAATGCCAAAATTACAGTCGCTGGATCCAAGGAGTTTGGCCAAGGCACAAAAACGGAAAAAGAAGACAAACCCACTCCGTATCTTGGCTGAGGCCTCTCTCACTCACCATGATACTCATTAGCATCCTCCTAGCAGCAAACTCAAGAAATTTTGAGAGTTTTGAAGCATTTTTGGCATTTTTGGGAATTTTACAGGTTTTGGCCATTTGACTGGTCTCACCCCGCGCGCGACCATACATGGAGGCAACTCATAACGGGGAAAACTTTACATTTTTGGAATTTTCATGCAAAACTACACTTTCCTATGGATGGGTTTCAGATTTTATGGAGATTTGGGCTTCCAAAAGCTCAAAATAAATGCATTTTTGACTTTCTGCCCCTATTTTGAGTTGCAGAAAGCTGTCTTGGGATAAATGACTTTTGAGGGGTCAAATAAACTCCAAATTCAGAACTTACAGTGGGGTTGGAAAGTAGACTCGCAGACCTTTCCAACGAGCTATCGTGAACTTGATTTGGACACCGGGAAGGCCCTCAAACAGAGCTGTGAATGTGCGCGACCAGTCAGAGTGATGTGCGCGACCTGTCAGGGAAATTTGCCTGTTTTGACCAGTTCGGCTAGCAAAACACTGTTTTCATCTTGGTTGACTTTTGAGGCATGTAAATGATAGATTTTTGTGTAATTTTCATGGCACTTAGATACTTTTACTCTCCTTGAACACTTCTAGAAGATTCTTTGATGTAAATGGTAAATATTTAATGCATGGATAGGTTTCCTAAGTTTTAGAGGCAAGTTGTCTTGACTGCCTATTATCTAGTGCTCAGTTTAGAATTAGTTGAAACAGCTCCTAGGAAGCTGAGCTCGACCCCTAGAGGTGGGGAAAGGAGTTAGATCATCTATATTATGCCTTCTCTTTCTCATTTTCATGGTTGGACTCTTGAGGGAGAAGCTCCTATTGTATATTTTACTGGTATCTCTGCAATTTGAGGAAAAGGAAGACCAGGGTTTTGCAGACATCATTGGGATTCTTGTGGAATTTTGTGTTGATGGTGTGTTCTCTTATTGTAATTGTAAGTGTGTTTATGTGTTCCATCCCTTTCTTTACTGCTGCTAATTAAACAAATGAAGTGATAAAGTTTGAATTCATGCTTGCCATGCTCAGCTTTCAAATTTGTTTAATGTTTATGTTTTCCACTGTCTAGAGAGGATTCAAAGTCATTGTTTGCCCTCTTTAGCTTCTCTTTTTTCTTCCTTGATCATCCATCTCAGCTAAAGGCATCAGCACAAACTCCTACCTTGCCCCAAAGACCCACCTGCAAAAACTGAGCTCAATCCCCGCACCCTGAATTGCACTCCCTCCAATTGCCACCAAAAACCCCAAAAAACTTTAAATCAACCCTCCTCGTCAGTTTACTAGCCTAATATCAGTGTTCCTAATTGGGTCAGCTCATCCTATTGAAAGATCTACCGAGTTTGACCGGAGAGAGCATTCTCATACCCCGTAGGGCTAGCTACGAGGTGAAATGGTTTGATGTTTCCTTGAAGGTTTACCTTCCTCAGCCTAGGGTGAAATCTAAAGCGCTAACATAGTGGCGACCATACTGGGAAGAACATCTAAACCTTTGCTCATTGACGTGTTATTTCATAAGTCTTAGACGGAGCCTGAAGTTACGCCAGGAAGCCTTCGAAAACGCTCTTGTTTTACATCAGCGTTAGTAGATAAACGCTGCTTCAGTCAATCTTCGTGAGCTTGTGGATATAACGCTTCATTTGCATTTTACCCCAGTACATGTATCAAGTTTAGATCATATTGTTGATGGTGGACAACGATCAGACACTTGAAAGGCTGAAATCATTCACTTGGCGACTCTAAATCAGTTTCGAGACCAGATCCAAAGACTCCACTGTAGGATGATCCCGACCAACAGAAACATGAAAGGAGAACATGGACATATCAGGTATTCAAGTTGGAATTTCATCCAAGATATTTTGTTCTTTGTCATAAATTATTTCTTCTCTTTTCCCAAGAATGTCAAGAAGGCTTTGCAAAGTATACTATGCTTGAGAAAAGATCCTCGGCCTGCAGCTGATTTTTTCCCTTTGAAGATTGTGAAAACCAAAGATTTGCATGCCTTTGAGCTTGATCACGATCCTTTTTCCGAATTTTGTGATGAACCTATACCTGATGTACATACCCATACACCTTGTAAAATTCCAGATCGGTATAAACCTCTTGTTTTACCTCCTGTTCTTCATTCTTTCCCCAAAAATTATGATCTATACTTGCCGATGTTTGATGGTGAATGTAAGAATGTCAACGCTGAGCAACATGTCCAGAATTTTGAGAATTTTCTAGATCTTTTTGAAGTTGATGATGAAGATGTTAGCATAAGGCTTTTTGCTCTTTCTTTGCAAGCCAAAGTGAAGAGTTGGTTCAAAGCCTTGCCTGATGCAAGCATCTCAGATTTCCAGCAGTTTGTCAAAGTTTTTATCGACAGGTGAATGATCGGGCAGAACCTTTTCTTGATTGTAGAAGAGTATAATCAGCTGAAAAGATTGCCAGGGGAGACAGTACAACAATTTTCAGCCAGATTTAACCAAGTTTATTATTCAATGCCAGTTGATATAAGACCTACTACTAGATCTGCTCTCTTGCACTACCCGGGTGCCTTTGATCCGCAGATGGAGTTTCAGCTGAGAGAAAGGGATATTGCAACACTTCACGAGATGAAAAATAATGCAGTAAATGTAGAGGCTCATCTGCTGATCTGAAGGGCAAGGATGAAGGAAGAAGAGATGAAAAACGTAGATCTGGCCGAATCAACATCTTTAGAGGTAAAGCTTGACATTTTGGTAAGTGCAGTGGAAAAGATGATGGACAAGATCAACTCAAGCAGTGATTATGATGTTCATGGCGCGCTGATTGAAGAAGAACAAGTTGCTGATCCAAAACATTTTGTTTCTTACCCTAGTTGTCGTACTGATTGTTTTATAGATCATTGTGAAGAAGAGAGAGCTGTTGATATGATGTGTATGTTTGATGATGACTTGCCTCATTATGATCAGTATGATGATGATTATGTTCTCCAAACAAACGCTAATCTTGCAGACGAACCAGCAGCTAGTTTGTGGGAGGAAAAAGTTCATTTTCAGCAGCTTGAAAACAATGTTCAGCCATCACATATCAGCTATGACAGTGACGAGGAAAGTGCAGCAAATTTTGAACCCCCAAATGCCATTGGTTGTCAAGTTGCAGATGAAGGCATGGAAGTTGACATATTTGGTCAAATGATACAAGAAGGTTCCCTACCTTTTTGTTTCGAATCATTTCAGTTTTTGAAGTGTAGGTTGTATAGTAAATCTTTAAATGGACAGCCTATAACAAATCAGCAATTTCTCAGTGTAAATATTGAGGATGAGACAGATGACAAAATTCTTGAGCAGCCTGTAGCATGAGATTTGCAGCTACCAAATGAAATTGAAAGGCTGATTACAGATGAAGGTGTGGCAGATGAAATACATGATTTGATGATGCAGGAAGATTCTATACCCTTTTGTTTCGAAGCATTTCAGTTTATAAGGCAGAATTCTCATAAAAACTCTCAAGAAAAATATGAACAGCTAGAAGGATGTCATACATTTTCAATGGATACATTGCAGTAGTCTTTTCAGGTTTTTCATGATCCAATTTCTGATGTTTTGGATGAGGTTTGCAGTCAAAGTCTTTCTCCATTGACCACATGTGAGCTTGAAACATGTGCTGATATGAATTTGATCCGGCAGTCAATTTCTTTGTCATTTTCAGCAGAGGTCTTGTCACAAGGCTCAGATCACAATTAGCATTCATATGAGGAAACGAGAAGTAATCCATTGGATGAGCTAAGTTCCAATGTGCATGAACTTCAAGATCCTTATGCAGTGTTTTTGGAGGCGGATAGAGAAGCCATATCATTCAATGGGTCTGTTTCTAAGTTTTCATGGGAGTTTCCTTTCAGTAGTTCTCTCTTGTTGTTCATAAGCAAGCACTTGTGGAGAATTCGAACAACAGATGAGATACTTACTTGGTTACATTGGTTGTTTCATTTCACTTGACCAGGTGATGAATGAAACTGTTAGAGTAGGTTGTGATGAATAAGCTTCACTTTGAGCATCATTTTCAGTTTGTCGGTTGTGTTTAAGTATCGAGTCAGTTTCTAGTCAGTCATGAGTCCTTTGTTAGTCCATTTTCAGTCTTGTTGTTAAGTTAGTTTGAGTCGGTTTTCAGTCATGCATTTCAGCTTGAGTTTTTGACTCCATTGCCCAATGGTTGCAAGGCACTGGTCTGCTCTCCCAGAGGTCTGAGGTTCTTGGCACCTCCAAGGAGCTACCATCCCCATTGGAGCCAATGTTAGTGTCAGTCTTTCCAGCCTTCCTACAGTGATCAAATATGCTCTTACAAAGTGGTCTCAGAGTGTCAAGGTCAAATTTTGTCATTTCAGTGAGTCTTCAAGCCAAAATTTGGTCACTAGGCATTAGGTCTAGGGTTTTCCCAAATGTCAGTCCATGTCATCATTCAGCTGAGCCTATCATCATTCAGAGGGTTTTCATTATCATGTCAGTGTCTAATGAGTCATTTCACACCTTGTTCATGCTTCAGTTGCACCTAGGTAAGGTCATTTCCCTCTCCTAGGGTTTTGAAGCCAATTTCTCTTGGACGGTCAAGTCACCAGCAAAACTCATATCCTGATGTTCATACACCTTCCCTTATCCTTAAAGTACCTTATAAAACACTTCCCAACACTCGGATCCCCCAAAATCCTCATTTTTGCACAAACCCTAGTTTCTAGCTACAACTTGGCAATTTTCTAGGTTTGGCCTGTGTTTTGCCCTTTTCGACCCCTTCCCCTCACTCAATCTCTGAGATTCCACTTTCCCCTGCTTCCTAACATCCCTCCCCACTCCCAAAAATTTCCCCAAGAATTTAGAAGCCCTATATCCCCTTCATTTCACTCCATTTCGACAAAATCCCTTGTTTCACACATCGGGACAAGTTGCACTCAAATGATGTTTCAGAGAAATAAAAGATGAATTTTGGAAAATTGAGAGAGGTTTTTGTCCATAACATGCCAAAGAAGAAAACCTCCTTCACTTTTTGCACAGGTGTCATGGTTTTAGAGCAATGCCAAAATTACAGTCGCCGGATCCAAGGAGTTTGGCCAAGGCACAAAAACGGAAAAGGAAGACCAACCCGCTCCGTATCTTGGCTGAGGCCTCTCTCACTCACCATGATACTCATTAGCATCCTCCTAGCAGCAAACTCAAGAAATTTTGAGAGTTTTGAAGCATTTTTGGCATTTTTGGGAATTTTACAGGTTTTGGCCATTTGACTGGTCTCACCCCGCGCGCGACCATACATGGGGGCAACTCAGAACGGGGAAAACTTTGCATTTTTGGAATTTTCATGCAAAAATACACTTTCCTATCGATGGGTTTCAAATTTTATGGAGATTTGGGCTTCCAAAAGCTCAAAATAAATGCAATTTTTGACTTTCTGCCCCTATTTTGAGTTGCAGAAAGCTGTCTTGGGAGGAATGACGTTTGAGGGGTCAAATCAACTCCAAATTCAGAACTTCTAGTGGGGTTGGAAAGTAGACTCGTAGACCTTTCCAATGAGCTATCGTGTACCTGATTTGGACACCGGAAAGGCCCTCAAACAGAGCTGTGAATGTGCGCGACCAGTCAGAGTGATGTGCGCGACCTGTCAGGGAAATTTGCGTGTTTTGACCAGTTCGGCCAGCAAAACACTGTTTTCATCTTGGTTTACTTTTGAGGCATGTAAATGATAGATTTTTTGTAACTTTCATGGAACTTAGATAATTTTACTCTCCTTGAACACTTCTAGAAGATTCTTTGATGTAAATGGTAAATATTTAATGCATGGATAGGTTTCCTAAGTTTTAGAGGCAAGTTGTCTTGACTGCCTATTATCTAGTGCTCAGTTTAGAATTAGTTGAAACAGCTCCTAGGAAGGTGAGCTCGACCCCTAGAGGTGCGGAAAGGAGTTAGATCATCTATATTATGCCTTCTCTTGCTCATTTTCATGGTTGGACTCTTGAGGGAGAAGCTCCTATTGTATATTTTACTGGTATCTCTGCAATTGGAGGAAAAGGAAGACCAGGGTTTTGCAGACATCATTGGGATTCTTGTGGACTTTTGTGTTGATGGTGTGTTCTCTTATTGTAATTGTAAGTGTGTTTATGTGTTTCATCCCTTTCTTTACTGCTGCTAATTAAACAAATGAAGTGATAAAGTTTGAATTCATGCTTGCCATGCTCATCTTTCAAATTTGTTTAATGTTTATGTTTTCCACTGTCTAGAGAGGATTCAAAGTCATTGTTTGCCCTCTTTAGCTTCTGTTTTTTCTTCCTTGATCATCCATCTCAGCTAAAGGCATCAGCACAAACTCCTACCTTGCCCCAAAGACCCACCTGCAAAAACTGAGCTCAATCCCCGCACCCTGAATTGCACTCCCTCCAAATTGCCACCAAAAACCCCAAAAAACTTTAAATCAACCCTCCTTATCAATTTACTAGCCTAATATCAGTGTTCCTAATTGGGTCAGCTCATCCTATTGAAAGATCTACCGAGTTTGACAGGAGAGAGCCTTCTCATACCCCGTAGGGCTAGCTACGAGGTGAAATGGTTTGATGTTGCCTTGAAGGTTTACCTTCCTCAGCCTAGGGTGAAATCTCAAGCGCTAACAGACCTCTCATCGAATATATCATGGTAGATCTCATGCTAAATAAATAACTAATTGTTCTCATTTCCTCAATAATGATTCTGATCATCATCAGTACATCCAAGTAGTCACATATCATAGGAAGATCATCCCATGTAAGTAATTTTAGGGATGCTAAGCAACAAATCAATGTGAATGAAGTGAATTAACATGTAATCGAATCAAGTTCTATACACATCATGTATATATAGGGATGGATGTTCAAAATAGAACATTAATGCTTCAATCAACTGTCGGTTTACAATTTAAGTTCAACAATGTCTCTTAACAGCTTCTTCAAACTCAATAGGTGTGTCAAAGCATTTTCATTTTATCTTTCCAATACTTATTCAATAGATTTAAAATATAAGTTTTATTTTCCCAACTTTAGTTCTCAATTCAACATACCATAGTTCAATATTTCGAGCTTCAAAATCCATCTCCCTCTTAGTTTGATTATAATAGGCTTAGTTCCTATGAAGAGTAGACCATCATTATATAAAACCAAATTCAAAATCAAACTCATAACTTGGGAAACTTCTAATGTAGAAGTTTAGATCAACACATCTTCTTGGCTTCACCAAATAATTTTCAATGCAGAGATATCTGGATCGGGGAGCTTGCTTCTTACAATCCTCTCTGCAAGTATAACACTTTACCAAACCAATATGCTCAATATTTTACATTCAAATCAACTAAATTAGCATATTAAAGTTTAGATCCTAGATCAAACCAATATTCAAATCATCTCAATATTATAGTACCAAATTATTTAAATTAGGCGATAGGTAGAGCTCTCATCAAGTCATGACTTCATCTATTGCCATGCCAACAAGTTTTCATTTTCAAAATAGTATTAGTTCATCCTCATGATCATAATAAAAGTCAATATATGTAAATGCATACACCAAGAACAAGTTATGAAAGTTCCATCCATTCATTGAGAGATTTTTTCACTTTGAATCACAATTGTCAATACTCCAACCAATGTGCTAAAAACAATGAGGCCAATACAAAACCATTACCAAAAACCAATATTAGCCACTGAAGGTTACTGTGCCCATATATCATTGTTATCAATGCAAATCATCAGTTTTCAAGTTAAATCATTATTCATCAGGTCAGATCCCAAATTTGTTATCATAGAGAGACCTATAGTCCAGAACATATCTCAACATCAAGCATCGTGTGGAAACTCCACATTACTTATATTAAGTAGCCAAATCATGTCAAACTCTTGTAGCAAAAAGTAAAATCATAATGACATATCTATATGCATGTCCTGGACACCTACAAAGACAAGTTCTGTTTATATATTCATATTAGAGTAAACATTCAAACTTTCCTACTCATAGATCTTTCTGTTGTCTGCTCCAAATCTATAGGACTGACACCTTTCAACTGAGAATTTGATCTTATTCACAATAATTCATTTTTGTGTCTTGTAGGCATATTCGCTCCCATGAAATTTTCTCTATGCGGTTGGGAGATGACAGCCACATCCTTCAATATGTTATGTGGGCAACCATGGTAGGATTAACCCAGAACAAACTCAGTGCCTTGGTCCCACCCTTGAGCTTACTTCCATGTGGCTGAGAGGCTATAGTCTCACTAGTAGGGTTTATTTTGTGTGATTGAAGCCTAGAGTAAGAGAAAATGCTCTCACCTTAGCTCAAAACTTTATTGCAGATCAACAATGTCAAATATTAGTATATTCATGCCCATAAATCATACTTCAATAGTAATGAATATATAATGTGAATGACACTAGGATAAGAGATCTTATGGAGAGATTCTCCCTATAAATGGGAATCCACTTTATTCATATTCATTCATGCCATTAACCTGTCTATAATGCTATCATACATCAACAGATCTACTAGATCATAAAGTCAAACTATATCACATATTCATCATAGTTATATTATGTTATCATCAACTAGTTCATCATGACATCAATATGTAATCAAGGGTTAGAGTAAAAGAGCTAATAGGAGTAGACTTCAAGAATCATAATCACAAGCATTACTTATTTTTCAAATAACTCAATCCATTAAGTTAAGGTGTTCAATTTTACCATATGTCATAATCACAAAGCATATCGAAACATAACCATGGCCAACAAGAGATCATGAATATCAATCTCATTGTTAGACTTCCATCATCATGACTACCATGCATTTCAAAAACAAATAGTGTCTAGTTACCATATACTAGAATCAAGGTGCTAACCATCTTTATGGGATCAAGATAGATGTTAGCCAAACATCAAGTATGCCATTATATCAAAGATCAACATTAAGTATCATCATAGAGTCAAGAAGTTCAATGCACCTAGAGGGTAAGATACTTGTTCAATATCAATTGTACCATTTCATCATAAGAACCATGGTTCCAAATTACTTTCATATTCATGCATGAACCATTTGAGAGGGAAACATTCCCATCATACCTTAGGTCTTACCTTCTCATTAAATTTCAAACATAACATTGAAACAATATATCATGCATATCTTGTTGTGTTAAAATACATGTGCATCTTTTCATTTGATGTAGAAAGCGTGTAGCACTTTTGTCATCTTCTAGTCTGGTGCCTCTTTAACTTTTCCATATCTAGATTTTCTTTTTTACATCTCAATTGATCATCAAGAAGGATCGACTTATTAAATTTCATCAAGGAGGTTAGAAACATCCAATTACTAAAATATGTAGGAAGTATAAGTAATGATCAAACCAATAATCAGATATATAACTCTAAGGAATATTAAAGACATAAAGGAGCATCATAAATCAAAACTACTTATCTTCAATGAGATGTGATCCTCTCCCTCTTGAACCAACGTTCATGAGCCATCAATATCCATAGCCCAGTTGATGCCTTCACCATTTCAATAAAAAACAAAGCCTACTAGAGACTATCCCTTATTGGGCTTCATCAAACCTATCACAAATGCTTTAGAACATTCACATTGACCCTGCTAGGGTTTCTATATTTCATATCTCAAGTGTTTACCACAAACTTGGGTTTCTCTCCAACCATAACCTCATAATATCCATCAAACCCTAATAGCCAAATTACCTAAGGTTATTTAAAAACCATAGAATTCTTTTAGATATCCTCCATCATCTCTTGCTTCCATCAAAGGTGTCTCCATGGGGGTGATCTCCATGACTTTTCTTCAGCCCAGCTCAGATCCCATGTTAATTTTTCTTAGGGAAATATTGTTCTTTGATTTAATAATTGCATTTCTTCATTAAAACATTAAGCTCACCCAATAACATAATAACATTATTAATATTTACATATTTATTCATTAGGATATGTAACTATGTAGAAAGAAAAATATCATCATCATTAATGCATCATAACATAAAGGAACAATCGAAGAAAAAAATTCACACTTAGAGACACCAGGATTGGTTAGAGAGCAGGGAAAAACCCACTATGCTTAAAACCCTTGCAAATTATTCTTCTTATATTTTCATTAAATGATTCAGCAAAAGAGAGTACAATGTTCCATATCTCCATCTAATTAACTAACCAACAAAAACAACTACAACATCCATAAATAAACCAGACAAAGCTTATGCTGAAAAATTGATTCTAAAGTCTGTAATGGACTATCATTGTCTATAGTCAAATGATGAATCTTTCACTCGCTGAGTGAAATATTTGAAAGATTTATATTAATCTTTTATGTCATGGTTGCACGGTGGAGGATTTATACGAGGGACTATAGCTTCCTAGTCACTCCCTTATGCCCAACAAGCGAGCGACTCAGGTAAGAACTGTAGTATAGAAACCCTAATTCGTACTTTCATGCATAGTGAGTTGTCTATGCAACTCGAAGGCTCTAGTCACACACATGATCCTTTGTGGGAGTGGTAGTGGTTAGATACATCCTATGTTGCTCCTACGAATGTCAACAAAAATCCTAGATTTGAAATGTGAGCTTCAAACCCTACAATTTCAGCTCAAAGTGAACCTATTCCTCCACGGATGAAGCACAGACCTATGCACACCAAAAACCAAGATAGAAGAGTGTCTCGTCTGTTGGCATTATGATGCATGTTTTGTACTTGATGGCAACCCACTTGTACCACAACATCTCACTTATATATAACTAGATGAACCTACAGAAGAGAGATCAGATGTGACAAAATACATGGGATGCAGAGCAGCTCAAAGGAATTGATTCAGATGTAATGAACAATGACAACTCATTAAGATGACAGTTCCCAGTATGGCAAGTTAACTTTGCCATCAAGTCCAAATGGGGAGATTGTTGGCATTATGATACAGGTGTTGTTGTCCTTAATGGCAACTTACTAAGATGACAAATCACAGTTCAAGCTCACAGAATGAAGAAAAAGAGATATATGCATGTTCCCCTTGATAAAGTTGTGTATACACATGATTTAGCTAACCAAAAGGTGCGTACACGTATACATGCACTTTCACGGAAGGGAAGGCGTGTACATTGGGTTTTGGTCTGTGGTATTTGGACCATGGTATTGGTCGAAGGTATCTTGTCCGACGTATTGACCTTAGGTATTTGGTCCAAGGTATTGGTTATAAGTGGTTTTCGACCATGGTATTGACTAAGGCCTAACATTATAAAAGGAGGAGAAGATCATTAGGCAAAGGCACTTAGAAAGTCTTGAATATCTGATGAGGTATGCGATCTAGTATGCAGGTTATTGGTTCATAATTCTTTGCTTGATCTGAGCTAAGGAGGAATCTCAGCAACTGATGGACAAAAATATCTAAGGATAGATTGGGATCTAATGGTTTGGAATAAATCATCTCTATACGATTTGATCATGCTTGTTCTAGATCTGTATACTAACGCATGTAATGTTCTTTAAATATTATGATCTGGGTATAGCTCAAGTTTGGAATAGATTTAAATCATGAATGAATATTTACAAATGTATACGCTAGTTGACTATGATAAAAGCGCGTACATACGCAGGTTAGATACATATAAGTAGTGTATACCATATGAACTATGATGTTTCAAGTTATAGGTGGTTTTGGTTATTGATGTGTTCTGATGACTTTTTGTTGGTGCCAGTATTTTGCATATTCAGTTTGGTTGATTGTGTTTAGCTTTAGTGTTGATGGATGAGATCTAATAATGGATCCAGATCATAATGACTTATCTTTATGTGATCTGATGGACTAGATCTGGTTTCTAACACACATATCCTTGTATATGTAATGATCCGGGTATGTCTGAAGTTAGGAAGTGCAGCGAAGTTATAAGCAAGTAATTAATGACATATACGCTAGTTCACTTTGGTGAAGTTGCATATACACATTGGTTCAGCTCTTCCAAGTAGCGTATGCACTCTAATGCATGATTTTTGATGATATAGTTAGATCTAAACATTGTATCAGAGTTCTGTGTTCTGCTCTGTGTTCTGGTGACTACAGTTGTTGACAGGGTTTCAGTGATTCAGTATTGGGTGATTTAGAGATTGATGATGCTAGTGTTGATGGATTATGTGCTTCAATGATATTGATGGGTCCAGTATAAAAATTGGATGAAACGTGGCCTTTAGATTATGATGTTGTATTCCATGAGTATCCAGTCTAAAAAATTTATGAAACACGGTCCCTGGAAGAAAAGATAAGGTTGTAGCCTTCTGTAGGTCAGCACCTATGTACTAGTACATTAGCTAGTACAAGAGCTAAGGGGGTTGTAGATCCCTTCCAAGAGAAGCTGGAGAATGAGAGGAGGTTGTAACCTTCTATAGGTACAAGCCTGCGTAGTGGTATAAGGCTGCACCAGTACAGAAATATTGTAAAAATAAGCTTCTTATTAAAATAAGATAGTGTTGGCATTATGATTCAGGTTTGGCTCTATGGTACAAGTGTTGTACTTGATGGCAACTCACTCGAGTGGCAAAATTCCGTTCAGACTCTCAAAATGATGGAAAATAAGAGGTTCGCAGGTGCATCGTTCAAAAGGTGCGGACCCGCAGATTCACCATCCAGGAAGTGCGGACATACCCGCAGGTTATCCGTTCATAAGGTGTGGTCCCCTAGTTCACTCACTTCAATGCAGAGAAGCGTGCTCACATGGGGTTTCTTATGTTTGGCCCTTGGTATTTAGCCCGTCGTTCATGGTCCTATGGTTTTGGCCCGTGGTTTAGGATCTAAATTATTTGAACCCCTGTTTGGATCCCTTGTATTGGTCTTCAATGGTTTTGTCCCATGGTTTGAATAAGGGCTTGCCTATAAAAAGGAAAAGAGAACACTTGGCTAGACACTTGTGAAATTTGAATATCTTAAGATTTGAAATTTTGGGTGTTTGGTTTTACAAAGCTAGATCTAAATCAAAGAGAAAACTTAAGGCGAATCTATTGATAAGTCGTGATCTCTTGGGCACATGTTCAGATCTATGGATCTGACTGACTGTGGCACATTGGAGGACTGTTAATTTGGCCCTAATCAGAGATTCGCAGGCGATCCACTGCGTATGTGTGGGGGTACGCAGTGCAGGAGAAGACGCAGTGCGAGGGTATGCAGCGCAACGGAAGGCACAGTGCGAGGTATGCAGCGTAGAAGAAAGCAGAGTGCGAAGATACGCAGAGGCACAGAAGGAACAGTGCGGAGGTACGCGGTCAGACAGACAGTGCAGTGTGTATCTAAGTTGAGGTACGCAGTTCAGTAGATGGAGAAGGTGCGGTGGTATGCAGAGAAGCAGAAGGATACAGTGGGGATCTGCACAGTTCACGCACAGAAAGACTGCGGATATCCACAGGTTTATATCAGTGAAGTTGCGGACCTATCTTGAAACATTTGTTGGCTGTCTTTTATCTATTGTTGCAGAGTTCTGGGTTTAGATTTCTGGTATTACTTTTCTGTTTACAGCATTCTGAGAAGTTGGGTGATTCATTGGTTGATTGTATAAGGAGATTGGGTGATTTTCATGTACTTGATGACTATTTGATCTTCTTGGATCCAGTCTGAAAATTAATGAAACGTGGTCCTTAAGGAAGTATAAGAACAAAGGGGGTTGTAGCTCCCTTCCAGAAGAGACTGGAAAATGAGAGAGAGTTGTATCTCTCTGCAGGTTGTAGCCTACGTATTGGTAAAGGATTGCACCAGTACAAAATCCATGTAAAAGAAGTTTCTAATTGAAAGAAGATAGAGACATATTGTAGCAGGTGGTTTTCACCCACATTGGGTTTCCGCCTTATATCTGGTGTTCTTTGGTGTGCTTTTCTTGTTCTTGTTCATTTTTATATGCCACTGACATACAAATTAATTAAAGTATAGATCTAGAAGGCATATTGAAAAGAATTTGATAATACTGATTCACCCCCCCTCTCAGTATTATTTGCAACAATTGGTATCAGAGCAGGTTCTTCAGAAGAAGCTTGATCGCTTGAAGAAAGATCTTTCATCATGAGCAACTACGAGAGGGAAGCATCAATCAGGCCACCGATTTTTGATGGGACAGACTTCGTTTATTGGAAGGTAGGAGTTACTGCCTATCTTCAATCTCTTGGTACAGAAGTCTGGGATATCATAGGAACAGGGTATACTTTTCCATCAACAACTCCTACAGATCTGGCTAAGAAGAAGAAATATGAAACAAATGCAAAGGCGGTTAATACTCTATTAGGATGCCTATCTCAATCAGAATTTGTTAAGGTAATGCCGTTTAAATCTGCAAAAGAGATATGGGACAAGATTGTTCTGAGCTATGAAGGAGATGACTAGGTAAAATGAGCAAAACTTCAAACCCTCTGAATTCAGTATGAAAATCTCGGGATGTATAATGATGAAAGTGTGGCTAACTATTTTCTTCATGTAGATGAGATTGTTAATTGTATGAAAAATTTGGGTCAAGAAATAAAAGAGGCATTTGTGGTTGAAAAAGATCTAAGATCTTTGTCCCCTAGGTTTGAATCTAAAGTTTCTGCAATAGAAGAAAAGGAGAATCTACAAAGCCTTAAAATGTCACAGCTGCACAGAATTCTAACTAATTATGAAATGAGGAAAGGAGGTCCATCAGACAGGAGAGAAGCTACCTTCAAGGCTTCAGGCAAAGGAGAGTACTATGAGTCAGGACACGTGTCATAGGAGGAAGAAGAATCAAATTTTGTCAGAAATCTTCAACGGGGTACTGGTTGTTTCCGAGGTAAGTTACCTTTCAAATGCTTTACTTGTGGAAGAGTCGGTCACTATGCTGCCAAATGTCCTCACAAGGATAAGATCGACAAAGGGAAGGAACCAATTAGATGGAACAAGAAACAAAATGCAACTAAGAAAAATTACTACACTCATGAAGACAGTGATGGTCTATCAATAGTGACGAAGATGAACGAGGTAATGATGATAAACTTTTAATTGCCTTTGAAGATGATGAGTACATGGATGCTATAGATGTATATGGTTTTTATGAAGAGATTTCTCGACTCAAAATATGTTTAGAAGAAAAAGATATGATCGTTGATACTCTGCAATTCCAACTTGATGAAAAAGAAAAATCTCTTGAGAAGTTAGAATGTGAAATTGTTGGCCTTAGAAAAGAAAATGACAAAACAAAGGTTCTTAATCTTAAGTTTGTTAGAGGATCTGAAACTCTGGATGAGATTATCAATGTACAGCGTTCTCCACTAATCAAGACAGGTCTGGGTTATAATGGAGAAACATCTCAAGCATCCACCTCAAAGAGCTATCTTGATGCAGCAAGGAGGAATGAGAAAAAACCCAATGGAGATCACCAGGTAAGGCAGGGATGAATTACATCAAGGACAAACAAAGACTACCAGGTAAACCAGGGGCAATCCATCTTAAGGGTGAACAAAAGATACAAGCAGCCACAGGTAAAAACTTCTCAATTTTCTTCAAGAATGGATGACAATAGAAATTACAATCATATGGCTGGTAGATTTGATAATCGCAGAAGCTTCTTTAATGGCCAATGTTTCTCTTGCCATAACTTCGGTCACAAAGTAGCTTAATGTGTTTCTTATAAGACAACCGTGACTAAAGAAGCCCAAAAACAAAGAAGTATGACTGGGATTACGAAAAGGACCTATAACAACTTTTCGGCACTTGAAAATTAAATTGAATGTTCTATTTGTAATAACTTCGGTCATGAAGATTCTGAATGCAGGAGCAGGTTTCGGTAAACAAAGGAACAAGCCTCAAGCACCAGAACACGGAGAATAAATGAACCACAACCAGAAAGATGTGGGATAGCTTTTTATGCAGAAGGACATGAAAATCTATGGTACATCGACAGTGGATGTTCGAAGCATATGAAAGGTGATAAAGAAAAACTTGAATCATATACTGCTTTAGAAAAGGGTAAGAAAGTTTCTTTTGGAAATGATACACCTGCAGCCATAAAAGGAAAAGGCACTGCTCATTTGAAAGAAAAGGTCAAAGCTGGAAATGTTTTGTATGTTGATGGTTTGAAGCATAATCTACTGAGTGTTAGTTAGATGTGCGATCAAGGAACCGAGGTAATATTTCGATCAAATGGATGTAGCATTCGTGATCTTGATACAGGAAAAATAGTGATCAAAGGCAGAAGAACTCCAAATAATCTATACATATTTGAAGAAGGACAACAACAATACTATTTGAGCAAGGATGATGAACATTGTTTATGGCACCGGAGGTTGGGGCATCTAAGCTTTTCACAAATAAGGAAAGCATGCAAATACCAGGCAGTTCGTGGTCTTCCAGATATCAAAATTCCAGACAACACCATATGTAAATCATGTCAGTTTGGTAAGCAAACCAGAACTAACTTCCCTGAGAAGGAAGGATCAGCCAGTAGGCCTCTTGAACTAGTCCATACAGATGTATGTGGTCCATATAGGACAAGGTCACCTCGAGGAGAAGAATACTTTATATTATTCATTGAAAACTTCTCCAGGATGGTTTGGTTGGGACTTACGAAACACAAGGATGAAGCGTTCGAAAAATTCAAATCTTTCAAAGCCTTGGCTAAAAACGAATCAGATCACAAAACTAAGTTCCTCAGGTCCGACAGAGGTGGGGAGTTTACCTCAAATGAATTTTTCGATTTCTGTGAGGAACATGGAATAAGAAGGGAATTCTCCACAGCTAGGACTCCTCAGCAAAATGGAGTGGTTGAAAGGATGAACAGAATGGTCCAACAAATGGCTCATGCTATGCTGATGAATCTGGGACTCCCGCAACCTTCTGGGGGGAAGCTGCATTTGCTGTGGTTGTTATTCTCAACAAAACAAATGTCCGAGTGAACAGCACTCAAACTCCTCGTGATTTCTGCTATGGTGAGATTCCTTCGGTAAAGCATTTCAAAATTTTTGGGAGCAAATGCTATATCAAGAACACTGATGAACAGCTTGGAAAACTTGAACCTAGAGGAGATGAAGGAATTCTCCTTGTTTATTCTCCCCACAGCAAAGCATATAAGTGTTACAATAAAATACTTGGAAGAATTGTTGACAGCATTGATGTAGTGGTTGATGAAAAAGGATACATCCCTAGGCAAGTAAATCATGAAAATATCGAAGAGGATGAAGACTACTCTCCAAATTAGACAAATGATGAAGAAGAACCTCAAGAGGCACCTGAGGAGCAAATAAGGATAGAAGAGAAGACTCCATCCAGGTATGTTCAAAAGAATCATCCAGAATCTCAGATTTTGGGGCAGAAAGAAGCAAGTGTACAAACAAGAAGAACAATTGCAGAAGCCTCAAGCTATTTGGCATTGCTCTCCTCCATTGAACCACAAAATGTAAGAGAGGCATGCAAAGATGATTGCTGGGTCAAGGCGATGGACGAAGAACTTGAGCAGATCGAAAGGAACAACACTTGGGAGTTGGTTCCTAGACCAAAATATAAGAATGTCATCGGGACAAAATCGATCTTCAAAAATAAGTTGAATGAAAATCGAAAAGTAATTAGAAACAAGACCAGACTTGTGTGTAAAGGGTATGCTCAACAAGAAGGAACAGACTTCAAAGAAACTTTTGCTCCCATTGCTAGACTTGAGGCCATCCGAATGTTCCTTGCTCTCTCAAGCTTTCAGAAGTTCAAAATTTTTCAAATGGACGTGAAATCAGCCTTTTTGAATGGGGACTTAGAAGAAGAAGTGTACATTGAGCAACCAGATGGGTTCATCCTTGGGAATGATCCAAATCTTGTATGCAGACTAAAGAAGGCTCTCTATGGTCTTAAACAGGCTCCAAGAGCTTGGTACTACCGTTTAGACAAATATCTTCATCAACAAGGATTTTCAAAGGGATCAGCAGATAGCAATCTTTACATAAAAATTGAAAATGACAAATTACTAATACTTGTTGTGTATGTAGATGATATTATCTTTGGCAGCAATGAAGAAGCTATGAGTCAAAGCTTTGCCTTGGTGATGCAGAAAGAATTTGAAATGTCTTTCCTTGGAGAACTGACATATTTTCTTGGATTGAAAATCCAACAAAATGAAGGCGGGATCTTTTTGTCTCAAACCAAGTATCTCAAGCAGATTCTGAAGAAATATGGCATGGAAGATGCAAAACCAGTATGTACCCCCATGGTCACAGGATGTAGCCTCAGTGCAAATGATGAATCAGCAGCAGTGCACCAACCAACCTACAGATCTATGATTGGAAGTCTACTTTATTGAACAGGTACCTGACCAGACATCATGCATGCAGTGGGAATAGTTGGAAGATTTTAGGCAAATCCAAAGAAAACTCATCTTCAGGCAGTGAAGAAATTTTCAAGTACCTTCAAGGAACTCAAAACTATGGCTTATGGTACCCTAGAGATACAGATCTCACACTTCATGCTTATATAGATGCAGATTGGGTCGGAAGTGTGGATGACAGGAAGAGCACAAGTGGTGGTGCATTCTTTATGGGTTCCAGATTAGTATCTTGGTTCAGCAAGAAACAGAGTTTGATTGCTTTATCTACAGCTGAAGTGGAATATGTGGCTGCTGCATCTTGTTGTACTCAACTCCTTTGGATGATGCAGACCTTGCAGGATTTTCAGATCACTTATACACCACCTATCTCCATCTTATGTGATAATACAAGTGCAATCAACATTTCAAGGAACCCAGTTATGCATTCAAAGACCAAGCACATACCTATCAAATATCATTTCCTCTGGGAACAAGTGCTTCAACAAAAGTTCAAGTTGGAGTATGTTCCTTCTAAGGAACAAGTTGCCGATATACTCACCAAACCATTCCCCAGAGAGACCTTTGAATACCTCAGGCAAAAGCTGGGGGTTGTTGATGCATCATCCTGTTGTTGAATCTCATATGTTTCAGAGATTATTGGTTGTATGCAAGTTTCATATGGGGTATACGCGTACATTTGCTGGGTTGCGGATTGGTCAAAGATCGACTGGCACAAGTTCAGAGGGAGCATATAATGCATTGTTGGCATTATAGTAGAATATCTTGGAGGAAGTACAGAAGGAGATCATGGATGCTGATCTGAATAGTGCTGCAATATGTCTCTATCTCTTTTATGGTCAATTATGGTGTTTGGTGAAGAATTTTCCTTCCCTTTGCAGATCTAGTTTATATTCAGGGAGAGCATGTTCTCAGGGGGAGCATAACCCTTTGCTCTTGATGTCAAAGGGGGAGAATAACGTTGAGGATCTTGAGGTTTCCATCAAGTCCAAAGGGGGAGATTGTTGGCATTATGATTCTGGTTTGGCTCTATGGTACAGGTGTTGTACTTGATGGCAACTCACTCGAGTGGCAAAATTCTGTTCAGACTCTCAAAATGATGGAAAATAAGAGGTTCGCAGGTGCATCGTTCAAAAGGTGCGGACCCGCAGATTCGCCATCTAGGAAGTGCGGACATACCCGCAGGTTATCCGTTCATAAGGTGCAGTCCCCCATTTCACTCACTCCAATGCAGAGAAGCGCGCTCACGTGGGGTTTCTTATGTTTGGCCGTTGGTATTTAGCCTGTCGTTCATGATCCTATGGTTTTGTCCCGTGGTTTAGGATCTAAATTATTTGAACCCCTGTTTGGATCCCTAGTATTGGTCTTCGATGGTTTTGTCCCATGGTTTGAATAAGGGCTTGCCTATAAAAAGGAAAAGAGATCACTTGGCTAGACACTTGTGAAATTTGAATATCTTAAGATCTGAAATTATGGGTGTTTGGTTTTACAAAGCTAGATCTATGTCAAGGAGAAAACTTAAGGCGAATCTATTGATAAGTCGTGATCTCTCGGGTGCATGATCAGATCTGTGGATCTGACTGATTGTGGCACATTGGAGGACTGTTAATTTGGCCCTAATCAGAGGTTCGCAGGCGATCCACGCGTAGGTTCGGGGGTACGCAGTGCAAGAGAAGACGCAGTGTGGGGGTACGCAGCGTAACAGAAGGCGCAGTGCGAGGTACGCAGTGTAGAAGAAAGCAGAGTGTGGAGATATGCAGAGGCACAGAAGGAACAGTGTGGAGGTACGTGGTTAGACAGACAGTGCAGTGCGTATCTGAGTTGAGGTACGCAGTTCAGCAGAAGGACAAGGCGCAGTGGTATGAAGAGCAGCAGAAGGATACGGTGCGGATCTGCGTAGTTTAGGCACAGAAAGACTGCGATATCCGCAGGTTTATATCAGTGAAGTTGTGGCCCTGTCTTGAAACATTTGTTGGCTATCTTTTATCTATTTCTGCAGAGTTCTGGGTTGAGATTTCTGGTATTACTTTTCTGTTTACAGCATTCTTAGAAGTTGGGTGATTCATTGGTTGATTGTATAAGGAGATTGGGTGATTTGCATGTACTTAATGATTATTTATTCTTCTTGGATCCAGTCTGAAAATTAATGAAACGTGGTCCTTAAAGAAGTAGAAGAACAAAGGGGGTTGTAGCTCCCTTCCAGGAGAGACTGGAAAACGAGAGAGAGTCGTTGCTCTTTGCAGGTTGCAGCTTGCGTACTGGTAAAGGACCGCACCAGTACAAAATCCTTGTAAAAGAAGTTTCTAATTGAAAGAAGATAGAGACATATTTCAGCAGGTGGTTTTCACCAACATTGGGTTTCCACCTTATATCTGTTGTTCTTTGGTGTGCTTTTCTTGTTCTTGTTCATTTTTATATGGCACTGACATACAAATTAATTAAAGTATAGATCTGGAAGGCATATTGAAAAGAATTTGATAATACTAATTCACCCCCCCTCTCAGTATTATTTCCAATAGATAGAGACAACTTGTAGCAGGTGGTTTTCACCCACATTGGGTTTCCACCATACATTATGGTGTTCATGTGTGCTTCTTGTGTGTGATGATTTGTTCTGTTTTACTGCACCTGTTTACTGTTCATATGGTTAATAAATTCTGATGCACTAACTAAAGATCAACATTTAATGGATTAACTGAATCATAAGTTTACTGTATATATGCTAGTTGCATTATACATAGTTCCGTGTACACGCAGGTTCCCTTAACTGAAGTAATGTATATGAATCTGAGTATGGAATTGAGAAATTGTTTGATTTAACAATACTGATTCAACCCCCCTCTCAGTATTATTTCCAACATCAACATTGTGACTAAATGATTTAGATGGAACTTGCACTTATATCCTTTTCAGGTGGTCCACTTTGCTTTAGGGCCGAACTTGATGAATGTTCACATGTGGGATTTTCTTCATAAGTATACTTTCCCTTATCCGATTTGTGTGACCTTTAGGTTGATTTTTGTCCTCTTGAAAAGAGGAATTAAATGAAATAATTCTCTCCATTAGGAGAGTTATCCAAAGTCAAATTTTACTTCATTTTCATATTTTAACAAGACCCTGGAAACAACTTCGATTATTGCTTCCCTAGAAACCTAGGAAGCTAACTCAAGTGGAGGAGGTACATTTACCATGAAAAATACCTATGATATGTAAGGGAGTGTAAATTAGGTAAAATCCTACACCAAAAAATAAATTTGTGTGAAGCAACCCTAATGAAAATAAGGGAAATACCTTTGCTAAATTTGTTGTGGATGGAACTATCTATATAAGAGGCTCAACTATGCCCCAACATTTTTAAGAGTAGTTAAACTCGGTTATAGGCTTGAAGAGGTTTCCAGAGCCTACCAGTAAGACTGGAGAGTGTGAAGGGGAAATAATGTGATGCATAAGAGAGGCAAGTTAGTTACCTTGTATCGAGAAGGTAGTCCTTGGATGACAAATTAAATTTTGCATCGAATGAGTACTCCCACTCAAAATTTGAGCAAAAACTTAGGGAGATAAGTCAAAAATACGAGTTGAAAAGTAGTTTTATTATTTTATTATCTTTTAATCTTTTTACTTTTTTACTCCAAAAATGGTGATTCATCCCCCATGGTTGACATCATCATCTTGAATCTTATTGGTTCTTATAAAGTTTATTTTGGTTGTACATTTTTCTTAGGAGGGCCATTTTAGACCTCAAAAGTCGCCTAATGCATAAACATACATAATTTATAATTTTCCTAAGTCAAGTTCAAACAAGGGTTGGAAATTTATATCAATTGCCCCTTACAACCATTACCCATGATTATACAAACCACATGCAAGTGCAATGCATGACCCTAGCTGACCTTAATGCTTCCAAAATGAAGATATATACATAATCAAAATACGATGTAACCTATACGAACCAATAACATGAACATGATATTATATATTTAACACAATGTAAACATGTAATATATGAAAAAAGATAGAGAGATATAAATTATATAATATGTCGATCGTTGTTGTATTAATGATTAACTTTGGTAAATGACTCATGAAAGTGTTACGAAAAGAATGAATGTTAAATGGAGTTAATGCTTATTATTGTGATAAAAAAAATATGGGAGGAATGATATAGGTGGTATCAAAGCCACATTTACAAATTTGTGGCCTATTTAAGGGAAAACTTAAAAAAAAAATAAGAAAATCGTGTTTGATGTTTTAGAGAGAGGATGGAATAAAGAGTAGTTGATAATATGACATCCTTACCCACAGGACCAATTTTTACACTCTTTCCATGGCCAAACCTCGTATTGTGGGTGTAGTTGGGTGAGGAACGCTCTTCCACCTTTGTGATGCTCTTTTAGAAAGTGCAACAGTTAAGAGCTGAAATGGCCATATTAAGGGATGAAAATGAACGTTTTAAGAGATAAAGTGATGATAGTCAAGAGTTTAAATATAAAGTAGAAAAAATAACTTTTGCACCAACCCCAAACAATGGAAATAAGGTAGAGAAAGGATGTTGTTCTTGAGAGAAATTTTACTCATGAATCTAGGGGTGGTGAGGAAATTGAGGATGAAGTGTATGAGAATACTTCTCAAGGAAAATCTTATAAATAAGTAAAAAGATAGAAAATGGATCTTCAAAGGGAATGTAAGAATATTAAACCCCCAATGTTCGATGGTGGAAATGAGGAAGGAGCAAAAGTGTGGTTGGTAAATATGAAAAAGTACATTCAAGTTTATGAATATAAAAATAATTTTAAGGATAATCTCCTAATTTATCAACTCCAAGGGAAAGTGACTTTGTGGTGGGAAGAAGTCAAGGTGGTTCATGGAATTCACGACCATGGAAAAATGTGGGATCATTTCCAAAAACATTTCAAAAAAAAGCATTTAATTGAGCAATATTGTGACAAAAAATTGAAGAAAATTCATGACCTCAGATTGATAGTTGTTGATGGATGAAAATGTTACAAAACTCACTTCTTTGTTAAGGTATGTTCCCTATATATGGGAGGAAAAGGTAAAATTACAATTTTTTTTAAGTATTCTACCATTATCTATGAAGGCACGGTTGGAATTAGATAATCCCAAGACCATGGATGAAGCAATCCATAAGACAATTTTTTTATCATCAACCAAAATAGAATGGAGAAATGAATAAACCATGGGCATGAAAGAAGGGGTAGAAACATCCTCCACCAAACACAAGTGCAATGGGTGTAGTATTTAAAAGTTTTAATAAAGGCCAATAGAATAAAATTATGGGGGAAACCTAGAAGAAAACCCAATCCAAAAGTGGGTCTAAGAAGTTGGAAATGTCTACTAAAATGGATTTGAATAGAGATCATAAACATGAGTACAATGCTCGGGTTGCGGGGTACAACATTATGTCAGAGAGTGCCCCTATCCTGAAAAGAAAGAACAAGTAGAAATTTTTTAAGAAGAATCTACAGTAGACGAGGTGGTAACAAGTCTACGCAAAATTAATATTTCCCTACAAGATCATCAATCTGAGCACTAATCCATGATTATTGAATTTGGTGGTAAACTCTATAGTGATGTTGTGTCAATTTTAATAAGCATGGGGAAATTCTAAGCTATATTATCACCAATATAGTGCATTCATATCAATTGCAAGTTAGTAAATTAAACTACCATGGTTGGTTAAGTTGGCCACTAGAGCCAAAAGGAGGGTAATAACAAAAGTTGAAAATTGTACCCTAGAATTAATAGGACATCTAATAGAAACAAATTTAAATATTTTACCCTTTGGTTCTTATGATATTTTTACTAGTATGGATTGGCTAGAAAAACACTGGTCTATTGTAACTTGTAAAGAAAAAACCATAAACTACATTAATGTGAGAGATTTTAGGTAGGAGAATTAAGGGATAGTAAGAACTATGAGGTAAAGGAAAATTACAACCTTACAGCTCAAGAAAAGTATTCTAAAAGACTGTCAAATTTATGCAATCCAAATGGGATACTCTAACTCTAAAAAAAAAAAATAACCTTCAAAAATATGCATGTTGTTTAGGACTTTATAGATGTATTTCCTAAAGGAATTCCTAGGTCTCCCCCATATTAGAGTTTTATTTCATGATTGATTTAGTCCTAACGTAAAACCTAGTATTTAAGGCACACTATTGCATGAGCATACCATAATTAATAGCATTGAAATTGTAGTTATATTAGCTTCTGGACAAAAGTTACATTCATCTAAGTGTGTCACAGTGGTGAGCTCATGTGATTTTTATCAAAAAAGAAGATGGTACTTCAAGGTTTTGTATTGACTACCAATAACTAAATAAGTTACCATTAAAAATAAATACCCATTGCCCCAAGCCCCAAGGGTTAGCTCAACTGGTTGTGTCCCCATTGTTAAGCACCTCGCCGATTGGGAGGTCACAGGGCCAATTCTCCTCAACGCCCTTTGGGTTAGACCCTGCTAGTCTAGCCGATGGCTTCAAAAGATTCCCTTCAGGGTTGATCTACCCAAATCCTCCTATGGGAAAAAAATTACGCATCACCCCAAATCCATGATTTTTTTATTAGGTTAAGGATGCTACTAAATTTTCTAGAATTGATTTACGATCAAGAAATGATCATATATGAATTAACGAGGAAGACATCTATAAACCTGAATTTAGGACTCACTATGGAAATTATGAGTTTGTAGCCCTTATATTTGGGCTTATTAATACCCCGAAAAATTTATGAGCTTGATGAATAGTATATTCCACCCATATCTAGATAAATTTGTGTTAATTTTTACTGATGGCACCCTGATTTATTCTAGGAATCTAGAAGAGCATAAGAGACATTTGCAAATAGTTTTGCAAACATTATGGGAATGATTATATGCTAAGTATAACAAATGTGAGTTGTTTGAAAATGAAATATAGTACCTGGGGCATGTGATCACCCAAGAGGGGATAGTGGTAGACCTAAAAAAAATTAAGAAATCATGCAGTGCAATGTTCTTAAGAATGTTGCAAATATTTCATCCTTTATAGGTTTAACAGGCTACTACTATCGCTTTATAGTTGGGTTCTCAAGGGTAGCCTACCCCATGACCTCATCTCAAAAAGGGGGAGAGAATTTAAATGGACACCAGAATGTCAATAAAATTTCAACCAACTAAAGCATTTGCTATCTATAGCCCCTATCTTGAGAATTATAGATCCTTAAAAGTAATTTGTTGTATCTACCAATGCATGTGACGAAGAAGTAATAGGAGTTTTTGTGCAAGAAGGTCAAGTGGTAGCCTATTAGTTGCAAATATTGGAAGAGCACGAGCAAAGGTACTCTACCTATGACCTAGAGCTAGTAGTAGTGGTTCATGCTTTGATGGTATGGTGAAACTATCTACTAGGAAATAAAATTGTCCTAGTGACTAATCATAATAGCTTGACTAATTTCTTCAGACAAAATACACTCAATTATTGACAAGCATGATGGATCACTTCCTTGAGTGAGTTCAAATTTCATATAAAGCACTTAAAATGTAAGGAAAATTGAGTGGCATATTCCTTAAGTAGAAGGTTGAATTTTGTTTATGAAATTTCCTTTCGTCAAATGAAATCTGATTTTTCAAATCAGATCAAAAATGTAGCCTTAAAAGACCCAAAGTATGCATTTTTACATTAGTAAATTATAAAAGAAAGAAACCTTGAAAAGAAGTTAGGATATGATAATAATAGTGATAACTTATTGATATATAGAAATTAGATTTAAGTTCCTATTCAACAATCTATTAAACAACTAATTTTAGATGAATATCATCGAACTCATAATGTTGCCCAACCTGGATACCAAAAAATGATCACTTCCTTGAGGAAGGATTACCTTTGGCAAGGCATGAGGATGGAGGTGAAAAAATATCCCACGAAATGTCTAGAATATCAATAGATCAAAGATGAACATCAACACCCATTTGGTCTACTTCACCCGTTACCCATTCCAGAATGGAAATTTGAATCTATCACCATAGATTTTATTATAGCTTTACCCAAGTCAAAGAGACATAATGATACAATAGTGGTTGCAGTAGATAATTTACATAACTCAATGAATTTTATTCTCGTACAATCCATTTATAAAGAAGTACAATTTTTGATATATTTATGAAGGAATTTTTATGTTTTGCATTCCGTACCTAAAATTTTGTTTTTTTATCAAGATGTAAAATTCACTTCTACTTTATGGGAAGCTTTATTTATAGAACTATGCATGGAAGTGAAAAATAATTCCTACCATCAATATATGGATAGGAAAACCAAGTATTAGAGGATATGTTAATGACGAATATCATGTAACAACCTATCATGTGGGAAGAATATATGCACGTCATGGAATTTTCATACAATAACAATTATCATGCTTCTTTAAAAATGAGCCCATCAAAAGTACTATATGGACAAAATCGTGAAACACTTATGAAATGGAGTCGTCCCAAAGATACACTAATATTGGGACCTTATATGTTGAAGGAAATGGAATAAATAGTAAAAAAGGTGGTAGGAAATTTACAAGTTTCCCAAGACTTGGAGAAACAATACCCAAATAAAAAGAAAACTTACAGAGAGTTCCAAGTGGGAGAACACATATATCTAAATTTCAAACCAAAGTAAATTACTTTAAGATGGGTAACCTCCATAAATATCGTTGCCTGATTCTGTGGCCCTTTAGAAATACTCGCCAATATTGGACCTATAGCATATCAACTAGCTTTTCCTAGTCATATACATGTGCATAATGTATTTCATGTTTCATTGATAAAAATATAAGTGCATTATCCTAGACATATTATTAATTGGCAAGATTTGCAGGTAAATAATGAAGTTGTAACGATTATATATATTATTTTTAAATGATAAATGGAAAAAAATAATGGCTCGCATAATGGTTGCAGATGTAGGTTGAGTCAGACGGAGAATTCCTAATGACGCCTTTGAGCGTATTGGAACAGAGAGAAACTACGCTACAAAAGTGAGTAATCACTCAAGTTAAAGCGTAGTGGAGGCACCTTTTCTTGGAAGAGGTTACTTGAGAAGCTACAACTTTTATGTGTGAGGCATAGCCTAGTATGTTTGACGGCCAAAAAAACAACGAGAACATTGTTTCACTTTATGGTGGGGAGGGAGATGTAATACCCCCTATTGAAGTGTAAATATTATATTTACCTTCCTGTGAACTTACTTTTATAGAAAATGGAGCCATGGTAGGGACTAGGTATGAATGTTAATGTAAATAAATGTTTTTATTTTCTATTAATTAAAGTTTCATTTAGTGACCCATGTAACATTTTTGTGGGAAAAAGTTTCTAGAAAAAAAATTCACATTTGAGATAGTTAAGAAGATAGTTAGGGAAAGAACAAGAAGGGAATATGGGAATGGGTATCTCCTTCCCATATTACTCATTTAGAGGTGAATTATCTCAGTAAGAAAGGGGTTGGCCAAGAGGGCGAGAGGCAGATAGACTAAGGCCACCTTGTGGCTTTGGAGCCTATTTGGTGGAGTGCCAAGAAAGATTAATTAGTTGTTGAGTTGTTCTCTCAACATAAGACATTGTTTGAGAGGGGCAAGATGTTGAGAGAACGAGCACTATATTGGACTTAGGTGAAGTCTTGTCAAGAAATAACTGCTTTAGATGTGAAAATGGCTCTGGGGAAGTTGTGGTAGAGGGTACTAACTATCATTAGTTAGGCGTATAATCTTTTTTTCTACAATGTTTTTCATTGCTAGGTTATACTCAACTAATAGATGATTGGTGTTTTTGGAAACTAAATGTTTCAAAAAAATTGTTGGAAGAATGATATGTCCATTCTCTAGGTTTATGATATTTTAAATAGAAATAAATATTATGCTTTTAGACATGTCAGTTACTTAGGTTATAATATGTTGAAGTAAAAGTCTTGAAAACTTGTAGAGAAACAATCCACATTTCTAAGCAAATATGTATGGAAAATATAAGATAACCCCATCAAGGTTTCCATTTATAGACTACCTATAATCAAATGGATAAAAATTTTAGTGAGTATATATATATAAATTGAGTAAAGTAAACAACTCATAAAATAACATAAGAAAGGAGAGAACCTTTTGGGTAAAACCGTAGCTTCTTTTAAAATAGCCATTCTATTTTTTTAATTCAAAGTAGAATATGACTATGCATTAAATGGAAATTTGACTTCATGTACTGTGAATGAAACTCAAAAAAAAAAAATCCACAATATATGCATGGTATTTAATCATAAGAAACTTTTATAAAAAAGAATTTGGTTTCTCAAAATCTGAGCAAGTTATCAAAATATAATAAATCATGTCACTGACTATAATGTAATAATACAAGAAAACTTTCCCTCAAACCCTTTTACAAACCGATATGCTACACAAATAGATATGCTTAAACTAATTTCCTTGTATAACTAATAGGTAGAGGGATATAGACGAAAACCAAATTTTCAATAACCATTGTCTCGACAAAATTACTGCAATATGTAAGAAAGACAAGAAACATGAAAATTGGTTAAACAATTAATTTCAATTTATTTTTTACAGACATAAATAATCTTTGAATGAACAATAGTAACCATAAATGAAAAATATGGTTATTCTTTCAAGAAATTTCCGCTAATAAATAATGTCAACACATCAAACATATAATTAACTTAAATCCTTGGAGATGGGTAAATCATGGTCACATGGCCGAGAGAAAGACCTAACTTGCTATATGTACAAAGGGAACTTTAAAAGTGTGTTGTCTCCCGATTCAATTTAAAACAAGAATATTAAGTTAAATAAAATCAGCTAATTTCCCCAATTGAGAATGCAAGAGACAAAACCCTCTATCAACGGGCTACATTTATAACAAAGAGAAGAAAATTCGATCAAGTTTGCATGGCCATAACCATAGAATGGTGAAAAAACACATAATAGAGATAAAATGTTAGCCAAGCCTAGGTATTACCCCAGTCTTAAGTGAAGATATTGATAGTATTCCTCTAGTAGTTGATATTCACCTCAAAGGAGAAGCAGGTAAGACCTGCAAAAACCCAAACAAAGGAATATTTGTTATAAATATAATTAAGGTAGCATTACCAGGAGAAAATTAGTGTAAGGTAAGAATCTAATTGATCCAGTGGATGTTGGTGGCCACCCACCTATCCCACTTGGACCCCACAGAACTGTCTCTTTCAGTTTTTCAATTTCCTTAATTGTAGCACAATTTACTATTTTTCACAGTTTTTCAGGTCTTGAACTTCCGGAGGCTTTTTGAAGCCCTAAAAAATGTTTTATGGGAAATCTGTGAGCAACATGGGACCATGGGCCCATGTTTCTCTTCCCAAAGTTGTATTTCTTGGATAGATATTTCTAACAAGATATTGTGCACAAAAAACGAAGATCGTATGCCAAGTTTACGACCCTAAGAAGGTTATGTACTAATTTACCCAAATGGGGCCACAGTTTCGCATTTCATCTTCTAGGGTTAGGTTTTTGGATGTTTAGGGTTTTCCATTATTTCTCAACAATAAATAGGCCTTCGAGCCTCATTGTAACATAGTTCAGAAGCATGTAGCTGCCACATTTGTTCTCAGAGATAAGCTACCATCGCCCTAGCTAGTTTATTTCCATTTTTTTTTGTAAGCATATTTCAATGTTTTACACTAATGAAATGAAATACTATTTGTATTGCATAACTATATGTATGGTTATATCTATAATTTGTTGCATTCCTGTTTAAATCTGGATCAGTGGTATCAGAGCGGTTTTCTCTTTCTTCGTTTTCTTTGCATGTTCCCAATGAGGTTTGCATATAAGGAGTTAGGGCTTGAATTGGTCGAGCCTTTGCAAGACTAGCCTCACAAATCTCGACGGCCTCGCATGGCAGATGAAAAGAAAGATGAGGGGGCAGTTGATCCTATCAAAATCTTGCTCGAAGAAGCCCTCGAGCGACAAAGGAATGTGATGATGGAAAACTTTTCCCAAATCCTTTAGTGGCTACCCAAAGGTGATGCATAAGCTTCTAACAGATACTCTGGAAATGCCACACCCTTTAAGCTACAAGTTAATTTTGAAATCCCCATATTTGAGGGTAAGATAGGCGCAGATGTCTTAGATAAATGGTTAAATATGTTAGAATGGTATTTTTCTATTCATGATTTTTCCAGCCAGAAAAATTTATTTTCGCTCTTCTCAAAGTAGCACCCCATGTCAAGGACTAGTGGGAAACCTACTGCGAGCAGAAGGATGAAAGTACTAACTCACTCTTTTTAGCCACTCCCACTTGGAATTCATTCCAATATGCCATCAAGGAGCAGTACTACACTATCAAAATCTATGATGACAAATAAATAAAGTGGACCATGCTGTGGCAAGGAAGGGACCAAAATGTGCTAGAGTTCACAAAGATTTTTCATACCCTTTGCACACAGTTGGGTATCAAGTAATCTGAGCTACATTTGGTACTCAAATACCACGACTGACTACAAAAATACATCAGAGATGAGATGGAGTTCTTGAACATCTCCTTTGCTCAGCATGATGTACTGATACACTGTCAAAATCGAGGAAAAGTTTAAATAGGAGAAGTGAGACTTTGGATATGTGAATTTAAAGAAAGGGAAAGGCTTCCCCAAATCGCAGAACCAAGGAAAAAGAAAAGACGAGGAAACCCAAGACAACCCATCAAAGCTACAAGAAAATAAAAACACCACAAATTTGAAGAAGGATAGATGAAAGTGGTGTGAAATCCATAGGAGACCCACTCACAACACAAGTGAGTGTCAGACCTAGAAGTCATTAGTGGCCGAGTTGGACGCTTCAGAATCAGGCACATGTTCCAGCCTTGAGTCAGAATCCAACAAGGGGAATGGTAAAGGGAATGAAATCATTGATGTGGTACCCAGCATCATTGTTTCCACTACCAAGATCCAGAAAAGTGAGCCTGAAGATTAGATGAGCGGGAGCATCTTTTCCACTCACAGATGTGGGTGAAGGGTTCATCACTACAATTTTTTATTGGCAGTGGGAGCCCAAAGAACATCATTTCAGTAGAGGTTGTAAAATGGTTGGGCCTACTGACTAAACAATGCTTGTAGCCCTGGCGTCTTCACCAAGAATGAGATCTCTAAGTCCGCCAGGAGTGCCACTTTCCCCAGAGCATCAAGCCCTTCACAGATGAGGTATTGTGTGATGTTGCACCTCTAGATGTTTGTGATGTACTATTAGGCCATACATACTTATGGACGTGACATGTTGTGTGTGAGTCAAGGCCTTGCATTGTTATTATTAGTTTGGCTAATTCATTATACACGATACTGGAGATAGCCCCACCTACCGCCACCTCTTCGATTAGTGCTAAGAAATGCAGCAAGCTCATCTCCCAGACTAGGAAATTCATTTTTTGTCTAGTTCGCTCCCAAAGTAAGGGGAGTATCATCGCCACATCTATGACCACTGCAAAGGGTTCCTCCACGCAGCATCAGCAGTAGAGGGATATGGTCATGAAAGCAGACAGGAACATCTTCTCCTCACCCATAGGGGTACCACACAAGTTTCTAGTGGGTGACAAAGTCTGGTTACATGTGCGGAAATAATGCCTTACAAGAGCCCATAAGACGCTTAGACCACTCCGACATGGTCCTTACACCATCAACAAAGTTGTGGGAAACAATTCTTTGGAGCACAACATTCCCCCATTCCTTCGCTTTCACCGAGTGTTCAATGTGGACTGCCCTCAACCATGCTTCCCACCATTATTGGACACATCATTGGTTGTAGAATAGCTCACTAGCAACCCAGCTCAGTAGAAGCTTCCTCATTAAGGGAGGATCTCAATGCAATGGGCACCATTACTTCCCAAGGGGTGGAGGAATGATCTAGTTGGATGTGGGTGGCCACCCACCTATCCCACTTGGACCCCACAACTGTCCCTTTCATTTTTTCAGTTTGCAAAATTGTAGCAGAATTTAATATTCTTAGGATTTTTTTGGGTCCTGAACTTCCAGAGTCGTTTTAAGGCCCTAAACGACGTTTTTTGGGAAATCTAGGAGCAAAATGGTTCATTGGTCTGAAGTTTCTCTTCCCAAAGTTCTAGTTCTCGAATAGATATTTCTAACGAGACATTGTGCATGTAAAATGAAGATCGTATGCCAAAGTTACAACCCCAGGAAGTTGATGTACCAATTTACCGAAACGGGGCCCACAATTTGGCATTTCATCTTCTATGGTTAGGTTTTCGGATATTTATGGTTTTCCATTGTTTCTCAACAATAAATAGGCCTTCGAGCCTCATTGTAACATAGTTCAGAGGTATCTAGCCACCACATATCTTCTCAGAGATAAGCTACCATCACCCTAGATAGTTTATTTCCATTTTTTTTGTAAGCATATTTAAGTATTTTACAGTAACAAAATGAATTATTATTTTTGTTGCATCTCTATGTGCATGGTTATATCTGTAATTTGTTTCATTCCTGTTTAAATCCGTATCGATCACCTATATAAAAGACTTGAAATTAACTGTGACAATGAAGGGGTTTCCGAAAACATTAATACAATAATAGAAATAATACTATGGAAAAGAAATAAAATGTAAAAGGCAGAAATGTCGAAAGTCTAAGAGGAACTAAGATTGAGCATTGTACCTTCTAAGAGATTTTTGAGATGGCTGAAGATGTTGGAAACAACTCTAGGTATTTCTTCCCTCAAAACCCTATAAAGGTCATTTAAGTCACTTAGGAAGGAAAATCAAATGGAGGAAGAAATTTCACCATGACCAATACCTGCTAGTTGCAGGGAACCGAATATTAGGTACGATTCGATGTCAAAAAAAAATGTGGGAAGAAACCCTAACGAAAAGAAGGGAAGCACCTTTTTTATCTCTATTAAAAATGGCACTACCAAGATAAGAGGCTCAATTATACACCAACATTGTTCAAAATAGTTTAACTTAGTTATGAGGTTGGAGAGGGTTGTAGAGTGAAAATGAGAAATAGTGTGGTGCCACATAGAGGGGAGTTAGTTACATCATAATGGGAAGGTGATTATTCCTCGATCACACCCTTGAAACCGAAGCATCATCGATCACTCATGACTCAATACACAAAAACCCATAACAAATCCATGTGGAATTCTAGCCATCCAAAACCTTTGGTGGCATAAACCTACAAAATTTATAATTTGGCTTAGTGCAATGCGTGACCCTAGTCTGCCTTAACCCTTCCATAGTTGTTAGGTATGTAGCTGACAATGAACTCCATTATACTTAATGTCAAACTTTAATGCTATATATGGTGCACTCATTTTTTTAATGAATATATTTATAACTAGAAGATTATGATTATGATTATGATTATGATTATGTTTGTCTATATTTTGCTTGAATGGTATTTGGAATTAAGGCACCCTCTACACACACCAAATTAAGCTCTATGATGAATGATCAATTTCACTTACAGTCTAGACCTATGTTCCTAAGTTTGGTTATATAGGTTTTGATACACATATATGCTCCCCTCAAACTAGATGTTTAGCATCTAGTTCAAAGTTATCATAATGCAAGGTTGTTCTCCTATTGATGATTAATTCTATAGCTTAGAACCCGATATAATCCTTTATGTGTCCAAGACTCTTATTAGGCTCTAAATTTGTTCAACACACTCCACCACACCTCGAATCCATTCGTTGCATGTATCCTGGCCTAGGTGAACCCAATACTATGTCACATGGTCCTCATCGTGGCCAATGTTTTGGAATTTCAACGGCCCATATCCTTCCCCATTCATCAAGGGCATAAAATTTCCTAATTAAACCCTACTTATTTTCCCTATCCACCGTACTCTCACTTATTTTGTTGCTCTGCCACCAGAGTTGAAGGCTCTGCAACGATGAAATGTGGGCTTGTGTATTGTTACCACTACGTGCACCTTTTGCCACTATATCACAATACAAGGTATCCATCTCGGTCTAAGGCCCTGCCAACTGGCTTAGGTATATTTTTTTGTTAAGTTGTCTAAACAAGCCACTCCCTTCCCGCATTCACTCTTACCACCAAAGAATATGTATGAGTGGAGAACGACGAAGGTCATACATACTAGTTTCACTTGCACTAGGTAAAACCCTCCCCCACACCTCTCTAGATTCCATTCTCGTAATTTGTTACAAGGCCCTTGTCTCTGAAATTGTTCTAAATACACTCTTGTGCAAGGATGGAGGTGAATTTTTGCCACAGAGCTCTAGATTTGGGCTTTTAGCCAACTGTTAGGTAATTGCTTTTGAACTGCTACACTACATCTCAAGAAATATCCCCTAACTTTGTTTTCATGGACAACTGGTCTACCCATTTGTGTGCTCATAAAAACTAATACCAATTGTTTTGGGTGTTTAATTTGTTGTTTCAACTGTAGGAGTAGGAACCTTTATTCCATGACCATTATTCTAGTAATATCCTCTTTCCTTCCTCTAATGTATTATGCCTATATATTTGTGTTTATTTCATATTAAAGTTTTTTTCTGACTGGTAGTTTTATTGTCTACTATGCCTTTTCATGCCACAAATAATCACATCATTTCTTAGCCATGCACTAATGTTTCCCTAGCTTTGGGAAGTACAACATGCACCCCTTTACTTCCAGGATGTTTCTCTTGTCTGTATACTCGTTTCTAGGTGAGTCATATTACCATTGAGTGGATAGGAAAAATTAAAGGGTTTTTTCTAAGCTCACCCTACTATTCCAAGTTCGGGATTGCCAAGTTTTCAAAATTTCTTTTCTGTTCAAGATGTCCCTCAATTCATGTATTTAATAGTTTACTTAAATTCCGGGTCCCTCCTATTATTAATCCCGACATCATCAGGTCATACTATATAGACATATCATAGACAAAAATTACATTTTCAACATCAACAATATATCTCTGTACTCATGAATCCCACCTTATCTGTAGGCTAAACATGCAAGGCCATAAAGATTCACATGAAAGTGTTTAATAATTCATACAAGGTGTCTAATCATACACTGCTCATAATTTATCTATGAAGTTGCACATTCAACACAATTGACATTCTATTACTCACGAAGGATAATTTATGCAAGCCTATACCCTGATACTTTCCATATTTTACTACCGTAATCATGTATGTATCAGACTTTGTATCCTCCTTAAAGAACTACCGAAAGTATTCTCATTACTTAAAATTACAATTAATTCCAAAAATGTAGAAATTATCATCATAAAAAAACTACCGAAGGTATTCCCATAACATAAAATCACCATTAATTCTAATGATGTAGAAATTATTATTAATTCTAATCCATATTCAGAATAACAACAATAATCATAATCTCTAATCAACAATTTAGTCTAGAAATTGTGCTTGTGAGAACATTGATCCACCCAACCTTGAACTAACCTATGATTTCCCCTCAAGCCAAGATGTTCTTGCCCGGAATCAATAATCGTCCCTGATTCCACGTAATGTGTCTTTCACATTATTTTTCAAGCAGATGTTTCATTAGCAGCATCCCACCTTTTAGGGAATTGCTCACCCTCCAGCCTAGGATTTTCTTTTGTGTTTTCTCATAAAGCCTGTTTTTCTCTCCCGCGGTGCTTTTCTCAGTATTTCTCTTCGAAGGAGTATATTTATTTGAGGAAATTTTAATAATATCTGATCCATTCCATTGGTATTCAGATTTGGGCAGACTTCTTTTTACTCCTATGTTTCTTTCCTCACAATTTCCATCTTTATTAATCAAATTTATTTATGTAAATACATCAACATTTCCTCATAATCAGTTCATCATGGCTCATTATCCAACATACTAACAATAGTCAAATACAAAATAAAATGTTTCCATAACAGTAGTATTACAATAGTAAACCTATATACATAATCAAAATAGTATCTAACCTCTATGAAACAACAACAAATGCATGATATTAAATATTTGCCACAATGTAAGCATGTATGTCATATATGATAAAAGAGAGATACTTTATAGACTATGCTAGTCATTGTTCTATTAATGATTAACCTTGGTAACTAACTAAAAAAAATGTTATGCAATAGGTGAATGTTATATGCAGTTAATTATTATTATTGTGATAAAAAAAATATGGCAGCCATGTTACAACACCTTTAGAGGTTTGGCTAAAAAATTTTAACTATAAGAACTTTTTATTTCACACATTTTATATAATATATATGTACTTCATATTGAAATATTTTCTTTATGGTTCACTTTCTCCACATTAAAATGTTAATGCATGCCCCTCATATTTCGAAATAGAAAAACGTAACATTCTACATCCGAGTAGTGTGATTCCATTTATGCTTAATGTGGAGTTGACACATACCCCTTTTAAAATACAAATAAAATATTCTCTAAATAAAAATAATGTTTTCTCTAGTAAAAAAGAAAATATTTTCTAAACAAAAAACAACTGCTAATATAAAAGAAAAAAATGAAAATAGATATTTGGTTAGTTTTAATTAAAAACATTACAAAATGTCAATAAACTCATTCTCATTATATACCCTTACAACATATGAGGAATTCATGGTAAATGTTTCACTCACAATGTTAGTCATAATTAAAATATTTTTATTTTCATGCCAAGCATTGAGCCTCATGTTTTCTTCATTTTGACACTCTCCCTTACATATTTTTCCTTTCCCTGACCATCATCATCAACTCAATGGGCATAAAATGAAAAGATTTTTGACATGGTAAGGTATTTAATTGTCTTACCTTTCATATTTAATAATATTCCTTATTATTGAGTTAATATTTTTATTAACTATTGAATTCGCACAGTTCTGCAGCTAATCTATGTTTCTGTAGTTGACTCCAAGGTTTACCAGGATTGGAGGTGCCAACTAAGGGGATAAATATATGGACAGGTGGAGATTGATCCATTTAATGATTTCCTTTTATTCATCTGAACCAGATCATCAAAGGATTGTTCAATTGCATGGTCAATGTGTAATATCAACTTCTTGCTGAACAGGCGAGCGAGAGCCTGAAATTCTTGCGCTTCACGATTTCTATTTCCAAATAGAAAATCTTGAGAAACAATATCTTAATATTTGTTAGAAGATTAATTTAGAACTCTATTATCTAGGGTAGGTATAGAAGCCTTGAACAATTATTGACATGGGCTTTTATAAATACTGTGCAAAAAACATGAATAACGGGTTATTTTTATATCCAACAGTATTGTTCCAAACTCTGTTTTATCTGTTAATGTAGAATGAATCTTTGATGCATAGCAGACTATTTGGTTAAAGTTATATGACCGCTTGTTTGTGGACAACCCCTGAAAGAAATGAAGGTTTTGCATTTTTGTATCTTTTCTTGATCATTTTTCTAGTTGCTCATATGTTTTAGAATCATTCTACAGTCTTGATTTTAGTCAGATGGCGATAGCAAGATTTCACTAATCACTCATTTCTTAAATTGATTTATAATGATTCTAATTGTAGTGTAATCACTTTTCATAAATTTCTTTATAATTTCAGATGTTCCATTTCAGAGCTTGAGTGATTTCTTTATAGTTTCATTTTACAATATTTCATTTGAAAGCATGAGTGATTTCTTTATGATTTTGATGTCAAAAACATGAGTGATTGATAATGAGTAAATGTGTGGTTTTGATTTTGAATAGAAGCCAATTTCATTTTGGTTTTTATGCAAAGGATTACTAGAATGTTAGATGAATAATTCTTCTTTTAGAGATTAAATTCGTGTTGCAATAGTTAACACCCTCCTTTGTATGTAAAATCTTGCTAACCTATGTTGAAAAACGCTAGGTATAATGTGTAACAAGGAAAAGTAGATACTTTATGAAATAAATAAAATAATTTATCAGTTGGAAAAGCTAGACACTAAGAGATGTTCTTTCCAAATCCCACTGGTGAATGGGAAGGGATAATTATTTCATGATAAAGCTTCTAGAGTAAATTCTAGATAATCTTGATGGATTGGAGATAAATATCCATCGACAAAAACACAAAAGCTTTGCGGGAGAGAAAGGAAATATTTTATGAGGAAAAGCCTCATAGGAGAAAAATGCGAGCTTTTATGAGAAAATCCTAGTTAATTGGATAAAACATCCACCTAAAAGAGGAACACCGCTAAATGAAACTATATCATGAAAGAGCGTATTAAATACCCATTGCAGAGATCAACAAGAGGTAGTTGATCCTTGGCAATAACTCTCATCTCGGGGTAGTGTGATGGGCCCCATGGAGTATGTTACAAATGGTATGAGAGCATAAGTTCAAATACTATAGCCTATGGGCCAATCCACCTCTATAATATAAGAATGAGGGCCAAATAAGAAGATTCAGTGAAGGGTTTTGATTATAAAAATTTATAAGAAAAATAACCCAAAATCCATAAAGGGTTGAAATTAAATCTTAAAATTTAAAGCATGTGAATATCATATTGATTTCTTGTAATCCAAGGAAATTAGGATTCCTTAAGGTTGAATCCAAATATTAAAATGGTTTATTTGAGGAATCAATAACATATATATGTTAATCCACTATATATAAAATATTATTATTTCAAAGCATATCAAATTGATGGGTGGTTTTCCATGCATTTTGAAAAAGTGTGGTTGTTGTAAGATAATGGCTTTAATTATTTGATTTTGTGACATTGTGGGAAGATTTTATAGGAATCCATTTAGAATTTACCCCATCTAGGTCATTTATCAAGACTGGTCATCTTGAAGATAGTTCCATGTCAAGGAATTTAGTAAAGGTCATATGTATGGAACCCATGACCCAATCGTCACCCCATTGACTTAACCAATGAGCACTAGCCATCATGGCAGCATGACTAAGAAGTCTTGGGAGTTAGACCAACCTTACCTCAAATTACGCCTCTCCTATTGCCTAATTTAAGGATGCATATTTATGGTGTATATGTTGGTATATATCTATATATATATATATATATATATATATATATATATATATATATATATATAGATATATAAAATCAGAGAGTGTAAAATAAGATATTTTGGAATGGTGAAGACAATAGCGTAATAAAGCTCTATTACATAACAATATGAATAGGGTAAAAACAAAATGTAGAAGAATAAATGTGCCATATACATTTCAAATCTTACAGTGTGATTGGTCAAGCTCCTCTTAAAGAAATGATTTTTTCTAGTTGATATTCTTTTCGTGGACTTTTCGTTTTTGTGAAATGGAAGTCTGTTCTAATCAAAAAATATTTTTAAGACATTGCATGAATGTTTTTAGGCTAGGATGTGGTGGAGTGTAGACCTACCAAGGGGTTCAGGTGTGTTAGCATCCTTACGTTTAGCATTAAGGCAGTGTGGAGAATTACCATACATTTCATAAATTGTTAATGAAACATACCATAAACTATTAACCAAACATATCATAAATTGTTGACTTAAAAAAAGTGAACATTCCACTCCTCCATTCTTACTCTTTGACCCTAGTAACATTACAATGCATCAAACATGTGCCAGATCGCTACTCATACCTACATGGAAGTCATATTCACTTTCTCTTTCAAGAAAGGTACCTTCAGCAAAGGAAAAAGATGGAGAGAGTGTCGAAAATTCACACGACCTTTAAAAAAAAAAAAAACGAAAACTAAAGAAAAAGAAAGGAATAAGATTTTAAATGTTTTCTCTCATCATGAAAATACTTCATGAGATCGAGCTACCATAATTTTCAAATTTTCGACTTCTACAGTCTCTTTTAAGTCTTCCAATGTTTCCACCACTATTTTCTTTAATACCTGCTACAAATATATAGTTAGAACTGTCATTTCCAAATCCTTGTGTAACTACTGCATTATCAATAAAAAAGTTGTTTCAAGATTAGAATAACAAAAAGGGTAAGATTTTGTAAGTTGGCCTTTTGTGTTGTCAGAAACTTTTCGAGATGAATTCCATAAGTGTTTCTTCCTTCTGGTGCCATCCTTGCAATGAATTATTTAGGCTATCCGCAAGAGATTCCTTTGTTTCCCACCACCTACGGTTAGGGGTTTATAGAAGAAATAATGGACCCCATCCCAATCTTTAAAATTACAAACCTTGTAGAAGATGAAAAATTGGTGGCTCATGCAAACCCTCCTAGTGAATGCAAAATCGATGAAGCCTCAGATGACGTGTACAACAAGAAACCCTCCCAATGAACGTGAAATATAGGAAGCAAAGTTATGAGGCAGTGTGAAGAATTAAACCTTTTTTGACAATTGATTTAGATTTAAATTCTTTCTTGCCATGTAGTCCATGAGATTTCCTAAAAACTCATGGATTTAAAGCTCCATAGGCACTTTTCCAATAGGACTTACAGAGAAAATCTCTTACCATTGTTGTTTCCTTTTGATAAAAAATGAAAACTATTAGTTTCCTTTTCATGTCAACTCTGTTTGTCCCTTTCAATGCTTATCTGCATATCTAGAAGCATACGTGAGAATTCAACCTTATCCACTGATCCAGAGAGGTTCGAATTTCTTCCATCCACAAAGCCGATTTTCTGGCTTACATTATCCTCTGATATGGAAATGCTTATCCACTGATTTGCTGATCGAGTTGCATTAAAAATAGCTGGTTGGAAAAGGTAGCTATCTTTCCACTTCTGTTGAAGATTTCATCAGCAATATTCCTTTAAAAACCTCTTATATCCATCTGATTATCAACACCATATTTCACCCTCAAATCATTCTTCGTCTCATCATATGTCTGCAACTCACTATTACACATATTTGTAAAATCCATGCTCATAGCTTAGATGGTGTTGGTACATAAACACTTAGCCTGTATGAGTGTGTTCTTATGTATATAAAGTGCATTAGATGCATTACATATGTAAAATAACATAGACCTAACTTAATTCATTCTGGTATCTTGAAATTTTGGAATTTAGAAGATGCATGTCTTAGGTTTAGAGAAAGGGTTGGCTTATCAAAATACTAGAACTAGAGGTATGAAATCTGGAGATTCATATTGGACCAGTATTTATATGGGTTGTGCCAGAAGAAGGTAATAAGTTGTTAAAAATATGAAGCATGATTGCTGGGGACTGGGGACTGTTGGTATTTGTGTCATTTCTGTTTTCTCATTACCTCTTAAATATGAATGCAAAGCATGCCCCTTCCAGAGTCAATTGTAGTAAGTCAATCCCAAATCCAATATCTAATATGTCCAGACTTCCTTCAACCAAAAGCTTCCTAAAATTACTAATACCATCTGGGCATTTCCCCTTACCTTCTACTGCTCCATGTTACACTTCTCAAAATACTAGTCTTCATTTCCATGTGAGCAAGTTCCACTTCAATTCCATATCGATAAGTAATAAGATAAGGTATAACATCACAGGAAGGAATATATCATGGCGTAACTTTATGCAAGGCATGGCAGGAAGAGAGGAGATAATTCTAGTTCCCAACGAGGTGAGTGAAGCACACTTGCTTGAAGCTTGCATTCAATGTAGTGGCATTATTGTAGTAAGTACTTACATGTAGGTATGACTCATTGTGTCCTTACCATAAGATGAAATTGTGTGCTTCGTATAGTGATGGCTCAATTTTCATTAATTATCATTTTTAAAGTAAATTTTGATGTAGAACATTAGAGATGATAGTCTATCCAAATATATATATATATATATATATATATATATATATACATATATATACATATGACATAGTACACCTGATAGGCCTTATTTTAGACGAGCTTGAAGAATGAGTAAGGTTGGATTATATACTTGCACTTTAGATTGAAGTTCTAGAGTCTACGTTATTGTAGAATTATGGGGATGAGAAACCTTGCACGATTATATTGGAACAAAATAGTTCTAAACAAACTACATAGACTTCTGAGTATGGTTGATTGAGTTATTTATTTTATGTGTAAAAAAACATGCTCCCATAATAATAGTAATAACTCCTAAGTTGCTTGATTTACATTAATATTTGAAGGTTGTATCTTATCCTCTTCGTACATGTATGCATCGCTCATTATGTGCTTACTTTGAGTAGAAAAGGTATGCATGACAAGATTATGTGCTTTCACGCATTAATATATCCCATGTTTAAAAATAGATTTAAGATATCTTGAAAGGGGTATAGTCAGGCTTGATGAGTAAATGAGAAGGTATTTAATCCTTACAATTATATCAAAATTCTCAAATCTAAGTATTGTGGATAGCCATAGTATTATTAGAGGGAGAAAGCAACCGATAAAGATTTAGGGAAACAAATAATCATGTAATGTGGCTATATAACAAATAATCTTGTGGTGATGTGGTGGAATGGAGAGGAATACAATTAAATAAAATTAACAACCATGAACATGTTGATTAATTCCCATAAGTAGAAAGTGAAAAATTGGTCACTGTTTTATTTTACTTAAATGTTGGGAATTATGTGAAAGTTAAATTTTTATTTCATTATATGTTCCCTGAAACATAAGTTATTGTTGAAGGACCTTGGGAGCACACAAGAAATCAATACCATTATGTACAAGTGGTTTAGAATATTTATGATAGTCATTGTTTTAAATAGGTATCTGTTAGTGTCAGTGATTTCACGCTGCCATCAGTGATCAAATTGCTCTTTTGCATTTAATATTAGGTGTCCCATTCTAATAAGTTGCATTCCATTAGTTCATGGATCAACTGATGGTAGGGTTTCATTTCATTTTTCCTTCATGCTATATACCTAATGATTTGTTTCACATATCTTTTCAGTTGTTTCATAATCATTTCAATCCATTTCATTTATAGAAAGCAGTCCTAGGGTTTAGTTTCATTAGGTCTTAGGATTTTTCACCATGGTCATGCAAAATGAATAAAAGGGTCAGCAGGCACATGAGGAGGTTAACACATTTCATAAAATCATAATTTACCTTTTTGTAAGCTTAATAAATCTCTTTAACCTCAAAACTTGTTTTCAAGTAAAACAAACAATTTGTAATTTTATTATTTCATTTCATGTAATTGGATTTAATTTTATGGTTTCCATATGTAATAAATGTTCACATTCTTCTCTTGGTCACCTAGTGACATTGCCAAGCACATGCCACTACAAAAATCTAGTCATCTTGAGCACCAATCTGCCTGCAAAAGCAAACGAGAAAGAACCCTAATTTCCTCTCCCAGTAAGATAGGGATGGCTATTGGAGTGGAGATATTTAAGCAGAAGAGGCATGAGCAATATCAGAAGGAATGATGCCATCTCATCTCATCATACATCAGGTCTCCACCATTTTTCGAGAAGTCATTCCAAGGAACAAGCCATTCATCACACATAAGGGAAGGTTTTTCTTCAAAATGTGTTTCTGAGAAAGAGAAGATGAATTTGACAAATGTGAGGGAGGTTTTTGTCCATAATAGGCCAAGAAAGAAAAACCTTCTTCACTTTTTACACAGCTATCATGGTTTTAGAGAAATGTTGAAAATAAAGTTTCCTTAGGAGGGTTACTGCACCTCTAGAGTGGCCTTGGGAAAATCAATATTTCTCCTATTGGGTTCGCCAAATGACTTGCTTGATGAGTTAAATGATAGCTAGACGCAAGGATATTTCCAATGAGCTATCATGAACTCAATTTTGAGTTGAGGAAGACCTTCCAAAGTTGATTGCAACAGCACTCTACATTTAGGCAGCCTCGTTTTGCACATTTTGACTAGTCTTGGGACATTTGACTTTTGACATGGAAAATCAACTCCAAATTGAAAAATTTAAAATGTTTTGGAAAGTAGATTGAATAATATTTCCAACAAGCTATCGTGCACCAAATTTTGATATTGGGAAGGTCTCCAAAGTTTTTCTAGAAAAGGGCATTACGCATCAAATCAGTGGCATTGCGCATCAAATTTTGCAACATAGGAAATTGCAGAATATGGTGGCGTTGTGCATTGAATTGGCTCACTCTTTTCCCAAATTGATTGTAGTTTTGGATTCCCCATGAAGAAACAATGAAAGCCAAAAGGTTTCATAAATTTTCGAGGACATTTGGGTCACATAAAGGGAAAATAACACCTAAAAAATTCCCTCTCTGCGATTTGGACCCACAGGAAGAAGTCTTGGGAGAAATGATTTTTGAAGGGGAAAATCAACTCCAAATTAGAAAATTCAAAGTGTTCTAGAAACTAGACAGGTAGAAATTTCCAACAAGCTATCTTGGGCCTAATTTGGTGAAGCAGAAGGCCTCCAGATTCAGCCTTGAAGTGGCACTGCGCATCAGGCTCAGGGCACTACGCATCTGGCAAAATTTTGCCAATTTTGCCTAAAAACTTGGAATTTTACCTAGATTGCTAATAGTTGACTTTTTCTTCTCTCTTTTGTAAATTAATGATGTAATATGATGTAATGTGATGTACTATGATGTAAATATGATGAAAATTGACTTAAGAAGGTAGATACATCACTTAGAATTGGTTTCAGGATGAATGAATCAATTTCCATAGTTTTAGGGGCAAGTTGTTCCACTACCTATTTTTCAGTTCTTAGTTTATATGTTGTTAAAACAACTCCTTGACTCATGGATTCGATCCTTGACGGCTAGCATATGTGGTTTGATGATATATCTTGTACTTTCTTAATATTTGTCAAGGTTGGACTCTTGTGGATGCATTGAGCTTCATTGTAAATCACTTCTGTAGTTTGGCAAGGAAAAGGACCAGGGTTTTGGAACACTTTTTGGGATTCTTGTGGTAATGTGTCTTGGCATTGTTTCTTCCTTTGTTATTTAGTTTCACTTATGTGTATATGTGCCAGCATCTACTTCTTTCTTCATAACTAAATGAATGAAGATAAATAAGTGGAATCCATTGATATTTAGTGCTCTGCTTTGAGGATACATTTAGTTTTTAATGTTTTCTACTATTTGAAGAGGACTCATTAACCTTGCATGCCATCTCCAACTCCTCACTAGTCTTAGACTTACCATCACATCCAATTCAAAGTGACAAAACACGTGCCTAACTCGCCCCACAGAAATTCCTGCAAATCTGAGTTAATTCCCCCAACCCAAAGCATCCTTCTGCATTTGATCCAGTAGCCAACCATCAAAATCAAACAAAATCCTCTTATGTAATATATCTAGCCTAAAATCAGCATTTATTTTTAGTCATCTCAAGCCTTAGTTGCCATATTCTCATTGAGATTGATAAGGAGAGGGCTCTCTCCTAACCTAGTAGGGCTAGCTACCAGGTTAAGCATGGTTTGATGTTACCCTAGACTTGCCTTCCTTCAGCTTGAGGTAGATTTAGGCACTAACAGTATCAATATGGTATTAAAATATAGAATAAGTAAATCTTGTGTTGTGGTCATCATGGGTTGTAAATATGCATATAAGTGTTGAGAAGAGTAATGGGAAATAAATAAAATTGAATTCTATGTTTAATTATGAGTTGCATGATTGTTATGCAATGACATAGTTTAATACAATGAAGATGATACTTATAAGAGATTCTTTAGGGAGGAAATATTGAAATCTTATCAGGTAAATGGAAAATAGAAAAGAGAAAAATGGCAAGTGTCATCTCCATAGATCATGGTCAACTCAAAGAAAGATTGAAATAAAAGTATATAAATGGAAACCTATATAAATCTGTAAAAATTAATGGTTAATTAAGTAGGTTCCATCCTAGAATACACTCTAAAGGATATTTATTCATAAAGGTTCCCATGAAATATTGCTAATATCATAAAGGACAGGTCAATGGATGAGAATAATGTCTTTCAACTTAATATTTGATAAGGGCATCCACATGTAAGGATGTAATTCATTTTGGAATGTGATATTTTCCTGTTAAGGAAAAATGCTATTAAAGGGAACTTAACCTTACCATGTTATTATATTGCATAAGATATGCATATTTCATTGGAAATGCATAGTTCGACCCACAGGTGTCCTTGACTAAAAAAATATCTAAATGATTTTATCTAATATAAATAAGAAGCACAAATTATATGTTCAAACTAGACTGAAGCATAAACATAACTGTGAAGGGTATGCTGTAATACAATTCGCCATAGGCATGTGGAGGAGACATCATACATTAAAAATTTATATCTAGATTAATGGGTCTAACACCTAAAAGTATATCTGGTATAAACACATGATAGTAGTGTGAAATAAACTCTTGGTGCTTCTTAGCTAATAAAAAGAAGACCATGTTAAGTTAAGAGAACCTTTTCAATAGTTTAAATCCTTGAAACTTAAGGTGGAACTTAATGAACATATCCATATGGATATAGATGGAGTTATGTTAATACCTCACAGAGAAGGACCTTTCATAAAGGTGCTCTAAGGAGGATGATTAAAAATCCTACAATTATACGTTTTGAAGAATGTGATAAGGGAATAATGATCAGTGGGTTTCTACTTAGCTGAGTAAAATATACCTGCAGATTAGACATGATGGTGCTTCATGCATTAGAAGAATTCAAAGCAACCTAGTGAATAATAAGAATGTTACTCTATATTGGGAACATAATGGTCTAAATTAAAAAGAAATTTGTTAATAAACCCAAAAGATTTTCGCATAAGTTCAACTTATGATCTTGTGCTTCTAATAATATAATTCATGCATCCAAAAGGTTCAAAGGATAACGAATCACACAACAGAAAAGTTTAGGATGATTCGACCATAGGGATGGCTATGTGGTACTCATAATTGACGTTGTGGTGTAAGGATATGGGGATCTAACAATCTAGTCATTTAAGTCACAATCAACCTGAATACATATTTGGTACTACCACACAATATTGGGAAGTTTACCTCACATATTGCGTTGATAATGTTATCTGGGTTGAATAGGAAAACATAAGAATTGTTGCATAAATCACATTGGAATTCATGTTAATAAAGTTGATAGCAAATATCTTTGTTTCAGGGGAGATTTAACACTGAAAGGAGGTGTTAACATGTAAATACCCTAGGATCACACCCTCATACACATAGTGCCTAAAAACTTAAAGGGTGTGGAATTGAAAACATTGTAACTTTCATTTATAACTCATGAAGGGGAAATGAGTTTATACCTAAAATTATTCATGGCCAACAAGATGTTGGAAGAGGTGTAAAAAGAGCATATGACATGACTAGTTAAGTATGGAGTACTTTTAAGTAAAAAATGATCATTTTCTTGGTTAAATATATTGTAAGGATCATAGTCAATAATCTACTTTATTATTAAATGGAAGTAATATTCTATTGTTGTTAAAACCTTGTCTAGATGACATATTTAATCCCAAAACTCAAAGTTATGGGTATGATAAAGTTGTAGTATGCAGGATTAATTTTATGATACTATTTTTCTAATATTATATTGCAACCACATGACATGGGAAATTGATTTTCTAAATAAAATCCCTTGAATACATTGACATAAGAATGTTCACTAGTTCTAGAAGTTGAACAAGTCCATGAAATTCCTTATTCTCCTATCGATAATCTGGGCATAGTTTATTCAACTTACCTAAAGCTAATATAAATGAATAAATACTTTTTTGGCATAATACTAACATGTTTAGAAACATGTGGATGAAGTATGTGTTGTGCAAGCGATGCTATGGACATTAGTGTGGTGTACAAATTGTACAGATGGTGATTTCTACAAATGGTTCATATGGTACCAGTATGGATACATGTATTGCATGATAATATAGGACATGTATAGCTGGGTGTGTGTAATACACACTATTTGAAGGTATGCATGAAGAAACTAGGTAATTGTCTAGTATGGAAACCAACTTGGAGTGTGTATAGAAGAAGGAAGCTAAGAAATGATTCAAGGATAAGCATCAGTCGGTTATTTGAGTTTTGTATGCATGTGATTATGATTATGATATATGAGGATTACATGTGATATATAAGTGATAGTTACATATGATTTTGAAGGTTATGTGTGACCTAACTTGATATGATATTTTGTACATATTGATTTAGTAAAATGTGCTCATTTGACTTGTTGTATGCAGGAAAAATCGAAGGAGAAAGTGTTTGGCAAGAACACAAAGGCTTGGAAGAATACAAGGTAGGAACATGCATTTATTCAACACAATAAACGATGGGAAATATAAGCCATAGTCATTTAATTAGTATTACTTTATATCAAATTACGATATTAACTGTGGTAAACATAGTTGATTTTTTGCATCGCAAATCTCTTGCAAAATTGATTGAAACAAATGTTACAGGTAGTGATGGAAGGAGATGTGATCTTTGTAACCAATATATATTGGAATATTTTCATCAAATGGCAAGGCCATGGGATCCTGTAAATTCAGAAACATCTACATGTGAATGAGAAAATAACATTATAAGATGCAGTAATACACCAAGGCCAGTGTAAATTTAAGGGGGGAGTATGTAACATCCCTCCTTTGTACATAAAACCTTGCTAACTTAAGATAAGAAAAGCTAGGTCTAATGTGTAACAAATAAAAGTAGATAATTTATGAAATAAATAAAATAATTTATCACTTGGAAAAGATAGACACCAAGAGATGAGATTCTTGCCAAATCCCATTGGTGGATGGGAAGGGATAATTATTTCAAGATGAAGCTTCTAGATTCAATTCTAGATAAGCTTTATGGATTGGAGATAAATATTCATTGAGAAAAACACAAAAGCTTTGTTGGAGAGAAAGGAAAGATTTTCTAAGGAAAAGCCTCGCGAGAGAGAAAGGAGAGCTTTTCTGAGAAGAGCCTAGACAATTGGATAAAACATCCAATTAAAAGAAGGATGCTACTAAAGGAAAATATATAATGAAAGACGGTACTAAATACCCATTGCAAAGATCAACAGGAGGTAGTTGATCCATGGAAATAACTCTAGGCTCAGTGGTGAATTGGAGAAAGCCAATTCTAGGTTGGGTGGCAATGCTCGATTTTCCAAGTGACATTCTTTTAGATAGTCCAATTTGCATGGGATGTTATGTATGTATGTTCCCTACCCTCTATGTTGTAAATTCATTTAGCATATGAGAGAAATTGCTTGAGTTTTCTTGGCTATGAGATGATTGAATGAATTGCATGTGACCATTATGCATGAGTAGATTGCATGTGTTAATGGCAGTTAGAATATGATTATATATGGATGCATGTGAAAATTATGGCACATAACTGTAATCCAAGTTAAATTCAGTGAAGGAACATAATATGTGGGTTTTATGCAATAATTGTTATCACATGTTTAAAATTATGTTCTATCTCAATTGCTAATATGGTGAATAAATATGAATGAGATATTATATATATATATATAGAGAGAGAGAGAGATATAGATATAGATATGTTCGAATGCTGCAAAATTGTATCCTAAGGTTCAGGTTATCTATGCTATGAAATATGCATTATGGAGTCAATTGCATCTACTGAGGCTCATACTCCAAAAGGTATATGTTAGTATTCTTTCGACTACACCGTACGATTATGAAAATGATATATGGCAATGCTAGCTATAGTGTATTTATGCTAACTATTCCATTAATGCTTGTATGAAGTCATCAAAGTACTGAAATTTTGAATCATGTTGAATTCCAAGATTGATTCTCTCCTTCGAGTGATAATGTGTATGCATAGAAATGTTGAAGGGTTTATTCCTATTGTAATAAATAATTCTATTATGGGAAGCTAAAGGTCACATTGCAGATCAAGTAAATCATAGTAGGTAGTTAGTGGCATGGGGCCCATGGGGTATGTTACACAATATATCAGCTAAGTTTTCTTAATGAGATAGTGTGAATTTGCTTTAACTTTAATTTTTCAAGTGTGAAGATCATTTTGTATTTAATTAGAAAGGAGTGAGGAAACTTTAGGAATATTTAGTGTGTTAAATCAATTTTATTTGAAGAGTAAGATAAGAATGAAAAACATCCTTGCAAGTAATTTTCAATAACTCAATCGTGCACCTTAATAATCTAATTTAACAAAAAGGACTTATAGCATATATACTGCACTTTCACTTCATAAGTTTACCAACTCCGGTTGATAATTTATGTAACAATTTAAGACAATTAAGTTGATAAACATTTTGGCATCGTTGTCGGGGATGTGTAAATAGAAGTCTTTATCTTTTTTGTTTTGATTTAAAAAAGCAAACAAACAGAAAAACATGATATGCATAGGGAAAGAGACTCTAGGGGTATATTTGTAGGTATAGATAAGAGTTTAATACCAACAACATCACTCACCCCACCACGAAGGAAGCTGAAAACCCAATTTTGGACCTAGAACCCTATATTAGTTATGAATAATATACAATGGTTGGAGAAGGGGAAGGAGAGGTACATAATGTGAATGGTGAATTATCTATGATTGGGGGATGAAGAGGGGGAAATAGGGGAGGTGGAAGAGGTGGAGGAGGAGGAAGAGGGAGAGGAGAAGATATAAATCCAGACTACTTTGGATTTACTTTCCTTGATGAAGGTACAACTATGACAATGAAAAATATCTCACCCTTTATCCTTCCAAACTTTCATGGACTAAGGATTCAAGATCATGAAACATTTCTCTTTGAATTTGAGGTCTTTTGTAGATCATATGATTATCTGCATGATGCTCAAAAGTTGAAATTATTCCCTGCAACCCTTAAAGATGTAGCATTAAAATGGTTTATGGGTTTAGGAATAAATTCCATAAGAACATGGGGACAAATGAAAATCGAATTCTAAGGGAAATATAAGGACTACTCTATGTCCCATAATATTAAGGATGAAGTGCCCATGGGGCTTTGGATTGACGGTGAATGGGTGCCTTGTTAAGGCACTTCTTGCGATAGGTCACCGGTTCAAATCCCCCGTGGGTACTTAGGTTAGTCTAAAATATATATATATATATATATATATATATATATATATATATATATTAAGGATGAAGTATTTAAAATGGTACAAAAAGAAGATGAAAATCTTAAAGAATTCATTGAAATATTTTCTTATAATGTTAAAAGGGAAAAAAATAATAATCTAGATAAGGAAACATTAAAAGCTCTCTTATTGAAATCCAATAGAGATTAGTGGATTGATCTTCTCAATCTAATGCGTAAGGAAGACATTTCTCAGTTGTCACTTGGAGAAATTTGTGAGTTATGCATACACATTTCAAGAGGAAAGACAAGAACTGGGAAAAATCCAAGAGATCCTCTTTTATCAAGGATTAATAAACCTGCAACTGGGGCAATAAGTAGAGCAAAATTAGGTAATTTTCTTGATAGTTTTAAAATAGATATTTTAGGGAGTCTTAGTGCAAAAATTCACACCCTTAAAATACAAAACAAGAAAATAGTTGAAAATGTTGCATTGTCCATTGTTTTCCCTATGTGAAAAAAGAAACATGCCTTGAGAGAATGTCCTCTTGATTTAAACAATGTAGAAACTTGTGTTATACGTGAGAGAAATCATGATACAAAATAATTTCCCTCAATAAGGGGTCTTAAAGTTGTCTACCAAGAAGAAGGAGTACCAAATCAGGTAGACCATGTTTGTTTTATTGCTAGAAGACTCTGGCATAATCCACAGCTAAATACACCCCAATGTTCTAATGCTCAACCATTTGCACAACTATCACAAAGTAATCAGAATTAGAATGGACACATCTAAAGTAGAATTTATTTATAGATTATCAATTCCAACTTGTCATCGAGATGTTAGAATTTTTCTTGGTTTCACTAGTTATTATAGAAGATTTATAGAAAACTTTGCAAAAATTTCAGCCCCACTTTTGAAATTGCAAACAAAAGACTGTGAATTTAATTGGAATTCTGATTGCCAAAAGGCCTTTGGAACATTAAAAGAGAAAATCTCTAAAGCACCCTTTCTTAGATGACCAAACTAGAAGCTACCTTTTCACATTTCAATTGATACTTCAAACAAATCTTTTGGAGTTGTATTAGGACAAATGGATTTAACTCCTTATGCCACTTATTACAACTCCTGCATAGTTAAATTACACTGTAACGGAAAGTTAGTTTTTACTTGTTGTCCATCATGGTAAATTTTAGGGGTGAATTTTATCCCAAGGGAGAACTTTAGGAGGTTTTTCACTTTAGAGGGGTGAACTTTTTATAAAACACACATTTCATATATTTAGCCCAACTTTTATTTAAAAGATAATTATTTTTTCATTTTAGCCAAACAAAAAGGGAGGATAAACTATGAAAAGACTCATTTGAACTGATTTGCCTAGTTTGGGAGGTTATATTCCATTACAATCACCCAATTTTCTGCTTTGCAATGTTAAATTCGTTTGCAGTCATCCATTTTCTGGTTTGGGAGCTTGTATTTGGTGCCAATCACCCTGATTTCTTCTATGAATAGCTCCAAGTTTTCAAATAAAGTTTTCATCGATGGCAAGGGTGTAAATAAATAAAAATATAAATAAAGTGGAGATATGGTAAATAAATAAAACCTCTTTGTATATTTAGTCCATAACCGTCTTGCTATTTAAGAAGGGTCAAAAAAAAGGTTTTATTTAATTGAATCCTATGGGCCAAATACCATATTTATAAAACAGGTATGGTAAATTAATAAAAATATAAATAAATGAGAGGTATGGTAAATAAATAAAAGATTTTTTATATTTACTCCTTAAGTCACCTTATATTTACGAACATTAAAAAAATGTGTTATATTTAGGTGAAGCCTATGGGCCAAATACCATGGGAGAAATTATTATTAATACCATGCAAAGAAATGTTATTAGTCCTAATATTAGTATTAATAAAAGTAAATATGGCACATGGTATTGACCCATGGTATTCACATGGAATGTAGCCTATATAAATGGGGGAATTAAACCCACATAGATCCCTATTTAAATGGGGGAATTAAACCAACATAGATCTATCTTTACTCTGGATCTACTAAGCGCTGAGAGGGAACAAATATCATGATATGCAAACTAGAATAGAGTGAAAATATATTTGATCCCTCTCGGGAGTTGGTAGATCAAGAGTGAAAATGGATCTTGTAATTTAATTTCACTTTAACATTTTAACTCGTTAAAATAAAAAAATAAAATAAAAATCAATTATTAAATTTTATAAATTACTAATAGTAGTTTTTTTGCTCTAGGTTTATGATAACCCATGGTATTTACCCATGGTAATACCATGGTATTCATGTGAGCATAGAATATTTAAAGGGGAAATTCTATCAGCTTAGATCCATCTTAATTCATGGTCTACCAAGTGCTCAGAGGGATAAATCGATTTCATCCCTCTAAGAGTGGTAGATGTACAATTAAGATGGATATAGGTTGGTTTTTATGATAATGAAGATATTAAATAGACATAGGAAATTACATTGTAAAAAAAATCTTAAGCTAAATGGTTAAAGCTACATTTAGTCACTTCACAAAATTTAGTAAAAAATACCAATATCTCCGTTAATATTGGTTTTTTTATTTAACAAAAAAAATATCAAAACAGTGAAATCTTATCACTCTTTTCGCATCACCCTCGCAAAAGAGAGATAGTCACTACCCATATTTCCCACCATTTTCAAACGTTCTCAATATGATATTTTCATGAAAAGGTTAAGTTACTAATGTCGGATTAGTTGTTTGAAAAATATGTTGGTTTGTACAACCCTTCATCTTCTCTATTATTCTTAGTTTGTCATAATGATCTATAGGGGTTGGGCCAATGCACCATATTGTTCTAAAAGGTAGAGATTGTGCCCCAGAAAGGAAATTAATCCACATGTTACAACCTTGTAAAAAAATGCAAGACGTATGAAGGTAGTGAATTATGCTAATAAGAAATTTATATTGGGAGAGACGTAATTAAATTTTATTATTTAATTGAAGATTTCCAATTAAAATAATAGTAAATCTACATTTATATATTTCTGCATTTATATATTTATATATTGATTGGAAGGCTTCTCACAATGGTCACGTCTTTCCATTAGATCCCCTTGAGGCCTTTGGGATACCTACTACTTTATTATATTATATAGCTAGGGCTTGCTATTCTTAAATACCGGGTGATAAAGATGCAAAATTTGTTATAAACATGTTGAGTCTAACTCAAGGATGTTATCATCTATTAGGTGATGATGATCAACATGGCAATGCTACTTAAGAATACGATTGAGCAATTCAAGAAAAAATAGTAGTTGTTGATGACAAAAACCACCTAGAAATTTTACAAATGCTAATCAAAATGAAATTGTTGAAATGAATATGATTGAAGGTGGTCAAGTGATGGGAAGTATTAATGAGAAATTTGCATTTCCAAGCCAAGTGACCCTACATGAGTGGTTAGCAGAAGCCATGATGAATATGAATTGAAATTGTCTTTATGAACACTAATGAAGAAATCCTTAACATGTGTTCATTCATGTTGTGACATAAGGTGTTCGAGTGGTGGGGACCAGAGTTACATAAATCTTTTGTTTTTGTTCTATTAAACTCCATAATTTATGTTAGGAGCCATTTGTTGGTTGGGTAAGATAGAACTATTGAGATAAGAGAAACGAAGGTTGGTAAGTAAGGGGGCCTTGTTTCATTTTCCTACTTGCATAAAGCCCGCATGAAGAGGAGGGACTTTAACACAATGACTCAAATCATAAGATTGCATCGTAAGACCACATGTAAGGTTTATGTGTATGGGATTCCCTCGATTCAACACTTCATGACATGGTATAATGACTTTCATAACTTGTATATTTCTTAAATAACATAGTGTAATGACCAAATATCATATGGAAGGATGAACTACCTGAAGGTCGCTGGCTTAAAAACTACCTGAAGAGCGAATGAAAGTGTTTATAAATTGACCCTGCAAATATAACAACTTCTCCTTACAATGAGGCTACAAATTTGTATAAGCAAGAAAGTCGTTTGTCACAGTTAGGCTGGCATTTGAGAAATCAATTTGATATGGAATCAACAAGGTAGTGATGGAAGCACTCAAGGAAACAAAAGTTGGGAGAAATGTAAAACAAAATTTATACAACCATTAATCTCTCATATCATGACAACAGTGGTAGAGAAAACATTAATCACTCCTACCTTGACAAAACTGGAGGTCAATATCAACACCTACAAGAACTTTGTTGTGGAATATTATCAAAACTAATAGAAGGATATGAAAGAGTGTACAGTAAGAACCTTGACAAACATGTCCACTAAAACTTGCAACATTGTTTGTAGGAAGAGAAAATTATGGTTTTTTTCCAAACATGTATGTTAGTATATTACAATTTAATGAATATGTTTTCCTAGTATCATGTATAATTTCATACTCTAACAAAACATTCACCAAGACTTCACAATGTTTTATTATTCAGTGAAATATTTGCCAAGATCTTACAAGATTTTATAATTGAGTGGAAGATTTGAATTTATAAGATAATATAATCTGGTGAGAGATTCACCAAAAAACTTAAATATGCATATTATATGATTGATAAGATTGCCTCCAATTTTTCCTATGTATCATGGGGATTCGCCCATTTATTATAGATATAAATTTAGGGTGGTTCTTAAAATTTTCCATGTTGTCCATGCCATCAATAAATCCAAACATTACATTACTTGCCACAAAACTTTTGTACATACAGATCATTTTGCAATTAGGTACTTAATGAATAAACTTGTCACTAATGGCATAATTACAAGATGGTTGCAGTTGTTGAAAGAGTTTAACATCACTATTTTGGATCGACCTAGGAGAAACAATACAGTTGCTGACTTTTTGTCTAGGGTTCAAAATGATAATAATGATGTACTTGTAGAATAAAATTTCCCTAATGATTATATTTTTGTAGTATCTACTAAATCACCTTGGCTTTTAGATATTGCTAATTATTTGGCTATAGGGAAGTTACTTCATATTTATCTCCTCGAGAAAAGAGGAAGGTAATTTAAATTAGTGCACTTATTCATGTGTAAATGAAGAATTGTATAAAAACAAGGCTAGATTTGATCATTCTAAGGTGTGTTAGAGAAGATGAAGTACCAGAGGTATTGAAATCTTATCATCATGAGCCATGTGGAGGACACTTCGTTGATAGAATAACTTCCTACAAAGTCCTTCTCTTAGGATACTATTCGCCTTCCCATTTTAAGGATGCCAAGGAGTATGTGAATAGATGTCATAGTAGTCAAAGGATGGGGAAGCTTGTTCCCTCTGATGAAATTCCTCTATAGCCTCAGGTACTTATTGAGCCTTTTGAAAGATGGGCTCTGTATATAGTTGGTCTAATCAATCCACCATCGAGACAGAAAAGGTACATTCTTGTTTGCATTGATTATGTTACAAAATGTGTAGAAGCTAAAGCACTTCCTTTCGCTACTGAAAATGTTGTTGGTTCACTTATTTTCAAGGATATATTTACTCATTTTGGTATCCCAAGGGAAATTGTAACAGATCAAGGTACTCAATTCATATCCAATTTGGTACAGAAGATAATGGAGGAGTAAAAAATCAAACATCGAAATTCCACTCCATACCATCCATAAGAAAATGGACAAGTGGAGTCCACAAATAAAGTAATTGAAGCAATTATCACAAAAACCATGCATCTTCAAAGAAGAGACTAGGCAAAAAATATTTCAGAATCTTTATCTGTACCCCATCGATAAACACTACAAATCATACTCCCTATGAACTTGTTTATGGGAAGCAAGTCCTTTTTCCTATTAAGTTTCAAGTAAAAACTTTCAAGACAACAATTAAATTGGGTCTTCATCTTTGAGAGGCACAAAAACAAAGAATGGAGCAGCTAAATGAACTTGAAGAGATAATACAAAATTCTAACCAAAGAAACAACTTAGTTGATGAGCCCTAGAAATGGGTAATTATATGGGCTCATTTGTCTTCCTAACTTAGCTTAATCCACCATCCTCATTAGTTTATTGCATTTTTTTTATTATATTTATGCTAATAGGGTGAATTGGGTTAGTCATTATGACATGAAGTCTAATGTGTGCTTTATGCAGAGTTTTGTTCAATTTTTGGACAAATTCAAAGGATTAATGAGCATTTGGAAGCTAATATTCGAGGGAAACAAGGGAGAGGATTTGTTGGAGGGTGTCCCCCTCATTTATGACTCCCTACCTCAAATCCTCCATCAAAAACTCGAAGTACAAACAACCATATTGATGCATCCAAGGGGGCAGCTGAGCAAGTCAAGAAGAATTGTTGTCTATCTCTAGTTCCACAAGCTTAGCCCCTTGATTTTAGGGGGACTTCTGGAGGACTCCATTTGTATAAATAGGGGGGATTAGAGCCTCAATAAGTTAGCTAGATTTTAGCTAGTCATGAGTAGAATTTTCGCACTTTTGTGCAGCACTTATTCAACTTATTTTCGAGCTTCCTTTTTTAGAACAGTTTATGTAATGTGACTTATTTTTGATAATGGAGATGAAACAGTTTTTTAGCCAACACTAATCTCTTTCAGAGGTTTGAAGCTCTTGGGTTAGGGCCCAACCCAAGCTGCCCAACACCTCTTTCCTTGTGCTTATATGTTTCTTTCTTTAATTCATGAGTTAATTTTTGTTACATAGATTCATTTTACCTATTTAGAATCAGTTGCTTTTATGGTTTGCATAGCTGTTTTGGTTTCAGTTGCTCATGTAGGATAAATCTGTGACAGGCTAAGTTTCAAAACGGCCAACAACAGACCCTGATCTCCTTCTCCCTTTTTGGGACTATGATTCGAGGTCAAGGCACTACTGTTGCTACCACAAACATAGTTTTTCTCTCCCATGCAATTTCTACTGTGATGATTTGATTTGGAAAGATTCATGTATTGCTTCAGATTTAGTTGCTGAGATCATTTCCTGTTCTTTTAAAATAGATCTCTCTGCATGCTTTTCTGTTCAAAGGTTATTATTCAACATTTTCTGTTTGTAGGTCAGAAACTACGTCAAGCTAGAAACAGTTTTGTTTTCATGGTATATTTAGTCCTTTCTTTGATCAGTTTTTGTAAGTAGATCCTCCTATATATCCCGTGCAGCCTCCTGTAGAATTCCCTGTAAGTGGTTTTTCGAAATCCAATTGCAATGGACATCTTTAGAAGGGTAATAGGGGATTCTTAGGACCTCTCCACACCTTCCTCCACCTCTGCAAAAATCAAATCCATCCTCCATCGCCACCAAACCTCTGCACAATCACAATACAATAAATTACAAGCATAAAAATTTCACATAAAAACACTCAAAAAAATGAAAAAAGATGTTATTTTCTTATTTTCTTCTGGAAATAGCTTAAGTAGATGTGATTTACCTTTTCAGTAGTCAATGGCACTCATTTCATGAGTTTCCATCTCTTTTTCTCCAAAAGTAGGGTTAGTTGGAAAAATTAGGGTTTGTTAGGGTTTGCATTACATTTTAGTCTTCTTTATATTTCTGCATGTAGAATAGCCTCTTTAGAGTTAGCTTTCTTTCATCACAGTTAAACGCTTCTTCTCGAAACTCATAGAAGTTTGCTTGAGCTCCTAGTGATCTTGCGCCAGCTGACCAAGTGACAACCTGCAGTAAGAGCTAGTACTTGTGCATACAGCACTGTCGCTTCCAAGTTTGTTACGAAATATCGGGTTGATAAAAGTAAAGTAGGAAGCCCCAAGAGTTGCAGCATTATTGTTGCAATACTATTGCTCACCATTAGTTCAACAACAAAGATCCAGGTGGCATGACAAATACATAAGATAAAGAAAATTTCTGCCAAGATATTTGGCATCACTTTTTTAGTCAAAGTTCAAAGATTTCGAAGGAAAATTTTAAACTCAATGTCTTGGGCCCTATGAGATTGAAACAATCTTTGATAATGTTGCATCTAGGATCATAACTATTAATGAAGAGAAGGTCACCCTTCTTGTGAATGGTCATCGATTAAGAATCTATCATAATCCATTGACAAACGAGGAGTTTATCAAATATTTGCAAGAAAACACTGATTTTGAGTTGGTTAAGAAGGATTTTCCTTCTCCTCCAAATTGACTTGTAAGCCTTTCTCTTTTTGTTAAAAAAAAATAAAAAAATAAAAAAATTATAAACATGAAAATCAATACTGTTGGCATGTTTACACAATGAATTTAGGGTGAAAACCAAGTAATTTTGGCATCCCAAATTTTCTTTCCCATTCCCATTTTCTTTCTATCCGTCTTTTTAGTTATAGAATATAATAGCTACTGAATTGCTAAGAATCTGCAACTATGACATAATTCTACAGCTATTGTTTCACAGGGACTACTAATTGGAGCAGTTGAAAAAATGACCAAATCCATCCTCGGAAGGACCTGAAGACAATACAAAAAGGAGAAACCAAATGTTAGAATCATCAGTTCAAAAGGTATGAAAATATTTAGTCTAATAATAAGGGTCAAAACATTAGTGTATGAATTATATGGATATTATACCACTAGTTAAAAAACCATCATTACTGAGAGTAAGGTGAAAATATCTTGTCATATAAAAATAAAAGTTGTAGACCACCCATTCATTCCTCATCATTACACAATACTCTTCTCAAATTCTGAATTCATTGTTAAAATCATCCAACTCACATCCATTCGTACCCTAACTGTCACTTCACTTGTTTTTCCCCTCGCGCACATTTATACTCCCACCAAATCCATTATCTCAAAACCCTCACTCATACCCTATCAAGAAGTGGATTCTAAGGTAAAATGTTATGAAACCAGCTCACAAAAAGATAGAAAAGAGAGATCAATGCCTTAGAATTTAGCCTCTTTGAGGGGGCAACCTCCTTTACATTACACAAATGAATAATTCTTGGATGATTCAAATGACAAAACCTCCTTTCTATATATAGGAGTTTGAGGAGTCACAATATAACCCGACCAACCTAACAATAATAATATAAAGGCACAAAAATAACAATAGAGGGATTCTATGGGGCACAGTAATAACAATATGGGGACAATAGGGGCACAATAATATTAATAAGGGATATAACTACTATAGTAATGGGGTAATCACTAGTATTATAGGGACCCAACATGCCCCTCTCCTTCAAAAAACTGTTGTCCTCAACGCTTGAGTAGTTCTGCATGCTTTTGTATAAAATTCTCATCCTCCCATGTGGAATGTTCAGCGGATAAGTTCTTCCACTTAATAAGATACTTCGAAATTGATCGGTTTCATAACTGTTGAGTTCTTGTTTTTGTGACTGCTTCTGGTTCCAATATAATTTTTCCTTCCTCACCAAGTTCTGGCAATATTGTTTAAACTGGGAGCTTGTCACCTATAACCTTATTTAAACATGAAAGACGGAAAACTGGGTGCAATCGAGAAGCTGCAGGAAGCTCCAATTTGTATGTCATAGTACCAATCTTTTCCAACACCTTGTATGGACCATAATACTTTGGTGATAATTTATTATCCTTCTTACCTTGCTTGAGGGACATTTGCTTATATGGTTGTAGCCATAGGAATACCCAATCACCTACATCAAAGCTTCTTTCGCTGCAATGTTGATCTACCTATTGTTTCATTCTATTATGTGCCAACAAGAGGTTATCCTTTAAGATTTGGAGGACTTGTTGTTGATGTTCGATGTGATGTTCCACTGCTTGAACCTTAAAATTTTCTCTTAAATATGATGTGATGGATGGTGGCTGATATCCATAAAGTTCCATAAATGGGGTCATTTTTGTTGCTGTATGGAAGGAATTGTTATACCACCATTCAGCCAGAAGCAACCATTTGACCCATTGTGTTTGTTTATCAGATACAAAGCAACGAAGATATCCTTCCAAAAATTTGTTTACTATCTCAGTTTGCCCATCAGATTGAGGATGATAAGATGAGCTATGAGCTAACTGAGTACCAAGACAAGAAAATAATTATGTTCAAAAATTTCCAGGGAAAATGGGATCTCTATCACTTACAATAATCTTTGGGTTTCCATGTAGCTTTTGAATTATTTCCATAAATGTAGTAGAAACTGTACTGGCTTTAAATGGATGTGATAATGCACAAAAGTGTGCATACTTGGTAAGTCTGTCAACTACCGCCATGATGACATTCTTTCCCTCAAACTTGGGTAAACCTATGATAAAATCCATTGAAACCTCCTCCCAACGTTGGCTTGGAATGGATAAAGGTTGTAATAGACCTGGTGTCTTAATTGTTTCAACTTTATTTTGTTGACAAACCAAACATTCCACCACAAACTTTTGAATATTTGATTTAAGGCCCTCCCAACAAAATTCCTTCTTAACCCCGTGGTAAGTTTTTAAAAATCCTGAGTGCCCTCCTAAGGGAGAAGTGTGCAATTCCATAAGAATCTTTTGTTTTAGCTAGGAATTCTTACAAAGGTATCAGTGATCTTTGTACCATAATGAATCATTTTTCCATCTAAATGTATCAGACGTACTGGAGTGTTGTTGTAACTTTCGAATAAGTGCCCACGCTTCTTTGTCGTTCTTCCATTCCTCCCTCACTTCATTTATCATATCTGGTTGGATAATAGAAATGGCACACAACATTGCTTCCACATCCTCATCCTTTCTTGAGAGCGCATCTGCCACCACATTTTGCTTCCCTTTTTTGTAGATGATTTCAAAGTCATAACCAAATATCTTTGTGACCCACTTTTGTTGCTCTTCAGAGGATAATCTTTGTTCTAAAAAGTATTTAAGACTATCATGATCTGTTTTTACCTTGAAGTGTCTACCCATTAGGTAGGGTCACCATTTCTTAAGTGCATGGAGTATTGCCAACATTTGCTTCTCATAAATAGATTTGTGTAAAAACTTTCCCTTGATTGGATGACTTTCAAAAGAAATGGGTCTTTCATCTTGCATTAAAACAGCACCAATTCCATTTCTTGAAGCATCACATTCCACAATAAAGGTTTTTGTGAAGTCTGGTGTAGCTAAGCTCGGTGCTTGGCACATTGCCTCTTTGAGATGATCGAAGGCCTTTGTTTCTTCTAGAGTCCATGAAAATGCATCTTTCTTCAATAATGTTGTTAAAGGTGCTACTATTCTCCCGTAATTCTTAACAAACTTGTGATAATACCCTGTCAACCTGAGAAATCCTCATAGATGCTTTATGGATGTGGGGATTTTCCATTCCTTAATGGCCTTAATTTTTTTATGGTCTACCTTAACTCTTTCATGAGATACAATATGACCCAGATATTCCACCTCTCGTACTCCAAAGAAACATTTGGACCTTTTTGCATATAATTGCTTCTCCTCCAATAGTTGTAGCACCCTATCAACATGTTCAACATGATCCTTCCAAGACTTGCTGTAGATTAGTATATCATCAAAAAATACTAACACAAAATTTCTAAGGAATGGTTTGAAAATGGACTTCATCAAACCTTTAAATGTTGAAGGTACATTGGTAAGGCCAAAAGGCATGACCAAAAATTCATAATGACCCTCGTGAGTTCTAAATGTTGTTTTCAAAATGTCTTCAGTCTTCATTCTGATTTGATGATATCCTGAACAAAGATCCAACTTGGTGAAGTAAATTGATCCATGCAATTCATCCAGTAATTCATCAATGATAGGAATGGGATACTTATCTTTAATAGTGAGCTTGTTGAGCTACCTATAATCTAGACACATGTGCCATGATCCATCCTTCTTGTGCACCAATACTACTGGAGCAGAGAAAGAACTTTGACTCGGTTGATTTATACCAGTATCTAGCATTTCTGCAACCATACATTCAATTTCACTCTTTTGGGCGTAGGGATATCTGTATGGCCTAATTTTTGGAGGAACACTTCTTGGAATCAGACCAATAGCATGATCATGATCACGAATAGGTGGGAGACCTTTGGGAGTCTCAAATACCTTGGAATGATTGTCGAAGACTTTTTGGATATCTGGAGAAATAGGTGATTCCAACGTGGAAACATCTAGGGAACATAATTGTGCAATTACACCTCTTTGTTCATTTTTTAGAAGCTTTGTCATACCGTTAGAGCTGATTATCCTTCCCGGTTTCCCTGCAATACCCCTTAATTCAACTTCCTTTCTTTCCACAAAAAATTTCATGAAAATTTCTTGAAAACTAAAAGCTATTGTACACAAGGATTGGAGCCATTGGACTCCTAGTACAACATCAGCACGTCCCATTGGAATGTAAAGCATTGGGCTAGTCAATACATATTCTCCCATGGATAGCTTGATATTATGGCACTTTCCAGAGCAATTTACTGTTCCTCCATTTGCAACCATCACTTGACACTCTGGTGTTGGATATAAGAAGCAATTCAATCCTTTTGCTACCTTACAATGAATAAAATTGTGGGTACTTCTTGAATCAATCAACATTATTACCTCTTTCTTCTTGATTTGTCCTTCTATCTTGATGGTTTGAGGAGTGGTAATTCCCACCAATGCATTACAAGATATGGTTAGATTCATTTCTTCTTTATCTGGGCTTTGTTCCTGGAGTATATCCTCTTATTTTGAACTTTCTTGCTCCTTTTCTTCTTCCTCTTCAAAATCTATGTAGAATAATTTCTTCTCAGCACACTTATGAGCTTTAATGTATTTGCTATCACAACTGTAACAAAGCCCTTTTGCTCTTTTTTCTTCCAATTGTTGTGGTGTCAACCTTAACGGTTTGTGGAAGACTAGGGGCAACAACACTTCCATCTTTATAGTTGTGAGTGGTATGCTTCCTAGTTGCCATAATTTTGCTTTCCATTTTTCTTGCTAACCTGAATGCCTTTTCTAATGAATCAGGTTCCCAAAGGCGAACATCATGTTGGATATTATCCTTTAAAGTCCCTATGAACACGTCAATCCTATGCTCCTCTAGAATATTTTTTACCCTTATTTTCAATTTTTGGAACTCCTCAATGTGCTCCATTATTGAACCATTTTTTTTGAGACTTATCAATTGGCTAAAAAAAGTGTTTCTTTTTGTATCCTCATAATGTGTTGTCAATTCTTCCGTAAAAATTGCACAAGAGATGATTTGTTTACGAGAGCAAAGCCATTGATACCATACAAACTGATTTGGTTCCAAATATAAAGTTGCAATACATACCTTTTGTGTGTTTTGCACATTATTGAGATCAAAAAATTGCTCCATCTGTAATATCCATGTTGCAGGATCCATGCCCTCAAACTTACTCATATTGATTTTTGGAATATGGTGGGTCTTCGATCCAACATTAAAGTCTATGGAATCATGATTAACATTCTTTTGTTCTCATCATGAGTTTCCTTTACTACCCTTTCATCATTAGTGACCATTTCTTGTAGCAACTTATTCATATTTATCTTAAATTCTTCCATCTTATCATCCATGCCATCAATTTTAGCATCCATGCCATTCATCTTAGCTTCCATGCCATCCATCTTAGCTTCTATGCATTTCTTTAAACTATCCATCTTAGCTTCTACGCCTTTCCTTAAAGCATCCATCTTAGCTTCTACATCTTTTCTTAAACCATCCATCTTAGATTCTGTTACTTTTTGTGCAAGTGACACTTGTTGCACTTAGTCTCGTAATTTTGATATATCATGTTGCATTTCTTCCTATTATTCATGAGTCATGCTAGAGCTTTCAAGTTTCTTAGTAGATGTTTGCATTTTCTTTCCTCAGGGCATCAATTACGAATTCAAACTAATTTTTCAAACCAAGCTTATGCAAAAATTTAAAAAAAAACTACACACCTTTCTTCACTTTGTAGAAGCTTGATATTGAATCTAATGTATCTCTATAATTTCGGATCATCCAGTTCCAAAATTGTGATTTGTAGTAGTTCTCTGAGTCCTCTTTCCAATGCCAGTAGTCTAATCCAAATTGGATTCTCCAAGGAAGAGTTATGCATAATCTCCCAAGATGACCTAATTATAGACTAGCTCAGTAGAGCGAAATTGTACGACATGCCACGAGTTATTGTTTCGACCTTTGACTTTGAAAAATATATACAAGAAACTACAGTCCATCCTCTTTTTGTACCTTCTTACGAAATTTCAATCTAATGCTTAGAGAGAAAGCTATGAAGATTTTCCCCAGATCACCTGTTTGTAATGTAATTCAGGAGTCTACAAAAAGACTATATTCCTCAAATCATATCTTCTCAAATATAGTGCAAAAATCTCTAAAATTCAGACCCAAGATTCAACATGATTTCTTCTCAAACGGGTTTTTTTTTAGATTTTGAAACATCGCAGAAAATTTTTTATAGCGAAAATACCACGATGACCTGTTTGGAGCAGCGAAACCCTAGAATCCAAAGATTTTATACCAAATGTTATGAAACCAACTCACAAAAGGATAGAAAAGAGAGATCAACGCCTTAGAATTCAGCCTCTTCGAGAGGGAAACCTCCTTTCCATTACACAAATGAACAATTCTTGGATGATTCAAATGAAAAAACCTCCTTTCTATATATGGGAGTCTAAGGAGTCACAATATAACCCAGCCGACCTAACAATAATAATATAAAGCCACAAAAATGACAATAGAGGGATTATATGGGGCACAGTAATAACAATATGAGGACAATAGGGGCGCAACAATGTTAGTAAGGGATACAACTACAATAGTAATGGGGTAATCACTAGTATTATAGGGACCCAACATAAAAATTCTCAACCATGGGCATCATAGTAAGAAGAGAACCAACTCGAAGAAAATTCATGGAAGGATATACGAAGGTGAAGGAAATGCGGCAAAAATCACTACGGCTAAATTTCACAGAAAATTTTGATGGTTTTAACAAGGAATTAACCAAATAATTTTCCAGATATTTTGATGCTATAGAAGTTGAAATTGGAGACATCAAGTTTGCAATGACACAATCTCTTATTATTGAAGCTACGAGACTATCAAGAGTTAGAGAGAAATGGTTTAATAACAAGGTCATTGAAGGAAAAAAATCAAAGACTTTCTTCAAAATCCTAGGTATGGATATGATTATTTTTAAGAAAGGAATTCCAAGTACATCACTCAAGGGTAAATTGAGAAACTTGTTGCCATTAATTCAGAAATTTATCACCTGCGAAGGAAGATTTGGTTGTATGTTATTTTACCACATTCGTTTGATGATTCATTTTCTCGAAGAGAATGAAACCAATCTTCCTTATTTCCTGTTAAATAGCTCAAGTAAAATGTCTTAGAATGTTTATAAGAGGATCCAATTCACAGAAAACACCATGTATCACCATATATTTATAAAAGAACTCATTAAATTCCATCTTGAAAGCCCAAGAGATTATTGGGATAACTTCCTAGTTAGAAAACATTTTAAGGAGGAGGATCAAGAGCCACTTAGCAATAGAAAATAAAAGGCGGAAGGAATAGAATATCTGAGAATCCTATTAAAAAATTACCTCAAAAACAACTATAAGAACAGTCAGAAGATGAGGCTCCTATTGCAGAAATTTTAGGAAGAAGTCAAAGGAAATGTGTTAGAAGAACGAAATCCAAAAAAAAGGAAGAAATCACATCCAAGAAAATAGAGGGAGTTAAAACAAACAAAAAAAGAGTTAAAAAGAAAAACACTCTTCCATTAAATATAATAAGAAGCATCAGGCTTCATCAAAAACCATCTCAACAATCTACAATTGTTGTTAATTTGAAGGAAGAAAAGAAATTGAAAGTTCCATTGCCTACTGGCATCTCACCTGTTCATAGATGAGGCCGAAAACACCAAAAATAGATCCAGTACAACAAGAAATCTATGACTACATTGAATATCTGGAGAAGCGAGCTTCAGAAAAGGCATCTTGTTCTACCATGCATGAAAAAGAAATCTAGTCTAATAGTTTGCAAGAACCTCCACTCGTGAAAACTTTTAAATGAGAAGTATTTGAGTTGGAGATAATGAATAGACGTTTGAAGAAGGAACATGAGACATTAAAGATGATAAATCCGATATAAAGGACTGAGAATTATAAAATTATTTTATATATGGGCTTATGGTATGAAAAGAAACAAGTATTTAAAGAAAAAACTGAGTCTCTAAAAAGCAAGGTCATGAGTCTAAAATGTAGGATTTTGATGAATAAGCCCACAATGATAGTTGTTGTAGCATCCCTCCCTTGTGTACTACATGATTGTAAACCTAAGCTAAGTTAAAGCTAGATGTGATATCCTCGCTTGTGTGTTAAATGTTTATAAACCTAAGCTGAGGAAAGTTAGGTGATATGTAATATGAAAGGAAAATGTGTTATTCAATAAATTAATAAAATAAATCACCTGGAAGGTGAAGCACCAAGAGAGAGGAGATGCTTGCCAAATCCCATGAGGAATGCGATAGAGATGAATCTTTCATGATAATATTCTAGATTTGATTCTAGATAAGCTTGGATGGATTGGATATCCATCAGATGGATGGGAGATAAATATCCATCAGACATAAAATATTTGTGGGAGATACAAGCAAGATTTTATGTGGAAAAGCATCGTGGGAGATAAAGACGATATTTTCTAGATAAGACCTAGGAAAATGGAAAAATCCATAAAGCGAGACGTCGCTAATGGTAACTAAATCATGAAAGAGAATATTAAATACCTAGTGCATCAATCAATTAAGGACAATTGATCTTTTGCAAGATCTTTGGCTCGAGGGGAATCGGAGGTGATTCGTGGCTAGGTTGTGGTGCTTCTCCCTCCATGTGAGATGTAGTTGGTGTAATTTTCATGGAATGTTTGTATGTTGACTCTTGCTCTCTCTCTCTCTCTCTGTTACTGTTCTAATTTTCTTATGAGGAGTTTTCTTAGTTCTTAGAATAATTGAATGAATTACATATGCTTAAGTATTAGTAGGTTAAATAGTGTTTTCCTCTATTTTTTTGAGACTGACTTGCATGGTATGGTGTTTATATTTATCCATACTTGAAGTCAAATCACTTAGCTCAGATATGCTGATGGTTGATTTCCTATATTTATATTTATCCATCATTCAGCTCAAGAGTATAGAAGTTGTGTAGATGTATGCTGAATCTAGGTTATTTCCTTATATATTATTTATTTATTGGAATTAGACACATTAGACTTACAACAATAATTACATGATAGTGTATATTGCATGTAAACAGTAGTAAATGCCGTATAGACTTCACTTAGATCTCTCACCGTAGTTATGATCACTGATTCATTGAACTAGTAACAACTATGAAATCTTAACCATAACTGATACAAAAATTTTAAATTTTATGGGGTCTAAATCCTATTTTTCTAGGTGGGCTAAGCAAGTTCGTTACAAATGGTATTAGAGCATAAGTTGAAACATTGCGGCCTATCAACTAATCCACCATCGTAATGGAGCCATTTCTTGTACATGATAAATTGATTTTTACAACTAAGGGAAATTCCGAGTTAGGATCGACAGCAATAATATTTTAATGAGGAGTGAAATCTCCTAAATTGTTTGTTATCTACAAGATAACTAATTACAAATAATTTTTTTTTTTAGAAAACCTGAACTCATAAAGGGTTGAAATCATAGTGATTATCGACCCACAAAGGAAATTAGAATGCCTTATAAGTTAACATTATATTTTAAAATATTTGCCTTAAGGTGGAAGGAATAACTTGAAATGTTATTATATCAAGAAATCTATTGATTAATGAGAAATGGATGATATGTTTGTTAACCTAAATTGGCTAAGGTGGATTCGAACCTAGAATCTAATTGAAACACCACATTGTAATCATGGATGGTGTGTAATATTTTATCGTTGATTATGGTGAATAATTTGGGAATTTTTAAGGATGTCGAGAGGTTGGCCATTAAGAAAGGTCAAGGTCATTCTCGCGCATTCATCTCAAACTGAAAAAATTGAGGGAGTAGGTTTGGATCATAGCTCAGCAGCTTCCTTAGCTTTTAGTTTGTCTGTGAGAAACTATGGTAGAACTTTCCTATGGAATTGCAGACGGTCATAGTTGAAACTTTTGACCAATTATTGCCACATTAGGTAGCCGACTGTGGGTTGGTTCAATGGTTGTATCTCCACCCTTTTCCCTTTTCAGTGTCTACCCAATCACTCTGTGGTAACCATCACAAATCCATCACTGTGGAGAGGCCCTCACCATAGTGATTAAATTGCAGGATTCAGCAAGTGACCTCCATGAAATCGTTTGTGCCCTTAAGGTAGATGTAACTAGGCTTATCTATTTTTGGGACGTATGATGTGATCTCAATCTGTGGAAAAATATTCAACAAATAAATTGGTTCTGTCACCAAGCATCTTGGAAGCTCCTCGACGGAAGAAGAGAAGAATGCCTAGGAAGAATTGTCAACCTAAATGGTTGGTAAAGCAAGAGGGGGACACAACTTTGATAAAATTATGCAGGATGGTAGCTTTCATTTTAATTTTTGGAGAAAATCATGATAATAACTATTGTTTCCTATTTTTTTTGTGCTCAACCATTGACATGGAGGTAGTGGCCTTTATTATAAGTTTTAGGAGAGTAGTATGGTAAGCCCTAGGATTTCGGGTTATGCTGACAAACAAATTGATAAAAGAATATTATTTATTTTAGTGTTGCCTTTTGCTACGAACGAAAAAAATGGATAAGGGTTATCCACTAAACCATGATCAAAACCAAAAGGAAAGAATGGCAAAGGAAGAAGGTGGGATATATATTCAACCTTATCCATGGCTTGGGAATGCATGGGGTTGAATTTCTTGATCACAAAAGTCTGATGAATTAGGTAAGTTCAATCACATGTATACATGATTTTTCCCGAAAGTAAGCTACTACCTTGTAGATTGTCGGTGGATGCATTAGCCTTATGATTTGATACTCATACACTATTGGGTCCTTATGCTCTAGTATGGGTTCTATTGTTCTATTGATTTTTTCTACTTGAACAAGATTAAATAAGTATATACATATAGGTGTGGGTAACATTTTACTAGTAACGATTATTACAAGTGAAGCTTAAGGGTATAGCATTGTTGTGTCTATATCTACCATCATGTTGCTCTTGTCATCTTGTCATAGGGACTCGCAACATTCCAAAGGGTGGAAGTCGTCGTATAGGTGAAAAATCGGGTGGAGGAAAATTCATCAGGAACACACCTGGAATGATGCATTGAGGAGAAGGGTTAGTGCATGTAGGCACTGTTTCTGAATAGTGATGTCCAGTGTAGGCTAGCAATAACGAGAAGGAAGCAAAGCGATGCTCGATTTCAACAGGATCAGGAGCCTCGGCGCATTGCAGTCTAACCCTTCACCTAGATTTACATGTTCCACCCTCCATATTGAATACAGTAATGTAGGAATGCAAGGATCGTCCATGTGGAGAAAGAACAACAAGACTATGTTTATTCAACATTCTTCATGTAGCATGCAGAAATGTTAAAAAGAAAGGAAAAATAGTTGTTATTATCTTCCCACATTTATATCAAGATCACATAGGCTAGATAGATATACTAATATTATGATGAAATTTGTTAGTATTGAAATTTAAAGACCAACACAGGTAGAATCTTCAAATATTTGATAGATAGCCTAGCAAGAAGGTACTTTTCTGTATACCAATTAATATATGAGTAGATTGTGGAATCTCTTAATCACTGTAAAAAGGAATTGCACATGTAGTATGCATATGCTTGATGAAATTACTACTAGTGTTTAATGTGAATGTTGCTCAACTACTGCATTTAATCTTAGTAGACAATTGGCTTAGTCAGCGGTGAACATTGCTAAAGTTGAGTTAACACACTTCACATAATTATATTTAGTTAGTCATTGTACAATGAGACTGTAGATATTATTGCGGAGTCAACATGCGTTGTCTGTAGCCACATTGGGTGTATTTCAATTGTTGATTTTGAAGCATACTTTATCATTCTAGAGCACAAAAGACCTTAGTTATTGGCATACTAAATCATTTCACTCAATGAAATGCCATAATTAAGGGTATGTAAGAGTGTGAAATGACATAGCACTATTTCTGTTTTATAATGACTGTGGGTTCACAAATCGTCAAACCAAAATGGAAAGTTAAATGTTTGAAATGACTGGAGGATATATAGTGAAAGCGACTATAAAAACAATCAGAGAAAAAAGATAAACTTTAATAATATTAAATATTAAAGTCAAGAAGCTCGTAAGATGAATAAATATGAGTTTTTGTGTTAACATTTTGGAAAGGGAAAAGTTCTTTGAGTGAAATGGCTCGATAAACCTGAAACATGATGAAATATGAAATATGTTTGTTGATGAAAGTCTAGAATCTGTAAGTATTTTAGCCTCACATGTCATTTGCAATTTGTTAGCATGTTTTTGATAAAATCTGTTCGTAAGTCTTTTAAACTAACTTGGAACTTTCTATGTGGATTAGCCAGCATGGACTGCTTGACTGAATGATGAAATGGTACATCATTCCTGAAAAATAAAGCAACTACATGAGTGCTAATGCAAAGAAGTGATGGTTGATGTTAAAGAAAAAAAATAGTGTAATCTTCCATCTTTGGGAATATTACAGTTATAAACGTGACGATATATCATGAATTCACTAGGATTTTGGAATTGATTAGTAAGGAAACTTTGGACGATCATGAGCGAAGACATAACTTATTTTCACATGATTATTGTGTCCTAATCTATGTGATTGAATTTCAAGCTAGCTCTTTCGAGATTGCTTGCTAAAGTGTCAAGTTGTTGATATTGACTTATTAAAAAATAAAATAAAAAATCAAATCTGCTCATGTTTAAAAATGTTGTATGGTTTTCCTTGCCACTTTTCGAGAGAAAAACTAATGCAAGCTCCATTTCCCATGTCTACTTGAATTGTGTGTCCCAAGCCACTGAACAAAGAAAACTATTCGTGCTCAAGATATTTTTTTCTTATTTTTTTTTCTTTCCAAAGAAATGGAATTTGAAATCAAGATCTAGGCAACTTTGGGAAGTGAATTGATAACAAAATAGTTATTGTATTCTGGAATCTGGTCTAGACATGAGAATGCACCGTATGTAATAATATTACACATTAGAGGAGGTGTAGGTAGTCTGTGTTTTGTCAACAAATGTGCTGTATAGTTTGTGGATGAAAGTTATTTAAGTTCTTAGCTCAAAATATCGTAGAATAAGAGACCAACATATGAGAAATTCTTCTGACTCTTGAAGATGGAACTGTCACTAACATGTATAGCCAGAATGCAGTGTTTCATATCAAGGGAAGAGAAATGCTAGGATTTGGGGGTTTTGGAATTGTGGATATTGCAGAAAGAAATTTGCAAAGATGAAAATATGAGCCTTGGCCCACATTGGGACAGATAAAATGTCATGGCAGAATTTGTGTCAGTGAATTTGTAGTAGAAGATCTAACTCCTACTTAAAACTCTGGAAATCTTAAATAACACCGAAGTTTTGAGCTTTGGTAGCTGTGTATCATTCATCTGAGATGGAAGCAAATCAAGTTCTCTAAATTAGCCAAATATGGTTTAACATGCTTCTCACAGATTTGTCCGTAATGGGAAATTCTACAAAAATACACGAAAACAAATAAAGGGGTAAATGAACTACACCAAAGAGATTATATCATTACCTTGAGTTGTTAGGTTATATTTTAAATCTCACTACATATATGATATGTTAGGTCCTTATAATACCAATGATTCCCCCATTACTATTGTCATTGTATCCCTTATTGTTATTGTTGTGCCCCTATTTTCCCGATATTGTTATTATTGTGCCCCATAGAATCCTAGTATTATTACTTTTGTTCCTTTATATTATTATTGTTAGGTTTACTTTGATTATATTGTGATCCCGTAGACTCCTATATATAGAAAGGAGGTTTTGTCATTTGATTCATCTAAGATTTTTTCATTTGTGTAATGTAAAGGAGGTTGCCCCCTTGAAGAGGCTTATTTCTAAGGCGTTGATCTATCTTTTCTATCTTTTTTTGAGCTGGTTTCATAACATTTGGTATCAGAGCTTTGGATTCTAGGGTTTCGCTACTCCAAATAGGTCATCATGGAAGTTTCGCTATAACGTTTGTTCTCTGACGTTTCAGAAGCTAAACAAGAAACCCATTTGAGATGAAATCTCGCTGAACCTTAGCCCCGAATTTCAGATCTTGTATCGTTATGTTTTCGGAGATATAACCTGAGGAATTTAAGGTTTTTGCAGACCCATGAATTACATTCCAAACAAGTGACCTTGGAAAAATCGTCATAACTTTTACTCTGAGCACCAAATTGAATTTTCATAAGAAGCTACAAAAATATGATGTACTGTAATTTTAAGAACCTAAGGTAGAAACAGTGACCCGTGGAACGTCGTACAAGTTTGCTCTACTGAACTTGTCTATACTTAGGTCATCATGGAAGATTTAACATAACTCTTCATTGGAGAATCCAATCTTGATCAGACTTGTGGGGTTAGAAATATTACTCAGAGAGTTACGACAGGAAGAAATTTTAAATCTCGGAGATCCACAATTACATAGATACATTAGATTCAATATCGAGCTCCTACAAAGTGAAAAAAGGTGTGTAGTTTTCTTTAAATTTTGTCATAAGCTTGGTTTGAAAAATTAGTTTGAAGGAATTCAAATGGCATAGTGAAGCATTATTATTGGTAATCGATGCCTCGAAGAAACAGAATGGAAACACCTAGTAAGCAACCTGAAAGATCTAGCATGACTCATGAAGAAGAGGAAGAAATGCAACATGATATATCAAAATTATGAGACCAAGTGCAACAAATTTCACTTGCACAAAATGTAACAAAAGCTAATATGGATGGTTTAAATAAAGACGTAGAAGCTGAGATGTATAGCATGGAAGCTAAGATGGATGGTTTAAGAAAAGGCATAGAAGCTAAGATGAATGAAGTGGAATCTAAGATGGACATCGTGGAAGCTAAGATGGATGGCATGGAAGCTAAGATGGATGACGTGGAAGCTAAGGTAGATGATTTAAAGGAAGGCATGGAACATTTGAAGACAGATTTGACAAATTTTATATAAGAAATGCTTACTAATGGCGAAAGGGTACTAAAGGAAACTCACGATGAGAACAAAATAAATGTTAATCATGATTTCATAGACTTCAATGTTTGATCGAAGAAACACCATGTTCCAAAGGTCGATATGAGGAAGTTTGATGGCAAGGATCCCGGAACATGGATACTACAGATGGAGAAATTTTTCAATCTCCATAATGTGCAAAACACACAAAAGGTATGCATTGCAACTTTATATTTGGAACCAAATTAGTTTGTATGGTATTGATGGCTTTGCTCTTGTAAATAATTGTCACTAGGACTATAAATGATAGCACATTATGAGGATACAGAAAGCAACATTTTTTTGGCTAGTTACAAAAGGGTTCAATGATGGAACACATTGAGGACTTCCAAAAATTGAATATAAGGGTAAAATATATTGTAGAGGAGCATAGGATTGTTGTGTTCATAGGGACCTTAAAATATAACATCCAACATGAGGTTCACCTTTGGGAACCAGACTCATTGGAGAAGCCATTTAGTTTGGCAAGAAAAATGGAAAGCAAAATTATGGCAACATTGGAGCCTACCACTCACAATCATAAAGATGGAAGTGTTGCTACCCCTACCCATCCACAACCTAAAATGTTGACACCACAACAATTGGAAAAAAAAGAGCAAAAGGGCTTTCTTATAGTTGTGATAGAAAATATACTAAATGTCATAAGTGTGCCGAGAAGAAATTATTTTACGTAGATTGTGAAGAGGAGGAAGGAAAGGAATAAGAAATATTAAAAGAAGAGGATATACACCATGAAAAAACCCTAGAAAAATAAGAAAGGAATCCGACCATATCTCGTAATGCATTGGCTCGAATTACCACTCCTCAAACTATCAAGATAGAAGGGCATATCAAGAAGAAAAAGGTAATAGTGTTGATTGATTTGGGATGTACCCATAATTTTATTCATTGTGAGATAGCCAAGGAATTGAATTGCTTCCTATATCTAGCACTAGAGTGTCAAGTGATGGTTGAAAGTGGAGGAACCATAAATTGCTCTAGAAAGTGCCATAATATCATGCTATCAATGGGAAAATATGTATTGAATAGCCCAATTCTTTCCATTCCAATGGATGGTGCTGATGTTGTACTAGGAGTCTACTGGCTACAATACTTGGGTACAATAGCTTTTAATTTTCAAGAACTTTTCATGAAATTTTCTTCAGAAGGAAAGGAAGTTGAATTAAGGGGTATCACAAGGAAATCAAGAGAGATAATCAGCTCTAATGGAATGACAAATCCTCTAAATAAAGAACAATGAGGTATAATTACACAATTATGTTCACTAGAGGTTCCCACATCGCAATCATCTGTTTCTCAAGATCTCCAAAAAGCATTGAACAATCATTCTAAGGTATTTGAGACTCCCAAATGCCTCCCACCTATTCGTTATCATGATCATGCTATTAATTTGATTCTTGGAAGTGTTCCTGTAAACATTAGGCCTTATAAATATCCCTATGTCCAAAAGAGTGAAATTGAACGTATGGTTGCAGAAATGCTAGAGGATGGTATAATTCAACCTAGTCAAAGTTCTTTCTCTACTCCAGTAGTATTGGTTCACAAGAAGGATGGATCATGGCACATGTGTCTAGATTATAGGGAGATCAACAAGCTCACTATTAAAGATAAATTTCCCATTCGTGTCATTGATGAATTGTTGGATGAATTGCATGGACCAATTTACTTCACCAAGTTGGATCTTCGTTTAGGATATCCTCAAATCATAATGAAGACTGAAGACATTCCAAAAATAGCATTTATAACTCATTAGGGTCATTATGAATTTTTGTTCATGCCTTTTGTTCTTACTAATGCACCTTCTACATTTCAACATTTGATGAATTCCGTTTTCAAACCCTTCCTTATAAAAATTGTGTTAGTATTTTTTGATGATATACTAATCTACAACAAGTCTTGGAAGGATCATGTCCAACATGTTGAAATGGTTCTCAAACTATTGGAGGAGAATCAATTAGATGCAAAAATATCCAAATCTTTCTTTGGAGTACAAGAGGTGGAATATCTAGGTCATATTGTACCTCATGAAGGTGCTAAGGTAGACCCTAGAAAAATTAAAACCATTAAGGAATGGAAAATCCCCACATCCACAAAGAATCTACGAGGATTTCTCAGTTGATAAGGTATTATCGCAAGTTTGTTATGATCTATGGGAAAATAGCAGCACATCTAACAAAATTATTGATGAAATATACATTTTCATGGACTCCAGAAGCAATGAAGGCCTTAGAATATCTTAAAGCGGTAATGTGCCAAGCACCAGTCTTAGCTACACTGGACTTCACAAAAACCTTTATTGTGGAATGTGATGGCTCATGAAATGGAATTGGTGCTATTTTAATGTAAGAAGAGAGACCCATTGCTTTTGAAAGTCGTCCAAGCAAAGGAAAGTATTTACGCAAAACTATTTATGAGAAGGAAATGTTGCCAATACTACAAGCACTTAAGAAATGGTGACCCTACCTAATGGGAAGACACTTCAAGGTAAAAACAAATCATGATAGTCTTAAATACTTTTTACAGAAAATATTATCTTCAGAATAGCAACAAAAATGGGTAACAAAGATGTTGGGTTATGACTTTGAAATCATCTACAAAAAAGGGAAGCAAAATGTTGTGGCGAATGCACTCTCAAAAAAGGATGAGGATGTGGAAGAATTTCGTTGCACCATTTCTATTATCCAACCAAATTGGATAAATGAAGCAAGGGATGGATGGAAAAATGATGAGGAAGTGTGGGAACCCATTCAAAAGGTACAACAAGATACCAGTACATTTGATACATTTAGCTGGAAAAATGATTCATTATGGTACAAGGATTGGTTATACCTATGTAGGAATTCACAACTCAAACAAAAATTCTTAGGTAATTGCACACCTCTCCCTTAGGAGGGCACTCAGGATTTATAAAAACATATCATAGGGTTAAGAAGGTATTTTTTTGGGATGGCCTTAAATCGGATATTCAAAAGTTTGTGGTAGAATGTTTGGTTTTTGAACAAAATAAAGTTGAAACAATTAAGACCCCGGGACTATTACAACCTTTATCCATTCCAAACCAACATTGGGAGGAGGTTTCAATGGATTTTATCACATGTTTACCCAAGTCTAAAGGAAAGAGTGTTATCACAGTGGTAGTTGACAAACTTACCAAGTATGCACACTTTTGTGCATTATCTCATCCATTTAAGGTGAGTACAGTTTCTACTGCATTTATGGAAACAATTCAAAAGCTAAATGGAAACCCAAAGATTATTGTAAGCAACAGAGATTCGATTTTCACTAGAAATTTTTAGACATAATTATTTTCTTGTCTTAGTACTTAGTTAGCTCATAGATCATCTTATCATCCTCAATCTGATGGGAAAACTGAGATAGTAAACAAATGTTTGGAAGTATATCTTTGTTGCTTTGTATCTAATAAACGGACATAATGGGTCAAACGCTTTCCTTTAGCTAAATGGTGGTATAAAACTTCCTTCCATACTGCAGCAAGAATGACCCCATTTATGGCACTTTATGGATATCATCCACCATCCATCAAACCACATTCAAGAAAAAATTCTAAGGTTCAAGCGGTGGAAGATCACATCGAGCATCAACAACCGATTCTCCAACTCTTAAAGGATAACCTCACCTTGGTGAAGAATAGAATGAAATAGCAAGCAGATCAACATTGCAATGAAAGAATTTTTGATGTATGTGATCGGGTATTCCTACGGTTACAACCATATAAACAAATATCCATTAAGCAAGCTAAGAAGGATAATAAATTATCACCAAAGTATTATGGTCCGTACAAGTTGTTGCAAAAGATAGGTACTATGGCATAAAAATTGGAGCTTCCTGTAGCTTCTCGAGTGCACCTAATTTTCCATGTCTCATGCTTAAAGAAGGTTATAGGTGACAAGCTTCTAGTTCAAACAATATTTCCAGAACTTGATGACGAAGGAAAAATCATATTGGAACCTAAATCAGACAAAGAAACAAGGACTCGACAACTACGAAATCAATTAGTTTTAGAGTATCTCATCAAGTGGAAGAACTTACCTGTTAAAGATTCCACATGGGAGGATGAGAATTTTATACAGAGGCATCCAGAACTACTCAAGTGTTGAGGAGAACACTTGTTTGAAGGAGAGGGGCATGTTAGGTCCCTATACTACTAGCGATTCCCCCATTACTATTGTCATTATGTCCCTTATTGTTATTGTTGTGCCCCTATTGTCCCCATATTGTTATTATTGTGCTCCATAGAATCCCACTATTATTATTTTTGTGCCTTTATATTATTATTGTTAGGTTGGCTTTGGTTATATTGTGTCCCCTTAGACTCCTATATAGAGAAAGGAGGTTTTTTCATTTGAATCATCTAAGAATTGTTCATTTGTGTAATGTAAAGAAGGTTGCCACCTCGAAGAGGCTTATTTCTAAGGCATTGATCTATCTTTTCTATCTTTTTGTGCATTGGTTCATAACATGATATATGTTATTACTATAAGCAACAAGCTTATGTATATGTGAATTCTTGCATTAATACTTGTCATTATTAAATAAATTTTTAAGAAATATCGTCAGGCTTGAGGAGTAATTGAGAAGGACTTTATATAAAAATTCTTAAAATTAAGTTACGAGTAACCATGATGTACAAGTGATAAGTATTCTAATAGTGTAGTGCAACACTAAGCATTGCATACGACCAAGATTGTGGAATTGAAATGTTATAGTTGCTTTAATTCAAAAGTAATGATGATGTGAGACAATCAGGAGGCTCACATGTGCTGAGGTCATATTTATTATAAGTCTTGTGTAACTTTATTGCTGCAACCAAAACAAAATTTTTTATGTATATGGTATTATACAGTCAATGCATTTTAATTGATGATGTTGTCAGCAATTCACTCATAGAACATGGCATAATGTTATAGCCACTTTATGAATAACTATCAATACCTAGTGATGAGTGTGGGCTAATCATCATAATAAAAGTGCCATTGTTCATATGTGTCCCAATAATTCATTATCGAAATTACCATATGTGTTATAACAATAACTCATCTATAGCCAAATTTGCTAGTGAGTTTACTTTCATGTAAAACTCCAAAATAGTCATGCTTGAGCATGTGGACATTGTGGTATAAATAGTGATGGAAAAATAGATATATATGCATGATAACATCTAGGTGAAAGGAACCTTGAGCAAAATTGGTATTGTGAATGATGAAGAGAACTTAAAGAGGTTTTCTTAAAACCTCTGACACAATTTCTACCATTGGATCAACATTCCTAGCCATGACATGAACCGTTTGATGAACCATGTGGAAAAACTATATTGGAATTTATTATTCCAATAGGTAAGAAATTTAAATGGCGATTGGTACAATTGAGGTATAGATGCAAGGCTAAATAAAATCACCTAAAACTAGATAGAAAATTAGATAATAAAGAAAACCGTGGTTGTAGCATTGTTGTATTGTTATGTAATAATACATATATCCATTCATGGTAATGAATTGTATGTGTTACCATAGTCTCACTGAGTGGTCATTCAAATAAAAATGTTTTAAAATGGATGATGTTTAATATCCATACATATAATGGGCTATATGAATTTTCCATGCAAGCACATGTGTGTGGAGTATTATAAACTTGTAAGAATATTGTATTATCAAATGGTATAGTAAAAAATTTCATTCATAACTACTTTGAATTATACATGGCCAACCAATCGATTGTTTGGGCATAAAAAGGGAAAAAGTAAAACATACAAGGTGAATTAATGATTTGCCGAATATTGAGTTAATAGTCTACTTTAAAACATTAAGCAGGAGGTATGATTAAAATGAAAATATGCATGAATACAATACTATGTGATTGATATTGTAAACACATGACATTTGGAATTGATTTACACATCACATAAAACTTTCTTAATTACATAGATGAACCATGATAAGTTAATTTTGGTATGATACTAACATGGTGGAAAAATATGTGGATAAAGTTTATGTCATGTAGGTGATACCATGAGGATGGTATTATAGGTTGTACCACAACTGGACTATGTACAACAATACATATGGGACCGTATGACTACATATGCTACAAGGTTGAAAAATGAAATGTGTATTGGTGTGTATAACATACCTTGTTTGCAGGTATGCATTAGTCATTGGGTGGATGTCTGGCTAGGTAAAAAAAACTTAGAGGTTACCCAAAAGAAGGAAAGTAAGTTTGGTATAAGTAACTATCATTAATCACAGTTTTGGATACATAAAATTATGATGAATATATGTATATGAATAAATATTTTGATGTGAAATAATCTGTTATGACCTTGCAGGCATATTAATGTGGAAAATATGCTAACTTATGTATTTTATGTAGAGAGACTACAAGAAGAAGTTGTTTGAAAAGAACACAAAGGCTTGAAAGAATGCAAGCAGAGAACATGCATTCCTCAGATAAAATAATTAAGAAGCAATAACTGCTTTAATAATATTAAGTAACAGATTATGATATTTATCATAGTTAAACTTCTGCATCTATAAATTCTAACAAATGGTTTGAAAAGAATGGTACGGGTAGCTATGAAAGGAAATAACCCCTTGAGACCGATGTAGCTATGGAAGGAGAGGCACTGGGAGCACTCCCTGTCACAGATGTACATCGGAAAAAATCGCATCAGATAGCAAAGCCATGAGAGCTATTGATTTAGAAAACAACTACCTGTGAATGAGGACATGATGCAATTATACATCGAGGATAGTGTAAAAATTTAAGGGGGGGAGTATGTAGCACCCCTCCCTTGTTTACTACATTATTATAAACCTAAGCTAAGTTAAAGCTAGGTGTGATATCCTCCCTTTTATGTTAAATGTTTTAAACCTAAGCTGAGGAAATCTAGGTTTGATACCCTCCTTTTTGGGTTAAACTATTCAAAACTTAAGCTATGGAAAGCTAGGTGATATGTAATATGAAAAGAAAATGTGTTATTAAATAAATTAATAAAATAAATCACTTGGAGGGTGAAGCACCAAGAGAGAGGAGATGCTTCCCAAATCCCATGAGGAATGGGATAGAGATGAATCCTTCATGATAAGCTTTTAGATGTGATTCTAAATAAGCTTCGATTGATTGGATATTGATCAGATGGATGGGAGATAAAGATCCATTGGACATAAAAGCTTTTGTAGGAGATAAAGGAAAGATTTTATGTGAAAAATCATTGTGGGAGATAAAGACAAGATTTTTCGAATAAGACCTAAGCAAATGGAAAAATGGATAAAGTGGGACGCCACTAATGGTAACTAAATGATGAAAGAGGGTATTAAATACCCAGTGCATCGATGAATTTAGAATAATTGATCTTTGGCAAGACCTTTGGCTTGGGGAGAATCAGAGGTGATTCATGGCTGGGTGGTGGTGCTTCTCCCTGAAAGTGAGATTTAGTTGGTGTTAATTGCATGGAATGTTTGTATGTTGACTCTTACTCTCTCTCTATTACTGTTCCAATTTTCCTATGAAGAGTTTTCTTAGTTCTAAGAATAATTGAATGAATTACATATGCTTAAGTATTAATAGATTAAATGGTGTTTTCCTCTATTTTGTTGAGATTTCCTTGCATGATATGGTGTTTATATTTATCCATACTTGAATTCAAATCATTTAGCTCAAATATCCTGATGGTTGATTTCCTATCTTTATATTTATTTCCTATTGTTAGAATGGTTAAATAATTCAGCTCAAGGGTATAAAAGTTGTGTAGTCAATGAATGTATGCATATAACTATTATTTCACTTAAAATACTGATGAAGGAGTTGTTGAATCTAATCTTCAACCTCATTAAAGGTGCTCAAGGAAAATAGAGTGTCCCTAACTTATTTGATATTATTTATACCTTAAGACTTCGGTGCATGCAAACAATTATGGACTAATGTTGTTAGCTGTATAATGAGGTAGTATTGTCTATGCCCTACATGAGCTATATCAATTAGACACAATAGACTCATAACAATATTCTATTACGTGCTAATGAAGGGGTTGTCAAAGGTTTTAATGGTTGTATGTTATGATTTTCCTTAAGGGTTAATCTGAATTATAAAATCTGACAACTGGATCTAAATGTTCTACTGGTTGGGGAATAGTGTAGGTAATCTTGCATGTGCATACTGAACATTAGTAGATTTCTATGCCCATGCGAGCAATAAATGTCTTATTGTTGTTACTTGGAATATTGCAAGAAGACATAAAGTTGTGGTAACGGTTGCATATCGAGAGAGCATATGATATTAAACCCATAGTATATGACTCATCACCTAGATCTCTCACACTAGTTATGATCCTTGATTCACTGAACTAGTGACAACTATGATATCTTAACCGTAACTGATACAAAATTGTTAAATTTTATGGGGTCTAAAGCCTATTTTGCTAGGTGGGCTAAGGAGGTTCATTATAGTTGCAAGAAATAAGTTAAGAAGGGCAAACGTGGATTTTCTAGCTCAAGTTTCTGAGAGAGACGTGAGAGAGAAAGACTTCAAGTTTTGAATTTTTTCATGAGGACATGCAATGGCCTCCATGTGGGGGAATGTTAATCCTCATGATTGCTTCATTTTTACAGTCTCCCTTACCCATTTTTCCTTTCCTTGACCATCATCATCAACTCAATAGGCATAAAACTACAAGGTTTTTGACATGATAAGATATTTAATTGTCGTATCTTTCATATTTAATCATTTTCCTTATTATTGAGTTAATATTTGTATTAGCTACCGAATTCGCACAATTCTGCAGGTAATGTATGTTTTTGTAACCGATTCCAAGGTTTCCTAGGATCGAAGGCGCTAGCTAAGAGGAGAAAGATATGGATAGGTGGAGATTTACTCCTTTAACAATTTCCTCCTATTTATCTGAACTGATCATCAAATGATTGTTTGATTGCATTGTCCAACGGTAAAGTCAACTTATTGTTGAACAGACGAGCAAGACTCTGAAATTCTTGTGCTTCACGATTTTCTTTGCCAAATAGAAAATCATGAGCAACGATATCTTGATATTTGTTAGAAGCTTAATTTAGAAATTTGTTATCAAGGCCAGGCATAAAATCCTCGAACAGTTATTGGCACATGATTTTATAAATACCGTCCAAAAAACATGAATAGGGGGTAATATTTATATGCAACCATATTGTTTCAAACTCTGTTTTATCTTTTATTGAAGAATGAAGTTTTTATGTGTAGCTGCCTATTCGATTAAAATTTTGTGATTGCCTATTTGTGTGTTGCCCCTGCAAACAGTTAAGGTTTTTCATATTTCATATATTTTCTTTATCATTTTGCTAGTTGCTCATATGTTTTAAAAATCTTTCTACAATTTTGATTTCAATCAAATAGTGATAGCAAGATTTCAATGATCATTCCTTTTTCAAGTTGATTTATAATGATGCTAATCATAGTGTAATTACTTTTCATAAATTTCTTTATAATTTTAGTGTGTTTCATTTCAGAGCTTGAGTGATTTCTTTATAGTTTTATTTTATAGTATTTCAATTTAAAGCATGAGTGATTTCTTTATGGTTTGTATTTCAACAACATGAGTGGTTGATAATGAGTAAATGTGTGGTTCTAATTTTGAATAGAAGTGAATTTCATTTTGGTTTTTATGCAAAGTATTGCTAGAATGTTAGATGAATAGTTATTCCTTTAGAGATTAAATTTGTGTTGCAATAGAACATAAGTTTTCTTAATGATATAGTGTGAGTTTTCTTTAAGTTTCATTTTCCAATTGTGAAAGGAAATTTTTATTTCATTAGAAAGGATTGAGGAAATTTTAGGAATATTTAATGTGTTAAATCCATTTTCTTTGAAGAGTAATATAGGAATGAAAAATATCCTTAGAAGTAATTTTCAATAACTCAGTCGTGCACATTAATAATCTCATTTTAAAAAAAGGACTTCTAGCATATATAGTGCACTTTCATTTCACAAGTTTACCAACTTTGGTGGATAATTTATGTAACAATCTAAGACATTTAAATTGGCAAACACTAAGTAACTTAATTTTATATCAAACTTTAAAGAGATATCAAGTAATTAAAAGAAAAAAACACACAAATTGTATTTTATTTTTTTTGCTAATGAAAGAGCGGAACCTTCTATTAAATCGTAAACAAAGATAATGTACAAAAAAGCTTAAACACATAAATTATCGTTAGATCCTGAGCCAAGGATCCAATGGCAGAGAGACAATTCGGGTGGCTAGTAAGCCCACTGAAAACCACGCAGATTGGACCCGAAAACTGAGGTAAACTAAATTGAGTAAACTATTGGGTCTGAATTAAACCTTAACTTTCATTCACAAACACCTCCCAAAATCCACAAGAGGTGCATGATACTCAAAAGAATGTGGAAGCAGTTCAGAAGATAATCTAAGAAAATGACCCACCAACAAGCCCATGCAATCCTAGCCATCGATTGCCCATAGTAGATCCAACGATCCCTATACATATTGTGAGGCCCAATCTTGCCAAAGATTACCATGCAATGAGAGTTGTATTGTCTATCCATCCTAGGCCATGTGTTGAAAGGTGAGTGGAATCGTTGCCGCAGAAGGAAAACCATTGTCCTCTTGAAAGTGGTGCGATACGTTGGAAACCATTTCGAGGGTAGTAAAACTACCACCGCCAAATAAAGTTGGGAAGAGCTGCTGCCGAGAAAGACTAAGTATTGTTTGTTTGACCATGGGAAAAAGAGGATACTTGAATTCCACCAAGCCAATGAAACTTCTGTACACTGATACCAAACATAAATCTGCATACATAGAACAACCTTGCTTGCGTAAGATCTCTGCATAACGGTTAACCCGATCTTGTTTCTATGACCCTTTAACGATAAACCTTGGAATCCTCTTCCACCTGCCTGAGGCATTGATCCCTTAATCTATTTTGAGGCATTTCTGTCCAGATAATCTTGACACCATTTTTAGTACAAGCCACTCCTTGATTGGCCAGAACGTCCGCCAATTTATTGGCCATCCAACAGACATAAGTAAAACTCATAGTGTGTAAGTCTAGGAGGTGAGCTTGAATTCTTTGAAAGCCATGTATTAGCCTCTAGTTCCTTGAGACTTTTCTCAGCTCTGTGCCACAGCAAATTCTTTTAGTCTAGTTAATAATCATCATAGAATTGGCCTCAATATTAATGTTCTGTAGATTGTCTTGCTTCAGGAAATCTAGACACTTCTCAGGTGCCATTAATTCATCCATATTATTAGTAACTTTTCCCAAATGGCAATGGAAAATGAGAAGAATGCGGCGACTATTATCTCATAACACTCCACCATAACTAGCAAGACCTAGGTTGCCTTTAGAGGCCCCATCGATGTTAAATTTTAGGAAACCATGAGGAGGAGGATGCCAATAATCTGGCTTGTTGGGCAAATTCATGACCTTCCTATCCATTCCCCGAGGTATAATTCCCTACATTCTCAACTGACAGAGAATCTATCTTTCTCTTTCTAAGGGTGGCTTTATGGGGGAGTTGCGAAAAATGGTGCCCACTGTCTCCTTGAGTTGTCTAAGGATCTGTTCAAATATGTGTTGGGTGGTGCTGTTAATATTTTTGAAGAGTCTATTGTTCCTTTGTTTCCAAACATTCCAAATTAAGAAACTGCCATGCGAAGAAACTCATACTCAGAAAAGTTTTGTCTCCAGTTATATAGGGTGTTGATAATGCTACCTTTGTCCCTGTCCGTCTATTGGAAGATTGTAGCAAACAAATCCCACAACCCAGAGGTAAAGGTTCAGTTATTGAGAAGGTGCTCAATTGTCTCCTCATGGGCTTTACAGAGCTGGCATCTAGAAGGTCCTATAACACCCCTTTTTCTAATGTTTTCCCAAGTCAAGATTTTCTTATGGTGAACCAACCACATGAAGATTTTAATTTTCATCCATCCTTGATGCTTCCAAAGGTTTTGCCATACATTGTCTGGAACTTGGAATTTTGGCTCTAGATACATCTTCTTGGCTTCCTTAATATTGAATTTTCCTTCTTTATTGTTTCCCCATCTGAGTTGATCATGTCCTTCAGAAACTAGAATCTTCCTTTGATCTAACATTCGCATTAGTACTTCAGCTTTTTCTTTCAAAGGGTTTTCATCCCTAGGTTCTATGTTTTTCCAATTTCTCCATTTATCTTCTCGACTGGGAGGATCCCAAAAATATTTATCTCTGAAAATCCATTTTTTGTCTATTTATTTCTTTAGGTCCCCGAAGTCCTCTCTTAGTAGATTATGTTCTTGTTGCCATCTATCCTCCCAAAATAGTGAAAGGTCCCCTTACCTAATTTCCCATAAAATATTTTATACACTATGTCTCTATTCTCCCAGGCCTTATTCGAAATATGTGATCCTTTTATGGTTCCCATCATCCTTATATGATCATTCTCTTGCCAGGAGTTGTCATATTTTTCTTTGCAGACACGAGCCCACTGAGCCTTTGGCTCTTTTACCCACCGGCACCATAACTTTGCACCTAAAACCTTGTTGAGAACATCTGGATCATCCAGACCAAGGCCCCCATAATATTTTGGTTTGCAGAGTTCATCCCAGGAAACTAAGGCCCATTTCCTTTTCCCTTCCCCTTCCCCCAAAGAAAGTCTCTTTGAATTGTTCTAATTTTTTGACAAACTCCCTTTGGAGCTGGATGTGTTGAAAGCATGAAAATGGGGATAGATTGCAAAATATCTTTTGTCAGCACCAGCCTTCCTGCCAAGTTTAAAGATCTTATTTTCCATTTTCTGATTTTATCCTGCATCTTATTGATGATCAGTTCCAAAATGCTTTTGTGGAAAGGTTTAACAGTAAGAGAAATTCCCAGATATTTGGAAGGAAGGACCTCCCTTTGAAAGCCTAGAATTCTGGAGATGTTTCTCTGAATAGCAATATTAGTATTAAAGAAAAAAAATCTTAGATTTTGAAAAATTTACATCCATACCTGTGGCCATAGCGAAGTCATGCAGGATCTGTTTATAAGCAAGAGCTTCTTTTACTGTGGGGATTCCCTGCAGCATGGTGTCATCCAAAAATTGTTGATGGGATAAAGCATTCCAATTGTCAGAAAGTTGGATACCCTTGATATCACCCCCATTTTTCTCATGCTTGATAGACCGCCCAAGTCCTTCCATCATGAGGATGAAGAGGAAGGGAGATAACAGGTCTCCTTGGAAGGAGAACCATTGACCAATATTGAAAAACTAGAAGAAGTGACCAGTGCCATTACCCATCTTACCCAGTTATGTTCAAAGCCAAAGGTGAGAAAGACCTTCCTAATATAGGTCCATTTCATCTTGTCATAAGCTTTGGCAAGGTGGAGTTGCATAATCCTGCCCTCCTTTTTGCTCATCAATGAGTGCGCCACTTCGACATGTGCTTGAATGATATTATTGAGAATTTGTCTACCATCCACATAACCTGATTGCTCCACAGACACCAGAGTAGGGAGAAGGGGTTTGAGTCTATTGGCTACAACTTTGGATATAATTTTATATACCACATTGCATAAAGCTATGGGCCGAAACCTATCTGGAGTTTGAGCAATGTCCTGCTTGGGGATCAGGGATAAGAATTAAGTGTTGAGTGCCTTTAGAATGGTTTTATTCAACCTTGAATCTTCCACCACATTCATAATATCTTTTTTGACAATGTTTCAACAGGCTTTGAAGAAATCCACATTAAAACCATCAGGGCCTGGGGCTTAGCCATTCTGCATTTCCTTAACTGCATCGCTGACCTCCTCTTCAATAACTGGCTTGTTGAGACTGAAATTTTCCTCTCTAGACACTAGCCTAGGTATATGCCTTGTTAAGTTTCTGATAAAGAGTTCCCTGTCTGTATTGGACTCCTTTGCTATGCCTTGAAAGTGTTGTACTAGCACAGATTCTATATCTTCATGGGATTTGCGAAGATGACCTCTCTCGTCCTTGATTGAAGTGATCCTATTATGAGATCTATTCACCATGGTGTATCTATGGAAAAATTTGGTATTCCGTTCCCCTTCTTTTAGCCATTGAACTCTAGATTTTTGTCTCCAATATATTTCCTCTTGTTTGCATAAATTCTCCCATTCTTGCTAAAGTTTGGTAACTTGGTCATCTCTGACTCTATCAAAGCCTTCTACAATAAGAGTTTGATTGAGTTTCTACATCTTGTCTTCAACCTCTTTTTTTGCTACAAAAATATTTCCAAATACCTTTTTGTTCTAGTATTTGAGTCCGAGCTTGATGTATTTAAGTCTTTTGTGAAGCAGAAACATTCTAGTTTCCTGAATGTGCAGATCCTCTTTCCACAATCTTTCTATGTTACGAATGAAATCGAGGTGGTTAAGCCAAATATTTTCAAATCTGAAAGGCCTATTCTTGGGGGATTCAATGCCCTACACCTCCATATGAACAGGCCAGTGGTCCAAGCCACCAAAAGGGAGAATTCTTACTGTCACTTCCTTGTATGTGAGCATAAGGTCCTTTGAAATTATGAATCGATCTAGTTTTGAGGCCACTTGAGCTTTCCCTCCTCTCTTGTTGTTCTAGGTAAAGGAGCCAGTATTCATATCACTGTCAACTAACTTCATATTATACATAAAATTTAATAATGCTGTGGAATATTTATTTAAGGTTCTTGTTCCCCCTTTTTTTCCAAGAGTGATTTGATCATGTTGAAGTCCCCGCCCAATATCCAAGGAACTATTGCATGTCTATCTTTGAGTTATACTAGAGAATCCAGAAATTTTATTTTATCATCCAGTCTTTGCGGCCCATAGACATTCGTGACCAAGTAAGTCATGTTGTCTCCCACAAGTTGTATTGCCACTGATAAATAGATCCTAGATGCCTCAGCTTCTATTATGCCAATCTTGTGGGGGTTCCAAAGAGTGAGTAAGCCTCTAGCTGTATTATCTACTTTAACTTCAAGAAACTCATATTTGTTAAGCCACTTACCATTGAATTCTTTGATTTTTTGATTGGAACATTTAGTTTCCTGGATAAAGATCATATCCGAAGCATCTTGTTTCATTCTACTGGTAAGTAATCTTTGCTTCCTTTTATTACGTAAACCTCTAATATTCCAAGATGTGAACTTCATCATTAAATATTTGTAAAGGAGTAACTAGATAGGTCTTTCATCTTACCTAAATCAATCATTAGCTTTCTACATTCCATCAGTAGCTCATTTTACTTTTTTCTTCCTCTTTTCTTTCCTGGCTTTTTGGGAGCTAGTCCTAGTGTAGATTTCATATATTTCACTCCTTTGTTGTCCGAGCTTTCTTTGTTGATTTTTTTTTCTATTCCTTTGTCCTTAGTTTTCCATAGGAAAAGTTGTTGTACTCTGTTGAACTCTTCTTGAGGTAATGATTCTACCCCTCCCATGGTTCCCTGTTTCAAGAATCCTTCCAGATCTAGGTTTTCTCTATCCAGGATCTCCTTCACTTCCTGATCCTCAGTTTCCATCTCACTTTGAATCATTTATTGATCCATTTCCAGTTCTTCATTATAAGGCATTATTTCTTTCTATTTAGTAGCATCCCATGCTTTTTCCCTATTATCTTGTTTCTCCTTTTCCTCTGAGTTTCCTTCCATTACCTAATCTTCCTTCGATATTCCCTCATCTTCTTCTAGAACCTAGAACATGTTCAGATTGGCCTGTTGTCTTTTTGTTTGTTGTTGTTTTGGCCCCCTTTTGCCTCCTTTCCCTCTGTGTCCCACTTTGTGAAAGCTTTAATTATCCTTCATAGTCGTTTCTTTGTCTTTGTTCTCTATTTTACTAAGGGGACAGTCTCTAAATAGGTGCCCATGCTCATGTCATCTGCGATATCTAAAAGGAATATGTTCGTAATCTATTGTTTTTACCCATTCTTCATCAAAAACTTCCAAGATGACCTCGTCTGGTAGGGCTCCTGAAAGATCCATCTCAACACATATTCTTTCGAAGGTGTATTTTCCCCATCTGGTGGCTTCAAAGGCTTTAACAAAACGTCCTAGTTTGTTTCCTATGGTAGATAATGATTCCTCTTGTCAGTAATCAATAGGAAGGGAGTAGAGTCTTACCCAGACCGGCACCGAGGTAAAATTCTCTCTCTCTCTAGAACAAAATTCATCTTCCACGACCGCATATAGAGGCCCGTTGCTACATAGAAGTAGGGTCCTCCTTCTAACACTTCATCTTTATCCTAAATATTTGTGAAGACCATAGTGAAAAAACCTTTTGACCCAAGGTGTAGGTCAATGCTTCCTTTCAGTTTCCAATGATATTTGATCCATGTTTGTAGTGCCCTTTCAGTGGGCCATAATCCCATGAATTTGCAAATGATAGCATAGGTCTGCATGTGATCTCTATGCGCCTGGAGGGAAAGATCATTTAAAACAACTCTAGGAGTGACCATAACATTGGGTTTGCAGGGCCCCTTTTGTGCCTTGTTTTCTGATCCCTATTTTTTGTCTTCTTTCTCCTTGTCTTTCATGTTGTTGTCATCTCTTGGTCTGTTGACCTCCTGATCCCCTTCCATATTCTTATCCTTGTTTCTTGTAGGCTCTCTAATAGGTTCTAGAGGTTTTTTTCCCCTGCTCGCTATTGCCTGCCTGTAGGAGGGAGTGGAGGTCCCCCCTTTGTGTGCCTCCATGGTGCTCGAAAACATGCAGCCCTAGTTGTTCACTATTCATTGATTCTTGTTCTCTCTGAATCAGTGTTCTCCAAGATTGATGCAACTATCAACACAACTTGTATTTTCACTTTTAAATGTAAAGAAGGTTTATAATTCAAAATATTTTAATATAGTACTTAAATAAGCTATCTCAATATCAATGTCAACTCATATATTTCAATACCAACCTCTTATAGAGAGAGCATTTAATGTTGTGCATAGTAAAATATTTTAATGTTTAAAAAAACAAGTAATTCAAAGTTAGAAAAAATAAAATAAAAATCAACTACTTTTTAATAACGAAATTTGTATTTCATTCAATTCTTAATATAAAATTAATATTTGGAAATGGCTAGAGATTATTTCTCCATGGCTATGGCTAGATATGACTACTTTCTGACTAAACATAACCACTATGTCGCTATAGAGATTAAGGAAGAGTAACTATTATTATGCAGGCAACAATGACCCATTATGTTTTCTTTTATCATAATAGAGCTTACCACCTAATATTTAATTATGCAAGAAACAATCACCCATTATATTTTTTTATGATAATAGAACTTACCAACTAACAATAAATCTTACTAGGGAACAGGCCAAACTAAAGAAACCCACTGTGTGGTTGGCTTACCTGAGGTAGAGGCGAGGAGTGAGAAGAGCGGAAGATCGGAAGAATAAGGTTGAGGGTGTCTGCGTGCATCTTTCTCCATGGACAAGGGTCGAGAAGGGAGCTCTCCTCCCTCCTTCAGAGTGGTAGTGGTTAACAAGGGCAAGACTCCCCTAGAATCAGGAAGAGGTAGCAATATGGAAGGAGGAAAAAATAGGGAAGAGGATACAGAATGTTACAAGAAGAAGGAGAATGAAGGCACAAAATACGAGGAAAAGGAAAAAAAACAGGGAACAAAAGACATGAAACAAAAGGGATCGTGCAAACCTAAAGCTAAAATTACTCCCAGAGTAATCTTAAATAATCCAGAGCTACAGACCCAGAGGGAGCACATGCAGACTTACGCAATCATATGCAAAGTCATGGGACTATGGCCCACCAAAAAGGCTTTACAAACATGGATCAAATACCACTGGAATCCTAAAGGAAGCATCGATCTTCATCTAGGATCCAAGGTTTTTTTCATTGTGGTGTTTGCAAACATTGAGGACAAAGATAGAGTGTTTGAAGGTGGGCCCTACTTCTATGTAGCAGCAGGGCTCTACATGCGGCCATGGATGATGAACTTCGTGCAGGAGCGGGAAAACTTTACCTCATTCCTAGTGTGGGTAAGACTCTATTTGCTACCTCTGGATTACTGGCAAATAGAATCACTAACAGCCATAGGCAATAAACTAGGGAGGTATGTTAAAACTTCTGAAGCTACAAGAAAGGGTAAATACACTTCCTTTTCCAGGATCTGTGTAGAGATGGACTTATCTGGAGCACTTCTAGACAAGGTCATTCTGGAGATTGATGATGGGGAATGGGTATAGACTGTCGACTACAAGCACATTCCATTTAGATGCCAAAAATGTCATGAACACAGACACCTTCTTAGAGACTGCCCTCTCAGCAAGGTAGAGAACAAAAGTAAATGTAACACAATGAAAGAAATAGATGGATTTCACAAGGTAGCTCACAAAGGAAAAAATGGAAAAAAAGGGCCAAATCAACAGCCAAGAGATGACCAAAAAGGGAGGCCAAATCAGTTTCATGTTCTTGAAGAGGAGGAAGATACAACAGGTGAAAATCAAGTAATGGAGGAGGGAAATGATAAGCAGGAAAAGGAAGAAGAATAGGATCAGGAATAGGTAAAAGAAAAATAGAAAGGGCTAGTGATGAGTGAATCAGAGATGGATATGGATCAGGAAATGACTCAGAGCAAGATGGAACTGGAAGACAATGAGTTACAAGATATTCTTGATAGAGAAAACCTAGATCTAGAAGGGTTCTTGAGTAGGGGAACAACTGGTGGGGTAGAATCTCTACCACAAGAAGAATGCAATCGAATAAAGTAGTTACTCTTATGGAAAACATAGGCAAAGAGCTTGGTAGAAAATAACAACGTTGAAAGACCGGGTAATGATGGAAGAAAAGTAGTAAAGTCAACCCCAGAATTAGCTCCAAGAAACCTGGGGAAGAAAAGGGGCAGAAAAAAGAAAAATGAGCTTTTAATGGAATGTGGAAAGCTCACGATAGACTTGGGTAAGATGAAAGATCTAACCAGTTACTCCTTTACCAATCTGTAATTATGAAGTTTACAACTTGGAATGTAAGAGTTTTAGGAAGCAAAAGGAAACAGAGAATGTTGAATAATAGAATGAAACAGGTAGCTCCAGATATAATTTTTGTCCAAGAAACAAAATTCTTTGTGCAAAAGATAAGACAAATCCATAGTAGGTGTTTCAACAAATATGAGTTTATAGAAGTCAAAGCAAAAAATACAGCAGGGGGCATCCTCATCCTTTGGAACCCCAAAAAATAGGTATTATTTATGCAGAGGCATCAAGAAATTATTTATCAATTGTTATACAACCTGTAAGAGATAAGGACACATATCTTGTAACGAATGTTTATGGCCCTCAAATGTTAGATGACAAAATCAAGTTTATTGATTCCTTAGTCGACCTTCGGATCAGATTCACAGGGATACCATGCGTTATAGGAGGAGATTTCAACATGATCAGATCTCTCTCGGAGAAAAAAGGAGGGACAAGAGCACTATACAAAGATTCCTTAGCTTTCCATTGTTTTTTGGAAAACATGAAGCTTGTGGACATTGAGACAAACAATGGTCTGTGCACTTGGAACAACAAAAGAGGAGGGGATTCCTAGGTAGGTTCCAAGCTAGACAGATTCATGATCTCTGAGGAGCTCCTGCTTCTAGAAAAGGAAATAATAGCAGATATCCTTCCTTTTGGAGGCTCAGATCACTAGCCTATTCAAATGGAGATCAAGGGCATTGGCATCCCAAGAAACAAACCGTTCAGGTTAGAAAATATGTGGCTTTCACACCCGGATTTCATCAGCAACATTGGAAAATGGTGGGCTGAAGACCTGCAGATTCACGGATCATCTATGTTCCTGCTACATAAAATATTACAACACATCAAGCAGAATCTAAAGGAATGGAACCAAATGGAATTTGGAAATATTTTCACAAGTAAAAAAATTGTGGAAACCAAAATCCTAGACCTCAATCAAGCTTTGATCAGGAATGGCTTTCACAAAGAAAAAAGTGATCAAGCAGAGAAATACCACCAAGAATGGGAAAGGCTGTGCAAACAAGAAGAAATATTTTGGAAACAAAAATATAGAGTTCTATGGCTAAAAGAGGGAGAACACAATACTAATTTTTTCCACAGATCAACCATTGTGAACAGAACTCACAAGAGAATCTCTTCAATCAAGGATGAGAATGGACAAATTCATCAATCCCATGAGGAGATAGAAGCAGTGCTAGTAAAGCATTTTCAGGACATTGCCAAGGAAAACTTTTCAGGAAGATAACCTTTCATTAAGAATTTAATTAAAAACATACCTAAATTGTTATCCAGAGAGGACAATGGTAACCTCAACAGACCTGTAACTGAAAAGGAGATTAATGAGGTCCTTAAGGAAATGAAAAATTGCAAGGCACCAGGCCCGGATGGATTTAATGTGGATTTCTTCAAAGCCTACTGGAATATTGTTAAAAGGGATATTGTAGAGATAGTAGAAGGCTCTAGGCGAAACGATACCATTTTGAAAGCTCTCAATAATTCCTCTATTTCCCTTATTCCAAAACAAGATAATGCTCAAACACCAAAGAAATATAGGCCCATCACCTTATGCAATGTTGTCTACAAAATAATCTCAAAGGTGGTGGCCAATAGACTCAAACCCCTGCTACCCACGCTTATCTCTAGGGAACAAACAGGGTATGTTGAAGGAAGACAAATTCTAGACAACATAATTCAAGCTCAGGAGGTGGTTCACTCATTAACTGGAAACAAGAGAGCGTGAATGATCATGCAACTGGATATAGCCAAAGCATATGGTAAAGTGAATTGGATATACATCAAAAAAGTGCTCACAGTGTTTGGCTTTGATCATAATTAGGTCAGATGGGTCATTGCCCTTGTAACTTCGTCCAGCTTTTCAATTTTAGTGAATGGCTCTCCTTCTGAGCTTTTTCTCGCTTCCAGGGGTCTAATATAAGGAGATCCATTCTCTCCCTTTCTCTTCGTCCTCATGATGGAAGGGCTGGGGTAGTCCATCAAGCATGCAAGAGTAACAGGAAGAATTTGAGGTCTCCAACTTACAAAGAATGGCCAAGTTCTAACTCATCAACAGTTTGTAGATGATACCATGTTACATGGAATTCCTACAGTCAAAGAAGAACTTGCTTACAAACAGATTTTGGATGACTTCACGAAAGCCACAGGTATGGAAGTTAACCTTACCAAATCAAAAGTCTTTTTCTTTAACACTCATATTGCCATCCAGAGAAATGTCTCTAGAATTTTAGGCATTTAAAGAGAATCTCTTCCCTCCAAGTATTTGGGAGTTCCACTTACAGCTAAACCCCAACACAAGACTATATGGGATCCACTAATAACTAAAATGCAAGACAAGGTCAGGAAATGGACAAAAAGATCTTTAAATTTAGCTGGTAGGCTGGTTCTTACTAAAGCAGTTCTCCAAGCTATCTGAATCTTCATGCTATCAGCCCTCGCGACACCAATAGGAGTCTTGCAGCAATTTAGGAATATTCAATGAGACCTTCTGTGGGGCAAAGAGGATACTAGGAAAAAATGGGCTTTGGTCTCTTGGGAAAAGGTCTGCAAATCGAAAAACCAAGGAGGCCTACGTTTACACAACCCAAAGATTCTCAACAAGGCTCTAGGAGCCAAACTTTGGTGGAGGTGGGTTAAGGATCCTAAAGCTCAATGGGCAAGCATCTGGAAGGAAAAATATGCCAATGCCTGGCAGGATTCTGATATCATACGTATGACAGGAATAGTGAAAGGCTCCCCCATATGGACAAGGCCTGGAAGAATAGAGAAGTGGTGCAAAAAAATAGTTTCTAGGAAACCAGAGAGGGGATCAGGCACCTTCCTGGGAAGACAAATGGCAACAAGAACCAATTCTACTAAAGGAAGGATTTTTAGGCCTCAAGCAAGAGACTGCCAATCAAGGATTAGTAAAGGTGAAGTACTTTTGGGAGAACTCACATAATGGAGGAAAGTGGAGAATCTAGAAAAAAATTGAGGGCAGAGAAGAAAGAACCCTCAACAGTAAAGCAGAATCCCTGAAGAGACTGTTGGATCAGAGAATAATTTTAGTAATGGAAGGGGAGGACAAACTGAGATCGGGTAACAACAAAGAGGGCAACTTTAATATCAAGGAAGCTAAAGGTTTTCTCTTCAATATAGAATGCCAAGCCCCTAATAAAACTTGGTAGAAGCTTTGGAAGCACAAAGGCTAGATAAAAATCAAACATTTCATGTGGTTAGTTCACAAATTTTTTTTTTTAACCTGGGACAACCATAAAAAATGGGCATGGTGGGACCCTCTAGATGTCAACTTTGTGAGATCTAGGAGGAGACTATAGAGCATCTTCTCAACAGCTGCATTTTTATCGATAGGATATGGGAATTTTTTACCAACATCTTCAAACAGTCTGATAGAGACAAAGAAAGTATTGCCAACACTCTAAACAACTTGAGGAATAATTTTTCAGATAATGAAATTCTCAACTGTGTTTGGAATCTTCTGCTAAGTTTCATCATTTGGAATGTGTAGAAGGAAAGGAACAAAAGAATATTGAAATAGGAAAAGTCTACCTCTCTTAGCCTAGTGGAGCTGATCATAAAACAACTAATGGAGATAGTGGGCACCACGGTTAGGAATCTCCCCAAAAATCCTCCCTCAGTTGGAGAGTTGAGAATCCTCTAGCTGTTAGACTTGCAGGGGCTTATTCCTCAAGGGCTAGACAAGATAGCAAGCATGAGAGAAAAGGTGGATGAATTTTGGCATCCCCCCTGAAGGTTTTTTAAAGTGCAACATTGATGGAGCTTCCAAAGGCAACCCGAGTGATGTTGTTTTTGGGGGAGTTCTAAGGGATGATGCAGGTAGCATTATCTCCCACTTCCATGGTAACTTAGGAAAAGCCACTAACAACATGGCAGAACTAATGGCATTGGAACAATGCTTAAAATTTTTGATACATAGTAATTTCCAAAATGTCATAATAGAAGCAGATTCAGAGTTAGTAATAAATGCTGCCAAAAGAATCAGTAATGGAACAAGGCTGGAAAAGGTCACAAAAAATTGGAGGTTAACTAGAGTCCTTCAGATAATTCAAGTGCATCTACAGGAACTTCGTACTCTCAGATTTATTCATGTGAAGAGAAATGCCAACAAATTGGCTGACATTCTAGCCAACCAAGATGTTAGTAGCAAGGACAGTGCAGTCTTAAGGAGGTTGAATACAATGGTGCAGAGTAACCTGAAAAAAATCTACTAGAACCAGGCAGAGGAGGACAAAGAAGAGTACAGACGTAAAATGACAGATCCCAATTAGCAATGGTCAGCGGTCAGAGGGCTACACCAAGTTGGACAAAAAGGTGCACATTGATAGGTAAGACAAGGGTAGAGGTAAACTGGACCACGTTCAGGATAATTCTAAGAGATGGGCATCAGAGCTTCCTGGACCATAGTAAGTAGCATCAGAAAATTTCACATCATCCTAATTTTTCAGAGATGGAAGTCAAAACCGCCGTTGGGTAGTTTCATAGAGATCGCACCGCTCACAGGTTAAAAGTGGTTTCGGATTTTTGGTAGTGGTGCCATAGAAATCATGCCACGTGGTGGAAGGCCCAGCACATAAACCACTTTCCCCGCACCATAAAGGTCAATCACATCGGGCATGTGATTTTTTGCTCCGCCGTCTGATGGTGCAAGGTGAATCAATGCTCTAGATCTATTGTGCAGTTTGGTAGGGCTCGCGGGTTTGGTGTGGTAGGCGGTTTCACTGCAATCACACCACTTTTTTATTATGAGTGGTTTTTTGTTTATTGGCAATGATACCATAGATATCTTAACACATGGAGGATGGCTCGGTCCTTATACCACCCTCCACGCACCCTAAATATTGTCAGCTTCGAGCAGGAAATTTCCTACACAGTTGTCCAATTGTGCTTGGTAATTCAACGCTCTGGATTCAACGTGTTGTTTGGTGGGGCCATAGGGTTGGTGGGGTCTGCGGTTTCTTTGAGCAGTTTTGGTGGTGTGATACTTTGGGGAGTCATCCGTTTGCAGGGGGATGTGTTTTCCATCAGATCAGTTGGTGCCTTTTGATGGGGCCACATGTCTTGGTGGGCTTTTCACTTGGGTTTCTTGGATGTTTGTTTGTGGAGTTCATGCCTTTAGTTTGATGGGTTCAGCCAAAAGTATGTAATGAAATATTTTGTTGTTTGTTGTAGAGGGGTAATTCTTTTATTTGGCTTCATGCCCTTTGTTTCCCTATAACCTCTTGAAGTTCAGGGTTCTTGTATATTATGTAAATTTTTTCTCGATATTGTGAAATAGAAGGAAATACTCTTGCTTTAGCAAAAAACAAATCTTATGAGGGAACAACCCATTTACTTTTTAGTATCAAGAAGTTGTACAATTCTTATCCCTTAATTTTTTTTTTTGATACATCTTTTATGAGGGAGTTGTTGTCACCTAAAATTACATTTAAAATAATAAAGTAATACTTACATCAACAAATTAAAATTAGTAATAGTTAAAAAGTAAAGTAAGACATAAATAAAATGCTTCAAATTTCATAAATAATAAAATAATACTTACAACAAATTAAAAATTTGTAACATTAAAAAAACTAAAGTAAGACATAACTAAAATACTTCAAATTTCATAAATAATACAATAATACTTACATCAACAAATTACTAAATGGTAACAATTAAGAAAAACTAAAGTCGTCCAACAATAAAATACTTCAAATTTCATCTCAATTTACATCAACTTTATCTAGAAAGATAAAGTAATTAAAATTATAAAGAAATTAATTTAATTTTTGTTTTTGTAAGATTTGAAGGACTAATCTTCATCATGTCTAATATATCACTCTGATCATGGTGGGTAATTGAACCAGTGACTTCACATCAAGGAGAGCCTTACCAGAGCACTGGACCACCATCTATCCAAGATTCTGTGGAAAGTTCACTTTTAGGTATGAGGGAGATATGTAATTCCTTTTGTTGGCTTGACAGGGCCTGACATAGGTTCAGCGTTAATTAGCCAAAAAAATCCCTACACTACTGGCCCTTTCGGCATCAGCCCATGGAGTGTGGACTAAAGTCTCACCTAAAGCACTATGGGGGGGTGCTGGAACCACGTTTTTGCACCCTCAGATGGTTGTGAGGTAATTTGATTCCCTATATTACTACCTTCACGCAGGTCACTTTGCTCTAGGGTTGCAAGATGAGCCTTTTATTTTGTCCTTTAATACTTCCATGAAAGGGTATGATTGAACTTCATGCAGCCCTAGCCTTCTGCTCAAGTAGCTTCATGCTGCTATGGCATCGTGCCATGCAGATTCCCAAATTACTCTATGTGACTTGCTTATCTTATCCAATAATTTTAGTTATGACAACGTCAAAAAATAATCATAATTGTGTTCAATTATTCAATGTAATTGCATTCATTCATGCATCACGTAAGCATAATAAAGGAAATTCATACATATCATATAAAGATACAACAAAAGAACAAAGACACAAGAGTTGTAGAATATATTTCTTTATTAATATCTTCCAAGTGTTTACAACTTTGTCCACCTTCCGCACAAAGCTACAGGTGTCTGCGCACGCAGCTGCGGACCTCTACCCCAGGTCTCTACACACTCAGCTGCAGAACCTCTACCTACACCACAACCCAAAACTTAAAATTCCTACATCAAAGCTACGACTCTATTACATGTTCGATCATTCTATTGATGCCTGTTACTACTTAGAGAATAGCTCTTTTTATACAATCCCATGATCTGCGGACCATGGGTATGTCACTTACAGCTGACTTTACTTTACAAAACAAAGGGCAGACTACCCTTTATGCTACATAACACTTTCACACTTTCTGACCACGAAATACGAGGTCTTTAGATTTTTATTACAAAATTTGACTCAAACATGGGCTTTTAGCCCCAAAACTACCCTTGGGGGATCCCGCTCCCAACAGGCACCCAACACAATCATCATGACTCACCCTAAAGTTACTTGGTAGGCATAAAGATCTTTGCACAGAGCCCATCCAGCTCAACCCGTATGAGTGCTACCTCGGTTGTTCACTGAGCTGCCACCTACTTCACATCTTCCATTGTCTTCTCAGTCATTGCTCCTATGCTCTCAGCCTGAATCTTAATTTGTTGCATCACTTGTAGAGTCACAAGCTTGTGTTCAATATTTTATGTGATTGCGTAAGCTTCCTCCAGCCAGGGCTTTAGTCATGCCTTTAACACTGCTTCCTTGTGCAACACTGCATCCACCTGTTCCTTCAAGTGCTTGGCCTCCCGCAACTTGGCGAGCCTCTATGTCAGCACGATGGTTCGCGTTGTGCCCTTAACTTGATCGTAGCACTCTTGTACCTTGTGCACTTCCGTCTTCAACCTCTATACATTTGGGTCCTCCTGCAAGCTTATTAGGACCTCAAATGATTGCTCGAACAACTGTGTGTAGTCTTCTACTGCACTTTCCATGATCATGATTGCCTCTGTGATAGTGGTCGCCCACTGTTCCTTTACTTCTAGCGGTGTGGAGGGATGGGCCCTTAGTTGTAGCTTCGAGATTTGCAGGTTCAACTCCAGTTGAACATGCACTATCTCCGTCCGAGTGTCCTGCACCCCTATGGCCAAGTTGCAGATGTAAACCTCGAATGAATTTTCCTCCGAAATGGCCAACTCTGGGACCATTCTGCATGCCTCCTCAACTACTTGCATGATCTTCTTACTATGGATGATTGCCTCAGTCTTAGTGGCGATGGCAAAATTGCTTTGTATGGCCATCTATTCATTGTTGATCTGTTGTTCGCTGATCACCTAGAGGGTGCAGTGCTCTTAGGCCCTCATTTGTGCAATTTCTCCATCTTGCAAGAGGTGGAGCACTTCACATGGAAGTGCTACCAGGTTCAGCCCAAATCCCTTCAAGGCACTGACAGTAGGCCTGTCAGCCTCATTTTCCGTGGTAAGTGCTCAGTCCAGTAGCACTACCGCACTAGAAGCCTTCGTGTGTAGCATATCGGTAGCCTCTAAAGTGTCGAAGGCCAAGCTAGTAGACGCCATACTAGCCTGCGACATGCGGATCTGTAGCTCCTGTAACCTGGTCTGGATAACCCTTAGTATGATCTATGATGTTGTTCAAATTTCTGGAGGGCCTCCACAGTGACATCTCTGACTGTGTCACCGATATCATGTAAATCACCCTCCATCAATGTGATAGGGTCCAACGAGGTCTTGGTCACCTTGAAATTCTTTTTGGGCCCTCCCTTCTCCAGCTCTCTTGGGCACTTAATGTGAGCGGACATCTACTGAGGATCCACTTCATGTTGTTCTGTGTCTTCCTCTTCTGTCGCAGGTGAAGGCAACTGTGCACCTTTGTCAGAGCCAAGATCTATGCCACTTGCCTATTTACACACTTGTTTTTCTGCCTGTTCCGACTAGGCCTTCTCAGTGGCCTCCGTTTTCCTCTTCACGACCAGCTGCGCCATCTTCAGCTTGGCCTCCTCCTTCTTCTTCTGTGTGGCAGACTTACATCCACCCATCATTAAGTCTGTGGTAGTGTGCCACTACATCAGCCATTGATTGAGCACAACATCAACGTCGTCATCTGTGGCTAGGTTTGGCATGTTGTACCACTTCTGCACAGGGTCACTGAGGGCAACAATTGCGGCTTGCAATTGATGGCCATCTTGATATTAATTTCCATCAAGATCTAGAAGATCTTGTTTTCCCAAACTCGTTGCATATCCTTGGTTGCCCACATCGGAGTGTACTTCGCTGCTTGAGGGATATCGAGCATGACCGAAGGGAACTGGCTATCCTCTGGTAGCTCCCATGCTACCAGCACAATCGACAGCGAGAGCCATGTGTAGTGGAATGTATTGCTTTACTCTTTCACTTTGCGGTAGTTCTTTAGGAACTCTCTACCAAGGTAGTCCGACGAGTTAAACTGGACTCCCTCCACGCATAATTGTGCGAGCGTAATGATAGGTGCTGACACCTCATCAGTGTGGCACTTCCACGTCACTTTCCCTATAAGGATCTGCATTTCCACCTTCATAGCGGGGTCATAGATTCTAGAGATAGCGTACCCATGCGGCATGTTCATCGACTTGAATTTCTCCTTCATTGGTTCTGCAAGAGCCTGCTCGACACCCTTGTCGTTGAGGATCATTACTGGATTCTCACTTGTATATGGCAAGCGTGTTATTCAGTGAATCAACATATTTGTGATGGGTATCAGCTCCTCTAGCCACAGACACCCATCATGCACCAAGCACAACAGTTGCTTGATGACCAAGACTATCACCGGGGTGCAGTTATTATGCGGCACCAAGAGTAGGTTAAGAAATCCTGCCTCCTTTACCACCTTGAGCCATGTCCGCAGCTCCAAGGTATTCATTCTCATATTTTTATCTATGATATGGTGCATCAACTACTCGGTCACCAGGTGCGAGAACCTCTTGTGGGCCGCCAAGTCCCAATCTTCAAGCTTCAGTATTGGCACCCATGCCAAACGCAGACCATTAAATGCAATTTCATCTGGTAGCAGAGGGGTTTGCAGTGGAGTCTTACTCTCATCAATGTCCTTTCAAACCTTGGACTTAGGCTTGTGCAGAGGGACATACTCCGGAAACCACGTAATAGGGTCCGCACCCTGGGTTTCAACCTCCTCTACTTCAACTCCCACATCCTCATCGTCCATTGGGATATCTTCGCTATCTTCCTCCTCTGCTTCTAGATTTATAGCCATGCCTCTCTCCTATGCAGTGGGTGTTGGTGGGTTTCTCTTTGGCGATGCATGCACCTGTATGGCAGGCTACTTGCCCTTCTTGTCCTTCACAATTTCCTTGGTTGGGGTTGGCTTTAGTCTTTGTATCCGTGGTGATTTGGGGAATCTTACTAATACATGTACAACCTCTCGGGTGGCTTCTTCAGCCCCCATAACAATTTCCTTCACATTCTCCTCGGCTGCCGCTTCTTCAATGTCCATAGGTTCTGTGTGTGTCGACATGATGCTATTCACTAGTTCTTGTGTCTCCTTTGACAATTGTTCAAACATCGGACTCACTATCAGAGCTTGAAAGAATTCATGGGTCATGTGCACCTAAGAGTGCAACAACTCAATTCTCAAAATGCCAAGTGTTTTTCGCTAGTTAGCCACTTGCAATTTATAGGGCATTTCAAATTCAAATCCAACTATTCCCCCGAAAATTGGTTCATTAATGTCGGATTGGCGGTAGATTTCCAATCATCTAAGCCATAAATTTCTTCTTAAATTTCAGCTGCCCACTCCATTTGGCCTCACTTCTACTATCCTTTCATGAATAGTGACTTTAATGGTCACTTTCTAGCCAACCTGCATGATTTCTCCATGGGTAGCATAGCTCCCTCCATGTTGTCGCGCACCTAGTGACACTTCCTTGCTTTGCACCATTCTCCAATTGCACATCTCCCCAACCTGGGCTATGTAGTTTATAGTCCCGCACCTCCTTTCAGCTACCTAGAGTGCTAATATTGTGCTACCTTCATTTATTCACATGATGGGACCGTCGATGTGTGGTTTCAAGTGATTGTTATTCACCTTTCATGGGAAGGGTTCTCCATTCAATTTTACCAGCTGTACCGCTCCTCTATCAGTAATCTCTTTAGTAACATAAGGCCCTAACCAGTGCATCCTAAACTTCCCTGGAAATTTATCAAACTTACTATCATATAACAAAACTAGGTCATTTACCTTAAATGAGCGCAACTTAATGTGTCGATCATGCCATGCCTTTTCGCACTGCTTTTGGACCTGCTGGTGAAATCCACTAAAAATCTGTCTTCTTCGAGCTCATCCAATTGTGCAAGCCTCTCCTCTAGGGCTCTGTGATCCATCATACCTATGAGCGTTGTTATGCGCAGAATAGGCACAATATATTCCATGGAGATTACTACTTCAGCACCATAGACGAGCCTAAATCGATTTTGTCCAGTCAACTTCTTGCATGTCATTTGATAAGCCCATAATACTGCAGGTATGCGTAGGTCCCAATCACTTCGTTGAGCATTAAAAACCTTGGTCACCACATCTTCAAGCACATTTTTGAATGCTTCCAACGTCACGTTAGCCTGTGAGTGATAAGGTGTGCTCTTCTGATGGTATACCTGTAACTCCTCCGTCAGCGCGCTGATTGTCTCATTCACGAAGTGTGTACTTTGATCAGTCATTAAGATCCTCGAACATCCAAATTATGTCAATACATGCTCAAAGAGGAACTGGCTACGCTTGTACCCAAAGAGACAAATACTTCATTACGGTGATAATGTACCTTGCTCCTATCTTTCGTTGTGACTAAATGGGTCCCACAAAGTTGATTGCCCAGTTCTCAAAGGGTTGCAATGTCATCTAAGGATTCAAAGACATCTCATCCCTCTGTGATGGCCTGCCAATCCTTTGACACACATCACACACCTCGCAATATGCTTTTGAGTCCTGATGGAGGGTTGGCCACCACAACCCTACACATAGAATCTTCTACAAGCTCAATCTCACTGCATAATGTCCTCCCGCGGCACCCTCGTGAGCGTCCGCAAGGATGTTGCTTCTTTCAAACTCTAGTACATACCATCAAAATATCTCATTAGTCCCCATCTTTTACAGATGCCCAACAATGACAGAGAAATTTTCCACGCGCATCACTAATTCATTCTTCTACTAGACAATGTATCCTTTCAGTGTAGTACCTGTCTTTAGAAACTATATTATATCCTCAAAATGACCATCCATGACACATACTCCAAATAGTTGCATGTCAAGCAATACTCCTTCCAAGTTAGCGGGTTCCTCCCCTGTTTCGATGCACGACAAATGGTCTGGTCCTGCATTGAATCGTCTAGGATCCACAACAACTTCAAAATCATATTCTTGGAACAATACGAGCCACCTACAGATTCTCCCCCCCAACACAGGCTTATTGAGCAGGTACTTAATCGAGAAGTGATCCATATACATCTTAAAATAACCTCCCAGCAAGTAATGCCTATACTTGTGGAGCACATACACCATAGTTATCCCTTCGCGTTTAGTGGTAGAATAGTTATTCTCTACTTTGGATAATATTCAACTTGTGAACATGACAGGATGGTCCAAGCCTTCTCTACCAGCCTGTGCCAGTACTGCTCAGAGTGCTATACATGATGCATCCACATGTACATGAAACTCTTTCTTCCAATCTGGGAATACTAAAATCAGTGCGGTGATCATCCTTTCTTTCAATATATCCAAGATCTTCTTGGAGTTATCATTCCAATAGAATGTGACATTCTTCTTCAACAATATCTCTATAGGTGCAGTGATCTAGGCATAGCCTTTGATAAACTTTCTATAATACCCCGTATGTCCCAGGGCAGCATGCAACTACTTCACACTCCATGAGGCTTCCAAGTTTAGTATCACCGGAATATCCGTGGGGTGATATGTAGAGCCCGCAAATATGTAGACTCCGTGAGGCTTCCAAGTTTAGTATCACCGGAGACCACATGCCCCAACAAGTTTCCAGAAGGAACACAAAATAGACAATTCTTGAGATTGAGCGCGATCTTGTATCTTTGGTAGGTATCCATCATTAGGCACGAGCATGCTACATGGTGCTTAACTATCCCAAACATAACCAGTCATCAAAATATACCTCCAGGAATTTATGAATAAATTGCTTCAACAACTATGCACGAAAAGATTGCAGGTGCATTCTTCAATCTAAATGGCATTACAATGTACTGAAAACAACCCCATCAATTCATGAAGGTCGTCTTGCTCCTATCCTCTAGTGCGAACTGGTGGTACCCAGACAACCCATCAATGGAGGAATATGCTTCCTGGAAACATACATTGTCCAACACTTCATCAGTGAAAGGAGTTCGGAAAGGATCATGTACACAAGTGTCATTTACCTTTCTGAGATCCACACATATCCTTATTTCATCCTTCTGCTTCTTCTCATGTACCACTATTAGACTTACCCAGTCAGATTCTTCCATAGGCTCAATGATGCCTGCCGCGAGCATCTTGTCTGGATCTAAGCGGACCTTCTCCTTACATGTCAAATTGAGATGGTAGGATCTTTGCTTAACCAACTTCATGTCAGGCTTCAACCTAATCTTCATCATTCCTAGGTCCCTAATTATCCCCTTTAGATCCATGAACTTGGTAGGGAATAAGTCCTGGTATTTGTGGAGAAATTCAGTGACCTTATACATTGTCACATCATCCCAGTAGTTTACAGTCTTCACAAATTTGGGTTCAGCCTTTGTACCAATGTTTACTTGTTTCATTTTCAACGACGCGGTTATATCAGGGTTCTCAATCTACAATGCTTGAACCTCACAGTGACCCTTTTTTTCTGTAATGTTAATATTCCATGGATCCTCATCCTCTTCTCCAACAGTCACATTATAACATTCTAGAATGTGACTTAGCTGAGTAACCCATTTAGGCTGAATCAGGTCGAAAGGATCCTACAAAATCCTAAAGATTGTTGCTTTCACTTCTTGTAGTGCTTCATCAATATTGTCAAACCCATCCTCAAAATTGAATGTCATCATGAATCCATCACACAGGATATCCCATTCTCTTGTCACATGGCAGAGCTTGGTTTCTACATACCAATTCATCAGGACAATATCCAGGGTGTGACAAAACAAGTGCACCCATTCAACTTGGTGATTTTCTCTGTAAGCCTGGGTCCATTTGGCCAAATGCATGCGCGGATCATCCTACCATCATACTTATCTGTCATTCACATCTTCGGCTTTCAAAAGTGAGTTCTCATCATTCTCTTTCATTCGCGCCAATCATCAAAGCTTCCCTTCTGCGTACCCCACCATCTTGTAGGTGTAGCCTGTAGTGCCCAGTCTAGCACCTCAAAGTGTTGATTTTCTCGTACCTCCCTTTCAAATGCATCCAAAAAGAGATCTACCTCATTCAAACCATCATAAGTAGGTATATTTTGTACCTCTAAGGACACACAGTGCAACGATCAGGTCATCATGCTACAGTTCAACATAGTCACTTCATGTAACCAGTTCTTCTAGCGCTCTAACTCTTCATTAGAGTTTGAGGTGTAGGAACTCTCGTGATCCAATGTAATCCATCCATCTATGGTAGGATTTACCCAATATTGATCTCGTGTTGTTATCTTATAGATCTAGTCCAAATCATCATCACTCTCATACATGCGGACTGGTTTCGTATAGCGCAATCCCTCAGTAGGATTTAGAGGTACTATGTGGAGTGATTTATTCTCAAATATCATCTTCCACTTCATCAGATTGATTACCCCATTCATATCAGTGGCCCAGTCAATTCCTAGGAGTGTAGGATAGGGATTGTTGTCATCCACTATCTCTATTAGTTCAAAATCAACCAGTGCGCTCGCTCCCCCAATATCCACAGTCACACCCTATAGCTACCCCATGGGGATGACATTCTATTGATTGGCCATCCTTAGTTGAATCAAAGACCATTATAGCATGGGTCTCCCCATTTCATGGCCAGTCTCATCTCTCGTCCCATCCTTGTTCTATGCTTGCCAATCTTTCATACTACGCATAGCTCATCCAACGTAGTTCCAATGCATCTATTGATGAGCTCTTGTAACCCTTTCATAGCCTTAGTATCGCGCAATAACTTCATACAGGTCTCCAAGAAAGTTGTAAGCATAGAGGGGTCCATCTCCTACTCAGGCTTATCCTTGCTTCCTGAGGTGGAGGCCTCAGCAAAGCTCTTCTTAGCTTCTGTGAAGGTTTCATGTGCACACTCCAAATCAAACTCAGCCTCCTTCACTGGAGCTTTGCAAACCCATGTACTGTCTTCTAGTTGTTTCCCCTTGTCATCTCCTGTCGCGATTCCACTTCTGAGCACTATTTTTACATTTGGATCCTCTTCGCATGGCTCAGACCTCATCATCTACAGGTTCTGAGTTGGAAGAGGTGGTAGTGCCCCTTTATCACATATCCTAGCTATTAGTGTAGGATAGTCTCTTATTTCATGATCAAACAATGTACAATACCTGCACGATGGACGTGTTGGGCTAGTGCAATCGCGGGCATAGTGTCCTGGCCCTCCAAAATTGTACCAAATCAACTGTCCTTGACCTCTACCAGGTCCTCCTCCACCTTGACCTCATCTGCACCCCTGAAATCCTATCCGCACCATCCCTACACTCTGGTCAGGGGGCGCGTTTTGGCCTAAACCCTATAAGAAAGAGTTCTATCCATCATCAATTCATAGCTCCTACAAGTATGCTCATCATGCCCTACTAACCTACAAAAGTTGCAGAATAGCCATTGTGGTGCTTTTACAAACTTCTGTAGCAAGTGACAATTATCTGTGGCATGTTTTCTTTCTACCTGACAGATAACGCACCATAATGCAAGTCCTGTGCTAGGTCCTACTTGAGCTTCTGGCCATAAAGGCATCGATCCTCCTCCTCCAATATAGTTCATAAAGACCGGGAAATGGTGCTTATCATTCCCCTGACTCCTGCATTTCGAGCACCATACCTCCTCACGTACCTTTGGTCAAACCGTCTTATCCTACTTCAAACATTGGATCTCAAGGCATAGATTCTTCATTTGCGCATGGATCTATTGAAACCCTAGATTTGGATCTTACATCAGAGTCTCATGTAGTATCATGGCAATTTCCAAAGCCTTCACCTGAGTTGTTATCTTCTACTACCATAGCGCAGCCCTTAAGTGTGGCAGGAGCGAAGTAACAAACCACTCACGATGTTGTCCATCTATCAGGTTCATGTTGGCTTTGCGGAAAGTACATTTCAACCTTTGATCTAGTTCCAAAGGTATCTCGCCTCAGTTGCATCGTGATTTCTTTGAATCCCACAATTAGTTGCGCCTCATATCTAGGCCTACTAAATTATTTATTCAGTTTTGTCTGGATTTCTACCACTCCAGCATTCAGGTTATCATTAGAATACTTAATATACCAGGTTAGCGCACGATCTTGCAGAGCACTAACACCTGTTGCCTTTTTTATATGATCATCTCTAACACCTTGTGCTTCCGATACAGCCCTCACAACGAACCAGAATTGGTCTGGGTCCTCATTTCCCAAGCCTTTGAACAAAGGCAACTTCACTATATTTGCCATACTGAACTGTGGTGGAGGTGGAGTTGGTACGGGTGAAGTTGGAGGTGATGGTGGTGAAGTCGGAGGTAGTGTGGACGAACGTGATATTTGCGAGAATCCTTGTCTTATTAATTGAATATCACTTCACGAAGAAACCTTCACTATTTCTTCCTCATCACCTCGCAGCGGTGAAATCAATGGACTATACTCTTTTTCCTTCGTTCCTGTAAGTTTTTCCACTTTGTGTAGTTCTAAAAATTAAGGTAGCTACATAACCCATTTTTCACACAATAGCATTTTAATCCAGGTATTCAAACTTTTTACGTACTTACCTCACGATCTTTTGAAAAATCGCTGCTCCACCTCGCTATAGTTGACAGAGTCGTGGACCGCCATGAACTCATGGACCTTCCTATCCAACTAGTGCCCGATCTCCTTCTTAGTTAGATTCTAGTGATACGACATCGCACATCTCTTATGCAGATTCCAGTCTTGACAACAGAACCATTTGTTGGCTTGAGGGGTCCTGACCTAGGTTCAATGTTAATTAGCCAAAAAATTCCCTACACTATTGGCCCTTTCGGCATCAGCCCGCGGAGCATGGACTGCAGTCTCAATCAAAGCAATATGAGGGGATGCTGGAACCAAGTTTATGCACCCTGAGTTGGTTGTGATGTCATTTGATTCCCTCTATTCCTGCCTTCAGCAGGTCACTTCGCTCTAGGGCTTGCAAGACGAGCCCTTTATTCTATCCTTTAATACTCCCATGAAAGGGTATGATTGACCTTCGTGTAGCCCTAGCCTGCTTCTCAGGTACTTTCACATTGTTATGGCAGCGTGTTGTACAGATTCCCAAATTACTCTAAGTGACTTGCTTATCTTATCCAATAATTATAGTTATCACTGTGTAAACATATAATCATAATTATGTTCAATTATTCAATGTAATTGCATTCATTCATGCATCACATAAGCATAATAAAGGAAATTCATACATATCATATCAAGATGCAATAACAGAAGAAAGACAAGGGAATTGCAAAATATATTTCTTTATTAATTTCTTCCAATTGTTTAAAACTTTGTCCACCTTGCACACATAGCTATTGGGGTCTGTGCACTTAGTTGCAGACTTCTACCCTAGGCCTCTGCAAACTCAGCCTCAAAGCCTCTACCTACGCCACAACCGAAGACTTAGACTTCCTACTTCAGAGCTACAACTCTCTTACATGTTCGACCATTCTATTGATTCCTTTTACTACTTAGAGCTTAGCTCCTTTTATACAATCCCATGGTCCAAGGACCATGGGTAGATCTCTTACAGCCAACTTATTTTACAAAACTATGGGTGAGCTACCTTTTATGACACATAACACCTTCGTGCTTTGCGACCACAAAATGTAGAGTCTTTACATTTTTATTACAAAATTTGACTCAAACATGGGCTTTTAGCCCCAAAACTTCCCTTGGGGGATCCTGCTCCCTACACTTTTACTACTTAATTTGGAGTATATTATTAATATTATCTGATATGTAATTCATTTTAAACTTAGTTAACACGTAACATTTAAAAGAAAATATATTAATAAAAACAAATTAGTATCAATCATAGATAAAATATTTGGATGTCCAAGATAAATAACATAATTTGATATTATTTTTATTTAGAGAAAAATAAATTAATTTAATTTAAATATTTTGTTTTATTTTCTCTTTCCATTTAGAGATAGATGTGTAATTTATTATGTTCTTGACTAATATATCACCAATATACAATGATATTAAACTTTAAGTTGCAAACCATTTTTATAGTCCATTGTCATAAAAAAAAAATTCCTCAAGATATTTGATATGTGATCTACCTCGATGCTTGGTGCTTGATAGATCCTTGATTAATATATATATACTCTCTCTCTCTCTATGTATATATACATATATAAGTGTGTGTGTGTGTGAACTTTATCATGTGTTTTTGAATGAAAAATGTATTTAATTCCTTAAAAAAAATGTGAAATGATGCTAAAATGTAAAAATGAGTTTTTTTTTTAACCATACGAATTAGAGAGTTAGAGAGAGAGAGAGTGGAAGAGCTAACATTGAAATATTTTACTTAACATGGGTAGTAAAATATTTTATTCATTAACAACATTTTACGTAATAAAAGGTTATTTTATTAAGTTATTTTTAAATATATGTTGATATTATTGAATATTAAAATATTTTATTTATAACCAAAATTAAATATTATTATTATTATTAATACTATAAATCTGACATATTAATTTGATATTAAAATTTTGAATGAATTACAAATCTTTTATTATTTTTTTTCATAAAATAATTGAACTTTTTGACATTTAATTACTTCTTTTCTTTCTCGATTAAAATAACCAAATGTGTATATTCATTTTTTTAAACCAACTTTGTACTTTTATTTAGATAAATCTTATTTTTATTTTTAAAATGGTAGCTCTCAACTCCAAATTGAGCACGGACAAAATCACAAATTGCCCTCATACTAAATTGTATAATATGTCTTTTGATATAATAATTGAAAAATATTAATAACAAAAAAATGTGTAAATCAAAAATCAATTATTTCAATATACTTATTGACTAGATAATTTTAACATTATATATATAATGATAGAGTTTATTTTTCTATTCATATTTTTTTCGGGAGAAAAAAGAAATAACAACTTTCTATTATAAAAAATATTTACATATAGCATAGATACCTCTTTCATATACCCAAAATACCCATGTACCCATCAACATATTGCACACGTCTACGGTACTATCATAAACTCTATATTGACATTTGTTGTCACAACTCTGCTTTTATTGAAATAGAACATCAATATAAAAAAAAATACATTTTATACTTATTTTTATTCATTGACTTATGTGTAATATTAGTATATCTATCATTCAACATATTCTTATTGTTGTTTCTACGACTATATGGTGGATAATATATTAACCTATCTATTAGAACCATTTCCGTTTAAGCGTTAAATAACTATATGCCCCCTTTTCAAGCTTGTTCTATCAACTTGGGTGTAAGCTAGATAGTAAGAGGTTGGTCCCTCATAACACAATCGATATTAGAACTTTAACTCTATGTATAACACCACAGACATCCGTAGCACATCCATGATCATGTACCCATTATGTCTTTTTTTTCTTAAATTCGATTTATCATAATACTAGGAATATACTTATGATGTTTTCCTACTATGTTATATGAGGGTGTGTCCTTCCATGGTTTGGTTTACGTGATTTGACTTCCCTCCTTAACTTATGGTCTAAAATTATTTATTTACAGGTGCACATTTAACCCTTTTCGTTGAATAACTATATTACCTCCATTTCTTTAATGTTGTTTAACCTAACTCACCTTGGGAATTGCAAGATTCACTCTATTTTTTCCACGTCCACCTCCTTCACATTGAACACATGTAATGCATTGCGAAACATTTCACGTTGAGTTGAGAGTATTTTGATCCAGGGTGCAGATCAATTTGCCTAACCCTAATCTCCCTATGTCATAAACATTTGGGAATTATGTTTCCTTATATGCTGCCCTCTATGCGTTGCTCTAGAAACCTTCTTTGGTGTATGGATTCCTAGTGGCATACAAGAGTCATGGTGATGGTGTCATCCTTTCTCTCCTTACACTCGTCATTCCTCCTTACTTTCCTTACTTTCCGGGTAAAATTTTCTTCTCTTTAGCTACATTGTTGCGCTCCCTTATTATGGTGTTTCCATGAAGGGTTTTTACCTAATTCTAACTTATCACATGTTTAGGTCGCTATCTATCTACAGTTAGTGTATAACGCTTCTGGTGAAGTTTTTTTCCCTCTATTCATATTTCGTTCACTATAGGTAAATCTTCATACCCTCATTGACTCACCTTTTTTTTTTTTTTTCTCTTTTCTCTTCTATGTCTTGGAAAGAGTACAGTTCTCCTGATTAATATCTCTCCTTGATTACGTAGGGAATTTGGAGGAAGAACAAGGGAACCACTTTATAATATCGTTGGAAAAGAGATTTCGACACAATATCTCTCTGAGTTTGTTTCTCAAGGCCTGGTAATGATTTTTTACACGATATTATGCATACTTTTCATGGTTTGAATAATTTTCCCCTTCATCGATGTTTACTAGACGATTTATATTTTGTGGCAGGTTCCAGGGGTGCTAGCACTTCGGTTTTCTGCAGGCTTGAGCAAGTAAGGGAGTGGATTTTTTTCTTGTGTTTAAATTCTTTTTTCCCATTAAGGCTGACTTTGAGCTATAACATAATCTAAAATCATACTCTATCTCCTTAATTTGACAGGTAACCACTCCTTATTCCGGTTATGCTCCTGGGCAGCAAGATCACCTTGTCATCTCTGATATTCATCCTTGCGTTTCTTTTGTTTCAATTTGGTTAGTCTTGTTTTTCATAAAAGAAGATGTTGGAATTTATTACCAATCAGTGAATTAATCATAACATGAGCTTTATGGCCATGCTCAGGTTTAATTGTCCTGAAGTCGAGTAAATTTTGTCCTATCAATTTCCTCCCTTAGGTTGTCAGCACCAATTTGAAATGAAATTGTATATTATTATTTTTTTAGTCTGTTCCGAACTGTTTAAGTCTTTAAACCCCAACTATTGAGCGCTCAGACCCAGAATTGCTGGTTGGTAAGGCGATGGTCCTTATGTAACGGAAAAAACCTTTGGGACTTCTGATAATGGCATCATCTGTTTCCTCATTGTTTTTTAATACTTACCTTATTATGCTCAGTCTATATCGAGGAAATTTAAGTTTTCTTGCATCCCTATATGTTTCTTCCCTTCTTTGCCTGATGTAATCTTAATGATTGCAATTTCTTTACCATTAATATATAATTCATTTATCTAGTTTTATTACATTTCCTGGTCATTCTTTTATCCATTCCACCATTAGGAATTTTTTTTTCTTTATGCAACAATATAAGACACAATTGTTTCCTACTAATACTTATATTTGTTCTTTAGTTACTAATCTATTTCTGGAAATTGCATGTATTAACTTATTTCGAATGGATAATCTTATTGTGTTTTGTTTATAGATCTTGGTTACTACCATACTTTATTAGATAAATAGAAGTAAGTACATGTTCGACTGATTTTCGAACTATGTTATACTTATTATGTAATTCATTACTAGCTTAAATTAGGCCATTAGCACACACTCGTGAATCAATTCTTTCCTATACACTAGAAAAAAAATTCTCATAGGTTTATGTTTGATTTTGACTATCAATTTAATGTTGGCCTACTTAGATTCAAAAATTGTGACCTATCCTGTCTTCCTCCCATTCTTTCCTTTGGTGATTTCCTACTACCCCTGTAAGGATCTCAAATCTGTATCCCCCTCACCTATTTCATTCTCAGGATTGTCTACGGACAGAAAACCCACACACAGTAGGAATTTAATTTTATTGTTATCATTCCCTTATATCGTGTTAAACTTGATTATTTATACTCTCGTTCCTACTCATCCTTTTTGGTGATTATTCGACCTCGCTAGTCGTGAGGACTACATCCCCTCTTACTAAATAGTATTTTTTTTATAAATTATATGCACCTTAACCATAGTAGATTATTCCATGCAACGGATTCAATCTAGTAATACATGACATAAGTGGAATCGTTTTTCACACCCAGAAGATTTTCTAATTACTACACGCATGTATCATAGTTGTAGAAAAGGTTCTTGAACAACTAAATTTGTTATCCCAGATCACATGCATGCTAGCTGTAAAATCAACCTATGAGTAACTATATTTATTATCATAGGAAGTTTTTAGTTGTTATCCCAGATCACATGCATGCTAGCTATAAAATCAACCTATGAGTAACTATATTTATTATCATAGGAAATACAGATATTAGCTGTAGAAAACAACTTGTAAGTGGCTAAATTCATCATCTTAGCATACATGCATAATAGATGTAGAATTCAATCTATAAGTAGCTAGATTTTCCTTCAAAGAGTACATACATAATGGCTATAGAATTTAGTTTATAAATAGCTAAATTTATAATCACAGATTATCTTTATCCTCATCGTAGCATCAATTCTCTAGTAACTGAATATATATTGACAACATTCCCACATATTTACTTTCATTAATAAAATATGATAGAATAACCAACAGTCTAACCAGTATCACCGCGAAGGAAAAAGCTTGAGAATCTTACACCTTCACCACCCAACCTTGAACTGAGCTCCTTCAGTGCACCCCTAAGTTGAGATACACCTCTCAGGGTATCAACAACCCCTACTGATCCATTCAATAGGTATTTTATACCTTTCTTCCATGATTGATTTTCCTTCGACAACGTCCTGCTTTTGTGGTCCTCTATGTCCATTTTCGTAGGCTTTTCCTGAAAAGCCCACTTTTCTCTCCCGTGGCACTTTATTCTTATCGAGGATTACCATATTTTGCTATCTAAGTGATTGAATGGATTTTCCCTCTCATGCCTTAAATATTATCTAGAATCTTTAACATGGAAGAGTTATCTCAATCTCATTTACTAATGTGATTTTTGTTTTTCTCTCTTTAGCAAGAATCTCGTACTTAGGTGTCTCATTCCCAAGTTATTTCAATCAATTATTTATTTATTAATAAAATTATTTATTTACATAGGTTTCTACCATTCATTCTAACATAACTCACTCTAATCAAAGAAACAACATTACAACAATGTACGGGTATTACATTATTCCCCCTTTTTTATTCACATCATCCCCATTGTTTATTTACCAGTTACTTCCCCTTCAAACATTGTTAGATAATTCTTATGCCTCTCATATTCTCACTCCCATGTAGCCTCTTCGGGAATAATATGCTTCCGTTGCACTTTATCCCGAACGACTACTCGATTCTGAAGTCAGATCTCTTTCCGTTCAAGGATATAAAGAGGTTATGCTAGAAATTCTCCTTCTTGTTCCACCTATAGAATTTTCCAATGAATTATATGAGAGTTATCATGTACATATTTCTTAAGTAAAAAACATTATGCTAATGCTAATGATAATTGAAAAACATTATGAACTTTAATATGACTGGGTAATACTAATTCATAAGCTATGTGTCAAATTATGTCCATAATTTGAACGACCCATAAAATTGTAGTGCTAATTTTGGACGGGTTCTCGTTCTTAAGGTACTTTTCCTTAGTTTCACCCTAAAATAAATATGATCTGCAATCTTGAACTCCCATTGTGTTCTTTTTTTATGTGTCCTATTTTGTTTTAACATTCTATTGAATCCTTCTTACTATTTGCTCCATTTGCTGCAAGGCATCCCACCCTAGTATCATTCTATCCTCCAGATGAATTGAAATAAGAGGCATATGGAATTTTGTTCCATACATGGTGACATTTTATAGTTGTTATTATAGGAAATTTCTGTTAAATGGATAAAAATATTCCCATATAGTTCGCTTGTCCATGACATATATCCTTAGCATGTCCTCTAAAATTTGATTGGTTCTCTTAGTTTTCCCATCCGTTTGAGGATGGGATGTAGTGCTGAAATTTAGTTGAGTTCCCATGCCCCAAAATAATACCTTCAAAAACTTTTAGGTGAATTTCACATTTCTATCTGACACTATCATCTTGGGTATTCCATGTAATCAAAAATTCTCCTTCATGAAGATATTAACAATCTATGTCATACCATAAGTAAATTGTACTTGTATGAAATGGGTTTCCTTACTTAAGGTTTCTACCACTACGATGATGCACTTGTATTCCCTCTGGGTCCTTGGTAGTCCTGTGGTAAAATCTAAATAAATTATCTCCCCTTTCCATCTAGGGATTGGTAGTGGATGTAGCAAACCCAAAAAGGTGTTGATGTTCAATCTTTACCTATTGACACTCTAAACACTTTAATAAATATTTAGCCACATCTTTAAGGGATGTATGATTGTAGCTAGCTCTAAATTGTATACAACATAATTCCTTTCATATGTTTTCAACTTTCTACACTCATAAGATATCACTCAATTGTCTTGCATTAAAACTCCACCTAGCCCCTCCATATATGTGTCAATGCAAACTGTAAAAGCTTTTTTTAGGTCTACAATATTTAATATGGGAGCCATTGTAAGTAGGTATTTCAACTTATCAAACCTCTCCTCACATTTTGTAGTCCATTCAATTTTTACTCCCTTTTTATGAAAGGATGTGATAGGATATGTTAGTTTCATGAATCCCTCTATAGATTTGCGGTAATATCCTATGATTCCCATAAATGATTGGACAACATACACATCCTTTGGTATGAGCCAATTTACCATGGCCCTAACCTTCTCTAGGTTAATCGCTAGTCCGCCCTTTGAAATGATGTGGCCCAAATATTCTATTCAGATTTTGTAAAACTCACATTTACTAAATTTTTCATACAACTGATGTTCTCTTAGGGTTTGCAACACTAATTTTAAATGTTTCTTATGTTCTTCTTCATCTTTGGAATATACTAGGATGTCATCTATAAATACCACCACAAATTTGTCTAAATATTTACTGAATATTTTGTTACTGAGGCACATAAATATTCATGGGGAATTAGTAAGGCCAAATGGTAACACTACAAACTCGTAGTGACCATATCTGGTTATGAAGACTATCTTATAAATAGCTTCATTTTTTATTATCAATTGATGAAACCCAATCCTTTAGTCAGTTTTTGAAAAAATGGTTGCCCCCATTGCTTGGTCAAATAGATCATCAATACAGGGCAATGGATATTTTTTTTATATATTTAACTTGTTAATTATTGATAATCGATGGACATTCTCATGTCCCATCCTTCTTCTTTTAAAATAACACGGGAGACCCCCATAGTGACACACTAGGCCTAATATAGCCTTTGTCCAATAGCTCTTGTAGCTACATTTTCAGCTCCAATAATTCAGGTGGACTCATTTGGTAAGCGACTCTAGACACTAGGCCTACACTTGGTACCAAATCAATGGAAAGGTATATATCTCTATGAGGAGGAAAACCTGGAATTTCCTTCCTAAAGACATCATGAAACTCCTTAATGATCATCGGGGTATCTAATTTTGATTGTTCTCCTTGATGTTCACTTACATCTACATGAACCATAAATACTTGACACCACTTGCATTCTTTTTCATTTATAAGGCTGGGATTTGTTTAATTGATATGGGTTTTGGTATGGCTTGGACTATTTGAGTTTGTCCTTGTTGATTCACACATCTCACTATTTTTCTAAAGAGTTTATAATGGTTCCCTACTTTTCTAACCAGTCCATGCCTATCTGTAGGTCATATGATCCTAGGGGAAGTAAATTTAAGTTTACTGCTATCAAGGGTGAAATTTGTTTACTTTGTTGGTTACTGCTCTCTTGGTGCTAGTAGCTAACTATACCAACCATGCAATTTTATTATTTTTAGGTTTAAGTTTACTTTTTTCTACCACTTATAGTCCTATGTAACTTAAATTATCCACTGCATGAATTAAAATAGAATTAGTCCAATTAGAAATAATGACTTTAATATCAATCATTGTCGATTGATGTTCCACTTGTATATCCTTCAAGACTGCACTTATCCTAGGAATATTTCTACGAATATCGTTCACTGTGACGGCTTCATGGACAACTTGTATATTTTTGATAGATATGGGATTATGCGAATAATCAATCAACAAATGAGGCTCACTACACCCCCAACTCTCCAATGGTTCTTTTTCTTTATCCCCATTGATCATCTCACTATTCAGGTCCATAGGTTTTGACCTGAGTTGAAAGTGTGTTGGTTGATTTACATTCCCCTTGCTGATCTTTTTCCTCTTGATGGTCCTTTCGAAAATTTTCAAGATAGCCAAGTTTCTGTCATTTTTACCTAATTACAAGTTTGGCTTTCTCCTTATTCTACCAAAACTTGTGGCCTTCACCCTTACTCCTAATTTGTTGATAATACAACCTCACCTTTCTTACTTCTACATCCATTGTCTTAGGATTGTTGAACTCAATCCATTCCTTGTAGACACTAGGAAAACAACTCATAGATCATTGCACCTTCCCCTTTTCTTCTTTAATATAGGGGACATACAACATTTAATTGGTAAAATTTTCCGCAAATATGGCCATAGTTAATTATACAAACCTTAAGTTATGGAACTCTTCTAACAAAGTTATCAATCAGACGAAAACTATTACATGGAAACGAGAACTTTAACCAAACAAAACCCAAAAAAAATGATTAATTAAGCCTAAAAATGAAAAGTGTCCATGTTGGAATAACGTTCTTCTTTTTCCGAGTAAATTTTCAACATTTTCTAAAAATGCAAGCAAAAACACTTTTTTTTGTGCAAAAAACACCTTGGAAATGAAAAGTTTTGATGTTTGACTTAAGTGTTTTTTTTGAGGGGGTAAATTGTTAACATTCGTTAATAATGATATTAAAGATCAAATATCATGACTCTAAAAAAAATTAAAATTTCTACTATAGGAATGACATTAAAGATAAAATATCACATCTCCTTACAATTCCATTGATTTTTAGGTATGGTATTTCAAAGAAAATATCATGTCTCTGAAAAGCCTTAAAATTCCAACGATTTTCAGCCATGGCATTAATATTATTTTAAAAAATTATTACTATTTAATTTATATTAATTTATTTTTGTTTTTATTTTATCATATTAATAACAATTTATTAAATATAATATTATTTTAAAAAATTATTATTATTTAATTTATATTAATTAATTTTTGTTTTAAGTTTATCATATTAATAACAATTTATTAAATATAACATCTTTTTCATATAGTGTATTGAAATCACTGGATAGGAAACAATTTAGGATGGATGAAAAACTTTTCAAAACAAATGAATTTATATATGATTTTGGAGTTTTTGATACTCTCTGCATTAAAACATTTTTTTGGGGAAACTTTTGTAAATATTTAATTTTTAAATAATTTTAAGATTTAAAAATTTAAAAATTTTCAAATTGCTTTTTCAGAACTCTATTTAATTATTGAGAAATATATATATATATATATATATATATATATATATATATGATTTTTATAATAATAATAATAATAATAATAATAATAGAATTATATATTTTTTTGAATTTAATAAATCGAAACTAATAAAGAAATTAAAGATTATGTAAAAAAAAACTTGTTTCCAGAATCCTATCGACGGCTAACGAAGTACACCACAAAAAAAAAAAAAAAAAATGTTCTTCTAATTTATTACTTCTACATATTTTTTATTTCGACATATATATCCATTAAAATAAATTGAGACAATGGAAACATTGAAAAAAAGGAGAAAAAATTCAATAATTAATAACAAGTGAGTAAAAACATATATTAAAACATTAAAAAAAAATAAAAAAATTAAAAACATGAAGTTAAATAAATACAATATAAAAAATATATAAAAGATAAAAAAAACAATCAAACATAAAAAAAAAAAAAAAAAAAACCCAAAAAAACAAAAAAAATTAAAAAATCATCATTTAACAAAAGAATTTAAAAATTTCAACCAAAATAACATAAAAAATAAATTAATAATATTAAGGAGATAAATTAAAAAAAAAAAAAAAAATCAATAAAATAAACACAATAAAAACCAATAAAAGAAATAAATAAGCAAAAAAAACATTTAAAAAAATAAAACTTATAAAAAAAAAAAAAATAATAAAAAAAATAAAAAAAAAAATGAAATACAAAAGTATATATAAAAGAAGAAAAGAAAAGAAAAAAATACCCATAAAAAATGTAAAAAAAAACAAATTTAACATGTAAAAAAATAAAAAATAAAAACACAAAATTGAAAGATAAAAACAAAAAATAAATAAAAAATAGCAAAAGATAATTAAAAAGGGGAAAATTAAAAAATTCATATAATTCAATTAAAAAAAAATTAAGTTAAAAAAAGAAAAACAGGATAAATAAAAAAATTAATAAAACAAAATAATTGAACTAAAAAATTTTAAATGATTATTTAAAATTTTAAATGATTATTCAAGCCTCCACGGCGACCTCGGTGGGGAGAGGCTGATTCCCTGGCCACGGGGGCTCGACCCTAGGCTGGTAGGGAGTTGACTCCATGGGGACTTGGCCCTGGCTGGGCAAGCAGCTAACTCTATGGGGTTTGGCCCTAGGCAGGCGGGGAGCTAAGCCAGAACCTCGCTCACCTATAGTTGAGCACCTGTGGCCACCTAGACAAGAGGAGGATCAATTCCTAGAATCAGCCTCACCTCACCCAAGTGGTCATCGGGGCTGGACCATCGGTGTTTAGGGAGTTGGACTCAACACATCACCTGCCTAGGGCTGAGCCCTCATGGCGACTTGGGTAAGAACAAGCCCAATTCTTGGAATCTGCCTCGCCTAATATAGGTGACCGCGGGGGCTCAACCCTAGGCATGTGGGTTCCTCGACTCATCTCCCTCCCTCCTAGGGTCGAGCCACAGTGACCACCTGGACCGAGGGAGCCTCAATGTTGGGCAGGTCAGGAGCTGAACTTAGCTACCCCCCCACCCCACCGAGGGCTCAGCCCCCACGGCCACCTGGGCGGGGTGAGGCTAATTCCCAGAATCAGGTCTCCCCTACCCAAGTGGTCATGTGGTCTCGACCCAAGGCAATTGGGGAGTTGTCTTAGCTCCCTGCTCACCCTGGGATAAGCCCCCAACGACCACTTGGGCTTAGCTCCTTGCGTGGCTAGGACTAAGCTGCCACGGCCACCTGGCTTCAACTCCCCACCCACCTAGGGTCGAGCCCCCGCGGTGAGCTCAACAAGTCAATTTTTGTTATTTTATTATATATATATATATATATATATATATATATATATATATATATATATATATATATATATATATATATATATATATATATATATATATATATATATATATATATATATATCAAAGTTATTTGTTTTTTATTTTTTAAATGCTTTTATATTTTAATTTTTTAATTTTTCATAATTATTTTAAATTGATTTTTATTAAAAAAAAAAATTATTTCAATTTTTGTTTCTGTATTCAGGCTTTTGTTATCCATAATGTATTAAGAAATGTCTTTCAGTAGAAATCACATACGAGAAATTTTTGGCTAACACATTTCGAACCAACAAGGGTGGTTCATCATCAGACCAGATGAAGAGGCATACCATGAAAAAGGATTAAATAGAGGGCATGTACAAACCAAAATTTCAAGTAACGGTGATATTTGAACAATAATATTTAAATTATGATATTAATTTATTAATATATTAAAAACGCATATTATTAAGTAACAACTATATTAAACGGCCAGCTTTTGAATAATAATATTTAAATTATGACATTATTTTATTAATTTATTAAAATGAATATTAATAAGTAACGCCTATATTAAACAACTAGTTTGTGAACAATAATATTTAAATTAATCTATTAAAATAAAAAATTAAAAACAACTAAGAATCAAAAAATCAAAGTCAAACTCCAAACAAGGAGGGAAGTAAAAAATTATAAGGAGGAGTCAAGGCCCTAATCGAGAAAGATAACTTAATAAATAAAAATTATTAATGGAAAATAAATAATAAAAAAATAAAATTATACACAAGTCAAAAGAAATATATAAATTAATTAATTAATTAATAATAAATTTAAGAAAAATAGCTAATTCTATACATACATATATATATATATATATATATATAAAGAAAAGTAATCAATAAATAAAACAGGGTCAATAATAAAATATGGGGCTGAGGCCCATTAAACAAATAACAAAAATACTAAAAGGAGTTAAGAATGAATAGGATGATAAAATACTTAAGAAAACGCGAAAGATCAAGAAAATAAACTCTAATGAAGAATAAATCAACGATAAATATTATAAAATGCACACCAATTCCTACATATAGAAAAAAAGAACTATCCCAAAAAACTAGGACACGTTAGCGACCCAACTTCTACTAATATTCCAACCATTGTCTCTATTCAAATTATTGTTTCTTTTTTCAATTTCTGGGGCTCCCTAAATTACAATGATGGAAATGAATAACCCTAGAAATGACTTGGGCCTCCTCAATGCAAATGTGATGCTTAGATTTATTTGCATGCTTTGGAAAAGCAAAGGAATGGGTCCTACCATGCTTTACATAAGTGGCATGCTCACGAATCCTTTGATCAGTCGAGCAACGAGTCTCACCAATGTAGGGAGTCCCACAGGAGCATGGGATAACATAAACACCCTTCATATTCTTGGGGTCCAATGGGTCTTTTATATATATAAGGGAGCTCTGGAATGTATCTAAAGGCCTAAAGGTTGAAGCCACCTTATGCTTCCTTAGGATCCTAGCAATCTTGTTAGTGTTTCCTTGGATAAAAGGAAGATGACCACTAGAAAATTGATCCTTGATATCTTTCTTAGCACTAGGACCTTTTTCAACTCTGAGGAAAGCCTTAGTACATTAGTGTCTACTATACCCATTATTAAAGAAAACACTTAGGAGATGTGCTTTATCTTCGTTGATATGGTTGTCATCATAAGCTCTTAAATCCCTAGTTGCTAAGGTGTTGAGAACACCAAGCTTTTGAGCTTGGAAATGATGATGAATAGCGTGAAGATATTGTCCTGTATGAGTTTTCTTATTAAATGCCTAATGAGAAAAAGAGCCATCATCATTCCTTGAGAGGAGGACGTCAAGGAAGAGAAAACTACCATTAATTTCAAATTCCATGGTGAACTTTATGAAAATATATTGATTGTTAATATGGAGGAAATAACATTTCCAACTCTTCCTTACCATGGGACCAAATGACACGAGTGTCATCCACATACCTCTTCCACATCTTAGGTAGAAGATTAGAAGAAGCTAAGGCCTCTAATTCAAAATCATTCACGAATAGATTAGCTACTATAGGGGACAAGCACGAACCCATGGCGACATCGCAAGTTTCCTCATAGAATTCCCCATTAAATGAAAAGAAAGTAGAAGTAAGACAAATTCCCACTAAATTAGCCATATCAGGATCTGTAATGCACTTTATGACTTCGATGGCCTTGTTAATAGGGATATTAGTGTAGAGGGAGACCACATTGAAGCTCACAATCTTGTCATCAGGATCAAGCTTGAAACTCTTACTCTCATTGATAAACAATAGAGAGTCCTTAAAGAAGGATTATGTATGCCCAACAAGGGGCTTAAGTTTTTGGGCTAAATATTTAGCAAGAACATAAGTTGGCCCGCCTATTGTGTTGACAATGGGTCTTAGAGTAGCCCCTTCCTTATGAATCTTTGGCAGGCCATAGATTATGGGGGTAAGAGGGAAACTTTCTATAGGATTGTGACTGAATGAGCTGACTGAACTACTAGCCTTTATAGCAAATGCCACACTTGTGGAAATCTTCTTTAGGAGATCCTTGTTGAGCTTTCTGTAGCTCCCATTATTATGGAGGTGGTCCAACATCTTTCGATAGTAATCATCTTTATCAAGAATAAACACAACATGAGAACATCAATATTCTTATTATTGTTTAATGATTTGAGAGCACCAAACTCAGGTTTTCTAATGGTGTTCTTGGGGTGGTTTTCTTTCTAAGGACCGAAAAATTTTGCTTAATTTTTGTTTATAATTTTGTTTATAATTTTTATATTTATTTTAATTTTAAATCTTTAAAAATTGTTTATTTTAATTTATTTTATTTATTTTTTAACTTTAATTATTTTATTTAATTTTTTATGTAGAATTTTTTTTTTAGTTAAAAAAAAATTGATGTTTTTTTCTTTAAATTATGTGTTTGTTTTCCCATTTTTTAATTTATTTTTATATTTTATTTAAATTTTTTATTTTTACAAGTAATTTTTTTTAATGTTTTATTACCAACATGAAAATCACCAACATTTAAAATAAATTATCCACACTTGATACATTATAAAATTTAAAGTGTAAAAAATAATCCGTCTAGACAAATGGGTTGATGTTGCATAACACTTTTTGAAAATAGCATGAAAATCAATAACATTTTAAACAAATGTTCATTCTTAATACATGAAAAAATTTAAAGTGTAAAAAATAAGCCCTCTAAAAAAAATTGGTTGATGCTCCATCAACACTTTGCAAAATCAACATGCAAATTAGTAACATTTAAAAAAAATGTTACATAAGAAAATTTAAAGTGTCAAAAATATGCTGCAAAAAAAAAAAAAGTTATTCTGAATAACCACTTTTCAAAATTGAGTACTTTTTTTTCTTCCTAAAAGAAACAGTGATTAGGTAATTTTATCATTTGACAAGTAACTATGTTTTTTGCGCATTCATCATAATAATGTTCACATAAGTAGAGATTTTTAAACTACTTCCAAAATTCCTCCCAAGATACTACCTTTTCCTCCAACAGATGCACATTTTTTTCTTCTTCCCACACGAGAGCAGATTTACCTTGTAGTTGATAAATGGCCAATCTGGCCTTTAAGTTGTTGTCACATTCATAATATTGAAAATATATAGTCATATTAAGCAGCGATGCCTCTACATCGAACTCTTTCTCCCCATCAAAGTTAGGGGGCTACATTTTCCTAAATTGTCCATGTAGCTCTGTTTGTTTCTTTCTCTTTTGTGTTCTTGTATATGTTCTGTGAGATCCACCCCTCCTTGCCCCCCCCCACATTCAAGTTGCTCTCATTTTGCTTCCCTCTTCTTTCCTTTCAATATGTTAGGTTCCACTGTTTTATGGCGAGCTCTTACATTCAGGCCCTTAATCATCCTTTCCTGCTCCTCATTAGCCTTTAATAGGCATTCATTGTTGCTTCTTAGATAATGCAATTTTGGCTGAAGATTAACATCCATAAATTGAGTAGTTGTTAGGGTAACCCCATTCCCCAATTCAGCATATAAGTCCTTGCCTTCAATGATGAATGGAGCTTCCTCTGCCATTCTGTTGTAGGCATATCCCTTTCTTACTAACTTTATGATTGAAACAAAATCAATTGTTAGTTCTTCTTTATGTCAACTTGTGAAGTCATACAATCTTGTTTATTATTTTTGTAGTCATTCCTTAAAGCCCCAGTTGTGAACCTCACCTCTGATATCATTTGTCACAACTCTACCTTTATTTAAAATATAAAATGAATATAAAAAAAAATATTTTATACTTATTTTTATTCATTCACTTATTATTAGTACGTATACCATTCAACATATTCTTATTTCTGCTTCTATGACTATATGGTGGAATAGATATTAACCTATCTCTTAGAACCATTTCACTTTATGCGTTAAACAACTATATCTCCCTTTTTCAAGCTTGTTCTATGAACTTGGGTGTAAACTAGATAGTAAGTGGTTGGTCCCTCATAAGAATATCGATATTAAACACTTTAACTCTATGTATAAGACCACACACCATCCATAGCACATCCATGTCGGTGTACCCATTAAGGATTTTTTTGTTTTAAATTCAATTTATCATAATACTGGGAATATGTTTATGATGTTTTCCTACTCTGCTATATTAGGGTGCCTCCTTGGTTTGGTAATACCTCTAGTTTATGTGATGTGACTACCCTCTTTAACTTGTAGTCTAAAATGATGCCGCCCATTTAACCCTTCTGGTTGAACTATATGACCTCCATTTTTTTAATGCTATTTTTTCTTCCTCACGTTGGGAATTGTAAGATTCACTCTATTTCTGCCACACCCACCTCTTTCACATGGAACACACGTGACTCGTTGGGCAGCATTTAACAGTTGAGATGAGAGTAAGTCGATCAATCGTGGAGATCAATTTTTGTAACCCTAATCTCGCTATGTCGTAGACATTTGGGCATTATGCCACCTTCTCTGTCGCCCTCTATGCTTGGTGGCCTTGTTGTGTTGCTCCAGAAACCTTCTTTGGTGTATGGCTTCCTGGTGGCATACACGAGTCATGGGAGCGATTTGAAGCTCTCTCCTCACACTCATCATTCCTCTATACTTTCCAGGTAAAATTGTCTTCGTGTTGGCTACGTCATTGCACTCCCAAGTTGTGGCGTTTCCATCGATGTGTTTTACCTAATTCTATCCCTTCGCATGTTCAGGTCATCATCTAAATACAGGTATTGTGTATAACACTTCTAGTGAAGTTCATTTTTTCCCTCGATTCATACTTGTTCGCTCCAGGTAGACGTTCATACCCTCATTTAATGGATTCTTTTTATTTGATTTGTCTTTTCTTTCGTATATCCAAACAAGAGTACCATGCTCCCCATAATTGGATGAATTTTGTAATCAGTCTCCTTGATTACGCAGGAAATTTAGAGGAAGAACAACGGAATTGGTACAGAATCTGGTTGGAAAAGAGATTTCGACGTAGTATCTCTCTGATTTATTTGCTCAAGGTTCGGTAACGATTTCTGTACACAATATTATGCATACTTTTCATGGTTAAAATGACTTTCCCCTTCACTGGTGCTTACTACGTGATATAATTTTCGGTGGTGGGTTTCAAGGGTGTTGGCACTCTGGTTTTCTTCAGGCCTAAGAAGGGAAAGGCTTGGTTTTTTTGTTGGGGTTAATTTTTTTTTCCTATTAGGCCTGACTTTGAGCTATAATCTAATATAAACTCATATCTTGTCTACATCGTTTGATAGGTAACAACTGCTTCTTTCGGTTATGCTCTTGGGCAGCGAGACCATCCCCTCATCTCTGATATCTGCCCTCGCTTTTATTTTGTTTCATTTTGGTTAAGCTTGTTTTTTGTGTAACAAAAGCTGCTGGAATTTATTACCAATCAATGAATTACTCATAACATGAGCGTTATGCCCATCCTAAGCGTTAAATTTCCTATAGTCGAGGAAATTTTGTCCTACGAATTTCCTCCTTTAGGCTATCAACACTAATTTGAAATGCAATCGTATATTGTTTGTCTTTTGGTCTGTTCTGAATTGTTTAAGTCTGTAGAGCACAACTATTGAGTGGGCAGCCCCAGAATTGCTATGTTGTAAGGTGTCGGTCCTTATATAATGGAAAATACCTTTGAGACTTTCGATAATTGCACCGTCTAATTTCTCGGTTTTCTGTTATATCTAGCTTATTATGCCCTGTCTTTTACAAGCGATTTAAGTTTTCTTGCAACTTGGACTATAATCTAATTTATGGAAGAAGAGATTACCTGTTTTTTTCTATGTGATTCTTCCATTCTATTCCAGATGTAATATTAATGCTTACATTTTCTTTACCATCAGCGTATAATGCATCTATCGAGTTTCGTTACATTTCCTAGTCATTATTTTTTATGTTTCACCATTACACCTTTGGTTTTCTTTTTGCAACAATATGAGTGTAACACCCCTGCTTTGTGTGTAAAACTTTCTAATCCTACGCTGAGAAAAGCTAGGTGATGTGTAACAAGAAAAGTAACTACTTTATGAAATAAATAAATTTATTAATCACTTGGAAAAGTGAGACAAAAAGAGATGAGTTTCTTGAAAAATCCCATTGGTGCTGAGAAAAGCTAGGTGATGTGTAACAAGAAAAGTAACTACTTTATGAAATAAATAAATTTATTAATCACTTGGAAAAGTGAGACAAAAAGAGATGAGTTTCTTGAAAAATCCCATTGGTGATTGGGAAACGATAATTCTTTCATGATAAATCTTGTAGATTTAATTCTAGATAAGCTTGATGGATTGGAGATAAATATCCATGGAGAAAAACATAAAAGCTTTGCAGGAGAGAAAGGAAAGGTTTTATGAGGAAAAGACTAGTGGGAGAGAAAGGCGAGATTTTCTTAGAATAGCCTAGGAAAATGGATAAGAAAAAAGAGGATTGGAGATAAATATCCATGGAGAAAAACATAAAAGCTTTGCTGGAGAGAAAGGAAAGGTTTTATGAGGAAAAGACTCGTGGGAGAGAAAGGCGAGATTTTCTTAGAATAGTCTAGGAAAATGGATAAGAAAAAAGATCCATAAAAGAGGGACACATCATATTATGAAAGAGGGCATTAAATAACCATTGCATAGATCAACAATAGGTAGTTTATCAACCACAATAACCTCGGCTCGGCGGTGAACTAGAATAATTAGTTCTAAGTTGCGTGGCGGTGCTCAGTTTTCTAGGTTACATTCTTCCATATAGTCTGGTTTTGCATGGGATGTTATGTATGTTGGTTCCTTGCACTCTATGTTGTAAATTCAATTAGCATTTGAGAGAAATTGCTTGAGTTTTCTTGGATATAAGAGGATTGAATGAATTTCATGTGACCAATATGCATGTGTAGATTTCATGTGTTAATGGTGGTTAAAAGATGATTATATATGGATGTGTGTGACAATCATAGCACATAACAATAATCCAAGTTAGATTCATTGAAAGAACATAGTATGTGGGTTTTATGTAATAACTATTATCACATGTTTAAAGTTATGTGCTATCTCTGTTGTTAATATGGTGAATAAATTTACATGATATATGTGTGTGTGTGTTCTAGCGCTTGAAATTGTATCACCTAAGATTCATGTTAACTAGGCTATGCAATATGCATTATGGAGTGAATTGGATCTACTGAAGCTTGTACAACATAAGAGATATGTCAATATTCTTTCAATTACATTGTAGGATTATGAAAATAATATATGGAAATTATAGCTAATATGTATTTATGTTAATGATTCCATTAATGCTTGTATGAAGCCACCAAAGCACTGAAATTTAGAATCATGTTGAATGGCATGATTGATGGATAGAGTAAATCATAGTAGGTGCTTATTGGCATGGTTCCCTGGGGTATGTTACAAATAGTATCAAAGCTTAAGTTCAAACATTTTAGCCTATGGACGAATCTACCTCTTTAGGATATGAATAAGTTTCAGGTCCTAAATTTGGCCATATGCTACTAATAAGTTTAATGGAAGGTCTAAGTTATAAGTGCCAAATATGTAAGAATCCATCAAGGTTGAAATTAAATCTTAAGATGATCTATGGAAGGAGGATTTTGCAGCAATAACATATATAATATAATGTATATTGTATACATATTAATATTATATTGATTATTTGAAATCAAAGGTAATTATGACTAAGGTTGTTTGAGATAATGGATATTGAATAAAGAGTGGAGTCGTTAAAGAAAAGCATGGGAGAAAAGGTTTTACAATGAGAATAGAGCATGCAATGAAGCACTGTGGTTCACAGCTCATGATATGCTACTGCCTGTAGCCGATTATTCTCCAACCATGAAGCCATGAAACTAGCCTTAGACCACCATACCTAGTGTGACTAGCAGCCAATGCAAAGTATCACATCAGGTTGTTGATAAGGTACGCGGGGCTAGGGCCTTCTCTGACCCTGATTTTCCATGTTCCCTTCATTATGGTGTATGTGTCACACAACAATTTTTTATATGGGGTGAGTTGGGCTGTATTCATATCGGCGAGCCTGTGGATGGGCTATATTCCTCTAGATTTTTTCGGCGAGCCTGTGGATGGGCTATATTCCTCTAGATTTTTATTCTACTTGTGTTATGCAACTGCGATTTCATTAAATTGGACTGAAGCACCGAAATTCAAATGTCGAAATAAAATTGTCTCTATAAAGATGATAACCATATGTATTTTGACTGTAAAACCTTGCAAAGTATCACCTGGGATTGCATCTCAAACTATAAATAAATCGTTACGTTTGGATTATGGTCCAACGTCAAATTATTTATACTACGTGTCATGTATGTGTGTCGTCATTGAAGGAATGAAGAGATGTTTTAAGTCATTTTTTTAAACTGGTATCTCTACCCCCAAATCCATAGCCCTCCCAACTCCCAATTTTCGTTGTACCAATTAGGAGTTGAAGGTTCTAAGTCACTAACCTATGTGTAAAGAAGGCTTGGATAGATGGACATTCTATTTGTAACGGGTCATCACAGATCCCAACATGTCACAACCCTTATAACATTAAATAATTCGAAAAGTGACTTCAGAGCATTTTCTGTAGTCCATGATTCGAATACCTCCTAGAGAATGAAAAATACTAAATGTCAAAGCGTTTTTAAATGTAGACGTACTCAATATGGTTTCGACCTTGTTTTGGGAGTGTTTTTCCATAACTTGCAAAATTGATGTCGACATTCAGCTATAGAACTATGATTCTCAGCTGTCTGAAGATGAGAATTTTTTGTGGTATCTGAGTAGAAGAAGTTTTAAAATTTAAGTCTTCCAGTGGGAAATTAAGGTAAAGTTCAACTTTTAATTGGTATAACAAATTTAATGACATATTAAGTGTTTTGAAACACTCAAGTGAAATGAATGACCAAGAGTGATAACACAGGGTTTTACAGGCTTTAGGAAGTATGTGGATGATTGATGGTTTCGACCTCAAACAACACCTTCTGAATTGGATAACTGATGTTTCCTTATCAATGTGTTTTTTATTTTATTTTCTTGCCTTGTCTTAGGTTCGATGATATATAATAATTGCAATGATTTTTGGAAAACTATTTCCTTGTGAATTAATAGTTTACATTTCTCAAATGGCAGGTGAAGAAGGCGAGAATTCCAGATAGATTTCATTCCATTACTCTTACGGATTCGTGATATATAATTCTTTGAGGAATGAATGGGGCAAGGGAGATGTATTATGACATATACGTATATAAAAGAAACTATTTTTTCTCTTTCCTCTATGCCTGGTTCAACAAAAAGTGTTTTATGCCGAACTGTGGTTATGGAAATAACTTTAAAGCACAAAAAGTTAAATGATTTCTCACCATGCAGTTCACAATTTCTCGCTAAAAACCCGACTAGCGGAGAAAACCCTTAACACGACTATTTTCCTTTTCAAACTTATCCATGGATCTGGAAGCATACGTTAGAGTTCAACCTTATCCACCGATTCAGGGAGGTTCGAATTTCTTCAATCTCCAAAGCTGATTTTTTGGCTTGCGTTATCCTCGGATATAGAAATGCTTATCCACTGACTTACTGATCGAGCTGCATTAAAAGCTGCTGGTTTGATCAAGTAGCCATCTTTCCACTTTTTCCAAAGATTAACTTCCACCCTCAGATCATTCCTCGTCTCATCATATGCGTGCACCTGTGTATTAAAAGCCATGGTCATATCTTAGATGGCGTTGATACCTCAATACTTGGCATGTATGAGTGTGTGCTTGCAGTGCATATTGGACCAGTATCTATATGGGGCTACACCAGAGGATGGTAATAAGTTGTTAAGAACATGAAGCACAGTTATTGGGCACTGAGGACTGTTGGTATTTGTGTTATTTCCATTTTCACATTGCCTCTTTAATATAAATGCAATACACGCCCCTTTCAAAGTCATTTTGATGCATTTTGGTGCAGGAGCATCCAACACTATTAGTCAAAGGGAGGAATCCAAAGCGTAGTGAAGAGGAGGACGTGGACCAAGGGAACATAACAGGGAAAAAGTTGTTTTAAAACAGATTTAAAGATGGAATGGATAAGTCTCTGGAAGACTTGTTATTATTGTAGTCTACAATGCATGTATGTACTGAGACCTTTAGGGCTTTTGTAAGAGGAAATCATGAAGAAATTAATCAGATCCTTCTGTGATCCGATCCAACACTTCTTATATATACGGACTTGTGCATTCAAGAGGGATATAGAGTGGTAGATAGACAAGATGTAGTCGAGAGGAAAACTAATGCTAAGGCTGAAATGCCTTAGAAATTGTAACTGTGTTGTGTTAATCTAATATTTGTGTGTTTAAGTGATGATTGTGCACTGTATGTATTTCATATATGTATGTGTGTTAATGGCATGAAAGCCAACGTTTATAAGTGTGTTTAAATGTTGCAGGTTGATCGACCATCCATCATGGAAAGGATCGATGGCGGCCCAGAGACACAAATGGAACTTATGCGTGAATGGCAGAGACTATGATGGAACTATGTTTAACATAGAATTCCTTCAAATTGTGGAAGATTAGATTAAGGAGGAAATGGGCAAGAATACACACGAACCATTGGATCTGAATGATCAACGATTGAGATCCTTTATCGTGTCAGTAGCAGAACCTTTATCACATCGGTGGAACTCTTTATGAGTTATTAGAACGGGAAGTTGGAACATTGCGATTACGATAGCCGATTAAGCGGAAACAGCAGAGGTGCAATGGAAACGCTGATGGCTGATGATTGATATGGCGATGTAGTCGATAGACCAATTGGCGATCGGGCCATCGGAAGGATCGGAGATCGGAGGTTGGAGCAGCGCTGTGGAATGGTGCGAAGGAGCGGACCTGCGTATTTATAGAGGTGTCTTATAGAACCTGAAATCTGGTCCATGGGTTAAGCGGGGTTTTCCTATGTATTTTTGTAATACGTGTTGCTCGAACAGTTGAGGCTTGAATGTTGATATGTAAGGCTCCCAATAGTGTAAAAAGCCCAATAATGTTATATGGTTCCGCGTCTAAGGTAAGTCCACGGTTAAAGCCGAAGGCCTAAAGAAACATTTTTGATAGGCTTAGTGGGCCATAACCCATAGGCCTCAAGATTGATTTGTTAAGAAAAAGGGATTTTGGTTAACCCGCAATTTCTCATTTTCCATCACATTTGCAATAATCCGATCCCAAATCCAAATGTCTAATAAGTCCACACTTCCTTGAATCAAAATCTTCCTAAAATTACTAATACCATCTGGGAATTTTCCCCTTACCTTCCATTTCTCCATGTTACACTTCTCAAAAGGCCAACCTTGATCATCATGCAGGTGAGTTTGACTTCCATTCCATATTGATAAGTAATAAGATAAGGCATAGCATTGAACAAAGGAATATATCATGGTTCCACTCTATCCAAAGCATGGAAGGAGGAAAGGAGATGACTTCAGTTCCCAACAAGGGGAGTGAAGCACACTTTCTTGAAGCTCACGTTCAATGTAGTGGTGATTAATTACTTTCTAATATTTCTCGTGGCATTGTCGAAGAAGTGATTTTACAATGAATATAAGGTTCTAGTCAATGTCTCAGGATTTCTACATTGAAAAATAGCTAGCAATGGTAGTACCATGCACATGTCCCAGTATCAGTGATCAACTATTTAAAATCATCCACTGTGTGAGGCCAGGCATTGTCTACCTACTGTGTAGCCATACATAATTTTATATTTATGTGTAGAAAATACTAGATTCTGCTAGATGGGCGGGGGGTCAAGCCATGAAGGATACTGTTGTGCAACATTGCCTTTACAAAACCTAATGTATTGGTGTTTTTTTGGATTGAATTCTTCTTTTAAGTCATGCACCTCATTTGTTGATGGAAACAAATCATCATGTTATGTGAAGAACCTTACGGTGATGTAGTGGAATGGAGAGTAATACAATTAAATAAAACTAACAACCATCAACATGTTGATTAGTTTCCATAAGTAGAAATTGACAAATTGGTCACTGCCTCATTAAACTTAATTACTAAGTATCAGGAATTATGTGAAAGGTAAATTTTATGTCATATGAAACTTAAATTATTGTTGAATGCCTTGGGAATGCACAAGAACTCTATACCATGTGGTTTAAAATATTTATGATAGACCTTGTTTTAAATAGGTATGATTATGGTATTAAAATATTGAATAAAGAATTATTGTGCCATGGTCATCATGGGTTGTAAATATGCATAGTAGAGTAGGAGAATTAAGCAATTGGGTGATCATGGTAAAGCATGGCCATCCTATTAATAAGATATTAAATCTTGATAACAAGTAATTTTGTAAGAAGAATATATATATCATTGAGGAATGAAAACATTAATATAATAAATGTCTCCACATAAGAGGAGTAAAAATCTATAACCGGCGTTAGAAAGGATAATCAATATGAAGGTTATGAATAAATGATGGTGGTGAATATGCATTTTAAAAAGTATAGTTAATTTATGGATTTTAGTGATATGATTATCATATCATTTTACTCATATTAAAATTATAATATGAGGGCCTAGATTAATGAGATACAAACTAATTGAGGTAAATTAGTAATGTGGTCAATACATTATTCTACTTATATCAAAATTCCAATTACAAGTTGTATGTTATTTTTAAGGAAATAAAGTTATGTTTAAAAGATCCTAAGAAATGATGAGATATTTAGAAGGAAATGTTAAATTCTAGTAAGGTAACTCACAAACAAAAAGAGATAAAATATCAAGTGTTTCCTTTCATAGATCATGGACAACATGAAAAAAGTAAAAAAAATCAAAAGTAAAAGTATATAAAAGGAAATTATATACCTCATCAGATAAGAGACCCAGGACATACTATACACATTAACAGAAGTTGATGGTTAATTAAGTGGGTTCCACCCTAGAATAAGTTCTAAGGTGTTATGGAAGGATATCTAATTTTAAAGGTTCATGAAATAGTGTTAAGTTTATAAAGCACATGACTATGTAATTGTAAAAATTGTCTTTCAAATTAATCTTTTGATTATTGCATATATATGTAATGATGTAATTCATTTTGGAATGTGATTAATTATTTGGTTAAGGTAAAATACTATTAAAGGTAACTTAACCTTACCAAGTTTTTATATTTCGTGACATATGCATCTTTCATTGGATATGCATAGTTGGATCTACAAGTGTCTTTGAGTAAAACAATATATAAACCATCGTAAATAATAAGAAGAACAAATTGTATTTTCGAATATGAATTGAACTGGGGTCAATGTTTGAAGAGTGGGCACACATACAATACAAATTATTGTATGCAAGAAGACATCGTACATTACTAATTGTATGGCCTTCATAAGAAAGTTGATGGGACTGAGACCAAAGGTACATCTAGTGTAAATACATAATGGGAGTAAAGAAGAAACTCCTAAGTTAATAGCAGAAGGACAATGTTAAGATTAAGAGCACCTTCCTAATAGTTCACTCAAATTCTCATGTGTGAAAGTTTGCAACCTAAGGTGTACCTTAATGTCCATGTCCATCTAGATATAAATGGGGTTCTATGGGTAACATCTCACAAACATGAACCTTTCCAATCTAAAAATTGAATTGAGATCTTAAAAATGTACTTCTTGTGCAAAGTAATAAGAGTAAAATGATCTGTGTGCTTCTACTTTATATAAAAAATGTATATATGGTGGTGCTTAGTGATTTAGACCAATCTCAAATTGCTTGCTTTTATACACTAGATTCATAACATGACCTCGAATTAGTAAACAAAGATTTGGTAAACCCAAAGGTTTTGCATAATTACTACTCATGATGATATAAATGTCTGATGTTAGTAGTAAAATAACACATGCATTAAGTACGATAAGAGAAATGTTAACAAGCTATGTAATAGATTGTTTCTAAAGTAATATGATGACTAAATGATACTAGTAATCGAGATTGTGAATACAATTGGTTCATAAAATGCTATCCGAAAATCTATTCAAATAGATTCGACAATCATACAAATTGAAGTACATATTTTGTATCACTAATTCCCTTCAAGAATATTGGGAATTTTCTTGACATATTCCATTGATAATGATGTCTGGGATGAATAGGACAATATAAGAATTATGGCAGGAACTCATGCTAATAAATTTGATAACTAATCTCTTCATTCATGGGTGGCTTAAGGTTAAAAAGGGTTGTTAACATGTAAATACCCTAGGATCACACCCTGGTACACATAGTGCCTGAAAACTTGAAGGGTGTGGAATTGAAAACATTGTAACTTCATTATAACTCATGAAGGGGAAAGGAGTTGTACCTACACTAAATTATTCAGGGCCAACAAGCTATTTAAAGGGGTGTAAAAAGAGTATATGAGATGACTATTTAAATATGGAGTACTATTAAGTACCAAATCATAATTTCTTGGTTAAAGATAAAGTTATGTGTCATAGTCAATAGTATGCTTTAGGATTAAGCAGAAGTCATAATCCATTGTTGTTAAAAACTTGTCCAGGTGACATATTTAATCCCAAAACTCAAAGTTATGGATATGATAAAGTTATAGTATGCATGATTACTCTTATGATACTATTTTTTTGATGTTTTACTACAACCACATGACACAGGAAAAACGAATTGCTAAACAAAAGCACTTGAATACTTTGACATAAATATTTTCAATAGTTGCAGAAGATGAACACGTCTAGGAAATTCCTTCTTCTCCTAGCAATAAACTGAGCACAGTTTGTTCCACTTACTTAAAGGTAATATAAATAAATGGAATTTTTGGCATAAAACTAACATGGCTAGAAACATGTGGATGAAGTCCAAGTGATGATATGGACATTGGGATGGTCTACCCATGGTACATATGGTACTATTTAAAAGTGGTACATATGGTACCAGTATGAATAGATGTATTCAATAATAATATATGACATGTTTAGTTGTGGTGTGAAATATACACTATGTGAAGGTATGCATGAAGACACTTGGTGATTGTCTGGTATGGCAACCAACCTAGAATGCATATAGAGGAAGGAAGCTATGTGATTAAAGGATAAGTAACAATGGTTTATTTTCAGTTTTGTATGCATGAGATTACGATCTATCTTGACTGAAGGTGATATATAATTGATGAGTAGATATGATTATGATGATTATGTGTGAGCTAACCTGATATGATATTTTTTACATATTGATGTGAAAAATGTAGTAGGTGACTTGTTGTATGCAGTGAAATTGGAGGAAGCAGGTGTTCGACAAAAGCACAAAAGGATTGGAAGAATGCACACGAAGAATATGCATTTCTGCAAACATAATAAATGGTTGGAAACATAATTCAAGGCTATTCACATAGTATTACTATATATCAAATTATGATATTAACTATGGTAAACATAGTTAAGTTTCTACATGTAAAATCCCTCAAAAAATTGGTTGAAACCCATGTTACATGTAGCGATGGAAGGAGATTTTCTGTGAGAACTCCTTTTGGAATTGATATATTTCTATCAGATTATCTACATCATATGGCATGGCCATCGGGGGCTGTGAATTTGGAAACAACTACCTGTGAACGAGGAAATAAAATTATAAGATGTAGTAATACACTAAGGACGGTGTAAATTTAAGGGGGGAATATGTAACACCCCTCGCTTGTGTGTAAAACTTTGTAAACCTAAGATGAGAAAATATAGGTGTCATGTGTAACAAGAAGACTAAATACTTTATGAAATAAATAAATTAATAAATCACTTGGGAAAGAAAGACACCAAGAGATGAGACACTTGTCGAGTCCCATTGGTGAATGGGAAAGGATAATTCTTTCATGATAAAGCTTCTAGATTCAATTCTAGATAAGTTGGATGGATTGGAGATAAATATCCATGGAGAAAAACATAAAATATTTGTGGGAGAGAAAGGCAATATTTTATGAGGAAAAGCCTCATGAGAGAGAAACGCGAGCTTTTCTGAGAAAAGCCTAGGTAAATGGATTAGAAAAAGATCCACAAATGTGGGATGTCGCTAATGGAAATCATATCGTCAAAGATGGTATTAAATACCCATTGCATAGATCAACAAGAGGTAGTTGATCAATGGAAATAACCTCAACTTATGGGTGAACTAGAAGATTCAATTCTAGGTTGGGTGGCAGTGCTCGGTTTTCCAAGTGACATTCTTTGAGATAGTCCAGTTTTGCATGGGATGTTATGTATGTTGGTTCCTTACCCTTCATGATGTAAATCCATTTAGTGCATGAGATAAATTTCTTGATTTTTCCTAGCTATGTGACCATTATGTATGCATAGATTGCATGTGTTAATGGTGGTTAGAAGATGATTATATATGGATGCATGTGACAATTATGGCACATAACTATAATGCAATTTAAATTCAGTGAAAGAACATAATATGCGGGTTTTATTCAATAACTATTATCACATGTTTAAAATTATGTGTTATCTCGATTGTTAAGATGGTGAATAAATATACATGAGATATTCTATATATATATATATATATATATATATATATATATATATATATATATATATATATATATATATATATATATATATATATATATATATATATATTTATGTTCTAATGCCTGAAATTGTATTGCCTAAGATTCAAGTTAACTAGGCTATGTAATATGCACTATGGAGTGAATTGCATCTATTGAAGCTCATACTACATAATAGATATGTCAGTACTCTTTCAATTACGCCGTAGGATTATGACAATGATATATGGAAATTATAGGTACAATATTTTTATGTTAATGATTCCATTAATACTTTTATGAAGCCATGAAACTACTGAAATCTTGACTCGTGTTGAATGCCATGATTTATTCTCTCGTCCTAGGTGTAATGTATATACATAGAAATGTTGAAGGGTTTATTACTACAATAATAAATAAGTCTATTAAGTTAAACTAATTTTCCACATCATGGATTAAGTAAAGCATAGTAGGTGGTTAGTGGCATGGTGCCCAATGGGTATGTTACAATAAGACACAATTGTTTCCTATTAATAATTCTATTTGTTATTTATTTACTAATCGATTTTCTGGAAATTGCATGCATTAACTTATTTCGAATGGATAATCCTATTGTGTTTAGTTTATATATCTCGGTTACTACCATACCCTATTAGATAAATAGAAATAAGTACATGTTTGACCACTTTGGGTGTTGTGTTATATTAATTATGTACTTCACCACTTGCTTAAATTGGGAAATTGGCTCGCACTGTGATTCAATTCTTCCCTATACACTAGAAGAGTTTTTCCTAAAAGTATATGTTCTAATTCCAGTAGTCAATTTACTGTTGGCCTACTCAGATTCAACAATTTCTACCTATCTTGTCTTCCTCCCACTCTTTTCTCTGGCGATCTCCTACAACCCCTGTAAAGATCTCAAATGCATAGCCCCCTCACCTATTTCATATGCAGGATTATCTATGGACATAAAACCAACACCTACTAGGAACTAGATTCTACTATTATCACACCCTTATATTGTGTTGAGCTTGACTATTTAAACATTGATTCCTCCTCATCCTTTTGGCTCATTATTCAACCTCACTAGTCGTGAGGACTACACCCCCTCTTACTACTCAATAATTTTTTTTGATAAATTATATGCACCTTAACCATACTAGATGATTCCATGAAACTGATTTAATCTAATAATACATGACATCAGTGGAATCATTTTTCACACCCAAGATATTTTATAATTACCACACAAACACATATCATAGTTGTAGAATAAGTACTTATACAGCTAAATTTGTTATCATAGGGCACTTGCATGTTAGCTATAAAATCAACCTATGAGTAACTATATTTATTATCTTAGTGTATATACATATTAGTTGTAGAAATCAGTTTGTAAGTAGCTAAATTCATCATCTCATCGTAAATGCATAATAGCTATAGAATTCAATCTATAAATACCTAGATATGCCTTCATAGAATACATGAATAATTGTTGTAGAGTTCAATTTATAAATAGATAAATTTATAATGATGGATTATATTTATCTTAGTCGTAACATCAATTCTCGAATAACTGAGTGTATATCAACAACTTTCTGAAGAAAACATTTCCACACGTTTACCTGCATTAAGAAAATACGATCGAATAACAAATAGTCTAACTAGTGTCATCATGAAGGAAAACACTTGAGAATATTAGACCTTCACCAACAAACCTTAAAATGACTTCCTCCAATTCACCCCCGAGCTGAGATACACTTACCAGGGTATCAACAATCCCTATGGATCACTTCAATACGTATTTTATACCTTTCTTCCATGACTAATTTTCTTTCAGTGGCATCCCACTTTTGTGCTCCTCTATGTCCACTTACATAGGCTTTTCCAGAAAAGACATATTTTCTCTCTCGCGACATTTTATTCTTATCCAAGCTTAGAATATTTCCATAGATAAGCAATTCAATGGATTTTCTCACCTACCCATTAAATCTTATCTAGAATATTTATCATGGGAGAGTTATCTCAATCTCATTTACTAATGAGATTTTTGTTTTTCTACCTTTGGAAAGAATCTCATACTCAAGTGTCTCATTCCAAAGTTCTTCAATCGAATTATTTGTTTATGAATAAAATTACTTATTTAGATATGAATTTCAATGTATTTCATGGCTTTTTTCCATTCATGCTAACATAACTCAATCTAAACAAAGAAACACCATTACAACAATGGAGGGGTATTACATTTGTGCCCAACTAATAACCTACATATTTCATACATCTATTAAACTATCATTAAATCTATATTGACATTTTTGCCCAACTAATAACCTGAAATATATTCAGAACATATTAATTTCCAAGTACCCAAAACTGATCATCTAAATGAATCAGTCTAAAAAGTATTAATGCAACTGTCCACTTTTACGTTGATTCTAAATATATGTGCTCCTTTTAAAGAAAATTGCACTAAATGTTTATAATATAATTCATAATACATATCCCATATTAGCATATGCCTAAAATACTTTAATATCTCCCAATCCCTCGAACCTGCCATTCTGAAAAGCATAGTAATATATATTCCTTTGTGGTTTGTTGCGTCTTTCTTTTGATAACTGATTAGTATCTAAATTATGTTCCCATTGAAAATGAGTGAATGTTATAAATAAAGTGTTCTTATTGCATTAATAAGTTACTTTTAATTTAGAGCAGGAGAGAGATATGTAGTTCCTTCAATATTTAATATGGAATTGACGTGTAATATTTAAAAAAAATACTAACAACAAAAATAATTTAATGTACACTAACACATATAGATAGATAAATAGAGAAACACACATGTAACATTTTAAAAAATATCAATAACAAAAATAATGCAATGTGTGCACGTGCGTGCGTGTGTAGGGAGAGAGAGAGAGACAGAGAGAGACAGAGATATTATATCATTTGGATATATGTTTTCTCTGTAAACTGAATATAGAATGAATTACATATCATATAATATTAATAATATTATTTGTACAAGACATTTGTTGTGAGATAATTACATATCTCCCTCATACTAAAACTATTTATTTTTTATTTTAATTATTGTACCTCTCTATATAAATTTGATGTAAAAGATCCTATATCAGGGGTTTTTCAAGAGAGAGGAGGGGGGTGGGTTGTCACCACCCCACCTAACTAATATTGCAAGGGATGTGGAAACACACCCTCCATGAAGCTTAATTCACTTGGCATGAGGTGAGCATAGTCATTGATTTGCAGTTATGGTAATACAAAGTCAGAAAGGGGGTGGCTAGGATTTTTCATAAAGCATAGATCCATCTTAAGTCCAGATCTATCAACCACCGAGACAGACCAAATCTCTCAATATGAAAATGTTAGGTCCCTATACTACTAGTGTAACCCCTTATTTTTATTAGTGCAACCCCCTTATTATATTGTTGTGCCCATGTAGTCCCCATATTGTTATAATTGTGCCCCATAGAAGCCCATTATTGTTATTATTGTGCCCTTACATTATTATTGTTATGTCGGCTCTAATTATATTATGACCCCTTAGACTCCTATATATAGAAATGTGGTCTTGTCATTTGTATCATCGAAAAATTATTCATTTTTGTAATTTAAATGAGGTTTCCCCCTCGAAGAGGCAATTTATATGCCATTGATCTATCTTTTCTATATTTTTGTGAGTTGGTTTCATAACCTTCAGTATCAGAGATTTGGATTCTAGGGTTTTGCTACTCCAAATAGGTCATCGTGAGATGTTTGTTATAATGGTCTTTTTGAGATGTTTCAGAAGGTAAAAAGAAACCATTTGAGCCAAAGTCTTGCTGAAACTCTGGTCTAAATTTTAGATCTTGTCTCACTATATTTATGGAGATATTAATCCAAATGGAAAATGGCATCAACCCATGGTATTCATCGACCCATGGAATTTACCCATAATATTTATCCACCCATGGTATTTTCCCATGGTATTGTGACATCCACCCATGGTATTTATTCACCCATAGTATTTTCCCATGGTATTGTGACATCCACCCATGGTATTTTCCCATCGTATTGTGACATCCACCCATGGTATTCATTCACCCATGGAATTGACCCGTGGTATTATGACATCCACCCATGGTATTCATTCACCCATGGAATTGACCCGTGGTATTGTAACTGAAAAATACTATAAGTAACAAGTCGCATTTTGTAAAACTACAGATTATCCACCACAATGTAGTCCTTATAGTTGTTATCTATTTTAATAAAAACATTCTTTTTTGTTTTGTTTATTGGGGATTCCACTCTTTTTCTTCTGGTAATTTAAATCTTTTAGATCTTGCGGGCCTCCCCCAAGATCCATTTCAATCTTTTAGACCTTGAGGGCCTCCCCCTAAGATCTGGATTAGTGGTATCAAAGCAGGTTATGATTACTTGGGAATGAGGGTTTCATGCATATTTTAGTTTAAATTTTTTTTGAAAATATTCAACAAACTTCAGCATGCGCTACAACCTCACAGAGCACCTTCTTGGGCCAAGCAGGAAGAATTTTTCTTTTTCCATTTTTTTGCAAGATTTGTTTTGGGTGACGAGTTTTTAGATCATATCTGAAACATTCAGTGAAATATTTACAAAAACAAATAACAGAATTGTATTCCTTGTGAAAAATACCAAAATTCGAAGAAAAAAATTGGCTGAATCGGAATCTAGATGAGGGAGATATCGCTAATTTAAAATCAGCTATGTTGTTGAATTTTATTTTTCATGACAACTAGTGGACGATGACTCTCCTATCATTTTTTGAAGCTTTTTGTTCATACTTTTAGAAAAAGGATTGTAGATCTAAGCTCCTCTTAAAATATCACCCAATTTAAAAAAAAATGTGTCGAATCGGAGTTCAGATTTGGGAAATATCGTTGATTTAAAATTAACTACCTTTCAGAATTTCTATGGCGATGAAAAAATTCCAGTGCGAATTTGAGATTCTAGAGTGTACATATAAAGATTTCCAACACATCAGAAGATGCAAAATGGTCCTTCTTGTTCCAAAAATAGGTTATAATAAATATTCTGAGTTATATTGACTGAGTTATGTCCATCTTAATTCTGAAGCAGCATTTAGAGTAGGTTCTTGTTGGAGACATTCCCTCCCAACCCACTTTAGTAGGCACCTGCATCACAATCATTGGTTTCAGCATAGCAGAATTTGTCTTGGGTTATTTGGAGACGTGCCCTCCTACCCCAGGCTATGTAGGCACTTGCTACTTCATCAACAACCAACATCATGGTTATGGGTCAACCGCACAAAATCCTTTTCATTGATGTCCATTTGTTAGGCCACACACTATTAGTATCACAGTTGGTCACAAGCATCATAGTGTATCTCTATCCTCGTATCTTCATTTGTCATGGTTATGGGTCATCCACAAACCCACACTTCATTGAAGTCCCTTTGCTAGGTTGCACACTGTCAATATCACAGTTGGTCACAAGAATTACAAGGTATCTCTATACTCGGATCTTCATTCATCATGGTTTTGGATCATCCACAAACCCACACTTCATCGAAGCCCATTTGATAGGTTGTACACTGTCAGTATCACAGTTGGTCACAAGTATTACATGGCATCTCTATCCTCGGATCTTTTTTCATCATCGTTATGGGTTAGCCACATAAAACCCTTCTCTTCAATGGCTGTTCATATTCAACAAAACCTTCGTAGGAGGGAACTTCACGCAATGGGAACAATTGCTTCTTATGGAGAGAGGAATGATCCGAATGGAAAATGGCATCAACCCATGGTATTCATCCACCCATGGAAATTACCCATGGTATTGTAAGTGGCATGCACCCATGGTATTTATCCTCCCATGGTATTTGCGGTATTGTGACATCCACCCATGGTATTTTCCCATGGTATTGTGACATCCATCGATGGTATTCATTCACCCATGGAATTGACCCGTGGTATTGTGACATCCACCTATGGAATTGACCCGTGCTATTGTAGCAGAAAAATACTATAAGTAACAAGTCATATTTTGTAAAAGGACAGATTGTCCACCATAATGCAATCCTTATAGTTATTACCTGTTTTAATAGAAAAATTCTTTGTGGCTTTTTTTATTGGGCATTCTACTCTTTTTCTTCTAGCAATTTCAATTTTTTAGATCTTGGGGGCCTCCCCCTCAAGATCCATTTCAATCTTTTAGATCTTGAGGGCCTCCCCCAAAGATATGGATCAGATATGATTTGAGGAAATTAGGATTTTTGCAAGCTGTAGAATTCCATATCAAACAGGCCAGCATTGAATTTTTGCTATAATTTGTTTTCTATGAAGTTATAGATTCTAAGCTTAAAACCTGTTTGAGATGAAATCTTGGTGAAGCTTGGGCCCAAATTTTGGATCTTGTTTTGTTGTATTTTCGGAGATATAGTCCAATACATTTAGGATTTTGCAATATCCCGAATTACATCCTAAATAGGTGACCTTGGAAAATTCATTATAACTTTCCATCTAAGCATTAGATTGAAGTTTCATAAGAAGTTACATAAAGAGCACGACCTGTAGATATTTGGATATCAGTTTTAGGCCCGAAGGTCTAAATAGTGAAATGTGAAACTTTGTACAAGTTTTCTCTTCTAAAAAGGTATATAATCAAGTTACCTTAGGAGATTGTACACAAATATTTCTTGGAGAATCCAATTTCGATCAGACTAGTGGCATTGGATAGATAACATAAAGGCCTATTGGGGGTCATAATTTCCAAACTGGGAGATCCGAAATTACATAGTTACAATTGTTTCAAGGTCGAGCTCCTAAAATCAAGAAAAGGCGATATGTGGAAGTTTGATGGCAAGGATCTAGTAAATTGGATACTACAAATGGAGCAATATTTTGATCTACATGAGGTGAAACTGTTACAAAAGGTACGTATTCCATATTTATATTTAGAATCGAATCAATTTTTATGGTATAAAGGGCTTTGTTCTTGTAAACCATTTGTCACGTGGTTAATTTTCACAGAGGAAGTGATGGCACATTATGAGGATACAAAGAAAAACAATTTTTTTATCCAATTGATAAATCTTAAACAAAAGTGTTCAATGACATAGCACATTGAGGACTTTCAAAAATTGAATAAAAGGGTAAATGATATTCTAGAGAAGAAAAGGATTGATGTCTTCATAGGGACTTTAAGGGATAACATTCAACATGAGGTTCATCTTTGGGAATCTGATTCATTTGAGAAGGAATTCAGGTTGGCAACAAAAAATGAAAGAGGAATTATGGAAACAAGGAGTCCCACCACTCACAACTATAAATATGGAAATGTTTTTTCTCCTAGCCTTCTACAACCTACAAGGTTTACACCACAAAAATTGGAAGAAAAAATATAAAATCGGCTTTATTACATTTGTGATAGCAAATACACTAAAGGTCATAAGTGTGGTGAGAATAAATTATTTTACATAGATTGCGAAGAGGAGGAAGAAAAGGATCAAGAAACATCAAAAGAGGATAATATGCACCAAGAACCAACCCCGGAGAAAGAAGAAATGAATCTGGCAATGTCTTGTAAAGTATTGGAAAGAATTACCACTCCTTAAAGTCTCAAGATAGAAGGACATATCAAGAAGAAAAACGTTCAAGAAGTGAAAGATCACATGGAGAAAGAAGAGATGAATCTGACCATATCTTGTAATGCATTGGCCAGAATTACCACTCCTCAAACTATCAATATAGAAGAACATATTAGGAAGAAAAAGGTAATAGTGTTGATTGATTCGGGTAGTACCCATAGTTTTATTCATTGTAAGATAGCCAAGGAATTGAGTTTCTTCCTATATCCAACACGAGAGTGTCAAGTGATGGTTGAAAGTGGAGGAAGCATAAATTTCTCTAGAAAGTGCCATAATATCAAGCTATCCATGGGAGAATATGTATTTAATAGACCATTGCTTTCCATTCCAATGGGTGGTGTTGATGTTGTATGAGGAGTCCAATCGCTACAATCCTTGGGTATAATAGCTTTTAATTTCAAGGAATTTTTATGAATTTTTTTTGGAAGGAAAGGAAGTTGAATTAATGGGTATCACAGGGAAAACCAGGAAATATAAACATCTTTAACAAAATGACAAAGCTTCCAAAGAAAGAAAAATGAGGTGTAATTGCACAATTATTTTCGCTAGAGGTTCCCACATCAAAATAATCTATTTCTCTAGATCTCCAAAAAGTCTTGGACAATCATTCCAAGGTATTTGAGTCTCCCAAAGGCCTCCCACCTATTCGTGATCATGATAATTATATTAATTTGATTTCCAAGAAGTGTTCCTCCAAACATTAGGCCTTACATATATGCATATGCACAAAAGATTGAAATTGAACATATGGTTGCAGAAATGATAGAGGCTTGTATAATTCAACCTAGTCAAAGTTCTTTCTCTGCTCCAGTAGTATTGATGCACAAGAAGGATGGGTATGGTGCATGCATCCAGATTATAGAGAGCTCACAAACTCACTATTAAAGATAACTTTCCCATTCCTATCATTGATGAATTATTGGATGAATTGCATGGATTAATTTACTTCACCAAGTTGGATCTTTGTTTAGGATATCATCAAATAATAATGAAGACTGAAGACATTACTGGTGAGATCTAGTATTGCAACAATTATTTTGCAACTCCTGGGCTTCCTACTTTACTTTTATCAACCTGGTAGTTTATAACAAACTTGGAAGCGACGGTGCTATATGCACAAGTACTACTTCTTACTGCAGGCTGTCACTTGGTCAGCTGGAACAATATCACTAGGAGCTCAAGCCAACTTCTATGAATTCCAAAATAAGCTTTATATGTGATGGAAGAAAGAAAAGCTTACCCTATAGAGGCTACTCTACTTGCAAAAAGAGAAAAAAGGCTGAAATGTGAAGTAAACCTAGCAAACCCTACTTAACCAACTAATCCTACATTTGTTGAAAGAGAGATGAAAAACAATGAAATGAATACCATTACCTTCTCAGGAAGTAAAAAACATCTACTCAAGCTATTTTTAGAATCAAATGAGCAAAAAACATCTTTTTTTATTTTTATGTATTTTTAGGTGAAATGATCTTGCATGTAATTTATTTGTTTATGTGTGTGGCAGCAATTAGGTGGCGATGGAGGATGAATTTGGAATTTGAAAAGGTGTAGGAAGGTGTGGATGGGTCCTAGGAGGTCTCAGGTGGCCTTATGGAGGCTTTTCCTACAATCAGACTTCAAAAAGACACCTACTGGAAAATCTACAGGAGGCTGCAGGGGATCTACAAGAGGTCTACAAGAGGATGCTGATAGCTGTTTTGGAGGTTTTGAAGGTGGGAAAGTGGCGGAAAGGGTAGCTGAAGGCTAAGACGATGAGTTGAGGTGTCTAGGGTTCATTAAGAATGATTAAGAGAGAGAAAGATGGTCAGATTTATTCAACGAAAGAGAGGAATGTTTATGAGGAAAGTGCAAAAAACTAAGGAAAATTTTTGAGGGACTTTGGGCGACTTGTGGAATGTAGATCGAAGAGAGATGGTGATGGCTGATTGGCTGAATTATTGAGAGAAGAGATTTGCTGCAAATGAGATTAAGCAAGCAAAGGGACTAGATACATAAAAAAAATAGAATTTTTATCAAGCTAATCTAAACTTTGATCTAGGAAAGTAAATGTTGAAAAATGCTACATGGAAAGAAAGCATGGAAGGAAATTTATTGCAAAGACAGAAATGAGCATGGTGAAATAGATCTTAAAGCAAAGCATTAACCTTCTAACAAACTGCAACACTAGAAATCCTATGGAGAAGGAAAATCTATGTTTTTGTGGCAGCAAGAGGGTCTTGGCCTCAGTTCATGGTCCCAAGGGGATGAAAGGAAGCCAAGGCTCTATTGATGGCCTTTTTGTATCTTCTTTCTATCACTGTTCAACCTGCTACAGAAAACTGAAATGGAAACAACCTTCTAAATCACCAAAAGCGACCTATTCTTAACCAAGAAAGAAATTTATCTAACTGCAACTAATTCATAAATTGAAACAAAGCATATAAATACAAATAACAGGAGCTTGGCTGCTTGGATTGTTCCCTAACCCAAGAGCTTTATCCCTCTAAGGTAACTCATTGCTAGCTCAAAAAGGATCTTATATTCATTATCATAATAATAATAGGATTACATAAAATTGTCAACAAAAGTAAGCTCGAATTTGAGCAGAGCAAAGCTGCAACAAAAATTTGAAAATTTGACCAACTTCCTAAAGAGGCCCTAGGCCTCTCTACTTATACAACTAAAGCTTCCAACAACTTCCTTAAAATCAGGGAAGCTTGGCTCCCAAAACATGAGATAAACAGAAGTTATCCTCCACTTGTTCCGCTGCCTCCTAGTGCATTGATTTGGCTATTTGTGCTTCTAGCTTCCTGAAGGAGAATTCAAAGTGGGGAATCATAAATGAGAGGGACACCCTCCTATAAATCCTCTCCCTTTTCTTCTTTGAATATTTGCTGCCAATTGTCCATTAAATCTTTGATTTTTTCTCCAAAATTCAACAAAAATCTGCATTAAATACACATTAGACTCCATGGCATAATAACCAACCCATCTCACTCTAGAAGCATAAATATAATAAAAAAATCTACAATAAGCTAAGGGAATGGTGGATTAAGCTAAGTTAGGAGGAAAAATTAGCCCATATAATTACCCATTACTAGGACTCATCATCACCCCCTACTGAAGGTGTTGCTCATCCTCTGAGCAACTAGTCCATCTCCTCATCCTTAATGGCCCTGATGGCCTCCCTGACATCCCATGCTTCTGATATGAGGTCCTCTTTTTTGTCATGGAATCCTGCCTTTCTATCCACCTCTTCCCACTGTTGTTGCTCTTCTTCCTCTTTTCTGCCCTCTAGCAGTCCTAGCAGCAGTGGGGACATAGTTTGAAGCCAATCCAATTGACCCTCAAACTTTGCATAGAGTGCTTGTACAGTGGCACTCTCCTTAATTCTTATTTCATCCTTGTTGGGGAGTGATATTCCCTGATCTGCAAGCTGTGTGGTGGTGTGTTCCACCTCCTCATACAAGCATGAATGCAGTCATCCCTAAGTAATCTTTCCATATCCTCAAAATGTGCAATGGCCTGAGCCTGATCATTGATATACTTAGGGTCAATTTGAGGATTATTTGCAAGTAGCTGGGGTGTGGTGATGAGATCCATGGGGTCTAATGGCTCAGATCTGATCATTAGGGGTTCATTTTGCTATTTTCCCGACAACTTTTTTATTTCTGATGCCTTTTTCTCCTCATGATTCATCTATGAGGACATGGCCATTAGCTGCAGGTCCCCTAGCCTAGCATTGGTGTCCCACACATTCATGTCTGTGAGGACCATGTTATCCAAATAGAACTCTGCTATTTTTGCCTTGTCTTCTGAAGAGCTTTGGTCACATAGGTCCATGAACTATATGTAATCCTGCAAAGACATTATGCCTCTCTGTGCCAAAGTCTTGATCTGAAACTGTAGCCATTGGTCTTTGAGGTATAATCCATATGATTTTGTTGGTGTTATGCACTTCAATGCCTCCATAGACTAGCTGGCCATGCATGCCAACTGTGTCTCCTTTTCTTGCAGCTGTCTTCTTAGCAACTCATTTTCTATTTCCAAGTGAATTCTTGTGATTAGCTTTCTATGTCTTACAGCACTTAACTCCCTACCCATTTCTCTAAGATTGTTATCCATGTGGCCAATATCCTCTACCCCCTTAAATTTGGCGATTTGCATCCATCTATGTCTCCTTATCCTTTCTTTCTCCAAATCAAACAAAAGTGGGACTGCAAATTTCTGTTCAATGATTTCCCCCCTTCAAGAATATTGTAGTACGAGCCCAAACTAGGCTAGGGGTCAGGTTCTTGTGCCTCTGCTATTTCATCCTTCCCCTTTGGTTGTTCTTCTACCCTTTTCTCAAGTTTTTTGGTCTCATGTAGCTTTGTCAGGGTCTCTTGTAGGACAGTTTGTGCCTCTTGTAGAGCTATTTTTGAGTCCTGTAGTTGCAGTCTTTCTTTCCAGGTGGAAGATCTGGGACTTCGTCTTTCATATGTGATGGGGGTTTGAGAGGGATATTCTTCCCCTTTGACAGTGGGTGAATCCTCAATTATAATAGGCACTGTTGAAGATGGATGTGGTTTTCATGTTTTTATCTTGTGCTTTTCCGAGCCCTGAAATACATTGATGTCTACCACTTCCTCTTTTGTTTTGGTTTAATTCGGGTGTTGAGGGTACTGAAGGCAGCTGTTGCCTCTCTTTCTAGGGTCTCGGGAGACACTTCTGTCTTTTCTGCCCCTTTTTCCTCTCCTTTTGTCTTTTTCTATGTCTCTGCTGGTTTTGTTTCCTTTTGTTCTGTTTTAGTTTCTTCCTCCTCTATTTTGGTTTGCTCCTTCTCCCCTTATTGTTCCTTAGTTTCCTCCCCTTCTTCCCCTTACTGCTCTTCCTCCTCACTATCAAAAGGACTGAGATGATATGTGAGGGCCTTTATATCATCTTCTTCTGTCATGTTTTCGAAGATTTCCCATGCTATGTGGACGGTGAAGATGTGGAGGGCTTCTTCTAATAACAGTTTAATCAACCCATGATGAGCCAACTGATCTAGACCTCCTGCCTTCAACTTAATGCTAGAGTCTATGAGGGACTGCTAGAGAAAATAGGGGATGCTGAGTTTTTGGGGTGTTGGAGTGTCCATGTCATATCTCAGCTCATGGAGGAGTCTAAAATGATAGCCATAAACTATGAATACCTCCCTTCACAGGAAATATATTTGATAATTTGGTAATTGACCTCATCCCAAGGGTAAGGTATGCTTGTTCTTCTAATGACATTTTTTTCTTCTACAGGATGTTCATTTGGTTGGAAGAATCTTTTCTTTGAAAATTGTCAATTGGCTTTTCATATTTGCTCCAAGCTAATCAAAGAGGAAGGGTGGTAACCCTACTAAAAAATTCTGGGGTGATTTCCATAGAGAGACCTCTAAAAGTAACAGTGCCATGGGTCCTTGAGTGAGGGACTAAAGAAAGGGAAAACTCCTTAGCCACTTCTTCATCAAACCCTTGGAAATTTTCAAAAAGTGGAATCCAATATTTTCTGGTGAAAATGGCTACTACTTCGGGATGTTCATGGAGCCTGACTGAATTTATGGGCTCCTTCCTCATGAATCCCCCTATCATTGTGATTATACCCCTTTGGAACACCCAAGGCAGAGATGGAAACAAGAATTTTGAAAAAAACAGAAAATAGAGAAAAACTGTGTTTTTTTTTTTAAAGAAAACATGCAGAATTTTTTTATGGAATTCCTCTTCTTCTATAGACTGAATTCCTCCTTAAAATTGTATCATTCCTTGCACATATTGATAATCAAGGTGGGTATGCACAGAACATTCCTCTTCAAGCCAGAATTCTAGCAAAAACCTCGTGTTCTCTCCTTAAAAAACTGCTCACTGCCCCTCCTGTAGAATAGGTGGTCTTATAGAACCTATTACTGCTCCTGTAGAATGCCGATAACAGGAGGATAGATGAAATTGATGGAGAAAGATGGTTTCAAGGCTATGGTGGTGACAGAGAGCTTGTTGCAGTGAAGTGGACGAGGGTGAAATTAAAGAAAAGGTGATGAAGGAGTTTCGAGGATGAATACTTATTTCTTCTTTTAGATATTTCAGGTGATGGGGTGAGCTGGCAAAAATGTACGTTGCCATATTTGGACCATTGGTCCCCACTGATTTGTCATCATGGCTCTTTCCCACAATCACTTCCCATCATTGCGTTGGAGTTTCCATATACTCCACTACCTGTGCTTTGGATTTTTATGTGAAATGACTAGGCACACGTGTGGTGGCATCTCCAGATGAGCGCAGTCAATTGGATGAGGGTGGCCAATTAACTGGCCACCTTTTCTCATTCAACCCTAACCATCTCATTCACTTATGCATATTTTTCAATTACACAGATGAAAGAGAGGAGAGGGTTATTCACATACCTGGGATTCAAATGTACGTGCGTGAGGCATTTTGGTTCCTTTTGCTATTGCATGCTTGTATTTGAGTTGTTGCATGCCTGTATTTCCTTCTTTGCATGCTTTCTGCTATCTATTGTATGGATTTTTTGTTTTGTGCAGGTATCCTCTAGCTGGATTTGGCTTCACATGTCCCCTTCAATCCCCTGGTTTCACTTTTTTTGTTTTTGTGGCTCGATTTTAAGGGGATCAGCTACTACAGGAAATCCTACAGGAGCTCCTATAGTTGCCTCTCCCTTTAAAATTCTTAGCTGATTTTTGAGCTGGGAGCTGGGAGGATGATACCAAAGATGTTAATGGAGATGGAGAGGTATTTGGTAAGCTACATGAGAGATTTAGAGGTGCTTCTCCCTTTACTTTTTAGTTTTTTTCTAAAAATTGGTTTCTGTGTTTTTTGACAAGGAAGAAAATAAATAATGATGATGAGGTGGTGCAGGTGTGGGATGAATGGCTAGGAGGGTGGATAGATATAGGATGGTATACATGCTCTTCATGAAACTTCCCAGCCCCTCAAATTGCTTTCTCAACCATTTCTGGCTCTCTGTGATTTCTACAGGAGCCTCCTGTAGAATACACAGGGCCTCCTGTACAACACACAGTCTTTGAAAAAAACTTACTGAGGTGGAAGAAAGGTCAAAAATGATAGAGAAGAGTGTAGAGGAGATGAAATAGGATTTGTGGCATCTTCTCTTACTCCTGGTGATCCACCTTTGTTAAGTTATGGTATGTTCTATACTTATAATAGTTTACTTCTTTTTCTTATTATATTTCACAGATTAGCAATCACATGTACATAAATTAAAGTGCAGATAGAACATTAAACGATCGACAGAAAATAAGCCAAGACAAGACACACAAGATGTGGCCGTTATCCAGGGACAAAACCCACAATGTGTGGGGAAACCCTTTGATCAAATCTTCTTTTATCTTCAATAATTCAGTAGAGACAAATAGTACAATAAATCTGATTCATATTAGTAGTAGCAAACCCTAGATCAGTAGAATCAACATTAACGACTTCATTATCAAACTAGGGCAGATGATATGTCACAAACCGACCGTTGGATTGACTTCATTCCACAACCAAAATTTGTGGCTTCTAGAGCAGGTTCAGATGAACCTATAGCACAGTTTATATGAGGAGATCTTATAGGCCACGCAGGTCAATCTTTACTTTTGCAGTTGTAGCTTCAGTTTCAGCTGTTTCCGGCTTCAAACTAGGGCAGTCGATATCTTGCAAACCGTTCGTCCGATTGACTTCATTCCACCACCAAAAGTTGTGGCTTTCAGAGGAGGTTCAAATGAACCTATAGCACAGTTCAGATGAGGAGATATTCTAGGCCACGTAGGTCAATCTTTACTTCTACAGTTGCAGCTTCAGTTTTAGCAGTTTCTGGCTTCAAACGTGTGAGAGAGATACCCATTTCTGTGCAGTAGAGAAGAGACTCATTTCTACGTTGTAGAGAGAGAGAGATGTGATGACAAGAGTGAGTGAAAATGAGGAAAAAGTCCTCTTATATTTATACACAATGTTGGTGTTTGAATAGATGCGACTATTGGGCTCCTGAGCCTACATGAGTTGTAGGTCAGCTTGATAATAATTCCATAATCAAAATAAATTCATATATCCATGAATACTTATCGAAATCGGATGATCTTTATACCAATCCTACACCTCTCGATGAGAGGAATCTAATAAAAATATTATCATCCACGAATAAGATGACCCATATGAAGTTTCTCCCTGGTTTCCAATTTTAACACCCTGTAACATGCAATGCACATTAAGAGTCAATTTTCTCTTCCTACTTTTCTCTTCTTTTTTTGTGAAAGACAACTAGGGTGCCTCAAGGAGGTTTTCACCTTAATTTCCTACTCTGGGTGCCTACAATGGAGGTTTTCGCCCAGGGATCTTATCCTCTCTCTTTTTGTTTTTTTGTCATCACTAGGCTACCTCAAAAGAGGTTTTCAACCCAATGATGGGACTCGAGTGCCTCATGGAGGTTTTCACTTGAGTCCTTATTAATTTTTCTTTTCTTTTTTTCTACTTCTTCAGTGAGTGGGTGGAGTGGAGGCTAAGACCTTGTCCACTACAAACACTCTCTTATTTAGATCTTCAATGAACTCTTGCTTGGAGAGGGGCTTCTTGTAAATTTTCAACCTATGTCCATTGAAAAATATGGGGATGGCTTCCTCATCAATGGTTTTGATCAAAACTGAACCATTGTCATTGCATTTTTCCATGGTTTAGGGTCTCAGCCATATTGTCCTCAGCTTGCCTCTGAAGTCTTTATAAGTTGAGTCATAGAGCAGTGCCCAATATCCCTCTTGGAATTGCTTCTCCTTGATGTTTTTGTCATGCCATATCTTCCTTTGAAGCTGTACTACCTCTGTGTGGAGAAGGGCATGCAATCTTTGTTCATACAATCCATTGAGCTGAAGTAGTCTTTCCCTATGTGCATGGCTGAGGTCTAGGTCCAGTTGAGCTACCATCCTTAGTGTGTTGTATTCAAATTCTATTGACAACAAAGCCTTCTTCCCATAGACCAGTTCACAGGGTGTGAACCCTATAGTGGTCTTCCATGTTGTGTTGTAGGCCCAGGTGGCCTCACCTAGTGTATCCACCTAATATTTTCTGATGTTGCTCACTACCTTAGTCAGAATTCCTTCCAAAGATTTGTTAGTGATTTCCACCTGCCCATTGGCTTGTGGATGGTAAGAGGTGGAAGTCCTGTGCTTGATTTTATGATGTGTGAGCAGGTCTTCAATCAAATTGGAGGTGAACTGACTGCAATGATCTGTGACTAGTTCTCTTGGATACCCAAACTTATAGAATATGTTTTCTCTTAAAAACGCAGCTACTTTTTCCTCTGTTGCTGCCTTGATAGCCTTGGTATCTGCCCATTTTGTCAGATGATCGGTGCACATAATGATGTATTGCCTCTATTTTGAAGGAGGGTTGATAGGACCCACAAAGTCCATGCCCCACTTCTCAAATGGCTTAAAGGTCACTTGAGGTTGCATGGGCATCTCATCCTTTGGAGTAGGTTTCCCCATCCTTTGACACTGATCACATTGGCTGGTATATCTCCTCACATCTTGATGAAGACTGGGCAAATAGTAGCTTGCTTGCAATCTTTTGAAGGTAGTCCTCTTTGCTACAAAATTACCTCCACAAAGCCCTTCATGACAGGTCACGAGAATGTCAAAAACTTCCTCCTCCCTGACACATCTTCTCAAGATCTGATTAGGGCCAATTTTGAAGAGATTTCCTCCAATCCAGGTAAAAGGGGTGCTTTTCCTTACGATCTTGCTCTTCTATTTTGAGGACAAGTGTGGTGGGAACTGTGCTGAAACCAAGTAATTTGCTATATCAGCAAACCATGGAGAGAGTACTGAGAGAGAAAATAGGTGTTCATCTGCCATTTGATCATCCACCATTCCTTTGTCACCTGCAGGCAAATTTACTCTAGACAAAAATTCAGCAACAACATTTTCTTTACCAGGCTTATCAACAATGGTTAAATCAAACTCTTGTAATAAAAGCAACAATCTAATAATGTGAGAATTTACATCTGGTTTGTTCATTAAATACCTAATTGCAGCATGATCATTGTATACAAAGGTTTGATAGCTTGTGATGTAATGTCTGAATTTGTTTAAGGAATGAAATACAACTAGGAGTTCCTTCTCGATTATTGTGTACTTTAACTCTGCCTTCGACAAATTTTTACTTACAAGGTATATGGCATAAGGTAACTTTTCATCATTTTGTCCCGAGGCTACTCCTATTACTTTATTCGAGTCATCTGTGTGAATGTGGAAAGGTAGGGCCCAGTTTTGGCGTCTTAAAATTGGGGCAGTCACAAGTTTTCTTTTCAACGTATCTAGGGCTTCTTGATAGTTTTCAGCCCATATGAACTCGACATATTTTCCTAAATGACCAAACAATGGAGAGGATAACTTACTGAAATATTTAATGAATCTTCTGTAATATCTAGCTAAGCCTAGGAAACTTCAGACATCTCTCACCTTTTGAGGAGGTGGGACCCTTTCGATGATGGCAACTTTGTTGCGGTCCACCTGCAATCCTTGTTGAGATATTGCATGACCTAGCACGGTCCCTTCAGTCATCAAAAATTCACATTTTTCTAGACTGAGGGACAAGTTCATTTCAATACACTTATCCAAAATAAAACTTCCTGAAAGTTAGAACCATAAGGAGTAAAATAATCCATATATATCTCCACTGCATCATGAACCAGTTCAAAAAATATACTCAATAGTGCTCTTTGGAAAGTGGCTGGAGCATTGCACAAACCAAAAGGAAGGATCCGATATGTGAAGGTACCCCAAGGACAAGTTAAATTAGTCTTATCTTGGTCTTCTGGGCTGATTTGAATCTGATTATACTCGCTAAACACATCTAGGAAGGAGAAAAACTTTTCCCCACTAGACCATATAACACTTGATTTATGAAAGGAAAAGGAAAATGGTCCTTTTTAGTGGCTTTGTTCAGTTGCCGATAATCGACAAAGATTCTCCACTTACTATTTTTCTTTGGCACTAGTACCAAAGGAGAGACCCATTCACTGTCAAAGATGGGGTAGATGAATCCTGCATCAAGTAATTTTTGCAATTCTTCCTTAACAATGTATTTAAGGGCTTCGATTCATCCTCCTTTGAGGCTTCCTGACTGATTTGCAATCTTCCGTAATGTATATATGATGAGTACATATTGAAGGGTGCACTCCCTTCATCTCCTTATAACTCCAGGTGAAGGCATCTAAATGTTTCCTCAATAAGCTGCATAGTTCCTTCTCCTAGGAAGTGGATAAGGATGATTTGATTTCCAAGGTCCTTTCTGGGCCAAAATATATATTCTTATCACGAAGAGAGTTCGGGTTGGGCACATGTAGGTCGGTTAAGGGATTGTCTTGGGTTTATTTCACTATATCTTCTAATGGAAAGATATTGTGGGGTGGATTTTCAATTAAAGTTTCAATGATATCATCCTCATTTTGCGGTTCCCACCCATGACAGTTTCTATTGCACATAGTGGTGCAGAATATACTTCACCCTCATCCTCCTCCTCCAACAAAAGAGGTAGATCATGTTCTACCAAGGGTTGGTCAGGAAGGTATAGGATTAGCTGCTTGGACATATGCACATTCTTGATGGTCATGTTCCTAGCCCGACAACTAATGTAAGCATCAGCACTGGCCAACCAAGGCCTTTCCCGGATGATAGGATACCCAGTCAGATTTTCCTTCAGCTAGAGAACTAAGAAATCAATAGGGTAGTCCCAAGAATCAATGGAGACCATCACATCCTCCATAATCCCTTTAGGGATCACGGTGGAGTAGTTTTCTAGCTGAAGTACTGTCATGGTCTTCTTCAAGGAGCCCTGGAGGTTAAGTTTGAGCATGGTGTCCTTCATCATCACATTAATGGTAGCTTCCAGATCAATCAAGGTGTGTGGGATCATGGTGCCATTTATGTGGACATCAACTACTCAGCTTCTAGGGTCCAGATATTTCGGACAGATTACTTTCCCCAACATCAGGTCAGACAGTTGTCCTATGACATTGATGGTTGGGGCATCTCTCTTGCGCCCGCCTGTATGCCTAAAGCACTTCTCTTTGATCATTATATTGTATATAGGAACATCCTTTATGGCTTGGACAAGTGGTATCTTTACACATAACTATTTCAACTCTCCCAAAATTTCAAATTCTTCTGGGGTGGGATGTGTTGTCCTGGATGGTCTCTCAGGAAATGGTGGAATTTCTTTAGGTTCACTTTCTTCTCTATCCCCCCAAAACTCCTTAGGGGGAGGCTATCTATCTAGGAGAACCTTCTCATATCGCAAGTTAATCTCTTGAATCTCCAAAGCATAGGTTGGGCATGACGGTTCCCCGCTATATACTTTATGGGCCTGTCTATTGTTCAGGTTCATGTTCAGTTGGGCATGAATTTGGGGTTGCCTTAGTCGAGCAGGAGGCAATGGTTGTGGTTGAGCAGGTGGTGGAGGCAAAAGAGCGGGAATAGAGTTGTATTGGGGCCTCCACCTGTGATGAGATGCATTCCACTGAGGTTGTGGTTGAGCATAGGATTGAAATGAATGAGTGGCTAGTTGGGCATGATATTGAGATGGATAGGACCAAGGAAGAGGCGTGGACCAGGAAGGATGAGTAGGAGGGCCCCAAGAAAGTATGGAAGTGGCTTGGATGGGGTTGTAGTATGCCTGAGATGCCCCTTGCATTCCCTGCTGGTATGGTCTAGGTCCATGTGGTCTCCTTTGGTTCATGAAATAAAGTGGTTCAGTGGCTCCTTCAGCCCCCTGGGATACAACTTTAAGTCCGAGCAAGGAAGAGCACTTATCTATAGAATGATCTTCTTCACAGGCTGAACAAACCTCTATAGAGTTCAATGGACATTCATTCCTAGGATGCCTTATGGTGCACCTAGGACAGAAAATGGCCAAATCCCTTGTTACACAGTAATTTGTCACCATTGGTCACCGTCCCTATCGCCCCATTTCCGTACATTGGAGGACGCATTTCGGGACCTGTGAGCAATGACATAACCCAAAAATGCTTGCATTGTGTTCCCCTGAGCATGTACTTCATGTTCCCTGAAGACACCTTCTGCAAATTATCCCTGAAAAGTGCTATTTTCCCATTGGAGCAAGTACACAGTGTCTTACCTGCGCCAATCACTGAGATCATCAAAAGGGGTGCGACCATTGGCGCTCTGTCATAGAACAAGACCCGCGCCAACCCAGTTTGGTAATGATTTTTGACAAACGCGCACCCATATGTTTTTTCCCTTCAGATCACGAAGTCTTTTGAGGGTAAAATCCATCGGATAGAGGTCGAGAGTCATCATCTATCTTTTCAGAGATAATGCTAATCTACAATGGGTGTCCTGGTTCATTGAATCTTCCTCCCTTCTCCATCTATAAATGTCTGTCCTCATGCATTAGATAAGCTAGTTTTTTTAGTAATGCTAGTTGTGGTTATGCTTGTCGTGAGTGATAGTGAAGCATAGAGAGGTTATGCTGCCGGAGAGGAGGTATATTGCAAGACACACATAGTTGCTCGCCCAGCCAGAGGAGAGGTTCAACGTCAGAACCTTGGTTGTATCTTTTCCCGTCTATTATTCATTAATGAATGACTGTTGTTATGGTTCCAATCTCATTGTCTATTATAATGATGTTTGATTTATTTCCTTTCTGACTGAAATATAGTTGTACCTTGGTGAATTTTATTCTTGTATCTGGTTTTTCCTTTGCATGTGCAGGTGTCCGTTTGCGAGGATCGCAAGGATTGTGACCTGCCGGAGCAAGGGAGCGGGAATATCAACTCTGCTTCGACATTAGCGTTGGACTCCAGGTTGGTCTTTTTAATTCACCTTTAATGTACAACTAGGAACTTGCGTAGCAGCGTGAATCGATTGTGGCTAGTTCTATTTTAGGCTAGTGGGATCACCTTTGTCCGCAGAGGAGATTTACCTATCCAACAGCCCTCTCTGCTTCCTCTTCTTTCATTTTGATATGCAAGGTATCCATTTGCATGGTAAGAGTCTACAACATCTCACTCTTGAAGTCTGCCAACATGTGTCAAAGTTCACCTTTGATGGATGAATTGGATGAGGAGGTATTGGCTATGGGTTGACTCCCCCTACCTCTCTTTCTAGCTACTCTAGAATGGTTTCTAAAAATAGTCTTTATGTCCTCATAAGGTAGTTGGTAGATGTCACCCCTAGCTAGTAGATGGAGGGTGTCTAGAAGGTCTTCTGTAATTCCCGTGAGCAAGGCCAACTTCAAAGATTCAGGGTCAAGTGTGCACCTGGCCCTTTTATAACTAAGTTAGAACCCCGCTTCATAATCTTCGAAAGATTCATCACTTCCCATGGTCATTAGAGAGATTTCCTCCTTGGTATCTTTTAACCTATAGTAGTCTCGATATTTGTTATTAAAGGCCTGTTGCATCTAAGCCCAATTTGTGATGCTATTGTCAGGTAACCCCATGAACCAGTGCAATGCTGCATCCTTGACGGTAGAAGGAAATAGTTTCAACTTTTGATCGTCTTCTACATAGTCATAGGTTCGACATATTATAGAAAACTCAAACAAAAAGGTGTCGGGATCTTCTGTATTCAACCCATGGAAGTGAGGTAAGGTTGAAGGGCTTATTTTCTTCATTTTGGTATCCCCATTGGTCTCATGGATGGGAAACATACCCTCTACTCTTTCTCCATTCCCCCTAGCATTTATGTTTTTAGCCATTATCTCAGGAGGGATGTTTTCTTCTTTTTCTTCTCCTATAGGTTCTTCAAATATCTCTGGTAATTCACCTAAAGGTTCTTCCTAGTCACTGCCACCAAAGAAGAGAGAAGGGTGGCTATGTGATGTGGTGGGGGTGTTGGGCAAGAATTTTCCTGAATTATCTCTATTCCTACGAGGCATGAAAGAAATCTTTTGGTTGATTTTCGTTTTTTGTTGCTTGTACCTACAAAACTGAAATTGATTAAAAAAACAAATTGCAACTAACTAAAATGAACTCACTGAAATGAAATTGCAGAACTGAAAAGGAAAGAAAATGAAACGCAGAACTGAAAGCAAGGAAATGACTAATCTACTTTTGATGAAATAGAAATTGCAGAATTGAAATGAAAGTAAGGAAATGACTAATCTACTTTTGTTGAAATGGAAATTGCAGAATTGTAAGGAAAGTAAGGAAATGACTAATCTACTTTTGCTGAAATGGAAATTACAAAATTGAAACGAAAGCAAAGAAATGACTAATCTACTTTTGCTGAAATGGAAATTGTAGAATTGAAAAGGAAATGCAGAAATTGAAAGGAGCAACTACTCTACTTTTGTTGAAATAAACTACTTAGTAGAATGTTGCAGTAGAAAATAGAAGAAAGCAGTAATCACAAAATACTCTGATGATTCTCCGACAATGGTGCCAAAAAGTGGTGAACTCCAGTATTGCAGCAATACTGGTATGACTCCTCAGCTTACTACTTTAATTTTATCAACCCAGTAGTTCGTAACAAACTTGGAAGCGATGGTACTATATGCACAAGTACTAGTTCTTACTGCAGGCTTTCACTTGGTCAGTTGGTACAAGATAGATAGGAGCTCAAGCCAACCTCGATGAATTCTAGAAGAAGCTTTATATGTGATGAAAAAAAGAAAAGCTTACCCTATAGAGGCTACTCTACTTGCAGAAAGAGAAAGAAGAATGAAATGTGAAGTAAACCTAGCAAACCCTACTTAACCAACTAATCCTACTTTTGTAGAAAGAGAGATGAAAAGCCATGAAATGAATGCCATTCTACTCAGAAAGTAAACAAAATATACTCAAGCTATTTCTGGAAGCAAATGAGAAAAAAACATATTTCTGGATTTTTATGTATTTTTAGGTGAAATGGTCTTGCATGTAATTTATTTATTTGTCTGTGTGGCATCAATTAGGGGCAATGGAGGATGACTTTGGAATCTGCAGAGGTGTAGGAAGATGTGGATGGGTCCTAGGAGGTCTCAGGTGGCCTTCTGGAGGCTTTTCCTACAATCAAACCTCAAAAAGACACCTATAGGAAAATCTACAGGAGGCTGCAAGGGATCTACTAGAGGTCTACAGGATGATGTCGAGAGCACTTTTGGAGGTTTTGAAGGTAGGAAAGTGGGTGAAAAGGGTAGCTGAAGGCTAGTATGATGTGTTAAGGTGTCCAAGGTTCGTCAAGAATGATTAGGAGAGAGAAAGATGGTCAGATTTGTTCAAGGAAAGAGAGGAAAGTTTATGAGAAAAGTGCAGAAAGCTAAGGAATATTTGTGAGGGACTTTGGGTGACCTGTGGAACATAGATCAAAGAGAGATGGTGATGGCTGATTGGTTGAATGATTGTGAGAAGATATTTGTTGCAAGAGAACTAAAAATCAAACAATGATATTAAGCAAGCAAAGAAACTAGATACATAAAAAAATAGAATTTTTATCAAGCTAATCTAAACTTTGATATAGGAAAGTAAATGCTAAAAAATGATACATGGAAAGAAAGCATGGAAGGAAATCTATTGCAAAGACAGAAATGAGCATGGAAAAAAAGATCTTAAAGTAAAGCATTAACCTTCTAACAAACTACAACACTAGAAATCCTATAGAGAAGTAAAATCTACGTTTTTGTGGTAGCAAGAGGGTCTTGGCCTCAATTCATGGTCCCAAGGGGATGAAAAGAAGCCAAGGCTCTATTCATGGCCTTTTTGTATCGTATTTCTATCACTGTTCAACCTGCTACAGAAAACTAAACTGGAAACAACCTTCTAAATCACCAAAAGTGACCTATTCTTAGCTAAGAAAGAAATTTATCTAACTGCAACTAATTCATAAACTGAAACAAAGCATATAAATACAAACAAGAGCAGCCTGGCTACTTGGATTGGGCCCTAACCCAAGAGCTTCAGCCCTCTGAGGTAGCTCAATGCTAGCTCAAAAAGGATCTCATATTCATTATCAAAATAATAATAGGATTACATAAAACTGTCAACAAAAGTAAGCTCGAAGTTGAGCAGAGCAAAGCTGCAGCAAAAATTTGAAAATTTGACCAACTTCCTAATGAGGCCCTAGGCCTCTCTACTTATACAACTAAAGCTTCCAACAGCTTCCTTAAAATCAGGGAGGTTTGGCTCCCAAAACTTGAGATAAATAGAGGTTATCCTCCACTTGCCCGGTTGCCTCCTAGTGCATTGATTTGGTTGTTTGTGCTCTGAGCTTCCTGAAGGAGAATTCGAAGCGGGGAGTCATAAATGAGGGGGACACCCTCTTATAAATCATCTCCCTTGTCTTCTTCAATTATTTGCTACCAGTTTTCCATTATATATTTGACTTTTTCTCCAAAATTCAACAAAAATCTGCATTAAACACACATTAGACTCCATGGCATAATAACCAAACCATCTCACTCTATATTTACATAAATATAATAAAAAACATGCAATAAGCTAAGACAATGGTGGATTAAGCTAAGTTAGGAGGAAAGTGAGCCCATATAATTATCCATTCCTGGGGCTCATCAATTACGAAAACAACATTATTGAAGAAAGATGCATTTTCAGAGACTCCAGAAGAAACAAAGGCCTTTCAACATCTTAAAGAGGCAATGTGCCGAGCACTGCTCTTAGCAATGCCAGACTTCACAAAAACCTTTATTGTGGAATATGATGCATAGGGAAATTGAAGTGGTGATGTTTTAACGCAAGAAGAAAGACCCATTACTTTTGAAAGTCGTCCAATCAAAGGAAAGTATTTACACAAAGCTATTTATGAGAATGAAATGTTGGTAAGACTACATGCACTTAAGAAATGGCGACCTTACATAATGAGAAGATCCCAGTTCAAACAATATTGCCAGAACTTGACGAGGAAGGAAAAATCATATTGGAACCTGGAGCAGTCACAAAATCAAGAACCCAACAACTATGAAATTGATGAATATCAGAGTACCTAATCAAGTGGAAGAACTTACCCGCTAAATATTCCACATGGGAGGACAAGAATTTTATACAAAGCGTCCAGAACTACTCAAGCATTGAGGACAACACTTTTTAAAGTAGAGGGGCATGTTAGGTCCCTATACTACTAGTGTAACCCCTTATTTTTGTTAGTGTAACCCCCTTATTATATTGTTATGCCCATGTAGTCCCTATATTGTTATTATTGTTCCCCATAGAAGCCCACTATTGTTATTATTGTGCCCTTACATTATTATTGTTATGTCAGATATGATTATATTATGACCCCTTGGACTCCTATATATATAAAGGATGTCTTGTCATTTGTATCATCCCAGAATTTTCATTTGTTTAATGTAAAGGAGGGTTCCCCCTCGAAGAGGCTGATTTCTAAGGCGTTGATCTATCTTTTCTATATTTTTGTGAGCTGGTTTCATAACAGAAAACCTCTTTTTGAGTGCAAATCTTGTGTTGTACATAGTGTTTTATTTGATGAAAATAAGCGGTTTCAATGTCAAATTGGATGTGAAAGACATGAGTGCTTTCATTCATGAATATGAAAAGGTAGTATGACAGCTAAATATCTTGCGTGCTCTCACCAAGTGAAGTCAAAATAGGCATGAATTTTATTGAGTTTTATAGAAGTTTATTATTCTCTATTGATATTATGAACATAATGGTTGGGTATTGTTTTCCTACACCTTTCCAATGGTATATCCCACTCTAAAAAACGCCCCATGAGTGAGAAGTTATAGACATTTGAAAATCAGCACATGCAAATGACCAAATATATTGGAAAAAAAATCCACCAACATCAATATGGTAAACAATACGCAAATTTTGAATAGATCCATGCCTCACCAATTAAATCCATCGTGGATGGTGGCTAGACATGAATTAAGTTTAAAGTCATTAAAGATTGCACACATGGCTCTCATCGAACTATGTATGTATTTCAGCATGTGCACTAGTTAATCACCTTGCCACAATGGCCAATCTCATGATGACATGAGGTATTGCTTGGTTGGATGGTTTGGAAGTGACATGGCCTCCTGCATAGTCACCCATGACGTAGTAGAAATGATAACATGTGGCAAAGTATGATTGGATGATTTGGTAGTGACATGACCCCTCACCACAATCATCCATGACATAACAGTAAGGATGATGTAGTGCATTTTGGTTGGATGAGGTGGCATCAGCAGGTGACATGATGCCTTAAGGGGATTCCATTTGATATGCCCAAATGGAAATTTATGGTTAGTCAAATGATTAAAAATTGGTGACATGTGGTACCCCTCATTAGTTGCCACATAATATGATGATGTCATCTTGACATCATCATGTGGGTGACCATAACCCCCAAGGAAGGGTCACATGGCTTGGTCATATTTTCAGAAGGATTAAGAGCTAAAGTCACATGGAATGATCATATTGACTTTGGTCACATCATTGGTATTGGGGAAGTGTTAAAGCCCTAGGTTTAATCAAAAACATTGTATTGAACAAAGATAACATTATGCATTCACCAACCCCGATGCCAATTCTTGAAGCCACAAGTCCGTGTTCTTGTATATTAATATACCATTATATGAATCCATCATAACACACGATTTGAACAATGATATGGAAGTGAATAATTTTATTGAGATCCATGGATTAATGGTTTCATATGGTTACTTGTTATGACCAAGCTTGAGGGAAAAAAATATATTAGTAGTATGCATGTTTTGATTGGAAATGGTTTGATACTTTGAACATTTTGTTTGGTGATAAGGATTGAGGATGAGCTCTATAGCAGTGGCACGATTTTTATGTATGGTTTCAAGTGTTCAAACATTTTGTTTGGTGATTAGGCTCGAAGGTGAGCTCCGCAGTAGTGGCATGCTTGTTTCATTTTGTTATGATTAATGATTTTTGAAATTAGAAAATTCTTATGTTCCAGTATTTTCTCTGAGAGTTGACAAAATATATTTATATATGCAAGATTATTTACAAGGTTTCTATTACAATCATTCTTTTATTTTAAAATTAACTAGAAATAAGATTCTCTGTAAATAGTTGGAACAAACATAATTTACATATATAGAGTAACATAATCAATAGCACAAAGCTTAAGCCGAAAGGCCTGAGATTAAACCCCGGGTCAGGGTTTTGTTCCGATTTGGAGTCCTTTAAATATACAATTAAAGTGTTCTAACCTAGAAGAAAACAATGCAGTCGTAAGCAAGAAACCCGAATATGGGACTAAGGTTAGGTGCAAGTCTAAATATCTAGCTTAGGAACACGTTGGGGTACTTGAAACCACAACGAGAACACACGAGAAATAATATTAGTGACGAGTCTCTCTCCCACCGAAAATAAGCTAATGAAAAGACATACATTTAAGTAAACCCTGCTGGAGGAAGAAATTTTTCACCTAAGCATAACTTGACCACGATGACTCCTCACAATAGGGTATTAGGCCACCCTTATATAGAATTAGAAGTAAGAAAACTTAGGTAACAAAAATTAAAAGAAAAAGAGGAGGATAGCATGATAGTGTGAAGAAAATTCATGATAAGAAGAATTTGTAGGTTCCCTAAAAACTGTTGATGCGAGTGTTAACCCCAGAAGGCAACCCTGTATCCTCAAAATGAAGTTGAAACCCATGATGATACTGCAACACTCTTGTTGTTATTCCTTGTTTTCAAGAACAAAAAACAATTAAGAGATTATTGATTGTAACTAATTAGGTTTGAATCATCACTATGATTACCTTGGTCTTAGAAAAATGTTGGAGAAAAAGAAAACGAGAACACAAAAAAGGAATATTTACCTATATAATGCGATGGATGTGCTAGAAAAAGGTGGAAATTGCTCTATTAGTAGGGATCATCGGATATGCATGCTTGGTATGTCTATACATCGAGAAGAATCATACGAATGAAAAACCATAATGGAATTCCAAAAACACCTTGGTGAGGTTCATTCTTCTCTTCCTCTATTCTAGAAGAGGACAACTATTAATATGTGTATTTTGGAATGGGAACAAGCAAGTTCAGATTATCACAATAATTATTTCTTGTGAGTGACTAAATTCACATTGGAAAGTTTTACCACTCGGAGGAAAGTAAGCAGACGAGCAACCATTTTGTGGGAAAACCTCAGAGATAGATATATATTAGTTGGAACTGACGAGATAGCAGAGGGAAAGGGGTGACTGCTAAACCAAATAGATCTCTTTGTCACTATAATTATTCCTTAGGCTATTTCTATTAAATATGGCAATTATCTTCGATGGCAGAGAAAATCTGAGGAGACATGTTGGGAACTATAACTCCTCCATACATTCAACATAGTAGATATAATCCTATACATTCATAACAATAGAGGGAAATACTTCACTATTTGGCCAAGTTTCTCTTAATTCTAACTTCCCCATGAACCTAGAACTTGAGAATATGCATGAAATAATTCCTCCATTGGTCCATTTATTTTTCTATCAACAAAATTTTTTAAATTGTAAGTTGCATTAAACATCAAATACTTTAGTTAGCGAACGGGTGCAACCCCTGAGCCACCAAATTTATAGTCTCACGTAAGGAGGTCACTCGCTCTGGTTTCAAGGATTTGTAGATGTTATAGAGGAAGAAGGGTTGTATGCATTTTTTTCACTTCTTTTCCTAACTATTAATCTGATGACACTCAAATTTTAAATCGTCTAACATTCCATCCAATGCTTCAAAAAGGTACAGAGTGGTAGGTGGGGGAGTTGCTTACAAAGTCGAATGCCTGATGGCATAATTAACTCCCCTTCCATGAATTAAAATCTAAGTCTCAAATTCTTAAGTTCATTATGCTTTGTTCTAAAAGAATTGGTTTTTGCCATGGCTAAACAAACTTCTATATGACCACCCACGCAAAGAACTACTGTGACCTTGTTCCATTCATGTCTAATTGAAAAAACATACAATTAACAAAGGAAATTGGAAAATAATTACAAAGTGATAAGAAAGGAAAATACATAAAACTTCTGTAAGCTATTTTTGCACACTTGAAACCACACACTACGTATTTTTATTAATTCCAAACATGAATAAATAAAAGTGTAGGAGTCCTTCCATATCCATGAATAGTGAATCAAATGGCCAAGTTTTCCTTAAAAAAAACCTCTTGAATAGGTTATCAATTTCTAGTTCTAAAATGGGTTACATGGCATTTAATAATACAATCATAATATTAATCCCAATCTACATATAAAAAAATCCACATTTTAAGGAATCAACACCCTTAGTAAACGTTTTTGACCTTGTCGGTCATTTGGTTTGAAACGATGCTCCGACGTCCTAGTTCCATGGAAAAAAATATTCATGATCTCCTAATCATAAGTCTTTTGCTATTCAAATCCCCTTGGATCCAAAATTTATGTTGTTTCTTTCCATTTATGATAGTGTCATGTTTTTACTCTGTTACTACCTGCAAACCGTCCATGATCCGAAACTTGATTTTGTTTTTCTGCAGTCCCCTTTCTCCAACTTTTGTCACTAACCATCTTCCCTTAGTTTTATTGATTACTATTACTCATACACTTCAGAGTCTTTATCCTTGATCCCCTTCCTTGCTACTCTTTGGTGCTATTGTGAATTGGATAATTTGCTCCTTCACACAACATCTTGTATAAATATTTTTTGAAGGTTTTAAAAAATTTAAAACTCTATGCCATGTATCTTCTTTTAGTTATTATTTCTTGTGATTTTTCCACTATTATCATCTATACTCCCAAAATTGCTTTTCCTAGTTCCTTGGTTGCAATAATCCATATTTCCTTGTGTTGGCCCACGTTTTCTTTATCTAATTTTGCTTAATTAAATACACTCAATTTCCATGTTATCCATCCATTTACCATCATATACACCCCATTTTCACCAATTTATGCATACTCATGTATATAAATTAAGTTTTGTGGTGTTTAAATGTTTTTATAAGAATTGGATTTTAAGTGCATTTTTGAACAGGATCAGAAATTCCCGTAATGGCTTCATTGATTTCACACTTGCAGGACACCTGGGCATGAGCTGAGCACATTTCTAGAAATTTTGGGAACTAATATTGAATGAATTCCTATAGGTTTGGTCAAACCGATCTTAAACATCCCCAGTCAAAGCTGGTCAAACAGGGTTAGTCATTCATAAAATCCCTAGGAAATAGGCCAATCTTAGGATTTCATGCGATTTTTCATATTTTGAGTGATTGGATGGATGATTTCGACAGAGATAGATAGGATAAGGATAGACATAGTTGTTAGAGACATTTTATATCAGTTTGTTTCATATTTCTATATTTAAGCCAAAACATTGAAGGCTTATGTATGTAGAGTTTATATAATTTCATATTGAGACTTCTGAATATTTGGAGTTAATTTGAGGAACCTGTTTTATCTTCTCTTTTCTGTTCAATGATGTGGATGATTGACTGATTTTGTATTAGTTTATAATCTCTTCAAGTGTGCAAGGCAAGGGTGGAGGTCCCCCACACCAAGCTATGTACACTTCATGGTTAATTTAGCTTAATTTTCATAAACTAGTTTTGCTTCAGATTTGTTTATTCAATTACATGTATGATGGTTTATTATGTTCATTGGTGAGTTTTAGTTTACTTATAATTTGTATATGAAGGGACAAACAGTGTTTAAGTTAAATTGTCCTTTTATCTGATCAATGAATAGAAACTAAAATTCATCCTTCTTGCTTTCAAGTGATTTTCTGAATTTCTAGTTTTCTAGCAATGGCATTAATGATGAATTAATTTGTAATGAAGAACAACAAGGACATCCTTAGTTAGGAGCCTATTCAATTATTCTTTTATGCATCTTAAGCTATTGTTCATTAGTGGTTTTTTATTTTTGTTCATAAAGTAGTATTGCAGAAGAAGGTCAATCTGGTTCTCCTAAGTTAGGAGCCACTTCTCCTGCTTATTACATATTGAATTAAAAACTACTTAGTTGAATTTTATATTTGTAATATGCACTTCTAATTAGTTTATAATTACATTTCCTTCAGTTTCCATAACTTATTTTCTAAAGCTCATTATAGTTGATATCCATATATTTTGGACATGCTTCTAAGTTATACAAACCTGGATTGATATTTAAACTTATTGTGTTAGTTTACTCAATAAATTGATCTAAAGTTTGGGCACCATTGTTGGCGAAGCATTCATCAACATAGTCAATTAGAGGATAAAAACAAAATATAAAAAATAATAAAAATACAACAAAATTTTAGTTTTTCTTTTAGTTATATTTCTTTATGCCTAGAGATAGAGTTCAGAAAGGTAGATTCATTAAGAACCCCCCCCCCCCCCCCCCAAATTTCAACTATCCATAGGGGCAGCACTATCAGAACTAACTACACCAATTTTTGGTAAACCAACTCTAGAGGAATTAGAAGAGAAACAAATAATAGGACAAAGATTGAATTTAATTGAACTAAAAACCTTGTTAGCCTTGGAAGTAAAAACAAATCAAACCCCAAGAGGAACACCAACTATCAAAAAATAAAAGGAAACAAGGAAAATTGTTAAACAATTAGATGAGCCCATTATTTAACTAATAGATCAACCTATTTTTGAAAACAAACAGCAAGTTGAATCTCAAATTATTGTAGAAATAGTTGAAACTATGACAGAAGAAGGCCAAGGATCCGCTATCCTTACTCCAGAATAAAGACTTCAATATGAAAGACAACAGAAAGAATGGAAGAGAGAGGCAGGAAGAAGCAAGGAGAGAAGTGGAAAGAAAAAGAGAAGAAGAGAGAAAAATTGAGTATGATAACAAAAGACTACATGATAACGAACAATAAAATAATGATGACCAGGAAGCTACTTTTGGCTTTCCAATATTAGATACAACAATAATTTTAGGAGAAGTGAAATAAAAAACATTCCACCTTTTGTCTTGCCTAACTTTTATGGAATGTCAATAGAAGATCCTAAATCATTTATGTTCGAATTGGATATCTTGTGTAGAACTTATGGATACACAGATGACAAACACAATCTTCATCTCTTTCCTCCTACTTTGAAAGCCGTAGCATTAAAATGGTTTATGGGTTTAAGAGAACATACAATTACTTCTTGGGATGACATGAAGAAAATATTTCTTAAAAATTGGCATTCCTATTGCAAGCCAAGAGACTTGGAAGAGGACCTTTTTAGAATGATACAACAAGAAGATGAAAGTTTAAAAGAGTATTTGGAAATATTTCTCTACAATATTAAAAAATATAAACAACCCTCTCTGTACCGTGATACCATTAGTACAATATTTTTTAAAGGTATAAAGATGAAGATCTTGACATTCGTAATGTAATGGGCAAGTGAGATATTTCAAACTTACCATTTAATAAAAATGCAGAACTATGTCAAAAATATTCTAGAGGAAGATCAAAAACTGGAAGAAGAGATATTAGTTCAAAATCTTCGAAGTCAATAGTAGGAGTAACAAGAGCAGAAATAGGGAGCTTGCTCGAAAACATTAAAACTGATCTTCTAAGCACTTTAGGGACACAAGTAGATGTTTTAAAAGATAACAAAAAGAAATAAGAACAAGATCAAATCTTAGAAATATTTTGTCCCAAGTGTAGGAAGAAACATCCATTAAGAGAATGTCCTCTGGATAGTATTCAGGTATGTGGCCTTTGAACAGACAACCATTCAACAGAGAAATGTCTAAGGTTGAAAGAATTGCAAATGAATCCAATGGAAGAAGTACAAGGGTTAGATGGCCTTTATTATGTGGCATGAAGAAGACCTAAGCAGCCAAGTATTTCTCAGCAATTCCCTCAACAAAACTATTAATATCCTCCTCAAAATTCATGGAACACCCCAATGTCGTGGCTGGCTTGGCCTCCAGAACAATATCAAAACCAACTTGCACAAGGTTGGAGAGGATATAGTTATGGAAACCATCCACCTCAACAAATGTATCCTGAACAATACCAACAACAATATCAAAAGCCATATCCATACCAACAGTTCCAACAATATCCACAATCCATGCTATTTCCACAATAAAATCCTGCACCATTACTAACTCAAAATCAACAGCTTCAGTTGCCTTTGAATCAACCCCCACCTAGACCAACTCAACTACCAGCTTAGCTAGTAGCAAATCTGAGTAACAAAATGGAGAAACCAGCAACATACTTTCCAACATACTCTATTCTTCCCATCAGTGATGTCAATTTAAGGTCTAGGAAAGTATTACATAAAAATTCTCCTTCGATCATAGAAGAACCAACTAAACAAGGAGAGCACGCTGAAACATCTCATTTAGAAAATCAAAATCAAAAAGGAAAAACTATAATTACTCAAACACCACCCTATCTAGAGAGGTTAGTAGAGCAGAGAATTCAAATGTCTCTTCCTGAATTTGAAATTTTGGATGAATTGAAAAATTCTTGTGTCAAAATTCCTTTGTTACAAGCAATAAAAGATATTCCAATTTATGTGAAAATAGTAAAGGAGTTATGCATCAAGAAAACTATTCAAAATAAAAAGGATACTACTACAATCAAGGTCATTGGAACACTAGCTAGCCTCATGTCTACAAAAACAACAGTTGAAAAATATATTGACCCTAGTATCCCTATGGTGACTATTTCAATTAATAATTTTTTAGTTCCAAATAGTCTAATATATTTAGGGGCATTTATAAATGTTATGACTATAGAGACTATGAAACATTTGAAATTAAACAACATTAGATATATTACTACAATTCTAAAGCTTGCAGATAGATCTAAAGTTGTACCAGAAGGAATATTAGAAGATATCATTCTCTCTGGATTCATGGAAGTATCTTGTAGACATCCTTATTTTGTAGCCAAAAACAAATTTAGGAGGCCATCCTCTAATTTTAGGTACACCATGGTTAGCTACTGCAGATGCCTTTATTGGATGCTTATCATGAAGTATGATTATTGCACATGGGGATGAAAGGCAACACATCACACTCTATTCTCTAGCGCAAACAGCTTCTTTATTATCATGGCTCGAAAGACAAGAACAATACGAAACTAAATATGTTCTTAGTATTAATCAAGTCTTTGACCTTAAACAAGAAGAAGAGAACGGGGATCTATTAGGCCCTTTCATCTCAGAACCAGATATTCCAAAGCATCTTAGAGTAACTTAGTATGAAGCTGCAAGTAATCTTTTGAATCGTTGTTTTTAGGAAAATTGCACAATTCAACCATTAAAACATTCATTCGCAAATATTTTTCCTGTTAACTCAATTGCCAATTCAAAAAGTAAAATCATTGAGACTTATCTTGGAAATAATTTGAATATTGGTAATAACTTACAATCATCACAAGAACAAGAGGTAATAGCACTGTTACAGAATTACTCAAAATCTTTTGCCTGATATTACACAGACATGTGGGGGATTCATCAAAAAACATGTATCCACCATATCTACATTGATGATCATATCAAACCAATAAGACAACCTCAAAGGAGAATGAATCCCGTGATGAAGGGAACAGTGAAAGAAGAATTACAGAAATTGTTACAAGTTGGATTCATCTATCATATTTCTAATAGTCAATGAGTTTCTCCCTTAGTGGTAGTACCAAAGAAAAATGGGAAGTGGAGAATATGTGTAGATTACAGGGAATTGAACAAAGCCACATTAAAAGACCATTTCCCGCTACCATTTATTGACCAAGTAGTAGATTCATTAGCTTGGAAGAAGTTATTTTCATTTCTAGATGGATTTAGTGGGTATAATCAGATTAGAATAACATTAAAAGACTAGGACAAAATGACATTTACTTGCCCATGGGCAATATAGGCATACAATAATTTTCCTTTTGTGTTATGTAATGCACCTGCTACTTTCCAAAGAGAATTCTTGCAATCTTTGTTGATTTAATCCATGAATGTGTAGAAGCCTAGATGGATGATCTCACTATATATAGAAACACATTTGATGATTGTTTGAAAAATCTTGAGAAAGTTTTGAAAAGATGCATAGAGAAAAACCTATCCCTAAGAAATGGAAAATGCTACATCATGTCAACATAAGGGATATTGTTGGGACATCATATTTCTTCATCAGGAATTAAGGTGTATCCAACAAAAATACAAGTCATTGTGAATTTAATTCCACCTACAACTCAAAAGGAAGTAAGAAGTTTTTTGGGTTATGCAGGCTATTATAGGAGATTTATTGAAAATTTCAGTAATATATCTCTTCCCCTATTCATGTTACTTGCAGAATATGTTGAATTCCATTAGACAAATAATTTTCAAAATGCATTTCAATTATCAAAACAAAAATTGAGAGTTGTCCCTATTCTTCGAAGACAAAGTTGGTCTTTTCCATTTCATATCTCCACTGACGCATCTGATACAACTATAGGTGCATCACTTGGACAGAAAGAAAACCAGTTTAATTACACCATATATTTCATAAGTAAATAATTAACACCAATAGAATTGAACTACAAGGCTACAAAAAAGGAAATGCTAGTTGTAGTACATGTAGTTAATAAATTTAGGAATTACATAATTGGCTATCAAGTATTCATTCACACAGACCATTCATCCATTAGATACTTAATGAATAAAGCAATTACAAATGGTAGAATTACCAGATGGCTATTGTTAATGAAAGAATTTAACATTACAATTCAAGATCAACCAGGTAAAGATAATCAAGTAGTTGACATTCTTTCAAGGCTTCATACACCTGGTCATCTGAATCCTGTTTCAAATAATTTTCTAGATCAACATCTATTTTCAATAACTGTCAAAACACCATGGTTTATAGATATAAAAAACTATTTATCTTCTCAAAAATTACCATCCCACTTCACAAATAAATAGAAAAGAAAAATAATTAGAGAAAGTGCTAGATATAGCTAGGTCAATGGTGATATCTTTTATACTAGTTCTGATCTGATAATAAGAAAATGCATTAGATAAGATGAAATCTTAGATATTTTGAAATCATGTCATGACAAGCCATGTGGGGGTCATTTTGTAGACAGGCAAAAAACCTTCAAGATGCTGAAAATTGGCTACTACTAGTGAGAAATAATCAAGGTTTCCAAAGCTTATGTCAAAAGATGTGATAACTTCCAAAGAATAGGAAGGCCAATAATATAAGATAAAATTCCATTAAAGCCACAAGTACTCATAGATCCATTTGAGAAATGGGCTCTAGACTTTGTGGCATTAATAAACCCACCTTAAAATGGAAATAAGTACATCTTAGTATGTACTGAGTATGTTACTAAGTGGGTTGAGGAAAGGCAAGAGCAAGAGCAATAGAAGACACAGTGGTCATATTCCTCTTTGAGGAAGTCTTTTTTATATTTGGAGTACTGAGGTAGATTGTAATTGACCAAGGCACACAATTCACGTCCAAACTTGTTCAAGATCATATAAAAAAGTAAAATATCAATCATAGGAAATCAACTCCATACCATCCTCAAGAAAATGGACAAGTGGAGTCAACAAATAAAGTCCTCGAGAATATCATGACTCAAATTATACAAATGAATAGGGAGGACTGGTTAGAGAAATTGAGAGATGCACTATGGGTATACAGGATAACATGGAAGAACACAACTGGGTTCAGTCCATATCAGTTGGTGTATGGAAAAGAAGTCATATTCCCTATAGAGTTCCAAATACATACATTCAAACTAGCAGCAAAGTTGGGAATGGAATTATCTGAAGCACAACAACAATGAGTCATGGAATTAAATCTACTGGATGAAATAAAATAGCAAGTAGTAGAGCACACATCTCTTGTGCAGTAGAAAAGAATATAATGGCATGATCAATTTAGCAAAAATAAAACATTCAATAAAGTTGATTGGGCATTATTATTTGACTCCAAGTTTAAATATTTCAAAGAAAAGTTTACAACTCATTGGTGGGGCCATATGAGATAGAAGAGATCTTTGAAAAAAGATATGTCAAAATAAAAACAATTGATGAATCATCTATTTCATTTGTAGTTAATGGACATAGGCTTAAAGTCTACAATAATCCTATAAATAAAGATGACTTTATGAAAATAATTCCAACAAATGGTGATCTGGAAATAATGGAATAGCATAGCAATATGCCTTCCATAATTCCAAAAGAATTAAAAAACAAAAAATACAAAAAATAATTAACAATAAAATAAAATAAAAAATAAGTTTTCTTGTTAAAATCTTGAAAACTGACATAAAGAAAACTCGAATTCATATAGGAAAACCAACTAGTTTGGCTTGTATGAATTCTTTATCTTGTTTTACCTTACATCTGTTGGATTTTGCAGAAATAATCCTCCAAAAAAGTACAAGACTTGAGGACAAGTCTTAACTTTAGCAATGGGGAAGTTGTAATAGAACCATCCAAATAGTTTCAGTAGTTGAATTGCAGAAGGAACTTAAATTACATGTCAGACGAGACCTGATACAGCATTGAAAATATTGTGCAGAAGGGACATGAGATGTCATTATGCAGAAGTAACATGTATATGACAAATGCAACATACAAAAATTGTTGAAAAGTACATGTCAAAAGGGATCTGAAACATCAATTACAAACAACAAAAGGGACCTGAACAACATCAACTTTCGAAGATCATGAATCAATGTCAGATGCGAAAACATGAAGCATAAATAAGTCTCTACATTTCAATATATCCTAGAAGAGCCATTAAAGACATTGTCAACTATCATTTGACCAGAAGACATCATTAACATAATATATTTTATGGGAGTACAAGTATAGTAAGTAAAATATTTTCCTTTGAAAATTTCAATTTAAAAAAAAAAAAATAGAAGTTGTTTAGATTAATTTAGTGATTGATATGCATTCTATTCCTACCTTCATTATTATCACCACTACTATCATCACATATTCATTACCCTTTCCTACATTTAACCATCATTCCATATCATATAAAAAAACTATCACATTAATCCTAGTTATTTTCTTAAAACATATGGATAAAAAATTAAAGGCTCAATATTCAAACCCTTGATTGACCTACCAAAAAAAAACAAAGGTTGGTATCATAAGAATTTAGCTTTAAACATGACCATTCTAGGCTTATTTTAAAATTGAGTTAAAACAATGAAAATGCAAAGTGTAATATACCTATATTATGATTAAGGACCAAGCGCATAAAGCAGAAATGATTCAATGAAATGAAAAATCAAAATGATGAAATGAAATGCAAGGTTGAAATGATGCATTTCGATGGGCATACAAATGAATGACCGATTAATGATGCAACAAAATGGTTGATTGCATAGTTTACAAAGGAATGGAGGTATGGGCATACAAACACATGAATTGAATAGAGTATGATTTATAATGATGAGACAAGCATGAACACCATGGAGGAAAGGATGAAAAGGAGACTTTGTCAACAGAACACATGGCAGCCTAAGGTATGTAGTTAGACTATGAGTTGGAATGTAGAAATAGTCAAAAGCTTCAAACAAACATACAAAAGCTTCAAACATTGCAAAATATGCCTATTTTCTCACTGTGTAAACTACTGCTCTGTAATTAAACATTTTTTTTCCCACCATCATAGGAAAATTCCGCTTAGGTTGAGGTGTCGAATGTTGTGCATTCATGTGCACACATACACTGCTCTTGTGGAAGGAGGAATAAGAAGCAAAACCAAACCAAAGAAGGAGAGAGGGTTGCGTAAAGCAAGAACCTTGAACTGAGGAAGCAACGCATAATATATGGGCAGTTGTGCAAGGAAGAAGGTGTCGGTTCAAGAAGATAGGAGACCACAATTTTCTCAATGTTAAGGATGACTGAGCGCTCCACCAGACTCAAGTAATTCCATAAAGGAAGGTAAGAGATGAAATCCGGATTTTCATAAGTTGTTAAGAAAATTTCAAGGAACAGAACTCATATTAAGTATTACATTGTGTCATGTCAAAAACGAGTTAAAACTCCAGTTTAGAAATCTAAGCAATTGCCACCAAGTACCTTAACTCTGCCATCTACTAATACATGAAGATTTTGAGTTAATTGAAGGAGATTTTTAATAGTGGTGATGTTGTGAAAACACAGGGAAACAAAGCTAAAACTCATAGAAACTCTTGGGATTGATCCAAAGCAAGTAAACAAAATCAAATCTTCCAAAGTAGGTAAAAAAGAGTGTTGCACAGTGAGTAAATTTCAAAAGAAATAGTGAGCCATTTGTTAATTGATTTTACAAACAGTGAGCCTAAAATCACATCATTTTGATGTATAATAAATTTGTTAATGTAGAGGAAAAATTTGAAGGGAAGGACATGATGGCATGATTTTTCTTAAAAATTAACACAGTATTCTACACCAAAATAGATTTTTCATTTTTTCCTAATTTTTTATATACAATGGACATAATTCATGTATGGTTTGTATGGGAAAATTTGTTTCATTTACATGCATAGTGAGAATTGTTGAAACAGAGAAAGGATTTTTAATGAGTTTTGGCAAAAACAGAGATTGATTTGTGAATCAAGGCCCAATAAAAACAAGTTCACTTTTTTTTTTTATGATTTTTATATACAGAGAACAATGTTTTGAAGAAGTGCGAACCATTCTTTTTGCAGCAGAACAAAGGTTGAAGAAGGTTGATTTCATTGTTTTTTATAGAGTATCAAAGAGGAGGTAAGACCTATTACCATAATGCATGAATGAATCAAGAAAGATACGTATGTATGCATAATTTTTATTTCCAAAATGAGAATGATGACATTGGAAGGCTATATAAATTGGTTTTTAGAACATATGGCTACTAGGATAGAACCAAAAGAATTCCAAATTTAACATTCAGAAAAAGAGACAATAGAGAAACTTTATCGGGCTGCTCTTATAGGCTTCCTCCAAAAGTTTAATGTGTACAATGAAAGCATCACCAGGGAGTTTATAAGGTTTGTTGATGAAGGTTGTGTGACCTTGTGTCATCCTATTCCAGCTCAACAAACTATTTGGTCTCTCTTCCAAAAGGGCTCCACCTCAAGCATTGGAATTTGGCTCAGGGGTGAATGTTGCATGTAAGACTTGGTTGCAAGTGTCTATGGTTGGGTGGAGAGTGAAAGTCCCACTCGCAGCTCTAAAACTCCTATACCATATAAGTTAAATGATACCTCATATCTTGTAATTAAATGTTTAAAATGTGTTCATTGTGTTGATTACGACCCTATAATGATGTTAATTTAATGCTCAAATGTGTTGTTTATGCCAGTTGAATCAAGAATGAAATTTCCTTTCCACCTGTGGAATGTTGATTTCTTGTAGGAATTTTGGGCATTGTATGGGTTCTTGTTTTCTTTCATGAGTTTATTAAATTTTCATTATTAGCCCAAAGACCAGTAGATCTCTAAGTTAAGATGGGTCGACTTTCTGCCAATTATTATCAACCTAAGAGGCCTGCAGACCTATGAGTTATTGTGAGTTGATAATTTCTCAAGGGCCTCTATAATATTAAATGGGCCTTAAATCAGGAGTGCACATCATGAACCTATCTTCTATACAAAAACTATGCCTTGAGTCTCAAAAATATAATATATGTTTATATATTCATAATTTGATGTTCGAATTGAGGCGAGGTCCCATTAACATCATTTAGTTATGGGAATGGAACATAATTATAGCTTTCATTGAAATCATTGTCTAGGTAGAGGTGTATCTAGAGTGATTAAATTGCATGTGTTTCTATGCAGGATACAGGCTCATGGTGGAACAAAAATTAAGAACCACACACACTTGTATGTAACCAAAAAGAACCAAAACTGAGGATGTTCAAAGAAAAAATATCATCTATTAAAAGGGGCTACACCAGGCATGCCAGGAACCTTTCCTCTTTTTACATTGGAAGAGAGAGAAGTTAGAATAGGATAGGAAACTTTTGTCGAGTTTAGTAGGAGAGAATGCACCTCGTGGTGCCCTCCTCTCATTCACTTTCTTTCAAAATAACAATTTTGCTGTAATGAATTATTATTTTCTTTAATGTTATTTTCTAATAAAAAATTGGAATCCATTTGTAGCACTTTGGGTTTTGGAGTCCCATGTTCTTCACATTTTCTACATTGTGTTTTGTGGATATTTTTAGATAATGTTATTTGATGTATCATTTGTCTAAAAATTTACTTGGAAGGATAATCAGTTTTAGAGTTAGATTGCTTTCCTTATGAGACTTTTTTTGCTTGTTTCCTTTTTATGGTTTCTTCCCCCATAGCTGCAGTTTGCCCAATAGTCTCATATTAGTCATTTCCATCAAAGTATGGCATGTTTAGTAGGGATCCCACTTAGCTTGCTGAAAAATAAAGAATTTCCTAATGTTGAAGAAGGGTTTTCTTTAATTTTTATTTTTTGGTCCAAAATTGGAATCTCCCTAGACCAATTTGGGTTCCGGAGTCCCATGTGCTTCACATTTTTTGCATTACATTTTGCATATATTTTTAGATTGTGTTCTTTGATTTATCATTTTCCTGAAAGATTACTTGAAAGTATAATCAATTTTAGAATTAGAGTGCTTCCTTTATGAGATTTATGAAACATGTTTCCCTATTATGGTTGCTTTCCCTAGAGCTACAGTTCATTGCTTTCCCCAAAGTTACAATTCACCCAGCAGTCTCGTATTATTTGGTTCCTTAATTTTGTTTTATTACTTCCACTCAATTCATAGTTGCCATTGTTCCAAGAATATTAGTCAATCAATGTATCATCATGTTTTCACCTATAACTCTGAAGCCCTAAAGAAAGATTAAAAACGAGGAGAAAGGAATACTCCTATGTCGTGTTCTCCCCTTTCACAACCCTTTTTCCAAGAGAGAAGTGACATGATGTTGAAATCTATGCATTATATACAACAGACATGTAGTTATAATATTTCTCATAGTTCCTCTTTTTTTCGTATGGAATTCAAGCCAATGTGTCATCTTAACTAGTGTGGATATGTCATAATCTTTCTGGAAGTTCATATCCTATTTGTATGGAATTCAAGCTAATGTATAATAAAAATCAGTGCTCTTCGCTTTTTAATAAATATGCTAGTGATAGGTATGGAATAATTTTAGGAGAGTGATACTAACATTGCATATATGCTATAATCTTTCAGTGAGATCATCTCTTGTTAGTATGGAATTTAAGCTAACACATGATTTTAATTAGTTCTTTTTTTTAACATATATGGTAGTGATAGGTATGGAATAATTTTAGGAGAGAGTGAAACTAACATTACCAGCAATGGGCATGGATGTTACTCAAATTCCTCAAGAGAGGTCCAAAGTTTACCACCTATAACCAAATCCTACAGTCCAAGAAGATATGTATGCAATAATTTTAGGAGAGAGTGATAATAACATTACCAGAAACTCCACATCAATTTAGGTTGTGGAGTATAACAATTAGTGCATGCCCCATTTGATTCAAATTGGTGGGAATCTACTATAACCAGTCCAACTTCAAATTTTAGGGCATTCTTGTATGGGCTCTACCTGGAAAGTATTAAAATGAATCTTATTTGCAGTAGGTATATATGATCAGTGATTCAGTCCCTTCATGCACTATTAATGAATAACAAGTTCCAATATCTCAGGGTTCCTTAGGAAATATCCATGAGGGCCTCTCACTATGATCTGCACCTTCACCTCTATTATGGCTTTTTCATTTTTCTGCCAATTATCTAATTTCTCTCTCACAGGGAAGGGATCATGGCAATGTTTGAACACTTTCTCATGGTTGTTGAATTTATTGCGCCTTACAACTTCTATTATCAAAATACCTAGCCACTTTGTCAAATTTTGACAAAATTCATGGTTGATTTTCATTTTGGCATTCAGAAGTGTTGCTCCCACCTGTTGTCGATTTTTATTCTAATTCAGAGTTCGGATCCTTTTCCATTACACAAGGCTTCTAATACTGGGATTTCTGACCCCTTTCCTCTTTTACATTAGAAGTGCTTCAACGTCCTAGAGGCAATCTTGAAATCCATATTTTCAAAGGAAGTTTCTCTTCTTTGAACTCTCATAAATATTTTTAGATATTTTATTGAAAGAAAGTATTCAATGTTGTTACCCATGTGTTGTAATTGGAAAATTGTTTTGGGTGCTTTACAGAAATGATATTCAATTTGAGAAATGTAATATGTTGTTGAGTATTTTTCTGAGTTTCGTCGAGTCATTCATAGTTGTGTTTCCAAACTTTGGCATGATGATTTTATGACATTCTGTTTGTCTCCTTCCCTGAGTATTTCTTGAAAAATTATTGATTACATTGTTTTTCTTCTTACAGGAAGGTCTAGCTCGATTGGAAAGGAAGAAAAAATTTGACACCAAGGAAAGACAATCTACCCTTGATAATTTAGAAGAGCACCAACAAAAAGCCAGGCATGACAAGTTGAATATATGGCAGTACAGGGATATTGAGTCAAATGAAGAGGAAGTTCCTACCACCTGGAAAGGTGGTCATTAGTAGGGTTGTGGAACCTAGAGTAGTAGTATAGCTTTGTAGAACTAGTGGTTTTTATCATCCAGATTGATGGTACTGGCTTGCCATTTCAATCATATAGCTTGGGCAGTTCTAAGCATTTTAATTTATAGATGTAGTGTGTTATTTTGGGATTGAAATCTAATAATCTTCTCTAATTTTTGGGGAAAGCTGGTTGTGATTCTGGTGGCAATGAAATAACTCAACCCATAGATGAGTCACCTGCATTTCACATTGTGAACATTTATTTTTATAAAGTGTGAATAAAGCAAATGTACATTGTCTTGCTTAAAATTATGCACTGTCTACCTTGTTATTTTTAATTCAAATTATCACAGTTGTGCATTGCAGGTAACTCTTGTAACTTCCCAATTTTTATGTCTATTGAGATGCTTGTTTTGCCTCCTTTCTCATAATATGAATTAGGTCTCCTTTCTCAATACAAATTTAATACGAATTAGGCTCAATCTAATGTGAATTATTGTATTCCACAACATAGGCTTTCACATGTTCAGGTCTTCCTTTCATGGGTAGTAATGAAATGGCTTTGAGTATAAGTAGACCACAATTGAGAGGCCCTGCTCTTCTGAAACTATTGGTTACATTTATCCATAAGTCTGTGTAGCCTCATAGTATGCATGGTCTTTAAACCACAAAAGAGGCTTAAAAGGTCCTTGATTAGGATGGAAAATATACTTCCATTCTTGACTTGCAAAGTTATGGCACAACCAGTTGCATTTTCATAATGGTGTTCAGGTTAACCTTGGATATGCAAGTGCATATATTGTTTATACCCAAAAATGCATGGGTATGATTGATGTTCCTTGATCTATGGAGTAAGTTCGAATAAGTCAATGACAACGTTGTTATTGTTAATGTTCTCGTGTGGAACTGTTCACCCATCTGTGTATGATCCTATAGTGTACAAATTCTATTCATTTTTATTTTCAATATAGTGAGATTTTGTTTACACGTTAATCATATCCTTAATTCTATTACATCCTATGCCATTTCCTTTCCTTTGCAACATGTGGTGAAATTTCTAGTTTTGTATCTTCTTAAGCCTAAAATCACTAGACAACAACTGGGGAAACCTACATCAAGAGGCTTGTGGACAAATGTGAAAAAAGAGACAAAGGTCCATATTAAGACTTATCTAGTTTATGGTATCCCTCACTATTTCCTATATTCAAATAGTTGTATCTATCCTTAGTTCAGTTCTATTTAGAATTCATCATTACGTTTGGGAACTACTACTTTTTTTAATGAAGTTTCATGGAAATGTATAGCTTTGTATTCCTTAACCCTATTCAAGCTCTTTCCTACTCTACAGATCCCAAAAAAGAGTTTTGCTTAGAAGCTAGAATGAAATGAGTTTCCTCATTAGGGATTGAGGCCATCTCTATTCGATATACTCTTTTGCAATCATACTCTAAGATCAATGAAGTACATAACCATCATATCATGTAGCATATCAACATTATGAATTTCTTCATTTAATAGATTCAAATGATTGGTTTATTAATTTAGTTAGAAATTTAACGTTAAATCTTCAAAAAGACAATATGTTGTTAGCCAATAACAAAGTCAAGTATATTGGGTACCAATATAAGTAACTATTTTTTTCTTCCAATTTTGTTTCAAAAATTTATTTAATCATATATTTTTCTATTTTTTTCCATTAATTGTAATATATTTTAAATTATATATTTATATAATACCATAAATTTTTATTTTAATATATAATAAGTTAAAAAATATGTAGTTAGTCTATTACTTTTTAAGTAATATATTACTTTAAATTTATATTTAAATTATTAATCTAATAATAATTATTATTAATTTACAATAAATTTAACTATTTTTCTTAATTATAGTAGAAAATTCTGAAGAACTGATAATTTTGATCAATTATCACTATTACATCAAATACAATTATTTTATAAATATCATTCACAAATAAAAAAACTTTCATATATTAACATTTATTTAACCATATATTTTTAAAATATATCAACTTTTGTTAAATTAAGATATATTATATAAATATAAATATTTAAATATTTAAATATTTTATATATATTTAATGACAAATAATTATTTAGATTTATATTAAAGTATAAATATAGAAATGGAAAAGCTTAAAAATGGTCACAACAATGGTCATTATTTCATGAATTTGTATGGTATATAATTAAATTTTCTTTCATATTTTCAATTAAATAGGTTTCTTTCATTCATGGGATCGATACATTTCAATAATATATATGCATGCTTAGGCCAAGTTATAACTTACACTAACTTTCTTTAAACATTAAATGCACAACAACCAGAAGTACTACCCCATAAGCTGCGGGAAAATAAATAGTGCAAAACCCCATAATTAAATTGCTACAGCCTGGATTTGCTTCTGCACGGTATCTATTGAAGCATTGTGGCTGCTAATTCTATGCCTGGGAGGTCCGCAGGGGAGTTGTTTATAATGCGATTTTTTGGAGATTCGGTGATGGAATCCGGTGGAAGAAATTGAGATTAAACCATGATTTGTTGCAGTTAAAATGATTTTTTAACTGTATATTCGGATTCAGCACCCTGAAAAACCCTGAGACGTTTTGATTGTGCAGAAACTAGCTATCAAACTTGCGATTCCAATAAATTGCTGCCAGATTTTCACCAGAAAAACCCGCCAAAAAAACTTTCAAAAAATCACATTATAAACAACTGCTTAAATGGGCCGAGTACAAAAGACAAACGTTTAAAGTAACACGCTACTCAGTACAACACAGGTTTTCTGCTGGAAATTTTTTCGGCAATAAACGATTTCTATAATAACTCAACGTGACTGCAAACAGTGACAGAGACGGTGAGCCCAATCAACCATATTAAGTAGGTTGAGAAAACTTGCAAACCAGGTTGACCAAATAGACTATATGGATTAATAATGGTAATAATTTTTTTATATATTTATAAATCCTTTAAATTATATCAATCATATTAATATTTTTAATATAATTATATTAATATATAACAAAAACTACGTTTTAAAAATAGAACTCTTATTAAAAAAAATTCACCCTTAGTCATTTGGATTTAACCAATACTCTTTCATCGACAACATACGGTTGAAAAATATTTTTTTCCTAATCTAAAGTGAACAATGAACCAAGAATGAACCAAGATATGCCGTAATATGCCGTAAGCAAACCCTGTATAATCCGAATTCTTCGCAGTGTAAATCATTCACCTTACTGGTGCAATTCAATATATTCCTTATATTTTACAATCAAATTAATACAAAATTTATTTTCCAAACCAACGCAGCACCACTGAATTGGAACTCTTCGACCATTCAATTCCCGGGTGCTATGTTTATCGAATTGTTGTGATACCTTCATATAGAAATGAGATTATGGTCGACTGCGTATTAGTTACACTCACTATTGTATTTGTTATAAGTTGTGTGTTTATTTTTAGGTGTTTTTTTTCCTTTTTTAATTTGTGTAGGTATCGGTAGGAATACAAGTTACAAGAATATACAAATTTAGGTTAAATTTAGATAAAGATATAATTTGGCGAAGATAGATACATAATTTGTTTCATAGAAATTTATGAGTATAGAGGGTGTAAGACACCTCTGTTTGGAATACATTGGGTGTGAAACAAGGCAGCATGGAATGGAAAAGGGCACAGGGTATGATGGTTTTAGTAAGGGAGAAATAAGGTAGTCTCATTTAATTAGAAAAAGAATATTCAAATAAGCAATTCATTTGGTTTAAAACATCATAAAATAGAAAAACCACATTAGAATTGCAACATGCTATTTTGCCGAGTAGGTTTCAAAAATCTAGAAAGCTAGAGGGCTTAACCACAAAGATCCATTTGCAACCTTAAAAGTAGATATTGCAACATATTCACAGCTAGGTGAAGTCCTTATAGTGGATGATTTCAATGCTAAGACTGTAAGTAAGCAAGCTAGCATTCTTTGTTGTAAAGATGATTGTGACCAGATTTGGCTTACATAAGGGAGTAATCATCAGTGGGAAAGAACTTCAAAGGACAAAGGCTGCAATCTCTTTGGTGAACAATTGCTTACTCTATGTGGGGCCTTTGATTTAGTCATTTGTAATGGCTTAACTAGATGGGAAAAGTCCGGTAATTTCACTTGCAATACTTACAATGGAGCAAGTGTAGTAGATCATGTAGTTTGCTTGCATGGTTTGTGTGAGAAAATGGATGAAGTTTTGATTGGAGATCAACTATGGGACTTAAAATCAGATCACAAGCCAATTTATTTATGTTTCTCTTGGATTGGAAAGAAACAATTATAGAAAAAAATTCAGCATGCCCAACAAAATCTCCCACAAGGAAGAATTCTTTTGACCCCAAAAAATTGTAATACCTTCAAAATGACGCTAGAGAGGCTTTTCGAGAAGGATAAAATCACAATTCAGAGCCTTCAAAGTCATGAATTAACACATTTAACTCAATGTGCACTTGCAAAGTGAAAAAGAGAAAAAATTAAGAAGTCCAAATAATTTGCTTCCCGGTTAATGCTTGGTTTGACGGGGAATGCAAAAAGGAAAGGAGATTGTGGAAAGAGTCAAACAAGGATAACATAAATCTCGAAGCTTACAAGCGGTTATTAAGTTTGAAAAAGGTTGATTTGATGGTTTCAAGGAGGGAAGAACTAATCTTCCTTGGGAAAAATAGTCCTAAATTATTTTGAAAGGAGGTCAAACCCAAAAAGATACAAACTAGAAATAGTATTACAGCATCTAAGTGGTTTGACTATCCAAGAAAACTCTATGAGCAAGATCCCAAAGTTGACCCTCCCCCATTGGTCAACACTGATACTAAACTCTTCACGGTACAAGAGGTAGAGATGGGTATCAAGAAGTTGGGTGTTGGGAAAGAAAAAGACTTAGCTGAATTCCAAGAATAATATCTAAAGTCAGGCTCAAAGATTCTTACACATCACACTGCAAAAATCTTCAACATTATACAATAGGGACTCCCCACAGATTGGACAACTAGTCTAGCAATACCTCTTTTCAAGATGAGAGACATCATTAATCCCTCAAATTATAGGACCATCATGATAAACCCTTTGTTTGCAAAGCTATTTGGAAGCATGCTAGAAAACAAAATTAGCAAGTGTGGAAAAGAAAGAGATAAGCATGCTAAAGGGAAAGTAGGTTTTACGCCTAAACATTCCAAAGTTGATAATTGTATAACTTTAAGGCACATCATTGAAAGAGATTGGGAGAAAAAGGAAGAAGTCCTTTGTAGCTTTCTTGATTTCAGAAAATCATTTGACTCGGCTCCTAGGGGTAATCTTTGGCACAGAATGGAGTAACTTGGGGTTCTTAAACATTTGCAAGTAGTTGTGCATAGGCTATATGAAGAGGTGAAAGTCAAAACTAGAACTTCAGCAGGCATTTCTGAAAGTTTTAGAAGTGATATCAGGGTCAAGCAAGGTTTCCCACTGTCTCCTACCCTTTTCGGTTTATATATCAACAAGCTTGAGGTGTGGTTAAATTCGCAAGGGGGTGATGGTATCTATTTAGGCAAGCTTATTATAAGGATTCTTTTGTATGTAGATGACCTTATTCTGATTGCTAAATCGGCTCTTGGTTTGCAAGAACACTTACTATCCCTTGAGCATTTTTGTAGAAGTGTGGGGAAGTAAGTCAATATCAGCAAAACGAAAGTAGTGGTTTTTTCTAAGAAAAGAAAACATAACTAGCATAAGTTCTACTTTTAAGGCGACATTCTAGAAGAAGTTGCGGATTACAAATACTTCAGAATTGACATCAACAAAATTCTAAGAAGGAATCATTGTAGAAAGAAAAGAACTTTCGGGGGTTGGAAAGCATTTTATCATTTTCAAAATAGGTGTAGAGGGGCAAAGTTATGGGATTGGAAAACCACTCAAACTCTTTTTGGGCTTCTAGTGATTCTAGTGATTCTCTATCGTTGTGAACTATCGATCAGTAGTACATTCGACATGCATTGGAGATAAATTGAGAAAATTCAGAAGCATTTGATTACAAACAAATTCAAGATTAAAAGTGAAGTTCCTTATGTTATCTTGTTAAGTGAAAAATGGACTTCTCCTATTGAACCAATTACTATGGTGCGAGTCATAAGGTATTTAAAAAAATGCGCAAATGGAGGATGATAGATGGCCTAAGGTTGTCTTTAATGATAGATTGTGCAAGAGAAGAAAAACTTGGATGCAACAAAATAAAAAATGGTTTAGTAAATGGGTATTTTCTTGAATGTGTGTCCCATAAACAACAAAGAGATAAAAACTTTTGCTATGGAAAAGTTCAACAAGCGTACTTGGGATAAGGAGTTAGTAAGAAAGAAAAAGTTCTATATTGAAGTGTTTAATCCCATTCATAGGCATCAACCAAAAGCATACATAGAGACCAATATCTCTTGGAGAGGCAAAATTCTTAGCGCTTAATTAAGGACTAATTCTCATCAACTTCGTTGTGAAATAGCGCGCTTGAAAAGGCCAAAAGAAGTGTGGGAGGAAAGAGTATGCTTTCTTCCAAAAAGTGGAAACAAGAAAACATTTCATTTTAGAATGTGAGGCCTTCAAAGACAATAGGGAATGTTATGAGGATATGCTGGGAGCTAGCTCTTGGGATAATCTATTTAGCCAGGGGTTTGTCAAACAGTTGGGAGCATTTGGGAGCATTCATTATGAAGCTTCATAGAAAAATGGTGGAATACATCAAGCAGATAAAGAATGCAATCTGTCCCATAGGCTATCTTTAGCCTCGTTAAAATACTTTCTTTCTTTCTTTCTATATACAAATCAAAAACCAATTTTTAACAATAAAAAATTAAATATAATAAAAAATATTCACATAATTCCAAAAACATATAATTGAGTAGGGAGGCTCATTGAGTCAAGAGACTCATCCAAGAGGGAATGTGTAAGTTTGTATATCCGTCCATGCCCTTTTAGAAAAATAATAAATAATACAAATTATGTTCTAAATTGAAAAATAATGTCATCTATAATTTTAAAAAATGAATATGGTTTAAAGTAATTAGAAGTAAAAAAACTATGAATCACATGTTTAAATCTTATACTTTTCAAAAAATATTTTAACAAGAAATTTAAACAAACTATTTGAATATCTATGTGAACTAATTTATGTCAATATAAACTTCATATATATATCCAAAAATCTAAAAAAAATAAAAACTATGTTCGAAATAGAAAAATAATATCCTTTAAAGTAATTAGAAGTAAAAAAAATATGGATAATATCTTTAAATCTTATACTTTTCAAAAATATTTTAACAAGAGAGTTAAATAAACTATTTGAATATATTTGTTAACTAATTTATGTCAATATCAATTTCATATATATCTAAAAAATAAAAATTATGTTCTAAATAGAAAAATAATGTCCTCTATAGTTAAAAAAACAAATATTAATTAGAAGTAAAAACGTATAAATCACATGCTTTAAATAAACTATTTGAATCTCTATGTTAACTAATTTATGTAAATATCAACTTCATGTATATCTACATATAGAGAAAGATGTATGGTTAAATTTTTTATTTAGTGGTATATATCATGGGGATAAATGCATTTATGATGTCACCCAATTTTTATGACAATTTGGCACTGAAATTAAGTCTGTTGTTATTTAATTTTTAGTGACTCTGATATCAATAAACTCAATTCCTACATCAACTTAGCACCCAGTCTAAAAATGGAGTAAATTGATTTGAAAATAATTGATTTTCTCCTGAGATTTTGGTAAAATTCACCAACATTTTTTAAATCATAAATATAGCTATCAAGTTTCAAAATTTTAGATACCTTGGATTTTTGATGGTGCTGAAACTATTTCCCCTACTATCAATTTTTAAAAAAACAATCACCAAATTTTGATCTGCATAAATAGACAACTTCAATTAATTCCATTCCTTCATAACCGAGCTCACCGCCTCTTCATCAACTTGACTGCACAGCCTTCCCATTGCCTTGTTCAGTTGCAGCGCTTCAGCAATAGCAAGGTCCACTTTAACATGCACTTTAGTTTCTTGGCAATGCCGGGCAATGTTTCGTATGACTTAATTCTGGTAATATTTCTACTAAGGCCGCGAAACATTAAGAAGAGTTGGTGTTTAAGACATCGTTGGGATCATAAACGTCAACTTCACGTTCCGGGGCATGGGGCGGTGAGTAAATTTATCAAGGAGTTGTTTATAATGCGATTTTTTGGAGATTCCGGCAACGGAATCCGGCGGAAGAAATTGAGGTTAAATCTTGATTTGTTATATTTAAAATGGTTTTTTAACTGCATATTTGGATTCAGCACCCTCGAAAACCCCTGTGACGCTTTCATTGTGCAGAAACTAGCTATCAAACTTGCCATTCCAATAAATTCCTGCCGGATTTCGACCAGAAAAACCCATCGGAAAGACTTTCAAAAAGTCGCGTTATAAACAGAAGCCTAACTGTTAGAAGTTTGAAGGTATACTAAAATCTCACCATCTTCCCCATCTACCCATCCTTTCCTGCGGCTACATAGCTTTAATAAATTCCACGTAGAAGCTATACCATTGTAAGATACCCGTAATTGATGGGAGTCTCTTACATGGTTGGTTCTAGCAAACCATAACCATGTGATTTATCTTTGGACTTTGACACCATTGGAAAATTGCTATGATCAATCTTTGGACTCGACCCCTTGGAAAAGATGGGAAGACACCTATGAAACTAAATAAGCTTGCCTAATGCCTATTTGTTTGTCATCCCAAAAAACACAAACATCAAGATGAAGTAGAGGGAAAGGTAAAGCTAGTGGCTTCCCCTCGATGTTTCCATAGGTAAGGTGTGTGCTCATCTTGCATTAATATATTAACATATTTCTTGCATGAATTTTATTATATCAGTTGTCCACATAACTCAGTTAGGTTGTCGACTGAACCCCAAAAAGCTATCTTTCCCTCACACATCGCGTCAGTCGGGTTGTTCCACCGTTTGGGAGGGTTGCGGGGTAGGCCCTTCCACCTGACGTGCCAATCTGTCACTCACATCCAAACTAAGTTGTCTCACAATAAATCTGCCACAACTAGCATATGCATCGATGTCGTTGTCGATCCTCTCCTCTACTCCGATGTCAACATGAACATGAGAGCGACCTCCTCGGCAAACCACAAAAGAATCCTCACGAAATACTTCCGTTCACTTCTAAGTGCCATTCACACCCTCTTCTCCTCGTCTCGATCATGCGAACTAAGAAGTCCACAAGTCCGTTGTATTGTGTGTTTTGTCCTCTCGATGCACTGAGTGTATATATGTGGAGTGTAAGCACCATGGTTTTCTAAGTCAGGGGAATCGGTAGAGCTATGGCTTGTTATTTGCTATTATACTCCTAGTGCAATGGCCACAAACCAAGTTATATTCTTTGATTTTAATTAATATAAACTAAGTATGTTATTTTAAAGAATTTAATTTATATGGTGGATCATTAACAACACACCTCAACCACTTGCTCTATCTTTACTTGACAACTTGTCATAATACTTATACACAACTTGTTGAATCTCTCATATATTATTTAGCACCATGGTTTTAAAAGAAAAAGTGTAAGGAAGGTGAGCGTCTTACTAACTCTTTTGTTTCACTACTATTAAAGCTTTCACACTACACCTACTAACAACACTTAATTTATTTTTTGTTTAAGTGTTCACTTCTTTTATTTATGCAACGAAAATAACTTAACTTCATTTAACATTCATACATGTACAAGGCAGTAATAAAAGGGGAGGGAAAACTCCCAACAGTTCACCCAATTTCAATTATCAACTTCTGCAAATAATATACAAAGATTATAATTTTACAATCATGTGGCACTTTCATGGTCTCCCAACAACTCATCCACCTGTTTATCAAAATTGTGCAACTTGTTGTCTAGCTTTCCCACACCTCTGCCTAGTCATGCAACTTATTGTGCAATCTTCACACGCCTCTGGCTGATCGTGCAACACTCGCCCGCGACTCTGGCTGAATATGCAGCACTGGCCCGTGGCTCCTCCTAAATGTGTAGCACTTCGTGGAGCTAGCTCGTAGCTCTAGCTCAGCCTCCCTACAACCCCACCAAGACATGCAACCATCAAAAACCCCAAAATTTTCCTAAGGACAAATAGACTTAGCTTCGCTTGGTCTTGCAGCTCGATGAGCGAGCCTCACTTACCCATCCTCTTTGTTGTGCCCTTCGCTGCCTCTTTGTGTGAATTCCTATTCTATGTGTTTTTCCTTTCCTCAACTTGCCTTGAACTTGCTTGCCGAAATTTATGCCTTCAATGAACATCCCTTCCTTTTATGTATATGTGTTTTACCTTAATGACTTTGCCCAACCGACACATCCATTCGTGTGGGTCGAATCTCACACATGGTTGATCTTTCATTTTTTGCCATCAGCTGACCTGTTAGTGGTCACACCCTTTGGGCTAACTTTCGAAGAGTTGGACAGGCACCCCTTACTGGGTGGGAGCGTATTGCCTTAGCTCGCACGCTACCCACTGGTCGCCACACTCCTCACACGTTGTTGCCCATTCTCGCTACCACTTTATCACTATGCCACTCATCTCACCCTGCTGCTACAGCTTGTGCACTCTCCATAATTCGGTTGGGCACTCACCACTATGCCTACACGTGTCACATGCGTGTTCAATTAAACACAACCACTATGGGTGACTCACTCGGTTGGTGTCAAGCACCCCTCTTTCGTGTGGGTGCACACCCTCCAGACTCACCCCCACATGCGTTCAGTTAAGCATGCTCACAACTCGACTCGCCTTCCACATGTGTTCGGTTAATCACTCTTGTAGCTCAACTCGCCCATCAGTTCAACACTTCAGCTTTTTTACTCTCCTCTTGCATGTGGGTGGCCATGGGCACTTGCCAACTCGAGGCCCTCACATCCTCCCCCACTTTAAAAGAGTTTTCACCCTTGAGAACACCATCTCGACAAACTCCATTGCTAAGATCATCATATCCATTTTGGCAATCAAATAACTCTCCCTATGACCTGCTCCATGCCCATATATCATCATAACTCAATAGGAACATCATGTGTTGGTACCCCTCATGATGGTGACAAATCAGGTAGCTAATCCCACTGTAGTGTCTCCTCTAAAAGAAATCATGCATCTAGCATAATAAAAATTGTTAACAAATCCTGCTATTATATGATACTACTACCCATCTCGCCTCCATAGCCTACTCATCACTTCAAGGGGTCTCATTTCCCTCAACAAATGACAATGAGCCCATCCTCCATTATAAGCTCAGAAAGATAGTGGGGATGGGAAGGTTGATGGTATTCCATATCCATCTTCATTGTAACAGGCCTGGTTAAAAATCCATGTAAAAATATGTCAGACCACGGTCATGGGGCACATATTCCAAGTTGAATCATGGGTAAAACATCCTAGTGGGTGTCACTTCAGTTTATTATGACTAAGGAAATTGACAAAGATAATGGAAAATGCTTTGGAAAGACAAATGGAATTTTTTGGCACATTTATTTATGAAAATAATGGAAATTAGGAGAAAAGGAAGGTAAAGGTTAGAGGTTGCATGTAAGGAGGAAAATGAAGGAAAGTAATGGAAATTGATGAAAATAGAGGCCTCATTGATGAAAAGACTTATAAGGATCAGTTGACAAGCTATTTTTTTGTTTAGGATTTATTAGACCAAAGAAATATAAAGAAGGTAAAGAGAAAGTAGAGATCAAGAATGGAAGAGCAGGATCAACAAGCTACAACAGGATTCTTTGGAGGTATCGATTTTCATGTGTGTTTTCCTTGTTATATTTGCCATGCATGGTATTGCATGTGGTTCTTTGCTCTTATGGCATGGGTTTTTCTAAGTGTGACAGTGTTTTCATGCTAGCCTTTCCATTTATGGATAGCCATGGTATGATGGGGTTCTCATGTTTTGGTTGGGCTATATTACCGGATGGATTTGAAGTTGAGTGAGCTGGATCTCCAAAAGAAAGAATGCATGGCCTAATGACACATGAACCTGACTGTGGATTGTGGTAAAGCCACTGGCCTAGTGGCCCCTCAACCAAAATGTGGGTTGTAGTAAAGTTAGGTATTATGTGCCAGGGGGTGCCTAGGAATCCCTGATCGGTTAATGGTGGGATATACGATAAAGCCTAGAGGTGGGTGCTCTCTATCAGGCTTAGTAATTCTGGGATGGGATGTATGATAAAGCCTTGTGAGTGGAGTCTTGGTTAGGGCCTAGTGATCCGAGATGGATTGTGGTAAAGCCTAAATACTGGTGTCTCGATTATGGCCTAGTGATCCTTGGATTAGACTGTGGATTGTAGTAAAGCCCAAAGACTAGAAGACAAGAAAAATCCTCAGGGTTTAGGTGGAGAAATCCGATGGCATCCATGCTTGCTTTGGCTTAGTGATCTGGTGGAGATCATGGTAAACCTTGTTTTTACGTATTTATTGTTTTGGCCTAGTGATCCTGTGTGGATTGCAGTAAAGTCTGGTTTCTATTGATGAGGATGAGGTGGTTTAGCCTAAGGATTCCGTAGTTGGTTCTTTTGGTTTGAGTCCCATATTCGTGCTTGGAATATGGAATGGGGGTAATTGGATAAAGAGAGATTTTGCTAAGCCAATCTATGGTCAGGTTGAACGTGGTAGTCCCATACCAGGTTGGATTTTTCATTCATTAATAATAGGTTCTTCCTTGCTATATTATGTGTAAATGTATTAGTTTATATGTGGATTCTATGGCTGATGTATCCTTGGTATTTTTGTTTATATTATGTTGGTTATGACTATGTATTATGATAATCATGATGTATGTCTCACCTCATGTTTATATTTGTGAATGAATGAACAATGTATCTATGACCTAATAGACTATAATGAAGCTAATGATATAAGTGAACAATGCTTCTTAGTGATTCTTAGATTATTAAGTATGAGACCCCTATACTCAAATCTATTATTTAAACCTATAGATTACATATTTATGACATGTTTAACGAAATGTGTGTCATGGCTAGTAAGGATCGAGTCTAGTCCTTGTTGATGTTTCTACAAATGTATCTTTGTCCCGTTGTGAAATTTCATTTCTGAAGGTGTCATTGCGTTTTGGGTAGTGACCTTTTCTCTGGGCCTGAAAAAGTGGCACAAATGTTAGAGGTCGCAGGTGTAACAACCCTGGTAAAAAATTCATGAAAAAACATATAATACCATGGTCACATGACACATATTCCAAGCTCAATGTGGGAAAAATATCTTGGTGGGTGTTCATTCAATTTATTATGGCTAAGGAAATTGGAAAAGGTAATGGCAAAGGCTTTCGAAAAGGAAAGAGAAATTAATTGAAATTTTATTTTTGAAAATAATGGAAATTAGGAGAAAAGGAAAGTGAAAGGTCTCAACTTGCATGTCAGGAGGAAATTGAAGGAAAATAATCGAAAATGAAGAAAATAGAGGCCCCATTATTAAAAAGTCTTCTGAGGATCAATGGGTAGGCTTGGTCAATTCAGTCTTAGAGCTCTCTCTTCTATTCTCTATGTGTCTCATACTCTTGGACACTTAGAGTTTCTTGGAGCACTCTTAGAGGAGTGTGGCATACTTGGAGTTTTGGAGCAAGAAGGTAAAGGAAGAGCAAGAAATCACAAGAGGACATCGAGATCAATAGCTACAATGGGTTTGGCTTGCAGGTACCGAGTTGCATGTATGTTTTCCTCACTAGTTTTTTCATGCATTGCATATTCATGTGGCTTATTAGTAATGACCTCTTAGTGGCATGGAGGATTGTCTGGATTGATAGTTGATTTTCCTAGCCTTGCCATTTCCTAGATATCCATGGTGTTCTGGGTTCATTTCTTTATTTTTCTGGTTCGTTCTCAAGTTTCCATTGCTTGGGTTGAGTTACTAGTTCATGTAGCCTTGGTTGGACAAACACTCTAGAGCCCTGTAATAACTTGGGTTGAGTTACTAGCCTTGGAGCCTTGGTTGGACAAGCGCTTTGGAGCTCTAGGTGGTTTGAGTTACTAGTCCTGGAGCCTTGGCTAGACAAATGCTCTGGAGCCCGCTATAAGTTGTGGGTTGAGTTACTAGTCTTGGAGCCTTCGTTGGAACAAATGCTTTGCCGCCCTAGAAGGATTGGAGATAGACCAATCTAGTGATGGTTTTGTGATGTTCGGGTGTGAGGTGGAAATACTATTTCATGGGTTGAGGTGGTTGGCCTCTGGAAGCGCTTGATGGTTATGGATTGATGTGTTTTACGAGATCCAACATTCATGCTTGGATATGGCATAGGGGTGAATGGAAGAAGAGACATTTGGTTCATCCATTCTACAGTTAGGTGGAACATGGTAGTCCCATCTCGGGTTGAATTTTGCATCATCAATATGAGGTTATTTCTCCTTGTATTTATATGAGTATTATACTGGTTTATATATGGATCATATGGTAGTTATTTCCTTGGTATTTTTTTTGCTATTATGTTAGATATATACATGTTTTATGACAGTAGCTATGTATGGCTCTCATTATGTTTTTACTTGTAAATGAATGAACAGTGTATGGGTGACCTAATGGATGAAATAACATCTAATCTGTTGAGGCATGAATGCTTCTTAGTGATTCTTAGATCAGTATGAGACCCATATGTTTAGATATGTTTCTTACAACTGTAGATTACATATTTGTGATATGTTTGAAGAAATGCCTATTATGGCTAGTAGTGGTCCAATCAAGGGCTTATTCAAGTATTTCCATTTTTCATCATTGTTTCATTGTCTTGTTTCTGTTCTAAAGGTGTCATTCAATTCTGGGCAGTTATATGGGCTTTGGGCCTGAAAAAGTGGCTCATATCCAAGAAATGTTGGCACAATACTGAGAAAAATAGTCCCTGGATGTTGGCATGCCTTGTCATGAGAGCGTCCACAGGTCAAGAGGTCAAAAAACATAGTAGGACCCAAGGGTTGGTTACCAGAACTATTGGGATGGTTCTCAGGGGTCCTATAGCTGATGTGTAAGGTCTTTATGATATGTTTCCGCCGATTCCATTTCCTTAAGGTCACCTAGGAGGTTGAATCCAATCATAGTAGTCTCTCATTACATGTTTACCCCGATTGGCTAGTTACTTGGGTATATGTAGGAGGAGGTTGTTACAGAGTGGTATCAGAATAGGTTGCACTCTTTTTTGGTCCTATCTGATACCCCAAAGTGGTATCAGAGTGGGTTTCGCTCTCTTTGGGTCATATTTGATATTATAGAGGGGTATCAAAGCATGGTTCATCCCTTAGACTCGATGAAAAATGTGGTGGTCATGCATTCATGTCGATTTCATATGTGTTCCTTACGCTTGTAGTCCATGTGCTTGTTGCACTGGCATCATGTTGATCATGGTTTTAGTGATGTCACGATGTGAATTTTGATGGTGTTGTTGTGGGATGTGTCGTCATGAGTGTATGGGTGTATATGCATTGTTATGCATGTTGGTGTTTATATGCATGCATTGTCATGGTTATGGTTATGCATGTATGATAAATTAGATATGCTTTCTAAGGTCATTGGATATGGTTATGTCATCATGATATAGTTGTCATGTTATAATTCTAATGTGTTCACTGAGATAAAGTAGGAGATGTAGACCATTAGAGTTAGGTTGCAACATTAGACTTTGGTTTAAGAAAAGATCGTCATACAGTATTGTATGTTTGGCATGCAGGTATGTGGCTAATGGTTCTTATAATAATTAGGGTTACTTATATACTTGTCATTTTATTATTGTTATGGTTACATGTATGATAAATGCTAGTTGATTCGCGTAGTCATATGTACATGTGTGAGATAGTCATGAGTGATAGTAAGTTGTTGTTATATGTTGTTGTTTTCGTTTTATGTTTGTTAAATTAATGGTTATGTTATATGTCATTGATGAATATATTATATGTTAACTTGTAGTTAGCTTGATGATTATGTTATATGTTGTTAATGAGGATGTTATATGTTAACTTATTTTTGTTATATGTTATTTAACTAGATGATTAAGGTTATAGAATTAATATCTTGATGTTATATGTATCATGCTAAATTGGATTAACCTATGCAGATGGTTAGGGTTATCACATTCAGGGAGGAGTCGACTTATTGTGATATTGTGTTGTACTAATATAGACTGATCGTACATATGTGATTGTTATGCATGAATGGTAATTTTTATGAGCTTATGATGTTAACATGTTAGTTAGTTATTGTCATGGATATCATAATCTTATTTATGGTTTTTTTAACATGTTGTGAAGTTATATCGTGCTAATCTAGTTTAATTGTGCACACAAGACAGCCTCCCTTGAGATACATTAAGGTATGAGTTTGTTATGTCATCTACTATGTGCTTGAATGTTTGATTATGTCATCTATTTGATGTTTGAGTGTTCGATTATATCATCTAGTGGATTTATTTAACATGGTAAATTTGGAAGTTGGTTGAATGTTTTATGAATTCCATAATATGACTATGTGTATGTAAGATTGCATGAAGGAATGATTTTGTTTTAAGACGGTTGTACTAACACATATGTGTTAAGAAAGATGATATGTACTTGAGTGTAAGTATGTGATAGTTGTAGAATTATGTATTATGAATGATGAATGTGAGTTGATTGTTGAATATGACATGGTTGTTAGGCTTGGTAAAGGTTGATTTCAAATTAATATACATGATGTCTTGATATTTAGAACGTGATACTGAAATGCGTGAGTAGTTACAGGGCAACATGCTTGGTATTAGTGTGAAAAGGTAACAATTGATGTGTTTATATAACTAACAGTTGGGTGATGTGACAGTGCATAGTAAGTCAGGATGTTTGGAAACCCTAATTCCAAATGAATGAGTGCTTTGCATACAAAAAGTATTCTTAACCTTGATTTTGTTTGACATCATGCAGATATGTGCTATAGTCATGAACATGTATTTGACAGGTATATGAGCTAGCTTCTAGTTATAGTTAGATGGATTCATCAAGGGAATTGGAGTACCTTGAGAGATGGCATGGACGTGCTCAGTTATAAGGAAATGTGCTTAGCACAATAAGGTAAGGTAACTAGTATGTTTTTATGCTTATTTATACATTGACAATTATGTGTTTATGGTAGCATGGCACAAGGGATTGAATTGAAAAGAGTCTCCCTTGAAATCTTGGAGAAGGTTGAGGTTGAATTTTCCTTTGGAAGAACTGGGAACCATGGGGATTGATCCATGGTGTTTGTTGCTACTCTTGTGCTTTTGGTCTTTTATGATATGTTGTACTTGATTGTGGTTTTGTTTGCATCTTCTACATGGCCATGCCACTTTGTTTGTGGTGTCTTATTGTTACTAGTTTTCAATGGTTTTATTCTTATTTGTTTCTTTTTCTTTTCTTTTATGTTTTAGAGTCTTAGGAATTGGTTCGGAAAAGAGGAAAGTTAGTGGATCTTGAGGAGAGATGAATGAAACCAAACAGGTAAGGTAAGACCTAGATGAAACTCAGTGCATGTATATTGGTAGTTGAAGGCAAGAGTATGACAACACGTTGCATTGGTTGGGTTCATTAGTGTAAATGGACAATGACATGATAGTCTCGGAAAGGTAATCAAGAAAGGTAAGGTGAATGGATTTGAGGTCTCATATTCCTTGGCTATGTTGGGAACTATTTTTCTCAATACTGTGCATGTGTTACACACATAAAGGGAGTTTTCTTAACCTTAACCTTCTGATATCTAGTAATTATGTTATGATCATCATTATGATGGTGATTATATATGTATACATGTATGTATTTATGTCATGTCTGACATGGTTGTCATCGATCATGGTTGTTTAATACTAATGTTTATATGTATATATATGTGTGTGTGTGTATGTCTTTGTCTAACACGATCATGATTTCTTTATGCTAATGTTTATGTATATGTTTGTATGTATCCATGTATCTATGTCACTATTTGATAGGGTTGTTAGGGATCATTTTTGTTGATGCATGATTACTTATGCAGGTGAATGACATGAAGAGGTTCCTGGTTTATGAGGAATGAATTGGAAGAGTAGTCATGACAAATATATGAGGTCAGTATCATGTGGTTACGAGTTGATATTATGTGATTATATTATGTCTATGTTAAAGATAGGATATACCAAGGGATGCCTCAACAAAATGAAGGCAGTGTGGTCTACAGCATGATGGGACAAGCATGGATATGACACTAGAAGCAAGGTTGATTGGTAGAGATAGTGTGGGTTTAGATTTTTGGTACTATTGTCGTACATATGTTGTATATGTCATACATGTTACATCTGTGATGTTGTGCACATTTGGTGTTGTGTATATATAGTATGTGCAATGATTTCATACAAGGTGGTATAGATAGTGTTAGGTATAGATGGTGTTATGTACATGTTGGATATGCGGTGTTGTGAACATATTTTACTGTGGGCATGATGGATATGCGGTGTTGTGTGCATATGGTTTTGTGTACATGCTGGATATGCAGTGCTTGTGTACATAGGGTGATATATACATGTTCTATATGTAGTTTTGTGTACATATGGTGTTGTGTGCATGATTTTACAAGTGGTGTCGTGTACATGATGTACATATGGTGTTGTGTGTAGGTGGTATTGTGTACATGTGGTGTTGTGTACATGTCATGCATGTGGTGTTGTGTATGTTTGGCATTGCGTACATGTTGTACAGGTGGTACAATGTATATGTGGCATTGAGTACATGTTGTTCACGTGGTGTCGTGTACATGTGATTTTGTACACCCATTGTGTAGGTGGTGCTTTGTACAGTTGGTACTATGTACATGGTGTACATACGGTACTAGTATATATGTCGTATTGTGTGCATGGCATACATGTTGTTTTGTGGGCATGTGGTACTATGTATGTACATTGTATATTCATCGTGTCATGACATATGAATTCATTATGTTGTACATCGGGTGTAGGTGTATGTATTGTGTTTTGGTGTACACCAGGTTTATGTGTATGCATTGTGTTATGTCATACACTGCGTGTAGGTGTATGTGTGGTATGTCAGGTGTAGGAACATGTATCACATGATGGTGTATGTCATGTGTTGTTGTATGTGTGTGATGTACACTATGTGTATGTACACATGTTTGAGGAGAAGGCACTGGGTGTTTGTCGGTTGTGGCCATTGATCCAGTGTGCGTACGGATAAAGACAAATACCAACACTAAGGATTGATTAAAGGATAAGTATCAATATTTTATTTTAGTTTTATTGTGCATGTGATTTATGGTTCTAGTATATGAGGATTACATGTGACCTATGATTTTGGTTTAAGATGGTTACATGTGATTTATGATTTTGATCTATGATGGTTGTGTTTTGAGATACCCTGATGTGATATATTTATACATGATGATTTGGTCAAAGATGTTATTTTGACTTGTGGTGACAGTAAGTAAATAAGATTGCAAGTGTACCTTATTAATGAGCTACCAACGAGGTATGATTTGAAGTTATTTCAACTTATTTTGAATATAATGGAAATTATGTGCTTGATACAGAAAAGCATGAAATGCCTGATTGGGTGGTCCAAACTAACTGAAAGAATTAGCTGTGGCAATAAAAGGAATTGGAAAATGCAATAGTATGCTGATAAAGTATTCAAGGGCGGGGCCATTGTGGGACACTGATACCTAATAGATTTCACTGATTTCAATGAGAATGCTATGAATAGTATGATGTTTTTAAGGAAGGGATATGCCTTGGCTTTTGTATCTTCTAACATAAGGAAAAATTGCCGAGGGATAGACTGCCTGGGATAGGGGTACTAGAGGAACTTGGAAGGTGTGTGACCACATGGAAGGGGATGAATGATTTCCTGAGGGACTGTGTAGCAAAGAAGGGAAGGTCGGAGATAGATTTTTTTGTCAGTAGCATTTCCATATGGAAATAGATGCACATTGGGAGTGTGCCCTAGAACAATGAGCTGGTAAAATTTCACTGAAAGGACAAGTGGCACAGGATGATAGTGCTCGACATTAGATGTATATTTAACCTTGTAGTGGATTTTGGACTTCTAGTGAAGGAGGTGAATCCTGGTATTAATTTGTGGGTGGAGGTGTGAGCCTGTTGATTCCCTTATTTATCAATACGGGCATCGTATCCTTTAATTTGTTGGTCGAGCAAATCTATATATGTGTATATTATCGTGAATACTAGAACGAGCTAGTTTATAAAGCTCAATAGATAGTATGGTTATTTGTTGGTTGAATCAAATGTTTATAAGTATATGTGGATTGTAAATACTGTAATGAGTTGTGTTATAAAGATCTAGTAAACGGTATGGTTGTCATGTTTTAGTAAACGATCATTATAAATACTTCAACGAGCTATGATATAAATCTCCATGGGAAATATGTTTGATTTTCAGTAGCCTTGATGGTTATGTGTGTCATTGAACACTGAGGAAGGTGTCCCAAAGGGGGAGCATCCTGGAACATCCTTGGTTAAAAATTCATGTAAAGATATGTAAGACGATGATCATGGGACATGTATTCCAAGATGAATGGTGGGTAAAACATCATAGTGGGTGCTCATTTGGTTTATTATAGCTAAGGAAATTGGAAAAGGCAATGGAAAAGGCTTTGGGAAGGCAAAGAGGCATTAACTAGCATTTTATTTATGAAAATAATGGAAATTAGGAGAGAAGCGAGGTGAAAGTTCACAGGTTTCATGTGAGGAGGAAATTGAAGGAAAATAGTGGAAAATGAAGAAAATAGAGGCCCCATTAATAAAAAGGGTTCTGAGGATCAATGGGTCATATTGGTCAATTTGGTCTTGGAGCTCTCTCTTCTATTCTCTCTTTATCTCTCACACACTCTTGGACACTTAGAGTTTCTTGGAGCACTCTTGGAGGAGTGTAGCATACTTGGAGTTTTGGAGCAAGAAGTGAAAGGAAGAGTAGGAAAGTGCAAGAGGACATCATGATCAGTAGCTACAATGAGTTTGGCTTGTACGTACTGAGTTGTATGTATATTTTCCTCACTAGTTTTGGGATGTGTGGCATATGCATGTCATTTATTGGTCATGATCTATCACTGGCATGGAGGATTACCTAAACTGACAGTGGATTTTCCTAGTCTTTCCATTTCGTAGATAACCATGGTGTTTTGGTTCATTTCTTTGTTTTTCTGGTTGGTTCTCATGTTTCCTTACCTTGGTTTGAGTTACTATTTCCTAGAGCCTTTCTTGGACAAATTCTCTGGAGCCCTGTAACAACTTGGGTTGACTTACTAGACCTGGAGCTTTGGTTGGAAAAATGCTCTGGAGCCCTAGGTGGGTTGAGTTTCTAGTCCTAGAGCCTTGGTTGGACAAACACTCTAGAGCTCGATATAATTTGTGGGTTGAGTTACTCATCCTAGAGAATTTGTTGGAAAAAACGCTCTGGATCCCTGGAAGGCTTAGATAGAGACCAATCTAATGATGGTTTTGTGATTTCCTATCATGAGGTGGAATCATTGTTTGATGGGTTGATGTGGTTGGCCTCTGGAAGCCTTGAATGGAATTGGTTTGGGGTGTTTTATGAAATCCCACATTCATGATTGGAATATGGCACGAGGGTGAATGGAGGAAGAGAGATTTCGCTCAACCATTCTATGGTCGGGTATAACGTGGTAGTCCCATCCTGAGTTGGATTTTGCATCATCAATTTGAGGTTATTTGTCCTTGTATTTCTATGAGTATTATATTGGTTTATATCTGGATCATATGGTTTTGATTTCCTTGGTATTTTTGTTGATATTGTGCTGGTTATATACATGTTTTACGATAGTGGCTATGTATGTATCTCATCATGTTTTTACTTGTAAATGAATGAACAATGTATCTATGAGTTAATGCATGAAATTGTAGCTAACGCATTGAGGCATAAATGCATCTTAGCGATTCTCAGATGAGTGTGAGACCGCTATGCTTAAATATATTATTTACACTTCATTAGGGGAATTTTGAGGTCTAAAATGGGCCTTCAAAGGAAATTATAAAATAATAAAACAAGATTAGATTACATCATCAAATTTTAGAGGGAAAAAGGAAAAACTATTTTTTCAACTCATATTTTCAACTTATCTCCCTATGGGTTTACTCATATTTCAAGCGGAAACACTCATTAGATGTAGAATTTGATTCCTCATCCAAGGAGTAGCCTTGTTGCATACTTTTGATGGACCCTATTACACGAAAAATGAGAAATACATGAAAAATGTGATTGCAATCACTCTTTTTCATGTATTTGTCATTTTTTGTGTAGTAGGGTCCATCGGAAGTATGCAACCTGGGTACTCCTTGGATGAGGAATTAAATTTTGCATCTAACGAGTACTCCCACTCAAAATTTGAGTAAAACCTTAGGCAGATAAGTTGAAAAAATGAGTTGAAAAAGTAGTTTTACTACTTTTTATTCTTTTTACCTTTTTACTCCAAAAATGGTGAATCATCCCCCATGGTTGACATCATCATCTTGAATCGTATTGGTCCTTATAAAGTTTATTTTGGTTGTACATTTTTCTTAGGATTCCCATTTTAGACCTCAAAAGTCCCCTAGTGGTAGGTTACATGTTTTTGATATGTTTGGCGAAATGAATGTCATGTCTAGTAGGGGTCCAGTCAAGGGCTTCCTCAAGTATTTGCATTTGCACCATTGTTTCATTGTTATCTTTATGTTCTGAAGGTATCATTCAATTTTGGATAGTTACCTGTGCTCTAGGCTTGAAAAAGTGGCTCAAATCTCAGGGATGGTGGCACAATTCTAAGCAAAATCATCCTTGAATGCTGGGATGCCTTGTCATGAGAGCATCCAAACCCTCCTGGATGCTTTCATGCCCATATCATGGGAGCGTCGAGAGGTCAAGGGGTCCAAAACCTCAATAGGATCCATGGATTTGTTACCAGAAGTGTTGGGATGGTTCTTGAAGGTCCTGTAGCAAATTTGTAAGGTCTGTATGATTTGTTTCTGTCAATTCAATTTTCATTACGTCACCTAGGAGGTTGATCCAATCATAGTGGCCTCTTCCAACATGTTTACCCTGGTTGGGTGGTTACTTAGGTAGATATGGGTGGAGGGTGGTACAATAGGCACATGTCTAAGGAGAAAAGTCCCTAGATGAATGCATACCCATGCTATGGGAGCATTTAGAGCCTCCCATGTGCACCCTTGTCCATATCAATGGAGCATCTGAGTGTTTAATGGTCTAAAAACTCAGTGGGACCCAGGGGCCGGTTACGTGAGTGGTTGGGATGGCACGTTGGAGATCTGTTGCTGATGTGGAAGGTATGTGTGCTTTTATTATGATGATTCCATGTCCTTAAGGTGACTTAGCAGGTTGAGTCTCATTATAGTGGCATCTTGTCGCATATTTACCATGGTTGGCTGGTTACTTTGGTAGATGTGGGGTGAGGGTGTTTCATGGTGGTATCAGAGTGGGTTGCACTCTCTTTGGGTCATACCTGATACCATAGGGTGGTATCAAAGCATGGTTCAACCCTAAGAGTGGATAGGTGGTGTGTTGGTCATGCATTCATACTGGTTGCATATGTGTTCATAATGCTTGTAGTCCATGTTCTTGTTGTATTTGCATGGTGTTGATCATGGTTGTAGTGATGTCACCATGTGAAGGTTGGTGCTATTGTTATGAGATGTGTCATCATGAGTGTATGCTTGTATATGCATTTGTCATGCATGTCAATATTTATATGTTATCATGCATGCATTTTCATAGTTATGGTTATGCATGTATGGTAAGATAGACATGCATTGTGAGGTCATTATATGTAATCAGGTCATCATGATGCTATTGGTATTTTCTGATGCTAATGTGTTGATTGAGGTAAAGCAGGAAGTGAAAAATATCAAAAGTGAAGTTGAGGCATTGGACCTCGAGGCAAGAGCATGTCGTAATACATGTTTGTATATTGGCATTCAGGTATGTAGGTTAACGGTTGTTATATGCATTATGGTTATGTGTATGTCTTTAATACTATTGATGTTATGGTTACATAAATGATAGATGCTAATTGATTAGTGTACTCATATACACATGTGTCAGATCGTCATGAATGATAGTAACATGTGGTTGTATGCATTTCTATTTTTGTTGTATGTTAGATAACTTGATTATTATGTTATATGTCATTGATGAGTATGTTATAAGTTAACTTATTGTTTTTATATGATAGTTATCTTGATGATTAGATTATATGTTGTTGATGAACATGATATACAATTTATTATTGTTATATGTTAGTTAACTTTATGATTAGAGTTATAACATTGATATCTTGATCTTATATGTATCATGCTAAATTTGATTGGCCTATGCAGATTGTTAGGGTTATAACATACAGGTATGAGAATATATTTGTGATATTTTGTTATACTAATCTACACTGACTTTGCATATGTGATTGTTATGAATGAATGATAATTGTTTCTGATTTTATAATGTGAACATGTTAGCTCGTGACTATTATGGATATCATGACCTTATTTACGTTTGGGCTGATATGTTGTGAAGTTATATCATGCTAATATGGATTGCTTGTGCAGAAAAGATAGCCTCTGCTCAGATACATTAAGATATGAGTTGGATTATGTCATCTATTTGGTGTTTGAGTGTTTGGTTTCTATTATGTTGTCTAGTTGGTTTATTCAACATTGTATGTTTGCAAGTTGGTTGAATGTTTGTAACGCCCTCCTCCCACGTCTACCGAAGTAACCGACCAACTGGGGTAAACATGTGATAAGAGGCTACTATGATTAGATTCAACCTCCTATGCGACCTTAAGGAAATGGAATCAATAGAAACACAACATACAAACCTTCCAGATCAGCTACTGGACTCCTAGTAACCATCACAACCACTTAGGTAGCTAGCCCCGGGTCCCACTAAGGTTTTAGACGACTTGACACCCATACGCTCCCATGATATGGACCTGAAAGCACCAAGGAGACTCTGAATTCGCTGATGTAAAGGCATGCCAGCATTGAGGGATTATTTTAACCAGTGTTCTGCTAGGATCCCCAAAATTCGAGCCACTTTTTCAGGCCCAGAGCCCAAGTCACTGCCCGAAATTGAGTGACACCTTCGAAAAAGAGAGATAACAATGAAAAAATGATGCAAATCTAAATACTTGAACCAGTCCTTAACTGGGCCCATACTAGCCATGGCAAGTGATTCATCAAACATATCATGAATATGTAATCTATAGGTGTAAACAATATATTTAAGCATAGGTGTTGGGTGTTAGGACCTCATATTCTCTCTTTTTTACCATACATTTTGTTATGATGTCATCCTTTTTCAACTTATATTGAAAGTCCTTGTTATTGTTTTAACCCAAGTATCCCAAAGGTACACAATATTTCTTCTCATCACTATACGTTTAATTATTTTACATATAATTACGCTATGTTAATTGTTAACCATTGAATTGATAATTGCTGAACGGTTAAAGAACAATGTGAAGTCCATGTTGCTGAAATTGCTTGGAGATTGCAAGATTATGTCCACAGTTGCTGAAACAGTAGGAACAACGCGCAAATCTCGTGGCTGAACAGTTGTGATTTGCAGTCTAGATTTGACAGCAACAAAGAATATCACAGAAGGAGCTGCTACACTGGATGTAGCGATCATGATCTAAAGACAATATTTTTGTAACAGCATTTTGTTAAAGGGAAAACTTACTTCCCTATTTTTGTATAAAGGGTTAAAATAGGACTTACAATGTAATCTATTGTAATAGATGTCCCCTCTTTAAAAAGAGGAGACATCTACATTAGAGGGGGACGAACAGACTGCGGGGAAAAGGCTTAGTTGGAGGAACATAACTGGAATCTTTTTTCCTGTAACATGACATATTGACAGATGAATAAAATCTTGTTCTGAACATTTCTTTCTAGTTCTTGTTTCCTAGGGAATCTTGTGAGAAGGACAGGGCCCACCTTCATCACAAGATTCACCCATTATATTTCTGCAGTGCGTTAAGTGTGTCTTTTATTCATGCTTTGTTAATAGTAATGTTTATTGAATATCATTTTGCATTAATGCTGAAACTCTGTTTTCTTCCCAATTGATTGTTGCAATGTTTATTTTATCCACAGTTAATTCATGTATGTTGAAATTAAGCTTACAGAGCAAGGTGGCAGCTTGATAATCAGAATAGGTGCTGAAGATTCCCACTTTGGGAATAGGGTCCTGTTCTCTATTACAGCATAGCCAGCACATTCCTTTGCAGATTGATTCTTTAGATTATTTCTTTTAAGCATTCTTTGGTAGCTGTCTGAAATAGGTTGTTTTTGCTGTAACTCAGAGTTGAGCTTCAGTTTGCCTAAGGAAAAGTGTGACCAGTCTTTACTACAATTTCCATTACTTTTAGGATTGAGTACATATAGTACGCAATTGCCTTTGAAATAACAGACTTCCTTGGGTTGACAATTTATGTAGCACTTTGTTGTTTGAATTAATAAGAAATTAAAGTGACCAACATTGGGATGGGCCCCCTTGGGTCAGTTTTGGGGTTAAAAGCCTAAGTTTTGTTGTAATTTTTTTAAAAATATTTAAAGTCTCCATGATTTGTGGATATGGAGCATGTATATGGTTATGAGTCAAAGGAGTTTTAACCCCTTTTTTATGTAAAATTGAGTTCGCTTTAGGATCCAACCATGGTACGTGGACCATGGGATTATATAAATAGTGTGTCTTAGAGAGTCTAAGGCATGTCTAAGAGAAAATGATAGTAATGGGTCAATAGCAGATAACACAGAGAAGTGGTAAGATAAGAGAGAAAGGCTCTAAAGCTAAGTGTGCATACCCCTATAGTTGAGTGCATAGGGTAGTTTTGAGGTTGTAATACCATATCAAAGATCAATAAAGCAGATTGTTGAAGAATTCCTATGTTTATCTATTTACTTATGTTGATTTATGATTGGGATATATGCTGTGAATGAATAATATATTTATGAAATATTGATCTAATGACGCACAACTGTATTGAATAATTTTTAGAAGATATACACAAGCATGTTTATGTAATTCCAAGAAGACTTTAATGAATTATCTGCTATGTTTATTACTACTTAAGTAGATCTGTGTGAGCTCAGATCCAAGGTTATTTTAAAGTGCATGTAAGTAGATGAATAAACTATTAAGGGTCTACAAATATCAATGATAGACCTTCGCGATGGTCTAGAGGCTATTTAAAGGAAGTTTCAGTACTGAGTCCTAGGGGCTTGTAGATCTGCACAAAGGCTGATCTAGGGCATTGAAAGACATCACAATAACTTATGGATGCGGAAAACTGGCTCCAGCATCCCACGATACTGATTCAAGTGAGACCGCAGCTTACACTATGTGGGTTGTTTCCAAAAGGGCATATAGTGTAGGGTTTTTTTGGTTGGCGCAACTAACTCTGTACTTAGGCCAAGACCCCCTAAGCCAACAAATGGTTCCATTGCCAAGACTGGGATCTGCTTCAAGGAGATTTGTGATGTCGCAGCAGTGGAATGCGATCAAGAAGGAAATTGAGAAGTGCTTGGATAGAAAAATTCATGAATTCGCAGCATACGAAAACAAGAATATGTGCCTGTCAAAGGAGTAGTGATTGGACAAATGTTTGTATAAGGAAATACATGAAATTTTCTTCTTCACCTTCCCGATTCAATTATATGAGTGGTTAACTAAGTTGGTAGATGACCAAGGGAGGTGAAACCTTGACGGTCAAATAGTGTGGACTCTGGAGCTAGTGCGACTATTAGAAGCCTTTGAAGATAAGATTGTGTGCACTATTGATCACTGGCTTGATCGAATTATAAGAGGATTTGTCACAGAATTCATAGTCAATACCTCAGGCAGCTACAATGAAGTGGAGCGAAGGTTTTTCAAGGGGCCATGAGGTAAGTATTTAAAATCTTTGAATACCTGGATTAATATTCTCTTGTGCAAAAAATGGGTTATGCCATTGCCTTGACGTTTGGAGCTATGTGGAGTGGAAAACTCTTCGGAAATTGAGAAAAATTAGGTCCTGAATATAGCTCGTTGATTGGGCTTCCTTCAAGTGACGATGAGGGAATGGTATAGGTCTCACCATAGAGTGTTGTCCAGCAGATTAGACAGAGTTTTCTATGATACATCAACCATCCACCCCACATCCACCTCCACCTCCACATCATACACCTTCGCCCACACCTCCACCACCACCACCACCATTCAACATGTCAAACATAATGAAGTTGCTTATTTTCAAGGGCATGGGGAGTGAAGATACAGATCAATTCTGGTTTGTTTCGAATGCTATGTGGACAACACAATTGATTACTGATGGCAACATAAAGAAGGTGCAATTAGTTACCGCTCTGCAAGATTGCACGTTGACATGGTATATTAAGTATTGTTTTGATCATCTTGTGGAAACTCTAGCAGAGACTAAGGATTCTTTAAACAAGGAGTTCATCAAGCCTAAGTCTAACTTGCAGTCAGTATTTGGTTTTAAGGAGATCACCATGAGGGTTGATGAGATACCTTGGGAGTTAGATCAAAGTTTGAAGTCTGTAATTCGCGAAGCTAATATCCATCCCACAAATGGTCAACATCATGAGTGGTTCATAGCTTCGCTTCTACCCCATGTGAGGATTGCCTTGTTGGAGCAGAAGATAGGAACTTAAGCATAAGCACTTGAAATCACAATGAGACTGCATGTAACCCCTATTCAGCATGCGACCTTGTGGGTACAATAGATTCACTCCTAGTTATCAAACATATGATTAGAAATACAGAGCATGAAGAAAGAGAAGGAGACTAAACCAGAGGTATGCATAGAAGTTTGGTGTCTGAAGTGTAAGAGCCAGGGGCACGCAAAAATCCACTATCCTATCTTTGTGAATTATATTACAAGAGGGGGATCAATTTCCCTAAAGCGAGAAGCCCCAATAGGGCCAAGCATGGGGGCCGTGCTATGGTGCACTATTTGTCAGGTGGCTAGAAATCAAGAAATGGATAATTTCCATTTGCTTCAAAAGTTCGTTCAAACACCACATTAGTTGTTCTGTGACTTTTGTAAATCTATGGGCCGTGATGAGCACCATCATCGCATCTATGAACCAATAATGGAAAGAACGCCTACATACCGGATGCAAGCAGAAGCCTAGCCTCACGATCAGGGCACTAGAGTAGCGGGCGGAGGATATTAGGGATGAGGACAAGGCCGCAAAGGAGGAGGACGTGGTAAATGTTGGAAACATGTTATTTTCTATAACTGTGGAATGTTAGGGCACTACATGAGGGACTGTCAGAATCATACATGCCCGTCCTATCAATACTATGGCCAGTTTAACAACACTATAGGATAATTCCCCGTGTTGATAGCTAAGATGCAAGAGAATAAAGTGTAGGATCAACAACCTACATAGAACATACAAATGATGAGAGTTGAGCCCCATGAAGAAGATCAAAATGTGAATATAGTGCTGAGAAGCACAATAACGACTCGCGATGACAAGGAAAAACAACTTGAAGAAGATGGATGGGTTGGCAAGGCCACATATAAGGAGGTTTGCTTTGATTTGGAGTGCATGAAGGAAACCTTTATGGAAGCCAAGGAGAGCTTCGCTGAGGCCTCCACCTCAGGAAGCCAAAGTGCAGTACAAGAAACCAGTGTGCCTACATAGGTTGATCCCCCTGTCCTTACTACATTCTTGGAGATTTGCATGAAATTGTTGTGTGATAGAAAGGATGTGAAAGGCCTGAAGGAGTTAATAATCAAATGTGCTGAAAAAGGAGACACCCTTGATGGACATCACATAGTAAGAAAAATTAGCAAACATAAGGCAAGAGCATGGCACGAATTGAGGCTCACCATGCAGATAGGAGAATATGAGATGGACCAGGTTATCTTGGATTTGGGGTTTGATGTGAAGTTTTTGCCAAAAAAAGATGGGAAAGAATGAGGAGACCTGAGCTACAGTAGTCTCCGATCTAGCTTAGAATGGAAATCCAGTAGAATATCATCCCTAGGGGATGAGTACATGGGGTAACAGTGGATATACAAGGTGCGAGCACACTCGCTAAGTCCAAAGTAATAGAGATCATTAATGATAGTAATCCATACCTCGCACTCATTAGGATTGAGTGGGCCATTGACATGAATGGGGTGATCAACTTGAAGAAGTGGATAATGTCGTTTGAAAAGAAATCACTTCAAGTTGTAGTGTCGTTGGACCCTGCAAAAGGGCCATGCTACAATGAACTGGTCTGTGATTATGAGGAAAGCGAAGATGATTTGGATCAAATCTACAAAATCACACCATGAGATCAATACTATATCAATCCAACAACAGATGGGGAGATTTCATGGGACCGGGAGAGTTCCTGAACCTCTGATTTAGATGAAGAGTTGGAGCGTTCACAAAATCAGCTGGATGAAGTATCTACATTGCGCTGCAACATGATGACTAAATCGATGTGTTGCATTTCGTCGAAGGTAAGGAAATTACCTTATTATGATGGTTTAACTGATGTGGATAAGTTTTTGGATGCGTTTGAGCATGAAGTCCCTGAGCATCACTACTTCAAAGTGTTAGATTTGGCACTGCATGCTACACCCCCACGTTGGTGGGGTATGCACAAGGATAGCTTTGATGGATGACAGGATTATAAAAGAATGATGAGATTGTGTTTTGGGGGACCTAACCTTCGATTGACTGAGAAATATGATGGGAGGGATGATTCGAGTGATCACCTAGAAATTTGGACTAAAGCCTATGGAACGGAGCCGTAGTCAGAGTGGGTACACTTGTTTTTTGATACTTTAGACATAATCCCCATGAATTTGTATTTGGAGACAAAGCTCTGCCATGGTACCGCAGAGTGGGACATATTAAGAGAAGGATTCTTAGTGACCTTCAATTTTTAAGATGAGTTCGAGAGCATTGATGAAGTCGTGCAAGAGGTTAAGGAAGTGATCTTCAGAATACCATAGGAACCTTTGGAATGGGTCCAACCAAATTGGGGTACCCAACTGCACCATGCATTTGAATGTTATAATGTGACAGCTCAAGGGGGGGATGATGATCCTAGAAATATTATTATTCTGGAGGTTGAAGGGCATTGCAGAGTCGAAGGTCCACAAATAGAGAACTTGGATATCACCGCGCCATTGAAAACCAAGCCAGTAATCATTGAGATTGAAGCAAAACTGAAGTTTGCAAAGATTGGAGATTACTGGAACAGTGCTACTATGGATAAGTTTGCTGAGTTACTCTGTGAATATCAGGATCTATTCCCCACTAAGTTTTCAGACTTGAAGGGTATAATAGGAGACTTGGGCATTATGAAAATCAATCTAAAGGTAGACGTGAAGCTTGTTAAGCAAAGTTCGTATCACCTGAATCCTAAGTATAAGGAAAATTTTCGCTTAGAATTCGATAAGATGCTGGCAGCAAGGATCATAAAACCAGTGGAGGAGTCTAATTAGGTGAGCCCCATGGTGGTTCAGGAGAAGAAACAGAAGGATGAAATAAGGATTTGCATAGATCCAAGGAAGTTTAATGATGCCTGTGTCCATAAAGCATTCCCAATGACATTTATAGACAAAGTATTAGATAGAAAAAGTATTAGACAGACGAACTATTAGAAAACGTTGGAGGGAAGGAAGCCTACTCATTCACTGATGGGTTTTCTAGGTACGATCAGATCAAGATCATGTTAGAGGGTAGGAGAAAAACAACTTTCGCAGGGGAATGGGGTTGTTTTCAATACACTGTGATGTCGTTTGGACTCAAGAATGTGCCTGTGATATTTTCTCACATAGACATCATAGTGTTCAAGGAGTTTATTCATAAGTTCTTGAAGGTATACTTTGATGATTGGACTATGTTTGATTTAGTGAAGTGCCATGTAGCAAGTCTATGCTTTATGTTCGGTACTTGTCACAGATACTAGATTGCGTTGAATCTAAAGAAGTGTTTATTTTGTGTCCCCTTTGGGATATTGCTGGGTCATGTGGTGTGCAAGCAAGGGCTGATGGTGGAATCTTCCAAGATCGCAGTGATAGTAAATTTGGAGGCCCTAACGAGCATTAAGCAGCTGTGCACGATGCTGGGACATACAAGATATTACAGGAATTTCATCAAGGCTTATACATATATTATCGCGCCCATGGAGAAGTTGTTCAAGAAGGATGCTACATTCTATCGGGATGGAGAATTTGAGCTCAGCCTAGACGTGTTGAAAGAGAAGATGGTCACCACACCAATCTTGGTCTTCCCTGATTGCTTCTTGCATTGCATTGGGTGCAGTGCTAACACAGGCCTTTGAAGGAGAACTGGACCATCCTATAGCCTTTGCAAGTAGGAAGTTATTAAAGGCCAAGAAGAATTACTCAATGACATAGCGCAAAGGATTGGCTATGATGTACATGCTTGAAAAGTTCAGGTACTATCTATTGGGTGGACATTTTAAGATGTACATAAATCATTTTTCCTTTAAATACCTATCCAATAAGCCTATGTTTGGGGGGAATATATACCGATGTTGTTGCTATTCTAGGAATATGACTTTGAGGTCATTTTGAAGCCATGAAGGTTGAATGCAAGACCTGACCATCTGTTGCAGATCGAAATAGGAGAGGAACTTATTAATTTGGAAGTAGGATTACGAGATGTGTAGCTCTTCGTGATGCGCATAGCAAATAATCATTTTGCAGATATCATTCAATTTTTTACTATGGTGATGGCATCAAAAGGGTATATGAGTTAGCAAAAGAAGGAATTGGTAGTGCACGTGGTAGACTTTTCAGTGCTTGCAGGACATAGTATAAGATGGGTGTGGACAAGATATTGCAAAAATATATACCAGATTTTGGGAGGAATAACATTCTCGCTGAAGCTCATGGAGGTTTTTTTGGAGGACATTATGTAGGAAAGGCGATTTTGTAGAAGATATTGTGTGCAAGTCTATGGTGGCCCATGTTTCATAACGATTCCAAAGTGCATTATAGGGCATGTGATGCATGTAAAAGAACTGGCAAACCATCATGGAGGGACAAGTTGCCACTGAATCCTCAAGTATGATTGCAGCCATTTGAAAAATGGGCGATTGATTTCATTGGGCAGATTCAGCCGCCATGGAAGAAAACGGGTGCATGCTACATCATCACCACAATGGAGTATTTAACGAGATGGGTAGAGGTACAACTAGTTAAGGATTGTATAGGGGCTACACCAGGGAAGTTATTGTTTGAGTGTCTTGACCAAATTTGGCTGCTCGAAGGTGTTTATGAGTGATCGAGGTACGCACTTTGTAAGTGAGAAAACCAATGCATTAACTGAGGAGTTGCAGGTCTATCATCAGAAGAGCACCCCATATCATACACAGGCTAATGGAACAATTGAGGCCTTTAATAAGATTTTGGAGAACACAATGACAGATATTTGCAACACGTAATAGAATGACTGGCATGCTTGCATCCCTACAGTGCTATGGGCTTACAGGACTACTTTTAAAAAGTTGACAGGGCAGACATCTTTTATATTGGCCTATGGTGTAGAAGTTGTGATGCCAATGGAGTATATTGTGCCTAGTCTGCACATAGCACCTCTCACAGGTATGACAGATCACGAAGCCTTGGAGGAATGGATCACGTAGCTAATGGAGCTTCAAGAGGATTGAATCTTAGCTGGATTCCAATTAATAAGTACAAAAGGAATGTGAAAAAGCATGACATGATTGAAACATCAAGATTCGCACATTCAAGGTAAACGATCTGGTATTTTTATATGATAGAAAGTTTACTAAATTTCCAAGTAAATTTCAGATGCATTAGATAGAGTCATATATTATTAAAGAAATTACAGATGGGGGCACAGTTCAACACAAAAATCTGAATGCAGAAACTTTTTCAGGAAGAGTGAATGGGAGTTGCTTGAAGTTATATATAGGGGATCCTAGCCGATGACTATATGGAGGTAGGAGTGTCTTAGTGCTCCAGGTAGTTGTAAGGGAGAACGAGACTCTAAAATACATTGCGAGGCTTCGAGGACTGTGCAGTAGGTGGGCTGCACAAAAAATGATGAATTTGCAATATAAGAAGTTTCACGCATAAAGATACGTTATGGAGGGAGGTGCTGGACAGCACAGTAGGAAAGTGACCGTTGGAGTCACTATTCATGATTTGACAGCTAGAAGAGCGTTAAGGGGAGCGGGCTGACAGCATTTAAGGAAAAAATATTTGAGGATCTACTGCCAGAATGACATTAATGGTCAAAATTTGGGGGGAATAGTCAGATTTGAATTCAAAAACCCCTATAAATTATGCGTGCCAGTCCAACATAGGACACTTTGCACCCTTAGATTTTTTTTTTTTAGATGTGTTATCTATTGCCTATGAATTGCTCATATTGGGAGGATTTAGTCACGAGCCATGCATTTGCCAAATTATCTTAGTTGAATCAAAATTTCATCCTTGAAAAGATGTTAGGACCAAGCCCTACAAAGATTGTAAGTACTGTTGGCAATTTTACTTCTGAAGGAGCTACTCTAGAGGTGGTGAGTATGGAAGGTCTGACTCCTATGCCTACAGCGCTGAGGTCACCTAGGACAAAGCCTACCACTGCTAGAGAAAGCCAGAAACTGAGCAAGGATAAATAGAAGAATCCAGTGCTAGTACGCGAATCACTTAGAAAACACTCTACAACTCAAAAACAAAGCAAAGACAAGCAACCTAAGAAGGTCATTGATTTGGAGGTGGAGGAAGGACAGGGCACGGAGGATATAGATGATAAGGGAATGGAGCCCATTACAAAGCTACCTGACTATATCCCTCCACACAAGGGGAAGGTGAAGATCACCACGGACCCAGACTCAGACAAATTCTCTATCTTTATGCCCATGCTTCCTAACCGGGTTCCCTTCAAAGGTTTGTGACTTACGTGAATCCCCCTACTGAAGATGGAAGATTGGGACCTTATAGATCATGATAAGTTCCCTCACTTAATGAAAAATAAATATATGAAGTGTGACTACTACGCGGACTCAGGTGTCACCTCACTGGAGACAATGGAATGGATCTGTGGTGTGGAGAATTTGTGATTGTTGAACTTGTTGTGGGTGCTCCATTATCACCGCACCCCTATCAACATAGACTGTGTGCGCTAACTACTTACTTTGGTGCACGATGGGTGCTTATGGCTAGGACGGCCTATACCCATCACTGACATGCTCATCAACAGGATCATGCACTTGCCATACGAGGGATTGAATCCTACCCAAGAGTTTGGTGAAAAGACTGGAGAAAAGGATACGACAGAAAGGATGAAGAGGGAATTTTCCCTCATGAAAAAGGTGCAAGGTTACTCAATCACCTCCATAAATAACCCCACAGTTTCTACACAAACCTTAGAAAGGAAGGTAATGAGGAAGTGTCGTGTGGACAACGTTCTGGAACCTGTGGTCTCCCTAGTTGCGCAATGCGCGAAGGGTGTGTAGTTTAATTGGTTTGGGTACCTGTGCCAAGAATTCCTTACAAATCACCACGAGGTGCCTGATGAGACCAAGACATTCCCTTATGCTTGGTTGCTGCTCTCCATTGTGTTGGTTGCATGGGAGTTGCTGGAGGATAGCCAATTTCCTCTGGTGGAAGAAGGATTGTGGAGGCAGTGCAATTCGCCTCACTATGGGCTACGAAGTACCCCACACGCATCACATAAAAAAAATATTATGGGTTCTAATGGAATCAAGCCTCTGCATTGCCATCAATGAGTGCCCATGGTTGTCCTCAACCTTGTACACGTAGTTGTCAGCTTATGCCACGTTCAAGGCTGATTTCCAGCGAGTTTACATTCAGGCATGGAAGAATCAGTAGTAGAACTGGCATGACTTGCCATATTTAGTCACAGATAAAGACATACATGAGGTAATTAAGTGATTTCTAGTAGAGTGGCATGCCCTCTGAGACTTGGATGTTGGAACCAGTAATGACGCAGGAAGCTCGATAACACAAAAAGAAAGGATGAGTGCAACACAAGTGAGGTTAGCCCTAAGGACAAGTCAAGATACAAAATTGCTAAGGACTCTAGATCTTCACATGGTTGCATTACATGAAGGGTCCCTACACACAAATTCAGCTGATGACCGCATCATATTAAGCACCCTTAAGAACATCAGGTTGAACATCGCAACACTCCCTAATGAGCTTCTCCATGTGCTATAGGTAGGGGTGACGGAGGAATTGAGAGCTCGTGATCAGCGCGCTCTCAATTTGATCAGTGAATATGGGGTGAACAACGAGCAGATGTTCGCTGATAAAACACAGACCTTGAAAGAAAAGGAAATGATGTAGGGACATAGTTCCTGGCTGGAGTCCACAATTGTAGAGTCGTGCAGAACAGTGCCCGAGCTTCAAATTCCATAGGATGCACAAACGAAAGCTAATATCAAGAAGTTAATCGCTGGAGTGCATGAGGAAAAGGCAGAGGTTGGGCGAGTTGAATTGGAACTCAACATGAAAATCAATGAGCTACAACTAAAGTTTCAGCAACAACTATGCCCAAGGTCAGGGAGCAATGTGGAGCCCCCCATAAAAGAAGGGATGACAACTTTGGATGCAACAGTCGGTGATTGCTTAACATTATTTGAGTAGAAAATGGAGTTGGTGAAGTCTCTGCAGGAAGAACCAACCTTGCAGATACTGAATACAGAAGTGTGGGAGCTATAGAAATAGTACGACGAAGTCTGGGCAGTGACGCATTCCATTAGCCTAGCACAAGCCTTGCCAAATTGCATGAAGGGAAGAATGTACTCACGTAGGTCGAAGCAGAACAAAGCAAGGAGGCCTTGCTTAAGGCTAGGCTGGGGCCGTTGTTAGACAAAGCTTACCAGGTCATGATCAACATTTAGGAAACTCTCACCATCTTACAATAGGTGTAGCATACGATGAAGCAGGCCTCAAAAGGACCAACTACCGAGGAACTAGTGGAAGAAGTCAATCAGGCAGCTATGCAAAGTGTTATTTAGGTTGCAATAATGCAGGTAGATCTGGGGGATCTTCATGGCAAGATCGCAGCGCCATCCAGGTGACTGAAGGGTGAGATATGATCTTTGTGTTAGGGGCCTATTGGGATGGGGCCCTTGGATCAGTTTTGGGGTTAAAAACCCAAGTTTTGTTGTAATCTTTGTAGAAAGATGTAAATTCTACACGATTTGTGGATGTGCAGTGCGTAGATGGTTAGGATTCAAAGGGGTTTTAGCCACCTATTTATCTAAAGTTGAGTCAGCTTTGAGATCCACCCATGGTCCATGAACCATGGGATGGTATAAATAGGTGTGTCTCAGAGAGTCTAAGACATGTCTAAGAGAAAATGATAGTAATGGGTAAATAGAAGATAGCACAGAGAAGTGGTCAGATAGGAGATAAGGGCTCTGCAGCTGAGTACGCAGAGGCCTAGATAGAGTCCACAGCTGAGTGAACGGACCCCTGCAGTGGAGTGCGCAGGGTATTTTTGAGTCTGTAATACCATATTGAATATCAATAAAGTAGATTGTTGAAAAATTCATGTGTTTATCTGTTTACTTCTATTGATTTATGATTTTGATATATGATCTGAATGAATAATATATTTATGAAATATTGATCTAATGATGTGCAACTCTATTGAATAATTGTTAGAAGATATACGCAAGGATGTTTATGTAATTCTGTGAATACTTTGAAGAATTATGTCCTCTATTTATTAATACTTAAGTAGATCTACGCGAGCTCAGATTTAGAGTTATTCTCTATTGTGCTTAAATGGTTGAATAGACCATTAAGGGTCCGCAGAGATCAACCATAAACCTTTGAGAAGGTCTAGAGGTTCTTTAAAGGAAGTTTCATTTTCAAGCCCTAGGGGCTTATAGATCTGTATGAAGGCAGATCCAGGGCATTAAAAGATATCACACTAATATGTGGATGCATAAACTTGGTTCCAACATCCCCCCCATACTGCTTCAGGTGAGTCTGTAGCCTGCGCTACGTGGGTTCTTTCCGAAAGGGCCAATACTGTATGGTTTTGTTGGTTGGTGAAACTAACTTTAGACTTGGGTTAGGACCCCTAAGCCAAAAATAGGGTTCTCATACTTATCTGAGAATCTCTATGAAGCATTGTTCCCTTATATCATTTGTTGCATTATCATATATTAGATCAGAGATACATTGTTCATGCATTTACAAGTAAAAACACGATGAGAGCCATACATAGCCACTATCATAAAACAAATACATAACAATCATAATAAAAATATAAAAACAAAGGAAGTCACAAGAATATAATCCGCATATAAACCGATATAGTACTCATAGAAATACAAGGAAAAATGACCTCATATTGATGATGCAAAATCCAAACTCAGGATGGGACCACCATGTTCCACCGGACCATAGAATGGCTCAGCCAAATCTGTGTTTAGCCATTCACCCTCATTCCATATTCAAATCATGAATGTGGAACTCAAACCAAAAGAACCAACTAGGGCATCCCAATGCTAAAATGCATCACCCTCATCAATAAAAACCAGGCTTTACTATAATCCATCCTAGATTACTAGGCCAACACAATAAACATGTAATAATAGGATTTACCATGATATCCACCAGATGACTAGGCCAAAACAAGCATGGATGCGACTAGATTTCCCCACCTACACTGTGACAAATTTTACTATCTCCTAGTCTTTGACGCTTTACCGCAATCCACACTGGATCCCTAGGCCCTTAATTGAGACCCACTCTCCAGGATTTACTGCATATCCCATCCCAAGATTAGTAATTCCAATGGAGAGTAATCCACCTCTTGGTTTTACCATATATCCTACCATTCAATGGCAATGATTCCTAGGCCCACCAAATCATGAATTTACCGCAATCCATAGTCTATATCAGGGGTTACTAGGCCAATGGATTTACTATGATCCATAGTCTACTTCATGAACCATTAGGCCATGTGTTCTATCGTTCAGAGATCTGCCTCACTCGGGTTCAAATCCATCTAGCAATCCATCTCAACCAAAACATGACAACCCTGTCACACCATGGCTATCTAGAAATGGAAAGGCTAGGCTGAAAACACTCTCACACCTGGAAAACCCCATGCCATAATAGGAAAATAACCACATGCAATACCATGCATGCCAAATCTAGCAAGAAACCTCACATGCAAAAGAATAGTTGCAAAGAATCCTATTGTAGCTACTTGATCATTCTCTTCCTTAATTTCTCCTTCCTTCCTCTTACCTTCTTTTCCTTTCTTGATCCAATGAAAAAACTCAGCAAAATCTTTCCTACTGATCCTCAGAAGCCATTTTATAAATCAAGCCTCTATTTTCTTCATTTTACATTATTTTCCTTCAATTTCCTCCTCACATGCAAGATGTGACCTTTCACCTACCTTTTCTCCTAATTTCCATTATTTTCATAAGTAAATGCCAAATAATGCATTTCCTTTCAAGTTCCTTATCCTTTTCCTTTGCCAATATCCTTAGCCATAATAACCGAAATGAACACACATTAGATGTTATTTCCACCATTCAACTTGGAATATGTGTCCCATCAACCATGGTCTTATGTATTTTGGCATGAGTTTTTAACTAGGGCTATTATAGAACCCTCCCACTTGGGCGAACACCATCATCAGTGTTCAATGACACCTATAACTAGAAATACCACTGAAAACAAAAGATATTTCCCATGGAGCTTTATAAGACAACTCATTATGGTATTTACAATAATAACCACATTTATGCACATACACATTTGCTTCACCCAACAAATAATCATATTTCCTATGGATATTTATAATTATAGATCGATATAGTATTTACAATGATATACACATATGCACATATACACATTTTCTCAACTAGAAAATAAAAGGATATGATGCTTTCATACACAACAATGGAATACAAAGGCTCACACCTCCACCCTCAACGTAATACTAGGATTCACCTCCTTCCTGAAAAGTCCATAATTCAATACTAAAGTCAAAGCTGCATCTAATGTCTAGTGCTAAAATACTATGCCACTTTTCCTCTTAGTGAACACTTACTGGCTCATTGTTTCAAGGCACACTCCCAATCTAGATTTGATTCAATATGGCACTTCTAATGTCCAAAAAAATATATATTCCCGACCTTCCATTCTCTGCTACACAGTCCCTCGGGAAATCTGGTCACCCCTTCTGTGTAGTCACTCAGCTTCCAAGTTCCTTAACATCCCCTATCTCAAGCGATCCATCCCTTGGAAAGGGTTCCTCACATCGAAAGATACAAGAACCAAGGGATATCCATACCTTAAAACTATCATATCTATCATAGCATGCTCATGGAAATCAATAGACATTATTCGGTACCAATGTGTGATAATGGCCCTACTCCTAAAGTACTTTACTAGCATACTACTGCTTGTTGCAATTCCTTTCACTGTTTCTGCTAATTCTTGTAGTCAATTTCAACCACCCGACTAGAGATGTTCATGCTTCTTGTACCAATAACATAACTTCCATTAGATTTAAAATAAATTGAAATAAATTCACATCATACCTCATTGGTAGCTGTTTAATAAGGTACACTTGTAATTTTGTTCGCTTCCCTTCACAATCAAGTCAAAATAGCATATTTCAACAAATCATCATGTATAACCATATCACATCAGGTTAGATCAAAACAAAACCATCATAAATCAAAATCATAAAGCACATGCATAATAAAACTGAAATAAAATTCTTATACTTAATACCGAGTGCCTTCTCCTCAACCATGTACAGATACACATAGTGTGCATCACAAACATACAACCACACACGACATACAATTCCATGCAATACATCTACCTATACCTAACATACAATGCATACACCTACACCTAGTGTAAAACACAATACAATAAATACACCTACATCTGGTGTACACCACAACACAATACATACACCTACACCCGATGTACAACACAATACATATACATATATAGAGTATAACAAAACAAATACACATGTCATGATACCATGACTACACTATGCACATACATAGTACTACATGCCTGCAACACAACATGTACAACATGCACACAATATCATATCTACACCAATACTGCACGTACAACATGTACACAATACCACCTATACACAGTATCACCCGCATAACGTGTACACAACATCACATGTAGAGGACACCACTTGTACATAATGCCACATGTACACTATACCACCTATACAATATGGAAATAATTCTAGAGATAAAAAACACCACATGCATGACATGTACATGACACCACATGTACACAGTACCATATGCATGACATTTACACAACACTACCTACACACAAAACCATATGCACAACATGCACATAACACCACATGTGCATAACATGACATATCCAACTTGTACATAGCACCATATGCACACAAGGCTGCCTATCCAACATGTGCATAGCAACATCTATGCCCAACACTACATATACAATTTTCACACAACACTATCTATACCAACCTGTACATAACATTACATAACAACATGTACACACACTATATATACAAAACACCACATGTGCACACATCACATATGCAACATGTAAAAAATATACAATTAATACAAAACAATAGTACTACACATCCAAAACCACAGTGCCCTTATGAAGAAACCTTGCTTCCAGTGCCTTATCCATGCTTGTCCCAGCATGTCACAAACCACATTAATTTGATTTCACTGATGTATCCCTAAGAATTACCTATCATAACATAAACATAGGCATAATACAAGATCACAATATCAATTCATATCCACATGATACTGAGCTCATATATTTGTCATGACTACTCCTCCCACTTGATTCCTCATAAACCAGGAATCTCTTCATGCAATTCACATGCATAAGAAATCATTCCTCCACAAGAATGATCCATGACAACCCTGTCAGAGAATGACATAAATAGATAGATAGATACATATATATACATAAACGTTAGCATAAAAAAATCATGATCCTGTCAGAAAATCACACACATACACACATGCATATGTATATAAACATCAACTTAATCATGATCATAACATAATTACCAGATATCACAAGGTCAAGGTTTAGAGAACTTATATTATCCATGCAACGCATGTACAACATCAAGAACAATAAATCCCAACGTAGCTAAGGCATTTGACACCTCAAATCTATGACTTTACCTTTCTTGATTACTTTTCTTATTATTATCCCTCCATCGTCTATTTACACTAATGGACACAACCAATACAACTATTTGTTATATGCTTTCCTTCAATTTCCCTATACACGTAATGAGCTTCATCTAGGCCTTACATCACCTATTGGATTTAATTCATCTCTTCTTGGGATCCATTAAATTTCCTCTTTCCCAACCAATTCTGCATACACAAAATATAAAAGGAAAGACAAGAAACAAACAAGAAGAAAACCATGGAAAATAAACAATAATAAGACACCATAACCAAACTGGCATGGCCATGCAGAAGACGCAAAAAAAATGATAATCAAGCACAACAAATCACCAAAATACTAAAATCACAACACCAACAACAAACACCATGAATTAATCCCCATGGTTTCAAGTTCTTCCAAGGGAAATCTAAGCCTGAGCCTTCTTCAAGATTCCATGGAAATTTCTTTTCCATGCAATTGCTTGCATCATACTTCCATCAACACATAATTTTTAGTGCTTAAGTAAACATAAAAATACACTTCTTACCTTACCTTGTTGTACCAAGAATGTTGCTTGCAACTGAGCACATCAATGCCATCACTCAAGGGAATCCAATTCCCTTGATATATCCGCATGTAACTAGAAGCTACCTAATATACCTGGGAAATACAAGTTCATGAATCTAGCATATATCCACATAATGTTACACAAGACTAAGGTTAAGAAGACTTCTTGTATGCAAATAACTCATTCGTTTGGAATTAGGGTTTCCAAACCTATCCAAAGGAATTGTTACCTAATTCCTTTCTTTTACCTTTACCTTGCTATACTTGAGTCTTACTATGTACTATCACATCACCCAATGGATAGCTATATAAACAAATAAACTACTACCTTGTCATGTTAATACCAATCATGTTCCTACAACTCTTCACACATGTCAACCACATGTTCCAAATATCATGACAGTCATATCTATCTAATTGAAATTAGCCTTTAACAAGACTAAAAATCATGTCATAATCCATAATCAACTCATATTCATTACACAATGCTACAACTGTCACATATTACACTCAAGTACATAACTACTTTATAATCACGTATGTGTGAGTAAAACCATCGTAAAACAAGGTCATTTCTTGATGCAATGTTATAGACACATACTCATATCATGTGATTAGGCAAACATTCAACAACAAATAGATGACATAATAGACACCAACACTCAAACACCAAATAGATTACATAATCGAACATTCGAAAACAAAGTAGACAACATAAGCAAGCTCATACCTTAATATATCTCAGGGGAGGCTATCTTGTCTGCACAACCAATCTAGATTATCATGATATAATTTCACGACATATCAAATCAAAAATAAATAAGGTCATGATATCCATAATATTCAATAGCTAACATTTTCACATCATAAACTTATAAACATTTGTCATTTATGCATAACAATCACATATGTATGATTAGTCTAGATTAGTACAACATAATGCCACAAATAAGTCAAATCATACCTGAATGTCATACCCTAACCATATGCATAGGCCAATCCAATTTATCATGATACATATAACATCAAGATCTTAATGTAATAACCCTAAGCATCAAGTTACTAGCATATAACAATAAGGAGTTATGTATCATGCTCATCAACAACATATAACCTAGTCATCAAGCTAGCTATCATATAACAACAACAAGTTAACCTATAACACTCATCAACAACATATAACTTAATCATCAAGTTATCTAACATAAAAAGACAAGAGAAATGCATACAAACATAGGTTACTACCACGCATGACTATCTGACACGTGCATATGACTAAACTAATCAGCTAGCATCTATCATGTATGTAACCATAACATCAATAAAAATGTACATAAACCTAATGTATATAACCCTAATGTATATAATAATCCATTAACTAAAATACCTGCATGCCCAAAATCCAAACCTGTATGAAGACATGCTCTTGCCTCAAGGTCAAATGCTGTAATGATCTGGATCTTTAGCTTTATCTCAACGAATTGATTAGCATCATAACATACAAATAACATCATGATGACCTAATTGCATACAATTACCTCATAATGCATGATTGACCTACTATACATGCATAACTATAACCATGACAATGCATGCATAATAATATATGGACACTAACATGCATAACAAATCCATATACAAACATATATTCATGATGACACATCCCACAAAAATACCATCAACCATCACATGGCGACATCACTAAAACCATGATCAACATCATGCAAATGCAACAAGAAAATGGACCACAAAGATGAAAACACATGTGAAAACGACATGAATGCATGACCAACACTTTTCCCATCCCATCCAAGGGGTGAACCATGCTCTGATACCATTTTGTAACACCCTCCTCCCACATTTACCCATGTAACCAACCAACCAGGGTAAACATGTGACGAGAGGCTACTATGATTAGATTCAAACTCCTATGTGACCTTCAGGATGTGGAATTGACAGAAACACAACATACAAACCTTCCACATCAGCTACAAGACTCCAAGAGCCATCCCAACCACTCAGGTAGCTAGCCCCTGGGTCCCACTAAGGTTTTAGATAACTTGACCACTGGATGCTCCCATGATAAGTACCTGACAGTGTCTAGGAGGCTTTAGATGCTCTCATGCCAAGGAATCCCAGCGTCGAAGGAGAATTATTCCTAGTGTTATTCTAGCGTCCCCAGGATTTGAGCCACTTTTTCAGGCCTAGAGCCCAAGTCACTACCCAAAATTGAATGACACCTTCAGAACAGAGAGATAACAAAGAAACAATGATGCAAATGTAAATACTTGAACAAGCCCTTAAGAAGACCCCTACTATACATTACCGACATTTCGTCAATCATATCATGAATATGTAATCCATAGGTGTAAACAACAGATTTAAGCATAGGGGTCTCATACTTATCTGGGAATCACTATGAAGAATTGTTCCCTTATATAATTTGTTGCATTATCATCTATTAGGACATTGATACATTGTTCATTCATTTATAGGTAAAAACATGATGAGAGCCATACATAACCACTCTCATAAAACACATACATAAGTAGCATAATATCAATATAAATACAAAGGAAATCATAGCCATATGATCCACATATAAACTGGTAAAATACTAATAGAAAGACAACGAGAAATGATCTCATGTTGGTCATGCGAAATCCAAACCTAGGATGGGACTACCACATTCCATCTGATCATAGAATGGCTGAGCCAAACCTCTCTTCAGCCATTCACTTCCATGCCATATTCCAAGCATGAATGTGGGACTCAAACCAAAAGAACCAACCAAGCTGTCTTGAAGCGAAACCACCTCACCCTCATTAATAGAAACCAGGGTTTACTGTAATCCATCCTCAATCACTAGGACAACATAATAAAATTGTAACAAAAAACTTTACCACGACCTCCACTAGATCACTAGGGAAAAATAAGCATGAATTCCATTGGATTTGTCCACCTACACCATGAGGAATTTTCCTGTCTCCTAGTCTCTCAAGCCTTACCACAATGCACACGAGATCACTATGCCCTAAACCGAGATGCACTCTATAAGCTTTATGACATATCCCATCTCGATATTACTAGGCCTAATAGAGAGAAATAAAGCTCTTAGATTTACTGCATATCCCACCATTCACCCATAAGGAATCCTAGGCCCACTGAGGCACACATTCCTAGCTTTATCGCAACCCATAGTCTAGCTGAGGGGTTACTAGGAAAGTGGATTTACAATGGTCCAAAGTCTAGTTCAAGGACCACTAAGACATGTGTTGTATCTTTCAGAGATCCATCTCACTTAGCTTCGAATTCATCTGGCAATACAGTTGAACCAAAACATGAGAACCCCATCACACCATGGCGATACGGAAATGACAAGGGTAGGCTAAAAACATTGTCATACCTGGAAAAACCAATTCCATAACAAAAAAAAAACCACATGAAATACCATGCATGCAAAATATATCAAGGAAAACACACATGCAAATTGATACCTGTAATGAATCCTGTAGTAGCGGCTTGTTCCTGCTCTTCCTTACTTGTTGCTTCCTTCCTCTCTCCTTCTTTGCCTTTCTTGATCCAATGAAAAACCTCAGAAAAAGCTTGCCAATTGATCCTCATAAGTCCTTTTACTTATGAGGCCTCCATCTTCTTCATATTCCATTACTTTCCTTCAATTTCCTCCTCGCATGAAACATTTAACCTTTCGCCTTCCTTTTCTCCTATTTTCCAATATTTTCATAAATAAATGCCAAATAATGCCTTTTACCTTTCCAACGCCATAAAATTTGCCTTTAAAAATTTCCTTAGCCATAATAACCAAAATGAACACCCATTCGGATGTTTTTCCCACCATTTAGCTTGGAATACGTGTCCCATCAACCATGGTCTTATGCATTTTTACATGATTTTTTAACTAGGGTTGTTACAATGTTCGATGAATTGCATAATATGACTATGCGTTAAAATAATCTCTTTTTTAGATGACTGTACAAACACATATGTGTTGAGACAAATGATATATACTTGATTGTAAGTAGGTGACAGTCGTAGCATTATGTATAATGACTATGAGTTGACTATGGATTATGACATGATTGTTAGTCTTGGTAAAGTTTGAATTCAAATTAGTAAATATGTTGCCTTGATCCTTCGAACATGTGGTCAAAATGTGTGTGCAGTTTCATGGAAACATGCTTGGTACAACAAGGTAAGATAATTGGCATAATGTACAATTATGTGTTTATGATAGTGTGATGCAAGGAGTTGCATGGAAAGAGAGATTTCCATGAAATTGTGAAGAAGGCTCAGGTTGAGATTTCCTTGGGAACGATGGGATTGAGTCAAGGTGTTTGTTTCCAGTCTTGTGATTTTGGTATTTTGTGATTGGTTGAGCTTGATTTGCGGTTTTATCATGCCTGGAGCAAGGCCTTGCCACTTTGTTTGTGGTGTCCTATTGCTATTGGTTTTGATGGTTGTATTCTTGTTTGCTTCTTGTTCTTTCATTTTATGTTTTGAGATTCTTGGGAATTGGTTGGGAAAAGAGGAAATTTAGTGGACCTCAGGGAGAGCTGAATCAAATCCAACAGGAAATGTAAGACTCAGATGAAGTGGGTACATGAGTAAAGGGTATATGAAGGAAATAATATGACAGCCAGTTAGATTAGTTTGGTCCATTGGGATAATGGACCGTGGCATGAGAGTCATAAGAAATGTAACAAGAAAGGTAAAGTAAATGGGCTTAAGGTAAAAAATGCCTTGGCTATATTGGGAATTGTTTTTCTCATTGTTGTGCATGTGGTGCATGAAAAGGAAGTTCTCTTAAACTTGGCTTATGGTATATAATAATTATAATGTGATCATGATTGATTTATGCAAATCTCTATATGCATATATGTATGCATGTACATTGTTATCTGAGAGGTTCATCAAGGATCATGATTTTCTTATGTTGATGTTTATATGTATACATGTATGTATGTATGTCATTGTCTGACAAGGTCACCAACGATCATTCTTGTGGAGGAATGATTGTTTATGCAGGCGAATGACATGAAGAGGTTCTTGGTCTTATGAGGAATCAATTGGGAAGAGTGGCCCTGACAAATATATGAGGTCAATATCATGTGGATATGAATTGATATTATGTTATTATAGTATGTTTATATTATGGACAGACTTGGTTGAGGGATACATCAGCAAAATGAAATCATTGTGGCCTACAACATGTTGGGACAAGCATAGAGAAGACATTGGAAACAAGGTTTCTTGGTAGAGGTACTGTGGTTTTGTATGTGTCATAATACTATTGTGCATATGTTGTATATGTTTTACATGTTGCATCTATGATTCCGTGTGCATGTGGTGTTGTGTATATATAGTGTGTGTACATGTTCTTCTGCAATGTTATCTACAGGGTGGTATACATAGTGTTTTGTGAGTATTGTATATGTAGTGTTGGGCATAGATGGTGTTATGTACATGTTGGATATGCAGTGTTGTGTGGATATTGTTTTGTGCGCATGTTGGATAAGTAGTGTTGTGTACATATGATGCTATGTACATGTTGGATATGAAATGCTATGTACATGTGGTGATGTGTGCATGTTATATATGCAATGCTATGTACATATGGTGTTGTGTGCATGTGGTGCTATGTACATATAGTGTTGTTTTTGTAATTGTAAATGTGGTGATATTTGCATGTGGTGTTGTGTACATGTTGTACGTGTGGTGCTTTATGTAGGCAGTGTTGTATACATGTCATGCATGTGGCGCGATGTACATGTGGTGTCCTATACATGCATGTAGTACTGTGTACATGTGGTATGTATGTACATGTTGTGTGATGTACATGTGGTGCTGCATATGCATTGTGTAGGTGGTGTTGTGTACTTGTGTTGCTCTGCACATGTTGTGTAGGTGGCGTTGTGTACAAGTGATACTATTTACATATTCTACATATGATATTGATGTACATGTGATGTTGTGTGCTTTTTGTACATGTTGTGTTGCATGCATGTCAGACTATGTATGTACACTGTGTAGTTGTGGTATTGTGACATGTGTATTCATTTTGTTGTATTCTATGTATGTATATGTGTTGTGTCATACACTGGGTGTAGGTGTATGTATGCATTGTGTTGTGTTTTACAATAGGCATAGGTGTATGTGTGTGTTGTGTTACACATTTGGTGTAGGTGGTTGTGTTGTATGTTAGGTGTAGGTGCATGTATTGCTTGGTGTTGTATGTCTTGTGTGGTTTTATGTGTGTGATGCACATTATGTGTATGGGAACATGGTTGAGGAGAAGGCACTAGTTGTTTGTCAAGTCTGGTAATCGATACAGAGTGCGTACAGAATAAGGACATCAGTAGAAGCTAAGGATTTATTAAAGGATAAGTATCAATATTTTATTTCAGTTTTATTATGCATGTGATTTATGATTATGCTATATGATGATTACATGTGATCTATGATTCTGGTTTATGATGGTTACATGTGATTTATGATTTTGGTCTATCATGGCTTTTTTTGAGCTAACGTGATGCGATATGTTTATACATAATGATTTGATCAAATATTCTAGTTTGAATTGTTGTGAGAGGAAGTAAACTTGATTGCAAGTGTACCTTATTGACGAGCTATCGATGAGGTATGATGTGAATTTAGTTCGATTTATTTTAAATCTAATATTGACGAGGTATGATGTGCTTCATAGAGGAAGTCATGGGAAATTCGTGGTTAAGTGGTTGAAACTGATAGGAAGCATTAGAAACAACAAAAAAATGAATTGGAACAAGTCATAATATGCTGGTACACTTCAGGAGAAAGGTCATTGTGGGACACTGGTACCCAATAGTGTCCATTGATTTCCATGAGCATGCTATGACTTGTATGATGGTTTTGACGCAGGTATATGGCATGGTTGTTTGAACTTCTGATGTGAGGAAACATTCCCAAGGGTTGGATTGCCCGGGATAGGGGATGTCAGGGAACTTGGAAGGTGAGAAACTGCACAAAAGGGGGTGACCAAATTTCCCAAGCGACTGTGTAGCAGAGAATGGAAACACATGGATGGATTTGTTTTGGTAATTAACATTACCATGTGGAATCAAATGCACATTTGGAGTTTGGCTTGGAACAATGAGCTGGTAACTGTTCATGGAGAGGACAAGTGGTGCAAGATTATAGTGCTAGAAATTGGATGGAAATTTCACCTTGAAGTGGATTCTGGACTTCCTCAGAAGGATATGAATCCAAGTATTACTTTTGAGGGTGGGGGTCTAAGCCTCTAGATTCCCTTATTGATTGATACAAGAATTGTATCCTTTTATTTGTTGGTTTAGAAATGTGCAAATGTGTGTATTGGCTATTATAAATACCATAATGAGTTGTGTTAGAAAGCTCCAGCAAACGATATGATTGTCATGTTTCAACAACGGTCACTATAAATATTGCAACGAGTTATGTTATAAAGCTCCATGGGTAGTATGTCATGTTTACATCAGCCTGGTTGGTTGTGGGTGTTGTTGAAGACCAAGGAATATGCTCCCCCAAAGGGGAGAGTTTTGTAATAGCCTTGGTTAAAAATCCTTGTAAAAATATATAAGACAACGGACATGGGACACATATTCCAATGTCAATGGTGGAAAAAACATCCTAGTGGGTGTCACTTCAATTTATTATGGACAAGGAAATTGGCAACGGAAATGGCAAAGGCTTTGGAAACACAAAATGGATATTTTTGGCACATTTAGCTATGAAAATAATGAAAATTAAGAGAAAAGGAAGGTGAAATTTCACAGGTTGCATGTGAGGAGTAAAATGAAGGAACATAATGGAAATTGAAGAAAATAGAGGACTCATTGATGAAAAGGCTTCTAAGGATCAATTGGAAATCTCTTTCTTGTTGAGGCTTGCATTGGATCAATAAAGGTAAAAGAGATAAATAGGAAGTAGAGATCAATCAATGAAGAGAAGGATCAAGCAACTATAGGAGGATTCTTTACAAGTATTAATTTACATGTATGTTTTCCTTGCTAGATTTGGAATGTATGGTATTTCATGTGGTTAATTTTTGTTATGGCACGGGTTTTGTGACATGTGACAGTTTTTTCATCTTGGCCTTGCCATTTCTGGATAGCCACGACATGATGGGGTTCTCATGTTTTGGTTGAGCTAGGTTGCCGAATGGATTTGAAGGTAAGTGAGGTGGATATCCAAAAGAAATAACACATGACCTAGTGATCTATGAACTAGACTGTGGATTGTGGTAAATCCACCAGCCTAGTAACCCTTGAAGTAGACTGTGGGTTGCGGTAAAGCTCAGTATTGTGTACCTCAGTAGGCCTAGGAATCCTCGACTGGTTAATGGCAGTATATACAGTAAGGTCTAAAGGTGGGTGCTCTCCATTAGGCCTAGTAATATCTGGATGGGATGTACTATAAATAATGGAGGGTGGAGTCTCGATTAGGGCCTAGTGATCTGGGATAGATTGTGGTAAAGCCTAGAGATTGGTATCTCAGTTATGGCCTAGTGATCCCTGGATTAGACTATGCATTGACTTAAAGCCTAGGGACTAGGATATTGGAAAATTTGTCATGGTGTAGATGGAGAAGTCAAGTGGCATCCATGATTGCTTTATCCTAGTGATCTAGTGGAGATCATGGTCTGGCCTATTATTACATGTTTATTGTTTAGGCCTAGCGATTCGGTGCAGATTGCGGTAGAGCCTGGTTTCTATTGATAAGGGTGAGGTGATTTAGCCTGAGTATGCCTTGGTTGGTTCTTTTGGTGTGAGTCCCACATTTATGCCTGGAATATGGAACTAGGGTGTTGGATGAAGAGATATTTGGCTTAGCCAATCTATGGTCACGTGGAACGTGGTAGTCCCATAACAGGTTGGCTTTTTCATTCATTAATAAGAGGTTCTTTCCTTCGTATCTTATGTGTAAATGTATTTGTTTATATGTGGATTCTATGGATGATGTATCCTTGGTATTTATGTTTTTATTATGCTAGTTATACATATGTGTTATGACAGTGATGATGTATGGCTCTCTTCATGTTATCATTTGTGAATGAATGAACACTATATATATGACCTAATAGATGATATTGTAGCTAATGATATAAGGGAATGATGCTTCTCAACGATTCTTGTTGTTTAAACCTGTAGATTACATATTTTTGACATTTTGGACAAAAAGAGTGTCATGGCTAGTAGGGGTATAGTGTAGTCCTTCTTGATGTTTTTGTAAATGTGACTTTGTTTTGTTGTGAAATTTCATTTTCGAAGGTGTCATTGAGTTTTGGCTAGTGAGATGGGCTATGGGCCTCAAAAAGTGGAACAAATCCCAAAGTTGCAGGCACATCTCTTAGGAGGAAAGTCCCAAGACGCATGCATACCCATGCTGTTGGAGTGTTTGGAGCCTCCTATACAGACCATTGTCCATATCAAGGGAGCATCCGTGCGGTTAATGGTCTAAAAACTCAATGGGACCTAGGTGTTGGTTACCTTAGTGGTTGAGATGGCTCATCAGAGTTATTTTGTTGATGTGGAAGGTGTGTGTGTTTTGTTTCGATCGATTCCACTTCCTTAAGGTGACTTAGGAGGTTGAATCCTATTATAGTGGTCTCTCATTGCATATTTACCTCGGTTAGCTGGTTATTTGACTAGATGTGGGATGAGGGTGTTAGAGAGTGGTATCAGAGCATGTTGCACTCTCTTTGGGTCATATTTGATACCACAGAGTGGTATAAGAGCATGGTTCACCCCTCTGATAGTATGGGCGGTGTGTTGGTCATGCATTCATGTCAGTTTCATATGTGTTCCTTATTCTTGTAGTCCATGTGCTTCTTGCATTTGCATGGTGTTGATCATGATTGTAGTGATGTCACCATGTGAAGTTTGATGTTGTTGTTTTTGGATTTGTCGTCATGAGTGTATGGTTGTATAACATTTCTCATGCATGTTGGTGTCTATATGTTGCTATGCATGCATTGTCATGGTTATGGTTATACATGTATGGTAGGTTAGACATGCATTATGAGCTGATTGTATGCAATTAGGTCATCATGATTCTATTGGTATGTTATGATGCTAATGTGTTGAATGTGATAAAGCAGGAAATGCAGACGATCAAAGTGAATTTGCAACGTTTGACCTCAAGGCAAGAGCATGAGTTCATACAAGTTATGTTGGGCATGTAGGTATTTAGGTTAAGGGTTGTTATATGCATTATGGTTATGTGTATGCCTTTTATTGCATTGAGGTTATGGTTACATCCATGATAGATGCTAGTTGATTAGTGTAGTCATATGCACATGTGTCGAATCATCATGAATGATAGTAACATGTGGTTGTATGAATTTCTTTTGTTGTTTTATGTTATATAACTTGATGATTATGTTATATGTTGTTGATGAGTATGTTATAGGTTAATGTTTTGTTTTTATATGACAATTAGCTCAATGATTAGGTTATATGTTGTTGATGAGCATGATATATAACTTAATTTTATTATATGTTAGTTAAATCGATGATTAAGATTATAACATTAATATCTTGATCCTATATGTATCATGTTAAATTGAATTTGCCTATGAAATTGGTTAGGGTTATAACATTCAGGTATAAGTTAATATATTTGTGATATTGTGTTGTACTAATCTAGAGTGAATTTACATAAGTGATTGTTATGAATAAATGATAATTATTTATGAGTTTATAATGTGAACATGCTAGCTAGTGACTATTATGCATATCATGATCTTATTTATGTATAGTGGTTCTTTTGTGAAGTTATATCATGCTAATATGGATTGCTTGTGTAGAAAAGATCACCTCCCCTAATATACATTATATGAGTTCTCTAATGTCATCTATTTGGTGTTTGAGTGTTTGGTGTCTATTATGTTGTCTAGTTGATTTATTTAACATGGTATGTTTGCAAGTTAGTTGAATGTTTGATGAATTGCATAATATGAGTACGTGTTCAAATGATCTTGTTTTAGGATGATTGTACTAACACATATGTGTTGAGACAACTGATATATACTTGAGTGTAAGTAGGCGACAGTTGTAAAATTATGTTTAATGAATATGAGTTGACTATGAATTATGACATGATTGTTAGTCTTGGTAAAATTTGATTTGAAATTAATAGATATGTTTCTGTGATCCTTTGAACATTTGTTCGACATGTGTGATAAATTGCAGGGAAACATACTTGGCACAACAGGTTAAGGTAATTGGTGTAATGTTATGTTCACTTATGCATTGAAAATTATGTGTTTGTGGTAGTGTGATGCAAGGAGTTGCATGGCAAGAGAGGTTGCCATGAAATCTTGAAGAAGGCTCAGGTTGAGATTTCCTTGGGAACCATGGGATTAAGTCATGGTGTTTATTTCTAGTCTTATTCTTTTGGTATTTTGTGATTTGTTGAGCTTGATTTGTGGTTTTGTTATGTCTGGTTCAAGGTGTTGCCACTTTGTTTGTGGTGTTGTATTTTTATTAGTTTTCATGGTTTTCTACTTGTTTTTTTTCTTGTTCTTTCCTTTTACATTTTGAGATTCTTAGGATTTGGTTGGGAAAAGAGGAAAGTTAGTGGAGATCAGGGACAGATGAATGAAATCATGTAGTCAATGTAAGAAACAGATGAAGTGGGTGCATGAGTAAAGGGAAATTGTAGGAAATAATATGATAACTAGTTGCATTGGTTTGGTCCGTTGGGATAATGGATGGTGGTAGGATAGTCAAGAGAAAGGTAACAAGAAAGGTAAAGTAAACAGGATTAAGGTAACAAATTCCTTGTCTATCTTGGGAACTATTGTTATCATTGTTGTGCATATTCTGCATGAGTAAAGGAAGTTCTCTTAACCTTGCATTTTGATATCTAGTAATTATGTTGTGATCATGATTTCTTAAGCTAATGATTATATGCATATATGTATGTATGTATGTGTGTTGTTATCTGACATGGTCATTAAGGATTATGATTTTTTTATGTCGATGTTTATATCTATACATGTATGTATGTATGTCATTGTTCGACAGGGTCACCAGGGATCATTCTTATCGAAGAATGATTTCTTCTGTAGGTGAATGCCATGAAGAGGTTCTCGGGTTTACGAGGAATCAATTGGGAAAGGTAGCCCTGAAAAATATAAGACGTTAGTATCATGGTTTTGCATCTATGGTACTACTGTTGTGCATATGTTGTATATGTTGTACATGTAGCATATGTGATGTTGTGTGCATGAGATGTTGTGTATATATAGTGTGTGTACATGTTGTTTATGCAATGTTATGTACAAGGTAGTAGAGATAGTGTTATGTGAATATTTCATATGCAATGATGGGTGCAAATGGTGCTATGTACATGTTGGATATGCAATGCTATGTACATATTGTACTATGCACATGATGGATATTCAGTGTTGTGTGCATATGGTTCTGTGTGCATGTTGGATATGCGGTGCTGTTTACATATGGTGCTATGTACATGTTTTATATGTAGTGCTATGTACATATGGTGTTGTGTATGTAATTTTAGATGTGGTGTTATGTTCATGTGGTGTCGTGTACATGTTGTACATGTGGTGTTGTGTGTAGGTGGTTTTGTGTACATGTTGTTCATGTGGTTTCATGTACATGTCATGCATGTAGTACTATGCACATGTGGTATTGTGTACACGTTGTATAGGCAGCACGATGTACGTGTGGCACTATGTATGTGTTGTGCAGGTGGTGCTATGTACATGTGTTGCTCTGCAGATGTTCTGTGGGTGGTGTTGTGTACAAGTGGTACTGTGTACATGTTATATATATGGTACTGATGTACATGTGATATAGTGTGATTGTTGTACATATTGTATTGTGGGCATGCGGTACTATGTATGTGCATTATGTAGTCATGGTATCATGACAAGTGTATTCATTCTGTTGTAATGTATGTACATATATGTGTTATGTTGTACAATTGGTGTAGGTGTATGTATGTGTTGTGTTGTACACTAGGCATAGGTGGATGTGTTGTATGTCAGGTGTAAGTTTATGTATTGTATGGTGTTGTGTGTGATGTGTGATTATATTTGTGTGATGCACACTATGTGTATGTGCACATGATTGAGAAGAAGGCACTCAGTGTTTGTTGGGTGTGGCAACCGATCTAGAGTGTGTACGAAATAAGGACAAAGGTAGAAGTTAAGGATTGATTAAAGGGTAAGTATCAATATTTTATTTCAGTTTTATTATGCATGTGATTTATGTTTCTGAGCTATGATGATTAAGTGTGATCTATGATTTTGGTTTATGATGGTTACGTTTTTTTTTATTATTTTGATATTTGATGGTTGTGTTTTGAGCTAACTTGACGTGATATGTTTATACATAACGATTTGATAAAATATGCTAGTTTGACTTGTTGTGACAAGAAGTAAACATGATTTCAAGTGTGCCTTATTGATGAGTTACCGATGAGGTATGATGTGAATTTATTTCAATTTATTATAAATCTAATGTAATTTATGTGCTTCATATAGGAAAGCATGGGAAATGGTTGGTTAGGTGTTCGAAACTGACCGGAAGCATTAGCAACAAAAACAAAATGAATTGTAACAGGAAGGAGTGTGCTGGTAAAGAACTTCAGGAGCATGGCCATTGTGGGACACTGGTACCCAATAGTGTCCAGTGATTGCCACGAGAATGCTATGACCGGTATGATGTTTTTGAGGTAGGTATATGCCTTGGTTGTTTGACCTTCCTATGTGAGGAAACCTTACCAAGAGATGGATTGTAATGAGCCTCATCAATGGCTAATTATATGGGCCTTAATTCACCTCCTATCTTAGTCAAACCAACTATTCTGACAAATTATTGCATACTTCGATTATATTTTGTTTATGAGATGAGTTAGACTTGGATATTTTTCTTTGTGGTCTAGTGTGCATTTAAAGGATTTTTGGCAAAGACCTTGATCAAAACTTGAATGGGACAAGGGAGAGGAATTATAGGAGGTCAATCCTCCTCATTTACTACCCGTCCATTCAAATATTCCTCCATCAGCTCAGAATGCAAATAAGCAAATCATGAGGACTAGAAGGCAGCCAAGCAAGTGAAAGACAAAGCACCAGTTTATCTTGAGTTTGGGAGACGAGCCTCCCTAATTTTAAGGAATTCATTGGAGGTTCATATGTATAAGTAGAGAGGCCTAGGACCTTAGTAGGATTCAGATTTTTTATTGTAAAACTCTACACTATTTTCGAGCTGCAAGACTTGTGACGGTTTTTTATGTAATCCATTGTTTTGATAATAAAAATGAGTTTTGTTTCGAGCAAGCACTGAGTTAACTCAAAGGGATGAAGCTCTTGCGTTAGGACTTAACCCTAGCAGCCAAGGCTCCTCTTTATTATACATGTATGCTAGCATACCTTCATAGTTTAATTGTTCATTTGCTTAAGTAACTGCATTTCCATTACAACAGTGTAGAGTAGATTGGTTGTGTTTTAGTTTTCTTCCACTTGTGCCTTCTTTCAATTAGCAAGTTAGCAAGGAGAAAAAGATCTCCATAAGATTGACAATAGGTGTCTCAGCCTCACCTCCTCCCTCTGGGACCATGACTTGAGGAAGAGACCCTTCAGCAACCCCAAAAACACAGATTTCTCGTTCTTGCATGAGCTTTGGAGTCTTTTTCCTTGATTCAGTATTCGTTCATTTCATTGTCATGTTTTTCCATTACTCTATTTTTGCAATAATATCCCATTCATGCTTTCATTTCCTTGAACACTTTCTTCATGCATAATATGGGCGATTGATTCATGCTTTTCTAGTTTATGAAAATGTATCTTGTTGCATAGTTCTTGGAAGACACACATGTTTTAAGCACTGCAGGTACTCCAGGAGGAGGTATAGACCTCATCACCAACATCCATCTGCCACCTCATCCATCTTAACCATCTCTTGTTCCACCATCACCCTCACTAGTTTTTTTGTCCTTTTTTGTTGAAATTCACCTAGACACATTGAGCAAATCTAGCCATTCTTCTCTTGCATATTGATTCCTGAGTGTTCCTAGACCTTATAACACCCTATCCCACTCATAAAACACCTTTGCCAAGCTTCCAAACACCTCCAACACCTCACAATTAGCTCTCAATTGTATCCTGTAATTCCTATAGGATCATCCTATAGGTTTCTAGTACATCCAGTAGGCTTTTCTGAAACGGCCTGTTCTGAGGCCGAATTGATGGGGAACCTATAGGAATTCACGGAAATCCTTCTAGGACCCTTCCACACCATCCAACCACTCCATCAACCTTCTTGCCATTGTCAACCACCTTCCATCCACCTATCACATCCACAAGAACAAGTAAATTGCACGCTTGATTTTACCAAAGAAAACCAAAAAAGTGAAAATAAATTTAGTTTAGTTTTCTTTCTACACATTAGGATGATTTGATGCTCTTTACTTCTATAACTTAGATAGTAGCATTAGGTTAGTGTTGATTTAGAAATTCTTCTTAGCATAGTTGTTCAAAGGGTTAATTAGGATATGTGTGATTTAGCAGTACATGTTGTTTTCCTCATTACTACAACAGAGTAGCTCTCTTAGAGTAGATTTTCTCTTCTTCCATCAAAGAATCAAGCTTCTTCTGACTCTATAGAAGTTTGGCTTGGAACCCTTGGGGTCTCTCACCAGATGAATAATGACAATAGACATGAACTTCACTTTTACTGGTGCATATAGCAATGTCACCTCCAAGTTTGTACGAACCCTAGGTTGATACGTAAAGCCAGTAGTCCTGGAGTTGCAGCATTCTTACTATAATAGTAGCGCTCATCACTTTTTGGCACCATTTCCAGAGAGGTGTCTGAGTAGAATGTGATTACTGCTTTCTTTTCTTCTATTTCTAGTCTCCAATTTTCTGCCATTAGTTTATTTCTGCGAAAGTAATCTAGTAGCTTCCTTTATTTTAGTTGTCATTATTTGCTTTCCTTTCCATTCTGCAAGTAGAGTTTCAATTCAGTAAGTAACTTTTCTTTATGTTAGTAGTTTTCATTCAATCAGCAATTGTATTTCTATAAAGTACTTTCTAGCTTAAAAAAATCTTACAAAAACCAACCCAAAAACATTTCCTTTCATGCCTCATAGGAATAGGGACAATTAGGTAAATTCTTGCCAAATACTGCCACTACATCCAATAGCCAACATTCTCTCTTCTTCGGTGGCTGTGAGCTAGAAGAACCTTTAGGTGAGCAACCTGGCACAATTGAACAACCTACAGGGGAAGAAGAAGAAGAGGAACCCATTCCTACTGAAGCAATGGCTGAAAACTGAAATGACAGAGGGAATAGAGAGAGTTGAGGGTGCCTTCCACATCAGGGAAACCAACGGGGACACTAAATGAAGAATATAAGCCCCTCTGCCCTACCTCATTTACATGGCCTAACCACAGAGGACCCTGACACTTTCCTATTTGAGTTTGTTGTTATATGCCGAACTTGTGACTATATAGATGATGAGCAAAAGTCAAAATTGTTTCCATCTACCCTCAAGGATGTAGCATTGTACTGGTTCATGGGTTTAACTTGGGCTCAAATGCTGCAAGCTTTTAAGAACAAATATCAGGATTATTGTAGTTTAAAGGATACTAAATAAGAAATTTTCAGGATGAACATGGGCAAGGATGAATCCTTAGAAGACTAAGAAGAAAGATTCCAACTTAGTTACAAAAGGGCCAGATGTACATTTGACCCCAAGTCACTAAAGCTAGTCCTGATCAGAGGAATAAGGGAAGATCTTCTGGATACCTTACATTTTTTAGCAGGAGGAGATATCTACCAATTACTCTATGAGGATATCAAGACTGTTTTTAGAAACTATTATGCTCCTATACCGATAGGTGCCATATTTCATGATTGACTTGATGAGCTATAAATATGTTCATACCTTTTCTTGTTGCAAAGGTTTTCCATATTTTCAAAAAATAAAAATAAAAATTAAAAATGTAAAGGGGGTATACCCTAAAATAAAAATCAAAGGGTGAAAAGAATAAGATGGTCAAAAAAGTGAAAGAAAATGAACCCCACCAAAATAAAGACCAAGGAAAGTGTGCAAGTCTAAACGCCACTAATTTTTACTCTCATGCAATAAACAATTGTGTGCAACTTGTAACTTATGCTACAATTGATGAACAGTAAAATAGCTTAAGATTGGGTAGTTCATATTTGAATTTTATGTTTTAGAGATAGAAGTGTGCAAGTCTAAATGCCACTAATTTTTACTCTCATGCAATAAACAATTGTGTGCAACTTGTAACTTATGCTACAATTGATGAACAGTAAAATAGCTTAAGCTTGGGTAGTTCATATTTGAATTTTATGTTTTAGAGATAGAGAATAAAATCTAACCAACTAGTTTAATCTTGGCAGATAAGTAGATAGGTAGAGTGAATAAAAAGAGCTCAACTGTTTAACCTGAGCCCTTGGATGTAATAAGGCTAGATTTAGATAGATTTCTCCATGTAAAATAAAAGAAAAGTTTGATAAGGGTTTGCCAGTTTAAGTGCACCCAAATAATGAAGAAAAAATGTTAGGTTAAAATAGGTAGGGTAGGTAGATGATGTTGCAGAATTACATGTGATGGATAATGACTCTAAATGCGTTAATTTTTACTTTCATCACAAGTGCAGGGCAGACATTACAGTGGAAGAATTTCAAGCAAGGCAAGGTCAAATAATTAACTCCCCTTCTCATCTTTCCCTAAATTTTCACTAATTCCCCCTAAGTACTAAGGCATTTGCTGAAATTAGAGGGGCTCAGAGCATTTCTCTGACTTCTGGAGGGACTGGACCATTGACCCAATAATTTAAAAGCCTAAGGACTTAAAACCATACATAAGTCATTCATTTACTTTCATAAGTCTTTTCCTAACTAAAATCCTATTTACTTAGGAAAATTACACAATGCCCCATGAAAACCCTTTCTTCATTCAAGCCTAGGTTAAATACACAATTCTAATGTTTTTTACTTGGCGCTTTTCATTACATTACCATATTAATTTATAACTTGTTTTATATAAATCCCTTATAAATTTCCCCACACTCGTATTATATTATTATACAAAACCCCAAAAAATTACATATCCCACCCTGATGGTTAAATATAACCGTAAATCAAACAATAAATTGGGATTAATTAACTAATCCCTAGTTAATTAAGAGCCCAACTCCGCCACCACTTAATGAGGATTAATTACGTCATTTGGACAAATTAATAACTCTATTAACTAATCACATCACCCTTGATATGATTAAATCCTTTAATTTATATTGGGCCCACCCTCCCCTAACCTTTCGCCACTTCACCTTCCTAGGTCCTCCAGATCTGACAGCCTTAATGAATATTGCGCACCCCTTTGTGACCGCACATTAGCACGTGATCACTAAGTGGTTTTCTCCCCGTAACTCCGCCATGCGTCACACATCTAGTGGAATCACTTGCTCTCAGCTAGTTACTGCCCATCCCCAAAAGTGGTGCGATATGAAACCACTTACCGCTTTCCCACATATGACAAAAATGTCACTTCATTCCCGACTGACGTCATCTGCCCAAAAACCAAAAACCCCGGCCAACCCTTGACTTTGTAAATAAACCCAACAAATTTCATTTTCATTGTTTTGTATCGTATGATGGGTTGTGTTATATTCTTTCCGTGTAGTTAATAGGGGGTTTGAGGGGCACCCATAACCCCACTTTATGGGGTCCAGGGTAGCGCCCTGAAATTTTTTCGTTTTGGACCCTATGTTAGGCTAGTCGGCCACCTATGCTTTTGTGCATGATTTTCGCACATTTTTTTTGGACGCGATGGTTTTCGGTCCATGGTATTGGACGTGGTGGTTTTTGGTCCAAGGTATTGGATGCTTCGGCATGTATAAATATCTATTGTAACATTGAAAGGAACATAATGAAAAAAATCAAGCTGGTAGTCCCAGTTTTGGGATCCAGGGGAAATCTCTCTGTATATTTGTTTTATGTGTTTTGCTCTTCCATTATTTATTTTCTATGTTTTAGAATTCGTATGTAGGTAGTTTCTGTATGGGGTTAAAACCTACATTTGGTATCAGAGTAGATTTGGCTTCAAGTGGACGCTTTTGTTGCTGAGGGGTTTCGCTTGGACCTATGGTAGACCCTGTTCAGTGGGAGATCTGCGAGATCGATTCTAGTGGTGAGAGAAGATGGCGAGCGGAGGAAAGATAGAGATCGAGAAATTTAATGGTCAGAGTTTTGAGTTGTAGAAACTTAAGATGGAGGATCTGTTGGTGGATAAGGATTAATGGATCATGGCAGATCCGGGTACTAAACCAACAGGAGTGTCCGATGAAGAATGGAAGAAGTTGTATAGGAAGGCAAAGAGAACAATAGGATTGTGTGTCTCAAATTCAGTATTGATGAATGTACCAGGGGAAGCTACAACAAAAGGCTTTGTGGGACAAGTTAGGGACTTTGTACCAATCTAAGTCTCTGGTGAATAAACTGTTCCTGCGGAAAAAGCTGTATAACCTGAGGATGAAAGATGGAGACTCGGTGATAGAGAATATGAATGCATTTAATATTGTGGTAAGTCAGTTAGCATCCATTGATATTAAAATTTTAGATGAAGATAAGTGCATTAGTTTGTTGTGTTCTCTACCAGATTCGTGGGATAGTTTGGTTATTGCAATAGGTAGCAATGCAACTGCCTTGCAGTTTGATGAAATAGTCTCAGCCTTGTTGACGAAGGAGATGAGACAGAAAAATATGGAGAGCCAAAATGGTGATGCCTTGTTTGTACGAGGACGGCCCCAGAATAGAAAGAAAAAATAATTCATCGAGTGGGAGATTTAAATCTAGAGGGAGATCTAAATCTCCAGGAAAACCTATAAAGGTGGTGTGCAGGAAATGCGGAAAGGAAGGCCACTTCAAAAGGGACTATAAATCTAAAGCCCCTAGCAAAGGAAAGGGATCTGATGAGGCTCCTTCTGCAGAGGCGAGAACCACCTCAGATGAAGGTGGGGATGTGTACTTAGCTTCTTCAAGTACACATGTAGATCATGAGGCATGGTTGATTGACTTAGGTGCATCCTTTCACTTCACTCCCCATAGAGAGTGGTTCTGTGAGTATGAGAAATATGATGGTGGTGATATCTTCTTGGAGGATGACAAGAAGGCTAGAATCATTGGTGGTGGAAAAGTAAAGTTGAAGCTGCAAGGTGGAAGGGTTAGAACACTTCTGAGTGTTCTGCATATTCCTGCATTAGCCAAAAATCTTATTTCTATTAGTAAGCTAGATGATGTAGGTGTAAAAACAATGTTCGAGAAGGATACCTGCAAGATGGTTTGGGGAGCTGGTATTGATGTGGGGAGTTCGGATTGGAACTCTGTACAAGCTGCAAGGTAGCATTGTTTTTGATGGGTGCAACAGTTCCGTGGTTCCTGAAATTGGAGCAGAAAATCCAGTGGTCTCTGGAGAAAATACCATGTTGTGGCATCAAAGGCTTGTACATATTGGAGAGAAGGGTCTTCAAATACTTCATGGTAAATGTATGGTAGAAGGTATGAGTAATAGCTCTCTGGATTTTGATTTTTATGAAAATTGTGTATACAGGAAGTAGAATCGGGTGAGTTTCCCCTTTGGCGGTAAGAGGGTGAAACATATATTAGAGCTTGTGCACAGTGATGTGTTTGGACCTGTGAAGGTTCCATCACTGGGTAAGTCTATGTACTATGTATCATTTATAGATGACTTCTCAAGGAGTACATGGATATGTTTCCTTAAGAAGAAATCTGAAGTCTTTGATAGGCTTAAAGAATTTAGGGCTCTAGTGGAAAACTAGATAGAGAAGAAGATAAAGGTGTTAAGGACAGATAATGGTGGAGAGTTTTGTAGTAAGGAATTTGAAGAATTTTGCAAGAAGTGTGGTATAGAACGGCAGAAGACTACTCCATATACACTTCTGCAAAATGGAGTTACAAAAGGAATGAACAAGACGTTGATGGAAAGTGCAAGAAGCATGCTCAGTGGTGTCGAGTTAGGACAAGAATTCTGGGCAGAGGTAGTGGATACTGCATGTTACCTGGTCAACAGGTCATCTTCATCACCATTGTAGGATAAGACTCCACAAGAGGTATGGACTGGTAAGAAACCCTCTCTTTCACATCTGAGGGTATTTGGATGTGATGCATATGTACATGTTCCAAAGGAGAAAAGAACAAAGTTGGATAGTAAATCTGAAAAGTGCATCTTTATTGGGTATAAGGATGGTTTAAAGGCTTATAAGCTTTGGAACCCAATAAAAAGGAAGGTTATGTACAGCCGAGATGTGGTTCTCAGAGAGGTGAAAGATGTTATTAAACATGAAGTCCAACCAAAGGAACCTGAGAAGATAGAGTTTGAGCTAAAGGAGGAAGAATCAGACTCTACAGCAGAGGAGGAATCAGAAGATGAAGAGCCACAAACTCCGACCGTGAGAAGATCAGTTCGAGAAAGAAGGCAGCCAAAAAGGTATAGTCCATCTGCTTTCTATTCAAATTTTTCTTTGTCTATTACTGATGATGATCCCAGAATTATGAAGGAAGCAATGGATTCAGAGGATGGAAAACTCTGGAAAGAGGCCATGGTTGATGAAATGGCATCTTTGCAAAAAAATGAGGCTTGGGATCTAGTGGAGTTGTTGTCTGGAAGGAAACCCATTGGCAGCAAATGGTTGTTCAAAAATAAGACAAATGCAGAAGGAAAAGTGGAGAAATACAAAGCTCAGTTGGTAGCAAAAGGTTATTCCCAGGTGTTGGGAATTTATTTTGGTGATATTTTTTCTCTTGCTTCCAAGGTAAGTTCTATTAGATTACTTTTATCTGTTGCTGCTACTTTTGATTTTGAGGTAGAGAAGATGGAGGTGAAGACAACATTTCTTCATAGGGATCTAGAAGAGGAGATCTACATGAAGCAACCTGAAGGCTTTATGGTGAAGGCTAAGAAAGAACTGGTATGTAAGTTAAAGAAGTCTCTATATGGGTTAAAACAGTCACCAAGGTTGTGGTATCAGAAATTTGATACATTTATATGGGGACATGGCTTCACCAGAAGCAAAAAAGATCACTGTGTGTATTTTAAATTAATTGGTGACCATGTTATTTATCTGGTCTTGTATGTGGATGATATGTTGTTGGTTGGAAATGACAAAGAAGTTATCCAGGATTTGAAGACCCAATTGTCCTCCAAATTCAACATGAAAGATATTGGTGCTGCAAACTATATTTTGGGCATGGACATTAAAAGAGATCGGGCAAAGAGGAAGCTTTGGTTAAACCAGAGGAAGTATGTTGAGACAATATTACAGAGGTTTAATATGTAGGATAGTAAACTGGTGAAGGTTCCTATTCCTGTAGGTGTGAGGTTATCTGCTGAACAGTTTCCCAAGACATAAGAAGAGGAAGACGACACGTCCCATGTTCCATATTCCAGTGCATTTGGTAGCCTGATGTATGCAATGGTCTGTACTAGACCAGACATTGCACATGCAGTGGGAGTATTGAAAAAGTTTATTTCAAAACCAAGGAAGGAGCACTAGACAACATTGAAGAGGGCTTTCAGGTATTTGCATGGCACTAGTGATTATGGTTTGTGCTACCAAGGAAGACCAGGATTGGACAAAGTGTTGGATATTCATGGCTTTGTTGATGCAGACTTGGCTAGAGATCTGGATCAGAGAAGATCTACAAGTGGGTATGTGTTTAACCTATTTGGAGGTGCAGTCAGTTGGATGAGTAAGAAACAATCTATAGCGGCACTATCAACTACAAAGGCAGAATACATGGTAGCCACTCATGCAAGCAAGGAAGCAGTTTGGTTGCATAGATTGTGTTCAAGTATGGGGTTAGAATAGGAAGCTATAAGGATAGAATGTGAAAGCCAAAGTGCAATTTTCTTGGCAAAGAACCCCGCATATCATTCAAAGACAAAGCACATTGATGTTCAGTATCACTTTGTGAGGGATATGATAGAAGAAAAAAAGGTGTTGCTGGTAAAGGTGGACACTTTGAAGAATACTGCAGATGCATTGACAAAATCTATGAGCTCTGAGAAGTTCTCTTGGTGTGGAGAGACAATGGGCATTTCAGGGCTGGAAAAATGACTAAGCTCTCTTATGGCCCCCTGTTGAAAGAAAACAACAAGTGGGAGAATGTTGGGTTTTGTTATATTCTTTCCACGTAGTTAACAGGGGGTTTGAGGGGCACTTGTAACCCTATGTTAGGCTGGGCAGATCCACCTATGATTTTGTGCATGATTTTCACACATGTTTTTTGGACGCGATGGTTTTCGGTCAATGGTATTAGATGCTTCGGCATGTATAAATATGTATTGTAACATTGGAAGGAACATAATGAAAAAAATCAAGCTGGTAGTCCTGGTTTTGGGATCCAGGGGAAAATATCTGTGTATATGTGTTTTATGTTTTCTTCTCTCGCATTATTTATTTTCTGTGTTTTAGAATTCATATGCAGATAATTTCTACATGGGGTTAAAACCTACACTGTAAACTTGTGCTCCCATGCAAATAACGTCGAGGTCAACAACCCAAGGTTTTCAACAACCAACTTGCTCAAAAAAATTGCAGCCGACACATCCCACAACCTGTTAACCACTACCAGCACTTGTTATTTCACTATTCATCCCCCGAACATAGGTATTTATCCAAATTCCTAATAAAACCTTGCAAGTTCTCGTTTTCCACTGTAATTTGACAAAAAAAGCCCAAATTCATTGCAATTCAGTCTTTGTTTTCATTATATAAGTTCCCAGACCCTCTGTTTGCCCATTTTTATAGAGAAATGTTGTTTCCATCTGAATCCACAAGAACCAGACATGGAAACCCCTATGGCCCTAAGTGTTGCACCCTTAAATGCTCCCCACAAAGATTTATACTATCTACTTTTGGCTGATAAGGACTTCCAGATAAAATACCTCATCACTAACAAAAATCACCCGAATGTCTTTTTCCAGAGTAGAGATAACCACCTAAATGGTTCTGATATGATAGGACTATGGGAATCCAACCTTCCTATGTATTTTCTACCCTCAGTTCATATTTTCACAGAAATAATTCATCATTGTCATGCCAATTACGACCCTAATCGTCGAGCAGTCATGTCCCTAAGCCGAATAGTTTTTTTTCCAATAACTGTTGAATCAATTAATGAAATGTTATAGTTTCATCCCAGTCAAGCCCTGACTCCCCTTTCCATGTGATATTTACTTGAGAAACCAGTTAAATTATCCCAAGAGGAACTCACTCACCTCTGTTAACTTTTCATGTCACCAAAGCATTAGCCTGATGGCCCACCTCCTTACATGCAAACTTTCTTCACAAATATGGGAAAACTCATAATTGACATGATATCATCAATAATGGGTTCCAATACTAGTGAGTTTATTAATGAGTTAACCCTAGTACTATTGTCAATTTTTACTCTTGGACAGCCCCTACTATCAAATATGACTTTGCCTCCTAAATTTCTGACAAGATTCATGACCAGTTCATGAGACTAGAAAATGAAATAGTTTTCAAGTACTCCACCTTTATATACCATCTTATGCTCTTTTATCAGTTAGACAATTTCCCATTCCCTATCTTGAATCTTGACAACAGAGGAAATCCAAGGTCTGTAATCTTCTGTTCTACAGTCTTCCATGATTCCTATGAAACCCCTTACTCCTATAATGAATTCATTGACCTATTTGTTCACCCAGCAACCACCTTGTTGACAGGGGTTTCCCCTCCCAGGATCAATGGTGATATTAAAAAAACCCTTCAAAATTCCAAGGAGTACAAATTGGGAGATTAGTATCTATACCAGAACTTCACAAAATTCATAATATATGGCTGTGAGCTTGCCCCCTTCAAGTTACCAAAGTATGTTCCAATGTGATTGTTTGCATTAGAATACTATACGAAGATGTGTAATGCAGATTTGATCCATTTTACTAAAGCCAAAGAGAAAGCATAACTAAGGATCAAACATCAAATAGGCCCTTTTGTCTGCAATAGTAGAGAAGTAGCAGAAGCAACAGAAAGAGTTCTAGAAGACTACCTTAGATTAAAAAAGAGTTTTGGTTGGGCCCCATATGACCCTCGGGGCCTTATCTGTGATAGAAGAATGAAGAATAGGTTGTCCCCCTATATGCATCATAGTATCCCATAAATTGAACATTTTTCCAATATGGATGAATGGAGAGAGGGGACCTTAGTAGCTGCTGAGAGTGAATAGGTTAATATGGAAAATGTAATGAGAGATCTTGAAAAGACTCTTGACTTAGATTCTGGGTAGGTACATGGTAGTTCTCAGAGATCAGTATCAGGAATAAGTGCCTCAACAGCTAGGACCTCAGAAAGGCACTCATAGAAAAATAATACACCATCCACAGAAACCTCCAAGGGCAAAGAAATAGAGACCAGTACACAGGCCACTGAGCAATCTACAATGTCAAAACAACCTGAAACTTCCAAGGAACAAGCCCAAATGCAAACTACCCCAACTCAAGGAAATGTGGGAGAACCTCCAATTTTGCAGACTCCTCTGAATGGGGAAAGGAATAAGAAAGAGACAGGGAATAAGCTACCTCTGCCAGTGGACCCTCAATGCAGCTTGGTGCAAAAAGAAAAAGGTTAAATCCTGTTTTAGAGGAAGAATTTTTTGAAGAGACTACTGATAGTCAAAGGAAAGAAGGAAAAGATAGTCATCAAACATTCCCAGTAGGTGGAACATCTACTAGCTCACAGAGATAGGAGCTAGAAAGATAACAAAGTGCAGAGGTATCATCTTTTAGACCACCAGGAAAGGACACTTCAGATATCAAGAAGAAATTTATGGAAATAAAAGCCAGAAATGATCCATTGAGGATTCAGGTTTATAATCAATATTTGAAAATGGCTCCCACTAATCAAAACAGATTGATGTCAGCCTATGACATCAAGGAAGGTAAGATGATAATGAGTTATTTCAAACCAAAAGTGCAACAACCTCCATCAGTAGTAGACTATCTTAGAACCAATTTTGAGGTCATGGAAAAGGATATTCATGCTTTGGATCAAATTGAATTGCACAAACAAACTGGAGAGATGATTTATTCCACCTTGACTAGTAAGCCTATGATGGCCCAAAGGCTCGAAAATTCTTTGAACAACACAACTGCCCAACTACAGCTGGAGAAAGCCTCTTCACAGGCTAAAGACAACAGGATCCAAACATTAGAAGAATTGATCATTGGGTAGGGTCATGATCCCAAAGATGTGAAGGTTGCAAAAGCCTTAATAAAAAAGAAGGATGAAGACATTGCTGCTTTGAGAAAGCAACTGAAATTTCCACCTTCATGACACCCAAAAATAGTTGAGGTGATACAACAAAGAACTAAAGAAGAGTTGATGGACTTAGTCCTAAAACTTAATGAGCAGCTAAAGGAAACTGAACAAGAATTGGAGAAATCATTGAAGGATAAGAAGGGAGAGTCGACCTCTCAGCCTCCTAATGTGATTCCAGTAGTTTCCACTATAGTCCTTTCCACCCTTGGAACAACTCTAGCACCTAATGTTCCAGAAGTCACATCAAAGGCATTAATAGCAACAACAACGACAGGTACAACACAAGTAGGAATTATAGGTCTTAGCCCAGATGAATTAGTAAAATCAATGGAGGAATTGAAGCTCCAAGTTATAGAGCTGCAAAAGGTAAAAGAACAATATGCTACCTTGGAGCAAAGGTATGATCTCTCAAAGATAAATGTTGTAGAAAGGACAAGGGAAATTAAAGGATTAGAATAGAGAGTGAAATCATTAGAAAATGATCTCACATTTGATAAACCTTTGACAGAAATTAGGAAAATTCTTTGGGCCAACATCACTCAGTCAATAAATGATGTTTGGCCATCAATCCAAATAATTTTTGAGCAAATTGATTTAGTAAAGGCAGCTCGAGAAGAGGTTCAAAAGACAAGAGCAGAGTTAGGAAATATGCCTGAGGAAGCCACCAGGCTCATACAGTTTTTGAATACCAAGAATAAGTACCAGCTTGAAGAACTGGGCATTCAAGACATAACAGGAACAATTCTAGAAGTCAAAAGGGTTTTAACTAAAATGACCCTTATGAAAAATTTAGAAAGAACATGCCATGATATGCAAGAAGAAATTAATGCTTTCATGAAGAAATTTGATATTTTGTAGAGTAAAGGGTTGCCTAGTCCTTTAGTTATTAATGACAAATTGATGAGGCATATAGACTATGTGGAGAAATTGAATCAATATGCAAGCAACTAGGCAAGTTCATCAACAAGTGCATCAGCATCAAAAGCATTGCCTACAGGCAAAGTTCTCTATGACAGTCTAGAGAACTTATTCTATGTCAAGCATGAAATAAAGCACTTGTTTCCAATTCAACCTACCTTTTTTAGGTACACCGAAACTGATGAGACCCTGAGAAAACTTCAAAGAACCAAAATACTAGAACCACAACGTTGGGAAGAAATGTTAGAAATTTTGTAAATTATCCTTGGTAAAATGTAAATTTTGGTTATTTACTACAATAAGTAATTGTAAAAAGGATAAACAGAGATCAAACAGGTCGAAGAGTATCAGAGCGGGTAAAGAGTATCAGTGAAAACAGGGCAGCCATCACAAAATTACCAAGAAGACAGTAGCAAGCCAAATCATAGGGCCTGCCTCCAGCACACTCACAAGAATAGGAAAAACACAACATCATTTTTCCTTTTCTTCTATCTATGGGACCATCTGTCTCTATTTTTCTTGTAACTTATTCATAGTCATCATAGAATATATCTCACTTTGTTATGAGATATTTTTTGTAAAGATTTTGTATAAATACTAACTCAATTGGAGTATTGGGGGTAGATTCTTAGACATTATTTTAATACCGATTATCTTAGAATAAAGTGTTGTTGGACAAAATTTTGTATGGCTAGCTGGATGAAGAATTGACGCAAACGACTTTTCACAGGATTCATGAGTCAGACACCGAATCAATAAGTCTTATATATGTCATGTTTTAAATTTTTCTTGTTTATTATATCAGCTGTGTCTCATATTTGAATGATAAACAAAAAAGAATAATTCAAAAAGTGCTTCAGTGCAATTTGTTTTCAATCGTTTTTGTTCTTAATGTTTTCCTCTAGACTAGCATAAACAGTGAATTCTTAATTGCTCCTATTTCCTAGTTTATTCACTTTGATTATTTAGTAAAGAATTCTTAATTTCTCTTTATTGGCAATCATCCAAGTTCCCTCTCTTAAAATATGATGAAGGATTCTTAATTTCCCTTCATCCCTTTTGAGTCCATTCCATTTTTTTTAAGTCTCTATTTGTTCCCTGTTTAACTATCTTGCCCTATGAAACCATCCCTTGTTAAGAAACCAAATCCAGTCAAGCCATCTTCTTTGACTCCATTAGCCCAATGGCCTAAACTACTTAGTTATACCCCTTTGCTATTGAATTTCACCACCCAAACACAATCAAAACCCCTAAACTTTTATAACTAGCCTAATATCTTTCAAAACAAAGCTAAAAATTAAATAGAGAGCCCTCTCTGGGTACAGATTGGCTAGATTCTGTACCTAAAAGGTGGTTTGTTTTTACCTCAAATCCCTTTCCTCTTCCCAACAACTTCAAGGAAAATCTGAGTGATAACATAGTGGCGACTCCACTGGGGATGAATAGTTTGTTTGTTACTATTGTTTACTTTATTAACTATAGATGGAGCCTAAAGTTAGCTAGGTAGCCTTTGAACTGCTCTTGCTTTGCAATTGCACATTAAATGAATGTTGCTTCAGTCTATCTCCAGTCTAGTTTATGGATTGAACATGTAGTTTCAAACACTCGACCAGTTCCTCTTATCAAATAAGTGTTGAAGAAAGTTCAAATCGCATATCTAAAACCTCTTAAAGAAACTGTTGAAGTTGTGTTGTTAATCCCATTTAGGGAAAAACCAAAAATACAACTAGAAACCTAGCTTCAGAAAGGACTCATTACACCAGAGCTAATCCTAATCCAAATCCACCACCTGTGTTTGAAAATCTTAATCTGATCCCCAAAATTCTTGGGCAACAGGAAAGCCAAGAAAGTTCTGCTAGTTCTTGGCACATCTACAGATCAAGATCCTTCCCTGTAAAGTGGATCTACCTTGAGGACGAACCCTTTGATGAGAAATTTGAGACCTCTTTATTTGTAACATTTTCTGACTCTCAGTTGGTCCACTTGGTTCAAGACCCAGTATTTATTGAAGATTTACAACTTGAATTTGTTACTTCACATCTTGATAGGCATTTCCAGAACTCCATACAATCTAATATTACCTTTGAAGGAACACCCAACCTTTCTGTGATCACTACTGCCTCTCCAAGTTCATCACCATTTCCTTAGACATCTCAACCTCAAACCGCCCCTTCTACCTCTCCATCCACCACTCCAACACCCATCATTATCCCAACCCCAGCTATTGTTTCATCACTACCTACTACAATGGCAAATAGATATACTCCCTTGGTATTACCAGCCAATCCAAGGGCTATGCCCCAAGACTATCAAAGTAAAATCACTCCATTCGATGGTTCTGGTACCTACACTGCACAACAACATACCAAAAAAATGACTGATTACTTTGAAATATATGAAATAGATGCAGATGATGTAAGAATGAGAATATTTGTTCAAAGTCTGACTGGAGAAGTTAGAACCTGGTTTAGAGCCCTTCCTACAAACAATATTAATGACCTAGAAGCTCTTTATAGACAATTCTTGAACAGATGGGAAAAGAAGAAAGATCCTCTCCAAATCTTATCAGAATATGAAAACCTGAAGAGAGGAACACAAGAAACTATGCAAGATTACTACACTAGGTTTAGTATTGTTTACAGTGCTATCCCTCAAAACCTCAGACCTCCTCCAGATTTAGCATTAATCAAATTTCCTGATGGATTTGATTCTGACATGGCATACCAGCTTAGGGAAAGAGCTCGTTGAACTTTAAAAGATATGCAAAGTATAGCCGTTAGTGTTGAAGACAACCTGATATCTAAATGAGCCAAGGCCAGAAGTGAAAGGAGGATACCATTGAAAGAAGAACCCTTAGTCTTTGAATAAAAACTGGATGCTATTATTAAAGGGATGGATAGGCTAGAAGATAGAGTAGAAACAAATGAAAGGAAATCCCCTTGGGATGGTCAGCCAACCAATACTGGAAGAAATTGTAATTTCAGGAAAAATCAAAACCAGAACACTGGAAAGATTGGTCCTAACCAAAACATTAAGCCCCCATTCCAGGAAAATTATGTTGAAGCCTCAAATTCTAATGAACCAATAGAAGATACTCAAATAAACTTGATGGGACTCAATAATGAACAACAAGTTTTCTTGACCCAAGAGGATCAAGAAGTTCACATTCTCAAACAATTCCAAACTCAGTCAGGTGAATCATTTGACTTCAGGGAGGGATATGATACAACCAGTTATGAATTCCACAAGCAATATAATCTAAGGAGCAGAAGAATTGATGTCCCTGAAACCAGCAAACAGAAAGCCACAAAATAGCCCATCAAAGGTAAGACCAATACTACACTTGTACATATTCTTTCTAGATTAGATCCTAATCGTGATAATCCATTTATTGAAGATATATCTGATAATCAACCTAATAACAGACAACACTTCACTTCTCTTCCTCCCAAAGGAAATGTGGAAGAACCTATAGAAGTTGATTTGGAAACAACTTCAGCTCATAACCCCACTCCTGAGAAGGAGAAAAACACAGAAAATACAGAAGATAAAGAGAATCCAACTGTCCAAAATACAAGAACTCAGACTAAAAATCCTTTTAATTTGGAGACTAAAGTAGGCAGATTAAAAATAGTTGTTCCATTATCTGAGTTAGCTAAACATGATGTCTATTGAAGCCAAATCAATAGATCACTCAAAATCACTTGAAATGAAGACTCGGTAAATGTTTTTGATGACCAACCTAAATTAATATTTGGCCCTAAGTAAATGGAAAACCCTTAGAGGGAGGAATTCCTCCTTTCTATGTAAGTTTAAACATACATGACAAAATAATTCATAATGCCATGTTTGATTTTGGGGCATCTCACAACCTAATGCCCAAGTCTGTAATGGAAAAATTAGACCTAGACATCACCAGGCCATACAAAGACCTCTTTTCTTTCGATTTGAGTCAGGTGTGATGTTTAGGATTAATAAAACACTTGTGTGTTTCACTGGTTCAATACCCTGCAAAGACAATCTTAATGGACATAGTAGTAGCACATATTCCACCAAAGTATGGCATGTTATTGTCCAAATATTGGGGTGCAAAGCTTCAGGGATCTCTTCAATTGGACATGTCATATGATACTATTTCATTTTTTGGCCAACCTAAGAAACTATACAGAGAAACTTTAAGGAAATATGTAGTAAGTAGTTAGGAGAAACCCCAAAATTTCCCCATCTACTCAGTACACTCTGATATGGATTCTTTCATTCTTTAAGATGCTGAAATTGATCCCTCCAATGAATTAGAAGTTTTAGCAGTAGAACCAAAATAAAGTATAAGAGAAAAGTCTAGTGTTCAAATCCAGGAAATCTCTAAGAGAAATGAAACATCAGATACCCAAGAGAGACCAGAAGAAAGTAAAAAACTAGATCTCACTGTTAAACAAATTCTTGATACTCCTAATACCAATTACGAAGATGAAATTATTTGGAACTTAGAATTTGATGGCTCAGTCAACAAATTAGGATCAAGAGCAGGAGTTTGGGTGTATAATCTTGAAAATGACCATGCTAAAGGCCATGCCTATAGATTAGACTTTAAGTGCACCAATAATATGGCAGAGTATGAAGCTCTCTTGCTAGGTCTTAAACTTGTCAAAAGATTTGGGGCAATTAGAGTATTTGTCATAGGAGATTCTGATTTAATCATTGAACAAATCAAAGGGAAGTATCTAACAAATCATCCTAGATTGAGATACTATAGAGGAACAATTATAAAGATTCTCAATACTTTTATGGAAAATCAGCTTGCTAAAATCCCAAGAAAACACAACTTGAAAGCCCATAGTCTGGAAATGTTTTCCAGCACCTGCAAATTACCATTCAAACCTAATCATCAGTTCATAGATGAGACTAGACACAGACCAGCCATACCTAACAATTTAAAGAATTGGCAAGTGTTTGGTAGTGATGAGCAGATTAATAATTTCTTGACTTTAGATGAAGAATTTTCTAACAGTCACATAGATGTAGATACTATTATTGAATTTGATCAAACAAATGAGGTATAAACTGACATTTCAAAAGAGTGTATAATTCAAATGCTTCATCCCACAAATTTCACTAACAAAGAAATGCAGGACCTGAAACAAATGGATATTGATGAGATTATTGAAGGAGAATCTAAAGTCATTAATTTAAAAGACAATCATTTTCCTAAAGGATTAACTCCTCTAGAAGACCTCTTTGATTCTAATGACATTCCAAAGAAACCTAAGATGGAACCACTAAAGGTAGATATTGAAGAATATAACTTGGGGACCAAAGAAAATCCAAAAATCATAAAGTTATCTAAATCTTTGCCCCCTGACCGAAAACTAAAATATGTTGAACTAATGAGAGAATTCCATAATGTCTTTGCCTGGAGCTCTGAGGACTTCAAATCACATGACACCTCTATAATTTAGCATACAATACCTTTGAAAGAAAATCAGAAACCATTCAAACAAAAACTCAGAAGGACTAACCCTATAGTGCTACCATTGATTGAAAAAGAAATCAAACGTATGTATGAAGCAAGAATAGTTGCTCCTATCAGGTTTTTAGAGTGGGTGTCTAATCTAGTACCTATTAGGAAGAAACCTAGCAAAATTAGATTATGTGTTCATTTAAGAAATGTAAATAAGGTTTCTTTGAAGGATAATTACCCTTTACCTAATATGGATCATATTTTACAAAGGGTAGTAGGTGCTTCTAGGATTTCACTTTTAGATGGGTTCTCAGGGTATAACCAGATTTTGGTTCATCCTGATGACCAAGAAAAAACTACTTTTACAACACCATGGGGCACATTCATGTACATCGAAATGCCAGTTGGACTTAAAAATGCAGAAGCAACCTTCCAAAGAGCAATGGACATAGCATTCGCAAAAGAAATTCATGATTTTCTTGACGACTTAACTATTTTTTCTAAATCAGATCAACAACATTTGGACCATCTCAGACAAGTATTCCTAAAATGCAGAAAATATGGTATCTCTTTGAATCGAAAGAAGTCCTTGTTTGTTATAGAGGAAGGTAAACTCTTGGGCCATATCATTTCCAAATATGGCATTAGAATTGATCCTACCATAATAGAAGCTATTCTGCAGATACCTCACCCAAGAAATATCAAAGAACTTCAAGCTTTCTTAGGAAAGATAAATTTTTTGAGAAGATTCATATCTAACTTATTTGAACTAATTAGATTTCTTAATGATATGTTAAAAAAGGATTCAAGTATTAAATGGACAGTAGAAGCCAAACAAGCATTTGAAGAAATTAAAATGGCTTTAACTAGAACACCGGTCCTTCTAGCCCACAATTTGATAGAGACTTCATAATATTTTCATTTGCATCAGAATACACTGTAGCAGATATTTTATTACAAAAGGATGATCAAGGATGTGAGAAACCCATAGCCTTTTTTAGTAAAGCAGTTAGGGATGCATCATTAAAATACAAAATCATAGAGAAAAAATATTTTCCACTTGTAAAAGCTATCAAAGACTTCAGAGTCTATATATTGTACTCCCATGTGATAACCTATGTACCAAATGCTGTTGTCAAAGACATCTTAACCCAGGATGGAATTGAGGGCAAAAGAGGTAAATGGATTGCTACCATATTAGAGTATGATATTGAAATAAAACCTACAAAGCTAATAAAAGGACAGGGATTGACCAAGCTCATGACAGGAAAAAATTGTCAAGCCCTGGACATTAATGAACTAGATAACGAACACTGAACAGGAGATGGGGAATCCACAAATCAGCCAGGGATTCTTAGATTCACCTTGGTATGCTGATGTAATCTATGTACTATTAAACCTGCAGGCTCCTCCAGGGTTATCCAGAACAAAGAAAAGGTTTTTAAAGATGACAACTTCAAAGTTTTGTATTTTAGATAATGCTCTTTTTTGGAAAGATCATGAAGGAATTTTATTGAATTGTTTATTAAAAGAAGAAGCTGACAAGACTCTCCAAGAATTTCATGCAGGAGACTGTGTTGGACACCTTTATTGGAAATCAACTGCAGACAAGATCCCGAGGGCTGGATTTTATTGGCCAACCTTGTTTTCTGATGCAAAGAAATTTGTCACTGCTTTCCATAAATGTTAAATTTTTGAAGGAAAGAGAAAATTGTTACCTTTACCCCAGAGACAAATTTTCTCTAAAAAACCCTTCCAACAATGGGGCCTCAACTTCATTGGAGAAATCCATCCTCCCTCTTTTGGCCAACACAAATGGATTCTCATTGCCACAGACTATTTCACCAAATGGATAGAAGCCATTCCTTCTAGGCAAGCCAATGGCACAGTGATCATAGGATTCTTAGAAACCAACATATTGTCTAGATTTGGCTATCCTGATACAATCATAACTGACAATGTTGCTGCCTTCAAATCCAAGAAGATGAGAAGTTTCTATAACAAGTACCATATCACCTTAGGCCATTCCACAACCTATTACCCTCAAGGTGATGGACTGGCTGAGTCTTCCAACAAGAGCCTCATTAATATTATTAAAAAACTATTGGAGGAGAACAAGAAAAATTGGCACAAGAAACTGACAAATGCACTATGAGCAAACAGACTCACCACCAAAAAATCTATTGGAACTAGTCCTTATGAGTTATTCTATGGCATGGAGGTTGTATTCCCTTCATCGTTAGGAGTTCCTATGATGAAATTACTTCAAGAAGCTCAGGTGGAACCTAATGATATTCAAAGGAGGATAAACCAGACCATCAATCTATAGTAGACCAAAGAGGAAGTGTATCAAAGATCCCAAGTGTTGCAGGAGAAGCTTAAGAAGATATTTGATAAAATAACCAAGGCAGATGATTTCTACCTTGGAGACAAAGAGTTAAGATGGGATTCTAGGAGAGAGGATAAGGAAAAACATGGGAAGTTTGACTTCCTATGGAAAGGAACTTATATTATCTATGCCTTATAGGGAAACAATACATATTATCTGAAAAACTTGGATGGCATAGAAACAAAATAAGGGCCAGTTAATGGTCAGATGTTGAAACATTACTTTGATCCTACTTATTAATGTATCCTGATTTTTAACATATACATACTATATCCTTTGTATTGTCACGGTTTTCATTGGATAGTAACTTTTTGGAGTTGAAGCCTGAAGAGAAGGCCCTATGCTTCAGAAGTATGACTGTCATACATACAATAAAGCAACAAGCAAAAGAAGATTCCATAGTTCGGTCAAAACCATTCAGAGGCCATCTGACCTGTCGTTCTTGACTTTCCACCAGGAAAAGCCATCCCCAAGTGGAGCCAGTGTTATGCTCCTATACCAATAGGTGTCATATTTCATGATTGACTTGATTAGCTATGAATATGTTCATACCTTTCCTTGTTTCAAAGGTTTTCCTTATTTTTAAAAAATAAAAAAAAAATTAAAATGTAAAGAGGGTATACCCTAAAATAAAAAAGAAAGGGTGAAAAGAATAAGATGGTCAAAAAAGTGAAAGAAAATGAACCCCACCAAAATAAAGACCAAGGAAAGTGTGCAAGTCTAAATTCCACTACATTTTACTCTCATGCAATAAACAATTATGTGTAGCTTGTAACTTATGCTACAATTGATGAACAGTCATATAGCTTAAGCTTGGCTAGTTCATATTTGAATTTTATGTTTTAGAGATAGAAAATAAAATCCGACCAAATAGTTTAATCTTGGTAGATAAGTAGATAGGTAGAGTGAATAAAAGGAGCTCAACAGTTTAACCTAAGCCCTTGTATGTAATAAGGCTAGATATAGATAGATTTCTCCATGTAAAAGAAAAGAAAATTTTGATAAGGGTTTGCCAATTTAAGTGCACCCAAATAAAGAAGAAAAAATGTTAGGTTAAAATAGGTAGGGTAGGTAGATGATGTTGCAGAATTACATGTGATGGATAATGACTCTAAATGTGTTAATTTTTACTTTCATCACAAGTGCAAGGTAGACATTAAAATGGAAGAATTTCAAGCAAGACAAGGTCAAATAATTAACTCCCCTTCTCATCTTTCCCTAAATTTTCACTAATTCCCCCTAAGTACTAAGGCATTTGCTAAAATTAGAGGGGCTCAGAGCATTTCTCTGACTTCTGGAGGGACCGGACCCTTGGCCCAATAATTTAAAAGCCTAAGCACTTAAAACCATCCAAAAGTCATTTATTTACTTCCATAAGTCTTTTCCCAAGTAAAATCCTATGTTACTTAGGAAAATTACACAATACCCCATAAAAACCGTTTTTTCATTCAAGCCTAAGTTAAATACACAATTCTATTGTTTTGTTACTTGGCGCTTTTCATTACATTACCATATTAATTTATAGCTTATTTTATATAAATCCATTATAAAATTACCCACACCCGTATTATATTATTATACAAAACCCCAAAAAATTACATATCTGTTATAGACAATTTTGTGCCTTACAGCATCAGGCATGAATTGTCAATAATCCAAGGGATCCAAAGTCCCTAAACATGATGTTCCTACCCCTAGAGGAACAAGGTCAGCAAACCAACAGCTCTCAGATCAGTTCTCCACCTGAAAACACTCAAAAAACAAGCAATCCTGAAATCAAAGCAGGTGCTCCACTAGGCTTCTGCGCTGAAAGTCAACTCCTCCATGGTGTACCTGCGTTGCAAAGCAGGTAGAACAAAGGCCACCTGTGCTGAGCGAGATGGGACAAGTGGCACACTGAGTCATTGCTCTGGAATCTTCCAAAAATGACACTTGGATCAGGGATTTCGCCTTGTGATGAGTCAGAGGCTCTGTTTCTCCAAGTGGAAGCAAGGTTCTCCAAGTGGACTCAAGAACTGAAGATCAACTGAAGAGAGAGAGGACACAAGGTAGTTACACATCAGTTGCAAGCTGACTCATCCTTTCTCAATTCATCTATATATTGAGCTCTCTCCTATGAGCTCATGAGGCTGGAATTTTGTGCAAAGTAATGATATGCTGTTGGTTTCACTATAGAGCTATTGAGTTATTGCTTGAAGGAGGTGAAGAGGAGAAATTCTTTCTGCTGGGAGGTGTTGCTGGATTGGGGCCTTCAATGGTTGTAACTCTCTCAGAATTTTACTTCTTCATTAATAAAAGCTATTGAGGTTATTCTATATCCACTTGTTTCAATGATGTGTTGTGATAATTGTATATTTGATTTATGCTAATCCTTGAATCAGTTATGATTGCATGCTTCTTGTAGTTTCCTTCTTTGTTATTTTGCAGGATCTCATTGTAGCTGGGCCAGCGAAAGAGCAAGGAGCTGGGAGCAAGCAAGCAAAGAGAAGAGTTTGGATTCGACATTAAGCGCAAGGCAACGGTTAGTGTATTTCTTCATTCTCTCTTGCTTTCATAAAGAAGTAAACCTTAAGTAGTTTTCTTTACAGTTGTTGCTGAGGTACTATCACCCTTGGAGTGGGATAGGGTCATCCAAATCGGATACTTTTCCCTACAACAAACAGGAGACTCCGCTGGGGACCGTATCTGTTTGATTGTTTGTAGTATTTTGCTATTCATTTCCTGAACAAAAGAGTACCAAATCGAAAAGCTTTTGACTATATCAAAAGCGAAGTAGAGGGCAGCTACTCTAGCTCATTTCTGAGCATGTTCATGATTTGAAGAGCTGATCTACAAGGATCCTTGTAAGCTTTTAGTGATAGCTTTTCATCTTCCTTGTCATCCCTTAGTGTGTGCTTGACTGATTGCTTCTGATTTGAGCAAAAACTGTGCATTTTTGAGAAAATTGTGACCCGGAAACTGTGAAAACGAAACTTTCGTTTTCCAAAGCAGGTAGTACATAGGCTACCTGCTTTGCAACGCAGGTCCCGAAGGGGCTACCTGCGCTGAGAGCCAGACTGGCTGTGCAGCACCTGCGTTGGCCCAAATTTGCCTTGTGCATTTGGGGTTTCCTCCCTTTTTCTTGCCTGTTTTCACTATAGATTTTGCAGCCAGTTACCAGTCTTGTACCTATTCTGAAACCAACCTTACTTGCCATCATTCTGCCTTTGTTATATAACGAAATTGTACTTGTTCTTTTGTATTTCTTACATCATTTACAATTTCCCATAACGAAAGTGAACTAGTCTTGCTTTGGCCTCTTAGATCTGAACCTGTGTTAGCCATTTTGCTGGTCTAAAGAGTTAGCTTGTTTGCTATCCATAGCTGATTAGTCTTTTTACTTTCGTCATTATGGTTTGATTTCATGTATTTCCAGTGATTAAACAAGTAAATCTTAAGGTGTCTTTTGATTTTGGACAAGCTTGTTTGTTTTCGCTTTAAATCGAAATCAAAGTTATATAACAACTTTCTTTTTGTAATACATCAACATTAAGAAAGGGAAAAGAAAATACATGCATTGTGCATTTTGCATTTGACTACTTGCATGACGATTTAGGAAATTTTGCATTAGTGTGTGCTCTATAATCTGTGTGAAAAGATTTGCCTTTCTTCTCCCTCAGTAGTTAAGATTTTCAAAGTTGAAAGATTGAAAAGTTTGCTTCTCATCTTAGACTGCATTCAGGAATTTGTTACATACATCTCGTGGTGATCCTTAAAGGCAAACTACTAAGCAAGATCAACATTAAAATAAATTCAATTTACATAACAACGCTTTGAAACATAACGCAAACACATAGAGGTCTAGGTAGAGACGTGTTCCGGCGTCGTTAAACATAGTGACTGTCGATCTCTACGAAGGTGGGTGATTCCTCCTGAGAGTCAGTGGCACTAATACGGACTTGTGCTCCCACGTACCGTCGCGTATATATTGGGAGACCCCTATAGGAACAAAGCCTTTATCCATAGGAAGCCGTGTCGGCCACCCTACTGATCGCGATGCAGTGAACACAGCATTCACGAAGATCAACCACCCGTACCGTAAAACGTATTCTGTGGTTTCGCGAAAAGTTTGGCACACCCTCTGCCTAGAACTCCAGAGTAGTTTCTTTTGGCCTTTTTCAAACTCTATAACTGAAAAAGTCCATCCGAGCATTTGTCACTTCGGGCTCGTTAAAACATCGAAGGAGACTAGAGTCATCTTTAGCTTATTCTCGACTCTTAAAACATGAAAAAACAAAGTTGTGTCTAAAGCGTCGTTAATAAAATTTATTTTAATCGGAACATAATCACCTGTTATTCCCACGTTGATCTTTCAGTTGAAAAGTATGGAGCCCACCAACCAAGGAAGCCACCTTGGTGGAAGTCCCAATCCCTTCTCCTCTTGGGGAGATGTTGGTGCGCCTCATATGGCCACATTGTCACTTCCAGGATTGACAATTGGCCTACCTGTATGGCTCTTTTCAACTAATGTAGTTCAAATTGCCACTAATCCTGAGCAGTCGAATCAACAGTCAGACCAGTCTCGAGCTACCCACCAGCCTTCTACCTCTTACAATTCTTCCTCTGATCCTTCATCTTCGCAGGGTAGAGCCGGCAGAAGTCAGCCTCCCATGGAGAAGAAAGAAAAGAAGAAGAGAGAAAAGAAGCAGAAGGGGCCTATGGCGAAGGCGACTGGGGGCAAGCAAAAGACATCTGACAAAAATCCACACACTGCACCGACCGGGCCTAAATCACCATGTGTCATTTGCAAAGGGACACACTTCCATCGTGATTGTCCTTGTATTCCCCGGATACTAAGGGACTGGTCCCCCAGGTTGCACAATGCGGTAGCATCAACCTCTGGTAGTCATGTTGATTGCAGTCCATCAACTAGCGAGAGTGAAGGACGAAAAGGGAGACCAAGATCACCCTGTATGTTGTGCGAAGGTGATCATGCCATCCACCAATGTCCATTCTTAGATGAGGCGAAGAGAGTTTTGGAAGATCGTCCGGTATCACCGTTACGACTCCTCCTGGATACCAAAAACTCGTGCCTAATCCCTCGATAGTTGAAAATCCAGCTGGCCCGCTCAAGTGGTCAGCTGAAGTGTCCGTCATTGAGAATGAACCTACTGAATCCAGACCAGACGAAAGTCTAAAGGTCGAAACGGCAGTTGACCCGGTTCTTCCTTCAGAGGTTTCATCCTCAAATGACACCGTCGTTGAAGATTCATCTTCGAATGACACCCTCACTGAAGAGAATAAGGATGACACCATCCAGATTCTTTTCATCAACACAGACTCTGATGAGCATCAGGGCAACGCGCCCATTCCTTTATCGCAGGAAGGAACATCGTCAGGGTCGTATCCGGCCGTGTATTCGGTCCCACCACCAAGCAACCTGGTTGTGTCCTTTGATTGGAATCAACTAGGCAGACCCCGGTTACCAGCCAGTATCCCATTCAGAATCATCGTCCAAATCTACAGAATGGTGATGGCTGGAACTATCATTGATGAAGGGGCTTCTGTGAGTATCCTTTCCTCTATTGCTTGGAAAGCACTGGGTTCCCCGGCGCTTTTACCTGAGATGAGAAATCTATCAGGTTTTGATAAAGGAACCAGTCGCCCGTTAGGGATTCTCCCCAATGTTCCCGTTACATTGAAGGGGAAGACAGTTCATATGAACGTCATGGTCGTCCAAGGACCCTTGGTGTATAACTTACTCCTTGGACGAGACTATATATATTGCATGGAGGCAATAGTGTCCTCACTCTTCAGAGTTATGTGTTTTCCACACGAAGGAAGGATGGTCAAGCTCGTAGACCAACTTTCATTTCCAGGATCACGCATCGCAAATAGTCAAATACCATCCCTTAACGGTTTATTCACTCAAGGAATGCCTCCACCCCCGGTTCTACTTCCCGATGAATGCGAGTGATTCGGAAAGATGTAACTGGGACCCAGGGGGCATGCACCCTGGCCTGCCTTGGGCAGAGGAAACCTTGGGTATAAAGTTGATTTCCGCAGAAGAATATGACTAGTCCGTACCCCGTCCGAAGGAAGGAAGAGAGGGTTGTTCTAGAATAAGATTCTTTTGTCAAAGTTATGTGAGTGAGATAATCAGCTTCTCGCTCCCCTTGTCTAGGTAAGTAGGCTCTCCTGAGGAAGGAGATCCATTTGTGGCAGCAAGTAGCCACCATCTTTGAAGGCAAGCCTCACCCATTAAAACATAGGTTTTGAAGGATAAGTAGGGGCAGCCTCCAAAGAAAGAGATGAAATTGCTGCAACAAGTAGTCACCATCCTTAGCAACCTAATGATAGACATCGCCAAAAAGAGAGTTCAGTTTGCGGCAGCAAATAAAACCATTTTTCGGATAATAAGAAAGAGGCAGCGCCTCGAAATTATACTTTATACCTGAGGGCATGCAAACCTTTTGGAGTGCAAGCACGGGACGACTATTTATTTTTTAAATTTTTAGGTCCTCCCTTTAAACCTGTAGGTCTAACCCATTAAACTCGTAGGATTAGCCGTTTCCATCTTGCATAAAGAAAGGATGTGGGGCAAAAGTCAAAACTTGCCAAATAGGAGCATAGCTTCGTGAGATAAACCTCCTTAAAAAATAGCTATCTCACCTGAGGCGTTTCTTGTATTATGACTGGTATATTCGAGCAGTGTTAGCACACAGTTCATGCTCGTTAAAAAATAAACGCAAGATCCGAGCAGTTTTAGCACATAGTTCATGCTCGTTAAAAAATAAACATAAGGTTGAGCAGTGTTCAAGCTCGTTAAAAAACGAACCCAGCCCGGTAAATAACCTTGAGAAATGTAACCTTTGACTGCCATATTAAAAGCCATTGGTCGTGTTTATATGCCATCACTTCCATCCGTTCATTTGGCCAATCGTTCATCTCCATATGTTTGTTTACCCATTTTGAGGAACAGCTGCGAAGAGTGATTTCACTAAGCCATCCTTGTGACACTGCCGTGATTGGAATATTCCAACCTGTACCTGGAATCTGCTGCTGCCCTGTTCATCACTCGTTCCTCAAAAGACGAGTCTTCTTTGAGCTCTTTTCACTGACTCGTAAAATATGAAAAGTTTGTCGAGTTTTGGCCTTCCAGCTCGTTAAACGACCGGAAGAGCTATCCCTCCTCTAGATTTTAATCTTTTTGGACCTGAGGGATTATTGCACAAAAAGATCGAGCGCTTGTTTTGTTCGGCTCGTTAAAGCAATCGAAAATTCATCCCTTCTGTATTGTTTTATACTTTTTCGGGCTTAAGGGATTAGATGACGAAAAAGGAATTCTGGAGTTAACTTTATGTACCTTTTCAGACTCTCTAAAAATGAAAAGGACCGAGTTATCCTTGTCGTTAGACTCGTTAAATTCATTAAATAGCGACAAACTTGTCTTTAGACGAGAACGAGTTTCCCTATCACTAGGCTCGTTAAAACATAGCGATGGGCTTGCCCGAAGGGCAGGTTATAGAACAAGCATATGTTATCCTCCTCAAGCTTGACAAAAATAAAGAGGTACTGGTCAGCAATGACTGGGGAAAAATTGGGAGAACCTCACAGCTTTAATGGTAGCAAGTCGCTCTTGAACATGACACTTTGTCCTCCGTATCACATCAGGTTGGGTTGTTTCATTCACCGGTCTCATCACCATGGTCCTCACCACACCATCCACATTTGGGGTAATGCTACCGATCCATCACATCAGTGTCGTTATTTGTTCAAGAGATGTTGTTCTGCAAAGAGTCAACCGTGTCCCATCCACTGCCATACATTGTCCTTCATCCATTTCATGACCGCCACCCTGAATCATACATCACAGTTTGTTTTCACCTCATCACAATCACTAGCTCCGTTCCGTGTCAATGATGTGGGATTCATTAAGGCCCTCCTTTGACGGATCGCTCCTTGTCGACATCAGCTCATTATCCAAGGAGTTGATCTAGGAACAACCCCTTTAGTACTTTGAAGCTTGCATGCCTCAATGGCAAGTTTCTCACTTCCGGCGACAGGTATACATCAATGACCTTCGACTAGAAGATTTTGCATGGTGGTCGACGCCAAGTCCTTTATTCCCACCATGTGAATTGTACTGCCGTACCTTGAGGGTCATCATCCTTATCGGTGATTCCTCTCGCGCTTGTTAACAGTTTACATCATTGACCGGTAATCAAGCGATGTCTTTCCATGTTCGACTTCAAGAAATTCTCACATGGATCGACTTGTACATCGAGTGAAGATCGAAAGAGATTGAAGACCCCGGATCTAGTTTCATCCATCCGGGCTGCGATATATATTCAGGATATAAAGACATTTGATATGTACATCATTGCAGCAGATGATCATCCTTCTCAAAGGATGATAATTTCAGCAGAGAATTATCAGTCTATCATCAGACGATCGTCTGTGCTATGTACCAAAATGAATTTATAAAGCTGAGCATGGGAATGCCCGCCTCAGCTAGATCATGAAAAAGAATGAAAAAATAATGTATTGTATTGTATCTTATTACAGGACACTTCTCAGCAGATTGAATGAACTTCGGATCCTCCTAATAAAGCATTTCACCCGATAAACGACCTCATACTTTAGGGGGCATCTGTTATAGACAATTTTGTGCCTTACAGCATCAGGCATGAATTGTCAATAATCCAAGGGATCCAAAGTCCCTAAACATGATGTTCCTACCCCTAGAGGAACAAGGTCAGCAAACCAACAGCTCTCAGATCAGTTCTCCACCTGAAAACACTCAGAAAACAAGCAATCCTGAAATCAAAGCAGGTGCTCCACTAGGCTTCTGTGCTGAAACTCAACTCCTCCATGGTGTACCTGCGTTGCAAAGCAGGTAGAACAAAGGCCACCTGCGCTGAGCGAGATGGGACAAGTGGCACACTGAGTCATTGCTCTGGAATCTTCCAAAAATGACACTTGGATCAGGGATTTCGCCTTGTGATGAGTCAGAGGCTCTGTTTCTCCAAGTGGAAGCAAGGTTCTCCAAGTGGACTCAAGAACTGAAGATCAACTGAAGAGAGAGAGGACACAAGGCAGTTACACATCAGTTGCAAGCTGACTCATCCTTTCTCAATTCATCTATATATTGAGCTCTCTCCTATGAGCTCATGAGGCTGGAATTTTGTGCAAAGTAATGATATGCTGTTGGTTTCACTATAGAGCTATTGGGTGATTGCTTGAAGGAGGTGAAGAGGAGAAATTCTTTCTGCTGGGAGGTGTTGCTGGATTGGGGCCTTCAATGGTTGTAACTCTCTCAGAATTTTACTTCTTCATTAATAAAAGTTATTGAGGTTCTTCTATATGCACTTGTTTCAATGATGTGTTGTGATAATTGTATATTTGATTTATGCTAATCCTTGAATCAGTTATGATTGCATGCTTCTTGTAGTTTCCTTCTTTGTTATTTTGCAGGATCTCATTGTAGCTGGGCCAGCAAAAGAGCAAGGAGCTGGGAGCAAGCAAGCAAAGAGAAGAGTTTGGATTCGACATTAAGCGCAAGGCAACGGTTAGTGTATTTCTTCATTCTCTCTTGCTTTCATAAAGAAGTAAACCTTAAGTAGTTTTCTTTACAGTTGTTGCTGAGGTACTATCACCCTTAGAGTGGGATAGGGTCATCCGAATCGGATACTTTTCCCTACAACAATATCCTGCCCCGATGGTTAAATATAACCATAAATCAAACAATAAAATGGGATTAATTAACTAATTCGTAGTTAATTAAGAGCCCAACTCTGACACCATTTAATTAGGATTAATTATGTCATTTGGACAAATTAATAATTCTAATAACCAATCGCATCACCCCTGATATGATTAAATCCTTTAATTTATATTTGGCCCGCCCAGGATCAGTGGTGATATTAAAAAGACCCTTCAACTTTCCATGCAGTACAAATTGGGAGACTGGTATCTATACCAGAACTTCACAAAATTCAGAATATATGGCTATGAGGTTGCCCTCTTCAAGTTACCAAAGTATGTTCCAATGTGACTGTTTGCATTAGAATACTATAGTTAGATGTGTAGTGTAGATTGGACCGATTTTACTAAAGCCAAAAAGAAAGCACAGCTAAGGATCAAACATCAAATAGGCCCTTTTGTCTACAACAGTACAGCAGTAGGAGAAGTACTAGAAATAATTCTAGAAGACTAACTTAGATTACAAAAGAGTTTTGGTTGGGCCCCATATGACCTCAGGGCTTTATCTGTGATAGAAGAATGAAGAATAGCTTGTCCCTCTATATGCATCATAGGATCTCAGAAATTGAACAGTTTTCCAATATGGATGAATGGAGAGAGGGGACCTTAGTAGCTGTTGACAGTGAACAGGTCAATATTGAAAATGTAATGAGAGATCTTTAAAGGACTCTTGATTTAGATTCTTTTGGGTAGGTACGTGGTAGTTCTTAGAGATCAGTATCAGGAATAAGTGCCTCAGCAGCTGGGACCTCAGAAAGACACTCACAACAGAATAATACACCAGCCACAAAGACCTCCAAGGGAAAAGAAATACAGACCAGTACACAGGCCTTTGAGCAATCTACAATGTCAAAATAGCCTGAAACTTCTAAGGAACAAGCCCAAATGCAAACTTTCCGAACTCAGGGAAATGTGGGAGAACCTCCAATTTTGTAGACTCCTCTGAATGAGGAAAGGAATAAGAAAAGAGACAGGGAATTAGCTACCGCTTCCAGAGGACCCTCAATGTAGCCTGGTGCAAAAAGACAAAGTTTAAATCCTCTTTCAGAGGAAGAATTTTTTGAAGAGACTATTGATAGTCAAAGGAAAGAAGGAAAAGATAGTCATCAAACATTCCCAGTAGGTGGAAAATCTACTAGCTCACAGAGACAGGAGCTAGAAAGGCAACAAAGTGCATAGATATCATCCTTCAAACCACCGGGAAAGGACACTTCAGATATGAAGAAGACATTTGTGGAAATAAAAGCCATAAATGATCCATTGAGGATTCAGGTTTATAATCAATATTCAAAAATGGCTCCCACTAATCAAAATAGATTGATGTTATCCTATGACATCAAGGAAGTGTTGTGGCCCGCAACAACCCCCCTTCTTATTTAGTGTTATTCCTAATACTAAATACGTGGGGACCCTTAGTTAAGAATTTAAAAAAAATCAAAGTAGTGCTTAAATTTCTTTTTCGAATAAGCTTACCATCATAAGCTTAGGAGGCCCCCCTTGAAAAATCTAAAAATCTAAGTTTTATGATAAGGTAAGACAAAATCTTTCCTTAGGAAATATCGCATTGCAAAAATATGACAGGGTACCACCTTACAAACCAAATTCCAACATTGCGATATCGCGATATGTGATAATAAACAAATGTCGCATCGCATACATCATGCACAACTTACATTGAAAACACTTTAATTTGCCAATATGCCATGACATCGATCGCAAATCGCATTTCGCAGAACACAAGTTAACAAAGATTGTCATATATTACGTTCCTACGTAACGCGATATTGCGATATTGCGATATTGCAGTTTTGCAATAAAGTGGCAATACAATATTGTGATAATGCGATATTACGATTTCGCGATATCAGCGATAATGCGATGTCACGAGCAATCAACCCAGCGATGTTATGATTCTGCAATGTTGCGATCTGTGATATTGCAAAGAAAATCGCAAAATCGCTTCATCGTAGATCTTTCAGGCTCGTTATTCAAAAAAGTATGTTCCATAAACTGACACCTGGTTATGCGCTTTAATGCTAATAAATGAATTAGTTGCTAGTTATTAATGGAATATGGTTTCATGCTTATTGAAAAATCATCTCACGTAAGGTGGTATATTTGATGTGTCTTTGGAATTTAAAACTTTCCCATCACCCTTCCTTGTCATTATTTTCACTTCACTTGTGAATTGCAGGAACAAAGAATAGAGAACGATACAAAGCAGTAGGCAAGATAAAATGGGAAAGAAAAGGAAAACTCTGAGCTCTGAAGAAAAAGAAATGGCACCCTTGTATACAGACACGACCTGTAACAGAGACACAGGAATTGCTACATGGGAAGGCATGTATAATCTGCTTGAAGAGGAGAATCCCAGAGTAATGGAAGTTGTCGCTACTGTGGGCTCAAATAGTTCTTCTGAGGCATCCATCACAGAGCTAGCTTGCTCATTCTTACACCGGATAGCAGCAAGACCCAAAATTCTCCCATACACGGACATGGTCAAATGGATACTGGACAACGTTGATATCAGAAATAGATAGTTTAAAACTCAGGGTCAAAAGCTTATGGAATCATTATTTTCACAAAATTTGAACTTTATATCCGCTAGAAGAAAAAAGCACAAAAGGCGAAAAACACATCAAGGAAACCCGGATCAAGAAACGAAGGCAATTTCCGATGTGTGATTAGCGCCTAATCGCGCATCGCTGAGAAAAATTTCTCTAAAAGGAAAGCTTCTAGTTGCTCAGTTTCCTGCAAGCCCCAAAAAATTTCAAGAAAGCAACGATAGAAACAGATTGGAAGTAGAAGGCCCAAGAAAAGGCAGAAGCAATCCAAGGGTTAACCAAGTTAAACTGGGATTATTACTGGGCATACTTAGTAACGCCACATTGCCAGTGGATGACTCTTAAGTTTATCATCAATTCGGCCGAAAAGATGGCGCCAGCTCTTGTCGATTATGTTTTCTCAGCTCAGTTAAAATCGGAAGTCGGCCAGCCGACTCTTCTCAAACGGATGCTGCATGCATGCGATTTTAAGGAGCAGATACATAAGTAGTTTTAATTTTACATTCAATTTTAGTTTTAATTTTGTTTTATTTTCCTGAAATAAGGATGGTCATTTAAACCGTATCCTATAGTTTTGTAATAATTTATTTTTAGATTTAGTTAGTAGTATTTAAAACCTTCTCATGCATTTAGAGAAGGGGTCCTGAAATTTATCAAAAACTTACCCCCAGAAAATGCACTTCTGTACCCTTTGAGGAGGTTTTGATGAATGAATGGAACAGGATTTATTGATGTTTGCATTTGATATCTGCCACTGATGTTGCACTTTTGTACTCTTAGTGGATGTTAGATCAAGAAGAGATAAATCGTTATCGCTTGAAGCTCATGAGTACGACTAGTTATAAACGTATCTCGATCTATTAACTATTTCTGCCTTGTGTTAAAGTGATTTTCATGTTCATTTATTTATTTATTGATGTATGAATGCCTAAGTTATCATTTGGCACTTTTGTACGGTGATAGCTATTTATTTATGCTTGATGTATGAGTAGCTCACTATGCGATATGTTTCTCACAACTGTTTTGTCTAACTTTTTATACGAAGTGGTTCATCCTTATTGAATTCTTTTCTCATAACAGTTGAATGATCTTTATTACCAGTTGTTATTTGAAATCATTTTAGATCGTATAAAAGAAAGGTTACACCCCGGGTTAGAGTAGACTTAGATATTTCTGCTTATTAGAATACAATTTCCTTATTATTAGATTAGAATTAGAGTAGAAGTATTCCATTTAGAAACTATTAGAAAAAGAAATATCAGTCCATCACACACACACACACAAATTGGGAAACTAGTCCCATATCCCCAGTTGGACCCACTATACCAAACGGAAAAGGAGCTGCTAACCAAGGTCCGGACCGGGTGGGTATCCCCCTTATTGTAGACCTGATTTTCAGGGCTTCAACATATTTGGCGCTAGAAGGAGGGCCTCAAACTATGAATGGAAAGTAAGTCTAAATCTAAATACCATTCTGAGAGTAAATCGCCCTCACCATCTCCCCTAACTTCTCTGTTGCATTTAAATCTAGAGTCAGAAGTCGGTGGAGCAATAGCCGCTGCTACAAACCCTGACATTTCAGAACAATCTACTATTGAACCTCCTGAAGTTGAATCTTTGATTCACAACTTCAACGATTTTCTATATCTCCTCAAAAATCTGATAAATCTCAAGGCAACGTGACTTCACAATATAACCCTGCTCATCCTCTTACCAGGATAAATGCGAAAAGTTTGGTGTTCAACCAACCGAATTACCTCTACCTACTATGAAGAGAGCAAGGAAGTCTCCTAAAGGGTCTGATAGTGAGACTCTTTCATCATCGTCATCCATCTCAACCTCTTCACTGCGAAGTCAACCATCCACTCCTCCACTTCAAATCATTGTCCATCAGCCTATTGGAACTTCCACAACTCCCTCTCAACCATTTGTAGTTGTAATATCCTCATCTTCTCAACCGTAGGGATCATCTTCTGCACTTTCCTCTGTTAGTAGTTCAGCGATGGCCCAATCTCCATGGAATAACCCAGGGGCAGTGTTAATGCCTACACCTTTGAGTCAGTTACTGGCCCATCCTAAAAAATGGCTGCCTAAGTTTAATCCTCAGGCAGGCATGCTAGCGGAAGAACATATAAATAACTTTATGATATCCATAAATCTCAATGGAGTTGTTAATGAAGATGTTGTTGCTCGAATTTTTCCTTATACTCTACAAGGAACAACGGGATCATGGTATTTCTCATTACCTTCTGGATCTATTACTAGTTGGAACATCTTCCAAGAACAGTTCCTGACCAAGTTTGGTGATGACAGGTCTACAACGACACTGATCAATGACTTGTCTAACCTTAGGGCTGAGTCAAGAGAACCTATCAAAGATTTCAATTTACGTTTCAATAAAATCTTAAACAAAATTCCTACTGCTTCTCAGCCTAGTGAAGAAGTGCGAAGTGAATGGTACATTACTACTTTACCATCAAACTTAGCAATCTTTATTGACAGGGCTATCAAAACAACTTTAGTTGAAAATATGAATGAAGAAATAGCAGTAGAGAAACATATTATGGCCCTAGAAAAGAAAAACGCAATAGAGGAATGAAAATCTAAGGTGGTGTCTTTCAAAGAAGATCCTAAGAAAAAACAACTAAAATATCCATTCGATTTAGAAGGATTACAAACAGTTTTGAAGACCATGTCTAACGAAATGGTCGACATTAAGAAACAAGTGGTAGAAACTTCTTCTAAAAATCCATACAATCCTTTTAAAAGAAATACTTCAACCGATTCCAAACCCCCTAATGCTATTTCAAATGTTGAATCAGAAGAAGAAGAAGAGGAAAGCACTACTGAAGAACATACCGATGAAGAAGAAGTTGTAGAGTTACAAGGTATGTGGGATTTCATCCTCCCAGATGAAGAGGATCAAGAGGCATTCCTGGTTAGTACTCGTAGCAGAAATCAACTTGATCCTCCTCAACCTACACCTAAGCCAAAGAGCGCAAGCTTGATGACTAAGGATAAAGTCGCAGCCAAGAAAACATCACCTAAAGTGACTCAAACGAGCCCAGTCCAAACAGACACATCAACTCCATCTAAAACGCTAATCATTCTAGATGAAATGGAGTATAATATCATAGAAGACATGAAAAAGACTAGGGCCAATATTACTCTTTTTGAATTGAGCAAGTTAAAAAACCAACAAAAAGTACTTTTGAAAGAATTACGTGGTGTACCAGTTGCACCTTTACCAGCCTCTTTAATATCTCAAGCTTCCCATGATATGGGAAGACCTCCAACTAGTACGATGAATAAAGTTGATCCAAATGATATTGTATTAATTAGAGGAAGATCAAGATCACATACTCCCCCATTTCTCCTTATGAAATTTTCAATAAAAACGTGCATAATTTCTTAGTTGATTTTGGAGCTTCATCGAATATTTTACCAAGATCAATTTGTGCAAAATTGAACATTCAACCACAAAAATCTGCTATACGAATAGTTCAGCTAGATCAATCGCAAGTTGAAGTGATTGGTGAGTTAAATCAAGTTACCATAAGGCTGTCATCCAACCCAAAAGGTATGTCAAGTTATTGACATTTTAGTTGCTAATATCCCTGAATTTTATGGCTTAATTCTTAGCAGAGATTGGTCAGAAAAACTTCACGGATACTTTGCAACCGACTGGTCCCACATATGGCTGCCTTATAATGGTAAACCAAACCAAATAAAAGTTGAACACGAATGACATCAGAAATACATAGTAATAGAACTCGAGGGAGAAAATGAATCAGTAGCATATAATTCTAACATCATTGGCAACTATTCAGTAGATTCTTTCCTAGGAAATTTTAATGCTCATACTTCACCTTACTTAGAACATTCTATTTTATCTCAAGTAGAAAATTTTTCTCAAACAGATAGTTCTAAATGCATTAATTTTATAGATAGTCCTGTAAATAAATCTTTGTTTTGGAAATTATTTTTTGATGGTTCTAAGTCTAACGAAGGAGCAAGAGCAGGATGCGTATTAGTAAGCCCAGAGGGAGATAAAACCATGCTAACTTGCAGACTCGAATTTGAGTGGACCAACAATACTGCAGAATAGGAAGCTCTAGTCCAAGGGTTATACAAAGCAATCATATTAGACGTCAAATAACTGCAAGGTTTTGGAGATTCTGAAATTGTAATCAGACAAGTATGTAATACTATACATTGTTTATCAGGTCAGTTAAAGCATTACCAATATTTAGTTCAATATATGACTGAACATTCTATAGCATTTAATATTTCATCAATTCCCAGAGTCGAGAATGCTAGCACAGACCTCTTAGCCAACGTAGCTTCCAAGCTCATTCCTTCAGAAGATTTTAGCCCTGACCAATTTTCAATTGAGTTAATTTTTAGACCATCTATTCCTGATAACATTACCAATTTGAGGATTTTCAATGACAATCCTGATATCGTGAGTTTTCTCACATCTGAAGGATCCTACACCAATCAAATAAGTGACCAAGATTAACATGACCAACAATTGCAACAGGATAGTACTAACAATGCTATACCTAAATCAGTAGTCAAATTAGAAGACCTTTATGATTTTAAAGATTGATTCAAAAGATCTACCAATTCAAAACTCCAAAGTTCAACTTTGAATTATGAATTAGTAAATGAACTAATGCCAAACCGTAGAATATCAACCTAGGCCTTAGCCTAGCCCCTGAAGAAAAATTAGTGTATATCCGTCCCTTAAAACAATACAAAAGTGTCTTTGCTTGGAATTACGATGAACTCAAAACATACGACACCTCCATCATCCAACATACTATCCCAATGATTGATAATGAAAAACCTGGCCAACAAAAGTTGAGAAAGATCCATCCAAATTTAGAAAATCAGATCAAAATTGAACTCAATAAGTTATTGAAAGCCAAAATATTCTTTCCCGTTAGACATTCTAAATGGGTTTCCAATATGGTACCTGTTAGAAAGAAAAATGGAGATATTAGAATCTGCATTGACTTTCGAAACCTTAACAAGGCCTGCCAAAAGGATAATTTTCCTTTACCTCCCATGGAACAAATACTGCAAGCAGTTGTGGGCTCAGAATTAATGTCATTCTTGGATAGATTCTCAGGATACAATCAAGTGTTGGTACATCCCAACGATCAATTAAAACCTAAATTCAGAACTAAGTGGGGCACATATGCATATCAAAAGATGCCATTTGGTTTGATTAACGCGTGTGCCACATTTCAGAGAGACATGGACATCGCATTCAAGGGGTTAGTTAATAAATCAGTGGTAATCTATTTGGATGATATAATTGTTTATTCCAAGAAACGAAACAACCATCTCAGCGATTTAAAACAAATCTTCCAATGTTGTTTAAGGTATGGGTTTTCGCTTAACCCGAAAAAATCCTTTTTCGCGTTAAGTGAAGGAAAACTTCTAGGATTCATAGTGTCAAAATCTAGAATTCACATTGATCTTAACAGAATCAAGGAAATTTCCACAATACCCCTACCTCACAACAAGAAAGCCATGCAATCTTTCCTTGGCCAGATTAACTTTGTAAAGAGAATTTTTCCAGATTTTTCAAGAATCGTATCTCCTTTAGAAGCAATGATTAAAAAGAACGCAAACTTTAAATGGGGCCAAGATGAACATGAGGCATTCAATCTGATCAAACAAGCAATTATCAATGCTCCATCTTTAACAACTCCAATTTTTTCCGATCCTTTTATTTTGTATACATTTGCCTCGGATAGGTCATACGCTGCGATACTCACTCAAGAAAATCAAGAAAAGGCGGAAGCCCCAATTGCTTTTTTCAGTTCCAATTTACAAGGAGATGAATTGAATTATTCAGATGTGGAAAAACAAGCTTATGATATTTTTAAAGCAATTAAATATTTCAAACCTTTTTTATCAAAACACATACCAAATCATAGTACCATTTCCAGCGGTAAGAAATCTTTTAGTATAGAAGGATGTGGGTGATAAAAGGGCCAACTGGGTTACTGCCTCACAGGAATATGACGTAGAAATCAAACCAGCAAGTATATTAAAAGGTCAAGGCTTTTGTAAAATGCTGGCAGGAGCATCGCTAATGTCCGAAAATCCATCTACAAAGGTACAAGTATGTGAGGTAAGCCTAAACGATGTTGAGTCATTATACACTGATATTATTTATTATCTAAAGAATGATATGCTCCTCCAAACCTCGATCATACCAAGAAAAGAGCCCTGAGGTTAAAAGCAAAACAATATCAACTCATGAATGACGTTCTTTTTAGAATAAATTATTATTTTGTTCTCCTTAGATGTCTTGAGAAAGCTGAAGCTGAAAAAGTCTTGCAGGAACTCCACGATGGGCCAGCGGGCGGACACTATGTTGGAGATGCAACTGCTCACAAAATTTTACGCATAGGCTATTACTGGCCCACATTATTCAAAGGCACACATAACTATGTAAGGAAATGTCAAGTCTATCAAACCGCTGCTGGGAGACAAAAGAAACCATCTTTGCCACTACAACTAGTTACCATTGAATAGCCTTTTGATTAGTGGTGATTGGACGTAATAGATGAGATCGTTCCTCTCTCTTCTAAACAGCATAGATACATCCTCACAGCAATAGATTACTTTACTAAATTGGTAGAAGTAGTTCCACTCAAGACGGCTAATGCTGAAAATATCATTGAATTCATAGATCAGTTCATAATCACCAGGTTTGGATTGCCTTCCACTTTAATGTTTGATAATGCATCATATTTTTCTAGTAATGCAATGACTGAATTTTCACTCAAAAGTGGTTTCAAGCTTAAATACTCGGCCAATTATTACCCACAAGGGAAGGGGTTAGCTGAATCTACAAATAAGAACTTAATCAGAATCCTTAAGCGAACCATTGACCAAAATCATAAAAATTGGCATACGTCTTTAATATATGATTTATGGGCAAATCAAATAATGCAGAAAGCCTCTAGCGGCACTTCTCCCTTTAATCTAGTTTATGGGAAAGAAGTGGTTCTTCCAACACCTCTGGCAATTCCCTCTTTAGCCTTGGTTCAATATATTGATGAAGCACCAACTTCTTCCCTACAACTAAGGCAGCTGGAATTGATTAAGCTAGAAGAACAATGAGAACAGGCTAAGATTACTCACGCTCATCATCAAGCATTGGTGAAATCCTCTTTTGATTCCAATATGATATCCAAAAAATATTTTCAGATGGGAGATCTAGTTTTAAAATGGGACAAGGCTCATGAGGAAAAAGGAAAACATACAAAATTTCAAATGATGTGGCTTGGTCCTTTTCAAATCATAGAAGTCATACGTCCGTCTACCTTCATGTTACAAGATTTAACAGGGAAAAGAGATTCTCTACCTGTTAATGGTTAGATTCTTAAGAAATATTTTCCATAGAAGATCATTCTTCTATTCTTGTAGAGTAGTTGTTTTTCTTTCCATAATAAAATTGGTTGTAAATGGTTACATTTGAGATTCGCGAAAAAGACACAAATTCTCTTCTAGATTTTGTTTTTTCACTTGTATAAATAGAATTCTTTTTGAGAAATTGATCATTACTATTGAAAGATACAGTTAAAGACTATACGCCTAGAAATGATACTAGTTTCAACTGTATAAACTTTGACAAAAAACACCTTTAGTTAGAAATTGTTTTATTTCAGTCAAATGAAAGGTATCAATAAAAAAATGAAGATTCTCTGTAGAAAGGCTCTTTCCAAAAAGCTCTATCATTGTCATCTAGAGCTGTCTTAAGGAAACAATGACTTCCTCCCCACCTAGGAAACTACAGTATTCAGAGAATAAACCAAAGATACACTTTAACTTAAAAAGTAAGAGGTCTCATCACAAGCCGACTTATCATGATCATAGATATTATAGCTTGCTGACTTTGCCAAATACTACATACCACAACAGGGCAATGACTCAAGATTGTTAAAATCAAAAGACAAGGGGTCTCATCACGAGCTAGCTTGTTCAGCAAAGTTATAAATCAGTGAATGATTGTGTCATAAATTCGCTACCAAACCAAGACATTGCTCTTTAAGAATAAAAAGAAAATGAAAGAAAAAGTGTGGAAATGGATTTTTCTTTGAAAAGTTGTAAATTTCTCTAAGTAGGATATAGGATCATTGCTGGATAATAGGTAACCCTGTCGAAGCTATAAACGCTTGCTGGCAGCAGAGGCTCTACCTACAACAAATGAGCATATTTCAAACTGATTTATAGAGAAGACTTTGTTTTTATCTTTATAAACCAAGTAATGACTGATGTAGATACAAGGACTGGCTTGAGGAAGTAAATAATCAAAGTTGGGAAAAGGAAGAAACAAAATATCATTGATAGGCAAAAGCATAATGTACTTAGTCTTTCTATAGTAAAGTTTAATTTTCTGGAAAATTTTCTGTTTTGGAAGTTTTGAAAATTCAAAAAAGCAGCAGAGATAACTGGTTCTTCCAAGTGAATCGCCAATTGTTGTGGCCAGCAACAACCCCCCTTCTTATTTAGTGTTATTCCTAATACTAAATACATGGGGACAATTATTTAAGAATTAAAAAAAAAATCAAAGCAGTGCTTAAATTTCTTTTTAGAATAAGCTTACCATCATAAGCTTAGGAAGCCCCCTTGAAAAATCTAAAAATCTAAGTTTTATGATAAGGTAAGACAAAATCTTTCCTTAGGAAATATCACATCGCAAAAAGATGACAGGGTACCACCTTACAAACCAAATTCCAACATTGCGAGATCATGATATGCGATAATAAACAAATATCGCAGCGCATACATCAAGCACAACTTACATTGAAAACACTTTAATTTTCCGATATGCGATGACGCCGATCGCAAATCGCATTTCGCAGAAAACAGGTTAACAAAGATTGTCATATATTACATTCCTACGATAATGTGATATTACGGATATTTCAGTTTTGCGATAAAGCGACAATACAATATTGCGATAATGCGATATTACGATTTCGCGATATCAGCAACAATGTGATAATGCGATGTCACGAGCAATCAACCCAGCGATGTTATGATTCTGCGATGTTGCGATCTGCGATATTGCGAAGCAAATCGCAAAATTGCTTCATCGCAGATCTTTCGGGCTCGTTATTCAAAAAAGTATTTTCCATAAACTGACACATGGTTATGCGCTTTAATGCTAATAAATGAATTAGTTGCCAGTTATTAATGGAAACTGGATTTGCGCTTATCGAAAAATCATCTCACGTAAGGTGGTGTATTTGATGTGTCTTTGGCGTTTAAAACTTTCCCATCACCCTTCCTTGTCATTATTTTCACTTCACTTGTGAATTGCAGGAACGGAGAACAGATAATGATACAAAGCAATACGCAGGATAAAATGGGAAAGAAAACCAAAACTTCGAGCTCTGAAGAAAAAGAAATGGCACCCTTGTATATAGACATAGCCTGTAACAGAGACGCATGAATTGCTACGTGGAAAGACATGTATAATCTGCTTGAAGAGGAGAATCCCAGAGTAATGGAAGTTGCCGCTACTGCGGGCTCAAATAGTTCTTCTGAGGCATCCATTACAGAGCTAGCTTACTCATTCTTACATCGGATAGCAGCAAGACCCAAAATTCTCCCATACATGGACATGGTCAAATGGATACTGGACAACATTAATATTAGAAATAGAAAGTTTAAAACTCAGGGTCAAAATCTTACGAAATCATTATTTTCACAAAATTTGAACTTTATATCCGCTAGAAGAAAAAAGCGCAAAAGGCGAAAAATGCATCAAGGAAACCCGGATCAAGAAACGGAGGTAGTTTCCGATGAGCGATTAGCGCCTAATCACGCATCGCTGAAAAAAATTTCTCGAAAAGGAAAGATTCTAATTGCTCAGTTACCTGCAAGCCCCAAAAAATTTCAAGAAAGCAACGATAGAAATAGATTGGAAGTAGAAGGCCCAAGAAAAGGCAGAAGCAATCCAAGGGTTAACCAAGTTAAACTAGGATTATTACTGGGCATACTTGGTAAGGCCACATAGCCAGTGGATGACTCTTAAGTGTATCATCAATTCAGCCGAAATGGTGGCGCCAGCTCTTGTCGATTCTGTTTTCTCAGCTCAGCTAAAATCGGAAGTCGGCCAGCCGACTCTTCTCAAACAGATGCTGCATGCATGCGATTTTAAGGAGCAGATACATAAGTAGTTTTAATTTTACATTCATGTTTAGTTTTAATTTTGTTTTATTTTCCTGAAATAAGGATGGTCATTTAAACTGTATCCTACATTTTTGTAATAATTTATTTTTAGATTTAGTTAGTAGTATTTAAGGCCTTCTCATGCATTTAGAGAAGGGGTCCTGAAATTTATCAAAAACTTATCCCCAGAACATGCACTTCTACACCCTCTGAGGAGCTTTTGATGAATGAATGGAACATGATTTATTGATGTTTGCATTTGATATCTGCTACTGATGTTGCACTTTTGTACTCTTAGTGGATGTTAGATCAAGAAGAGATAAATTGTTATTGCTTGAAACTCATGAGTAAGACTAGTTATAAATGGTATTTCTATCTCTTAACTATTTCTACCTTGTGTTAAAGTGATTTTCATGTTCATTTATTTATATATTGATATATGAATGCCTGAGTTATCATTTGGCACTTTTGTATGGTGATAGCTATTTATTTATGCTTGATGTATGAGTAGCTTACTATGCGATATGCTTCTCACAACTGTTTTGTCTAACTTTTTATACGAAGTGGTTCATCCTTATTGAATTCTTTTCTCATAACAGTTGAATGATCTTTATTACCAGTTGTTATTTGTAATCATTTTAGATCACATAAAAGAAAGGTTACACCCCGGGTTAGTGTAGAATTAGATATTTCTGCTTATTAGAATACAATTTCCTTATTATTAGATTAGAATTAGAGTAGAACTATTCCATTTAGAAATTGTTAGAAAAAGAAATATTAGTCCATCACACACACACACATAAATTGGGAAACTAGTCCCATATCCCCAGTTGGACCCACTATACCAAATGGAAAAGGAGCTGCTAACCAAGGTCCGGACCGGGTGGGTATCCCCCTTGTTGTAGACCCGATTTTTGGGGCTTCAACAGGGAGGTAAGATGATAATGAGTTATTTCAAACCTAAAGTGCAACAGCCTCAATTACTAGCAGACTATCTTAGAACCAATTTTGAGGTCATGGCAAAGGATATCCATGCTTTGGATCAAATTGAATTGCACAAAAAAACTGGAGAGATGATTTATTCCACCTTGACTGGTAAGGCTATGATGGTCCAAAGGCTGGAAAAGTATTTGAATAACACAACTGCCCAACTACAGCTGGACAAAGCCTCCCCACAGGATAAATATAACAATATCAAAACATTAGAAGAATTGATCATTGGGTTGGGTCGTGATCCCAAAGATGTGATGGCTGCAGAAGCCTTAATAGAAAAGAAGGATGAAGACATTGCTACTTTGATGAAGCAACTGAATTTTCCACCTTCAAGACACCCACAAACAGTTGAGGTGATACAACAAAAAACTAAAGAAGAGCTAATGGACATAGTCCTGAAACTTAATGAGTAGCTAAAGGAAACTGAACAAGAATTGGAGAAATCATTGAAGGATAAGCAGGGAAAGTCGACCTCTCATCCTCCTAATGTGATTCCAGTAGTTTCCACTGTAGTCCCTTCCACCCTTGGAACAGCTCTGGCACCTAATGTTCCAGCAGTCATAGCAAAGGCAGTAACAACAACAACAACAACAGTTACAACACAAGCAGGAATTACAGGTCTTAGCCTAGATGAATTAGTAAAATCAATGGAGGAATTGAAGCTCCAAGTTAGAGAGCTGAAAAAGGTAAAAGAATAATATGCTACCTTGGAGCAAAGGTATGATCTCTCAAAGATAAATGTTGTAGAAAGAACAAGGGAAATTAAAGGATTAGAATAGAGAGTGAAATCATTAGAAAAGGATCTCACATTTGATAAACCTTTGATAGAAATTAGGAAAATTCTTTGGGCCAACATCACTCAGTCAATAAATGATGCTTGGTCATCAATCGAAATAATTTTTGAGCAAACTGATTTAGTAAAGGCATCTTGAGAAGAGGTTCAAAGATAAGAGCAGAGTTAGGAAATATGCATGAGGAAACCACCAGGCTCATACACTTTTTGAATCCCAAGAATAAGTACCAGCTTGAAGAACTGGGCATTCAAGACAGAACAGGAACAATTCTAGAAGTCAAAAGGGTTTTAACTAAAAGGACTTTGATGCAAAATTTAGAAAGAAGATGCCATAACATGGAGGAAGAAATTAATGCTTTCATGAAGAAATTTGATATTTTGCAAAGTAAAGGGTTGCCTAGTCCTTTAGTTATTAATGACAAATTGATGAGGCATATAGACTATGTGGAGAAATTGAATCAATATGCAATCAACCAGACAAGTTCATCAACAAGTGCATAAGCATCAAAGGTGTTTCCTACAGGAAAAGTTCTCTATGACAGTCTAGAGAACTTATTCTATGTCGAGCATGAAATAAAGCACTTGTTTCTAATTCAACCTACCTTTTTCAAGTACACTGAAACTGATGAGACCCTGAGAAAACTTCAAAGAACCAGAATACTAGAACCACAATGGTGGGAAGAAATGTTAGAAATTTTGTAAATTATCCATGGTAAAATGTAAATTTTGGTTATTTACTACAGTAAGTAATGGTAAAAAGGATAAACAGAGATCAAACAGGTCAAAGAGTATTGGAGCAGGTAAAGTGTATCAATGAAAATAGGGCAGCCCGCATAGAATTACCAAGAAGACAGTAGCAAGCCAAATCATAGGGCCTGCCTCCAACACACTCACAAGAATAGGAAAAGCACAACATCATTTTGCCTTTTCTTCTATCTACGAGACCATCTGTCTCTATTTTTCTTGTAACTTATTCATAGTCATCGTATAATATATCTCACTTTGTTATGAGATATTTTCTGTAAAGATTTTATGTAAATACTCCCTCAATTGGAGTATTGGGGGTGGATTCTTAGACATTGTTGTAATACTGATTATCTTGGAATAAAGTGTTGTTTGATAAAATTTTCTATGGCTAGCTGGATGAAGAATTGATGCAAAGGACTTTTCACAGGAATCATGAGTTAGACACTAGATCAATAAGTCTTCGATATCTCATGTATTAAAGTTTTCTTGTTTATTATATCAACTATGTCTCATATCTGAATGATAAACGAAAAAGAATAATTGAGAAAGTGCTTGAGTGCAATCTGTTTTCAATCATTTTTGTTCTTAATGTTTTCCTCTAAACTGGCATAAATATTGAATTCTTAATTGCTCCTATTTCATAGCTTATTCACTTTGATTATTTAGTAAAGAATTCTTAATTTCTCTTTATTGGTAATCATCCAAGTTCCCTCTCTTAAAATATGATGAAGGATTCTTAATTGTCCTTCATCCCTTTTGAGTCCATTCCATTCTTTTTAAGTCTCTATTTGTTCTCTGTTTAACTATCTTGCCTTGTGAAACCATCCATTGTTAAGAAACCAAATCCAGTTAAGCCATCTTCTTTGACTCCATTAGCCCAATGGCCTAAACTACTCAGTTCTAAACCTTTGCTATTGAATTTCACCACCCAAACACAATCAAAACCCCTAAAATTTCATAACTAGCCTAAAATATTTCAAAACAAAGCTAAAACTTAAAGAGAGAGCCTTCTCTGGGTACAGATTGGCTAGATTCTGTACCTAGAAGTTGGTTTGTGGTTACCTCGGACCCCTTTCCTCTTCCCAACAACTTCAAGGAAAATCTGAGTGATAACAAAAACCATTCTAGAGAAGCCAAGAAAAATGGTAGGAGTAGTCAACCTATTGCCAGTACATCATCTTCCAACTCATCCATCAAGGGTGAAATTGGAAATATGTTGGAAGATTTCAAAAGTGAGATGATGCAAACCCTTGCCTTGCAATTGGACACCATGAACATCAAAAGGAAGCAAGAGGAAGCATAGAGAGCCTTTCCATGTTTTGTCCTAGATGAACCAAGAGGCATCCTAGGAACAAATTTCCATTGAACTGTATTGAAATTTGCTTGGTTTGTGATGAAATCCACTCCATAGACAACTGCCCCTCTTTACTTGGACTGAAAGCTGTATATCAAAGAGCTAAAGGGGTCACTTAGCAGCTTTTCTACATCAACCAAAGGAGACCTCCTAGGCCTAGGCCATACCAGCAGAGTATGCAAGGGTCATCCCATGCATATTACAACCCCAACCAAACCACAACTACACCTTCTTGGGGACCCCCTGCTCATCCTTCCTAGTCTACACCCCCTCCTTGGTCCTATGCATCTCAATATCATTCCCAGCCAGCTAGCCAGTCATTTCAACTTTATGCTCCGCCACAACCCCAATGGAATGCACCACTCCAAGGGTGGAGGCCCCAATACAACAATGCTCTAGCTCTACCTCCACCACCTACCCAACCACAACTCCTACACTCTACTCCACCCAAGCAACCTTAGATGCATACCCAACCAAATCTGAACCTGAACAATAGGTAGGCTCAACAAGTATACAGTGGAGAGACATCATATCCAACTTATGCCATAGAAATCTAAGAGATCAACCTAAGATCGGGAGAGTCCTCCCAGATAATCAACCTCCCCCTCCACATAGAGAGGTTGAAGAATAAAGAGAGGAAAGAAACCTTAAAGTAAATCTACCCTTTCCTGAGAGATTAGCCCAACCACTCCATCCTACCCCATAAGAAATTGAACTTCTAGGAGAATTGAAAAATCTATGTGTAAATATCCTCCTTCTCTAGGAAATTAATCATTTCCCCATTTACAATATGCTGATTAACGAGAAATGCTTCAATCATGTCAGAAGAATAAAATGAGATGCCCCTACCACTAATGTCATCAGGCAACTGTCCAACTTAATGCTGGGGCAGTTAATATGTCCAAAATATTTGGACCCTAGAAGCCCTGTACTAGATGTGCACATCAATGGCACCATCATCCCACACACTCTGATCGATGTTAGGGCTACCATTAGTGTGATGACCAAGGACACCATGATCAAGCTCAACCTCCAAGGGTCATTGAGGAAAACCACAACAGTTTTGCAATTTGCAGATCATTCCATATTCACCCCTGAGGGAATTGTGCAGGATGTGATGGTCTCCATTGACTCCTGGGAGTACCCTACAAATTTTCTAATTCTCCAACCTAGGGATAAACTTACTGGTTACCCTCTCATCGTTGGGAGGTCATGGCTGGCCACAGTCGATGCTTACATTAGCTTCATAGATGGTAATATTACCATCAAGAATGGGCATATGTCCAAATAGTTAGTCCTATACCCTCCTACTCAACCTTCTCTAGAGCATGATTTACCTTTATAGTTGGAGGAGGAGGAAGAAAATAAGGTTTATTATGCCCAACTTTATGCTTTGGAAGCAATCATAAGAGGAGGACAAAAAGATGAGGATGACTTAATTGAACACCTACTCCAAAGTCTAGCTCCTGGTTCGTTACCATTAAAAGAAGAAGTAAGGGAAACCCAAAACAATCATCCAATTGACTTGTGCTTGGCTGATTCAAACACACTCCGTCTCAAAACAATAGAATTTGGCCCAAACAAACTTTGAAAATTAATCCATATCTTTCTGCTCTCGAAGAGGAAAAGCTATGAAACATGTTGAGAGAAAACGTACAAGCCTTCGCTTGGAGTTACAAGGAAATGAAGGGAGCTCACCCCTCAATGTGTAGTCACCACATATACATCAAAGAATGTTGTAAGCCAGTCTGGAAACCACAAAGGAGGATGAATCTAGCTCTTAAAGACATAGTCAAAGAATAATTGCAAAAACTTCTAGATGCAGGATTCATTTACCCTATCTTCGATAGTGAGTGGGTCTCTCCTTTAGTGTTAGTTCCTAAGAAAAATGGTAAGTGGAGGATTTGTTTCGATTACAGGGAGTCGAAAAAAGCCACAAAGAAGGATCATTTTCCCCTACCCTTCATCGACCATGTGTTAGACTCCCAGGTAGGGAAAATGTTATTTTACTTCCTAAATGGATTGAGTGGGTACAACCAAATCCAAATCTACCCAGAAGACCAGGATAAGACCACATTCACCTATCCTTGGGGTACTTTTGCCTATAGAGTCCTTCCCTTTTGGCCTATGCAATGCTCTTGCCACTTTCGAGAAAGTAGCCTTGAGTATTTTCGCCAAATTAGTACATGATGCGATCAAAATTTATATGGATGATTTTGCACCTTATGGATGTGATTTTCAAGAAGCCCCGACTAACCTAGGCAAAGTATTGCACAAATGCATTGAAATGAACTTGTCTCTCAGTTTGGAAAAATGTGAATGCTTAATGACTGAAGGGGCTGTGCTAGGTCATTCAATATCTCATCAAGGACTGCAGGTAGACCCAAACAAAATAGTAATCATCTAAAGGGTCCCACCCCTGCAAAAGTAGAGAGATGTCAGGAGATTCTTAGGGTTAGTTAGATACTACCGAAGGTTCATAAGGACTTCAAAAAGTTGGCCTCTCCTTTATTTGGGTTGGTGGTCAAATATTCTGAGTTTATATGGTCAAAAAGTTGTCAAGAGGCCTTAGACATTCTAAAGGGTAAGTTAACCACTGCACCAATTTTCCGAGGCCCAAACTAGGCCCTCCCTTTCCATATTCATGTTGACACCTTGCACAAAGCCATAGGAGTAGCCTTAGGTTAGGAAGAGGAGAAACTGCCCTATTCCATCTATTTTATCAGTAAGAACTTGTTAAAGGATGAGCTAAATTATACAGTGACCGAAAAGGAACTCCTAGTTGTTGTGCATTCATTAGACAAATTTAGGCATTACATTATAGGCTATCAAACATTTGTGCATACTGACCATGCTACAATAAAATATTTAATGAAGAAAGCAGATGTGAATGCTCGAATTATAGGATGGTTTCTTTTATTACAACAGTTTGATCTAACCATTGTTGATAAGCCTGGTAAGGAAAATGTTGTTCCAGACTTTCTATCTAGGGTGAATCTACCTACAGGTGAAGAAGGAATGGTGGATGACCAGTTACTACATGAGCACTTGTTTTCTATTTCAGTTCTCTCTCCATGGTTTTATGATATAGAAAACTATTTGGTATCAACACAGTTCCCACCAAACTTGCCCTCCAAAGAAAAGAGCAAGATAGTCAGGAAAAGCACCCTCTTCACCTAGATTGGGGGCAATCTTTTCAAACTTGGCCTAGATAAAATCTTGAGAAGGTGTGTAAGGGAATAGGAAGTTTTTGACATCCTTCTGACTTGTCATGATGGGCCTTGTGGAGGTCACTTTGCCGCAAAGAGGACAACATTCAAAATGTTACAAGTGGGCTATTATTGGCCACTCTTCATCAGGATGTGAAAAGGTAAATTAGTCAGTGTGATCAGTGCCAAAGCATGCGAAAGCCTAATCTAAGAGATGAAATACCCCTATAGCCTCAAGTGACATTCCAAAAATTTGACAAGTGGGGCTTCAACCTCATTGGGCCTATCAACCCTCCTTCAAAGCAAAAACAATAAATTATTGTGTGCACTAATTCTTTGACTAAGTGGGCCAAAACCAAGGCAATTAAGGTAGCAACAGAAGAGAAGGTGGTCGAGCTCCTAAGGGAGAATGTATTCTACAAATTTGGGTACCCTAGAGAGCTAGTCATAGACCAACGTAGCCAATTTACCTCCAACATGATTGAAGAATTGCTCATCCATCACAAAATCAAGCATAGGACCTCCACTCCCTATCATCCACAAGCTAATGGGTAAGTGGGGGTGAGAAACAGGGCACTTGAGAGCATATTAAACAAGGTAGTGAGTAGCAGTAGGAAGGATTGGGTAGAGAGACTAGTTGAGGCCACCTGGGCCTATAATACAACATGGAAGACCACCATTAGATTTACACCCTATGAGCTAGTCTATGGGAAAAAGGCTTTGCTATCCATTGAGTTTGAATATAATACATTTAGGATAGAAACCCAACTATATTTGGATCTCAGTCATGCATAGAAAGAAACATTGTTCCAATTGAATGGCTTGGATGAATTCAGAATGCATACCCTCCTACATAGAGAGATAGTTTAGCTTCAGAGGAAGATCTCACATGATAAACATATTAAGGAGAACCAATTTCAATATGGAGATTGGGCATTGTTATATTATTCTAGGTATAAAGACTTCAAGGGAAAGCTAAGGACAATATGGCTCAGAACTTTCATGGTGGAGTATTGCCATGACAATGGTTTAGTGCAAATCATAACTATAGATGAAGAAGCCATCCCATTTCATATTAATGGACATCGATTGAAAATGAACAAGAGGCCTTTATCAAAGCAAGAGTTCATTAAAAATATCAACAAAATAGTGATGATGGTGGAGCAATTTTTCCATCTCATCCATCATCAGGTCACTGAAAAAAGAAGAAAAAAGAATAAGGACTCAGGTGAAAACCTCCACGAGGTGCCTAAGTCCCATATTTGGCTTGAAAACCTCGTGAGGTGGCCCAATGATGAAAAAAAGAGTAGAAAGAAGAATAAGAATATCCCTGGGTGAAAACCTTCTTTGAGGTGGCCAGGGCAAACATCTAGGGTGAAATCTTCTCTCAGGCAACCTAGTTGTTTTTCAAAAAGGGAGAGAGAGAGAGAGAAAAAGATATAATTGTTATTTGCAGGTGGGCAAAAATACAGTCAAGGAGAAAAAAGAGGATCCAATGGGGACCCTTCTTGACATGTATCCATCTCCTCCACTCCTTACGATGCATCCCTCCATCATTTATATTGTTTTTCCATTCCACTGCTTCAATTTATGTGAAGATTTTGTTTTCCACACGATCCCCTATATTCCTATAGGATCCCTTGAAAACATACAAGTTGATCCTGTAGGAATTACAATGGGCCAAAAAACCTATAGGAAGAAGTCCGAGGGCACATGGTAGGTTTTTTAGGTCCCTAAAATTCATCCTAGACATGATATAACCCTTCACCTCGTCCATTTTCATCATCCCGGCACTCACCATTAAAAACAAAAAGAGATAAGTTTCTGCTTGTTATGAAAAAACAAAGAAAAAGGAAAAACAAAGGAGAGTAAGAGAATTACCTAAATGTCCCTTGTTCCACACACACTCTTACTCCCTATGTCCATTCATTGCACCATCCTCACAACCCCAACCAACAACATGATTAAGGAATTCTAAAGAAGTAGCTACAAGATATCCTGTAGGAAATCCTGTAGCAACCTATGCAACAGAATGTCAATCATCAGCTACCGGTCTTCACTAGGATGATCCAAGAGCTCCATAGAAGCAACAACATCAGATCTTCAGTCACAGACACTTGCAGAAGCGAAGAAACCATCAGTAGACAACAAGAGGATGAAGAAGAATGACCATGCAACAAATAAATAATGCAGCACCTATGATCTTTGACAGCTGCAGCATGGCATCGAAACCACAGGTAAGTATCCCTCTCACTAACTCATATGCATCATTTGATCAAAAGTTGTAAGGGTTACGAGATATTTGTTTTATAAGTGAAAAGGTGGCCAATTAACTTGGCCACCTTCATTCAGTCATCACATGCAAGATCGGGTGTCCTCTCACACGTGGTGGCAGCCAACTCAAAGAGAGTGGAGGAGTAGAACAAGAAGTGGTTAACTACGAATATATGAGGTGGGAGCTGATTATGAAGACTGAAAGTGATGAGGTGGTAGTGGGGACTAATGGTCCAAAAATGGCAACGTACCTGCGCTGCCAGCACACCACCTCACCCTGAAACACCATAAAGGGAAATAAGACATCATTTGCATGCATTCATGAATTCCCTCACTCAAGTCACTCTCATAACTATGGCCACCCACTGAAAGCAAGGATCCATCGTTCTGCAAGAGAATTTCTACGCGAGCATGCACAGGAATTCCTACAAGAATAGTCTACAGGATACAGTCTATAGGAGCAGTCTACAAGATACGCAGAGAACATTTCAAGAGGGCATATCACGGGAATTGTCCACTGCCACTATTCTAAGGAGGTAGGATCTAAAAATTCATCCCCATTTACAAGAACATGAATTAGAAATTCTCTAAATCTGGTGAATTTTGCAACTATGGGAGGTGAATTACATACACAGTAAACTCTGTTTTCCTCCTAAATTTAAAAAATTTGTGTCAACCCTCTCATTTTCTCCTCAAGCCTCACAAGAAAGATGATAGGAGGGTTTAATAGGAGAGAACCCAAAAACAATGTGAGGATACAAAAACACCCCCAAGTGGTTGAAATCTTCACAAGACATCACTGGATGGGGTTTTTCAAAAAATTCACAGGGTATGATGATGAGGTGGCTCAAGAATTTGCTCATTCCCTCACTCCACACAACAGAATCCATGCCATTGCCATAGTGAGAGTGCTCACTATAGATCTCACCATAGAGCTCATCAATAGGGTTAGCAAACTTCCCCTAGGAATTCCATGGAGAAAAGAAGACAAAGCAGAGAGTCAAGTGGCAAAAGGGAAATTCTTTTTATAAGGTGAAGAACCCATAGAGGATAAAAATGGAGTAAGGAGGGATAGTCTACCATACCCATGGAGGGAGGTAGGCTACCAACTCATCAGATATATCTCATGTGAGGGTATATAAAGTGTTCTTTATGGCTACCATTTTAGGATCCTTGAAGAATTAAGATTTGGGGTAGAAACTCCAGTTCACCAAAGACTCAGCATACCGTATTTCTTAATGCAATCACTCATAGAATCCAGCAAAAAAGTAAAGGAAGGGAATTGCCAACAATTAACTCACCATGGGTTGATCAAGACCCTGATTTAGGATGCCCTCCAAAATCTCAAAATCCTTATAACATGGTCAATCTTCAAAGACTTGCCAGCAGAGGATGACATCAAAACCGTCACTTACGATGTTAGTCCTTTTGTCAATGAGGAGGAGGCAAAACAAGAAGAAGGAGATATAGAGCTAGATAAGGATGAGATGGATGAAGAAGAAACTGCTAAAGAGGAACATGATGAAGCAGAAGAAGAATAATAAGAGGAAGAAGAAAGGGATACTTATGATGAAACAAAGGGGGAAACTAAGGAAGAGACTGATAGAGATGAGGAAGAACAACAAGATGAAGAAGATGGGAAAAACAGAGGGGAAGAAGGCATTGAAACAGAAAGGGAAGAACACAAGGAGGTGTCACCTAGAGTGTCTCCAGAGGCCCCTAAGAGGGAGGAAGTAGCTGCCCTCCCTTCTCTCAGCACCTTAATCAAGAAAAAGGCGAAAAGAAGGAGGCATGCCCCACTATATTTCAGAACAAGAAGGAGCATAGCAATCAAACAGGGGAAGCCACAAATATCAATAAAAAATCCTATTGAGATTGAAGATTCCCCTACAATGAGAGACAAAACGCCTTCCCCTAAGTCACAAATCACCTATGTAAGAAGGCCTAGTACCAAATTAACTTCATTAGAGGGTAAGGACATCCTACAGGATCCACAACAAAACCTATAGGAGGTAAAAACAGTGCTACAAGATACTCTGCAAAAACTATAGGAAGCACAAAAATTGGAAATCAAGGTAGGGGAGAAGCAAGAAACAAAATAAGAAAACCTTGAAACAAAGGAACTAAGCCCCCAACCTAGCCTAGAGTCCTACTACTGGTTTATTCGAGGAGGCAGGGTGATACCTCAAAACTTTTCCATCCCATTGTTTTCCGAACTGGAGAAGGAGAGAGCTAGAACCCACTGGTGGATGTAAATCGCTAAGTAAAAAGGGGTCGAAGACATTGGGAACATGGAAGAGAAGCTCAAAGAAATGGGAAAAGAGCTAAGTGGCTTAAGGGACAAAGAAGTAATAATGAAAGATCAACTTGAGAGGGAAAATGCATGGCTTAGGGGAAAACTACAGGAAAGGGAGAACCAACTAGCATGTATGGCCAGCCTCTCCTTGGAGGCCATCCAATGTAGGATGCTAGCTAAATCCTATTCTCTTTACCTCAAAGAACAATGGCTGCAGTTTTAGATTAAAACACTAGCACAAAGGGGCACCATGCCATTTCAGGACTACAGGCAGTTTATTGATCTTTGTGATCTTGGTACACTAGAGTAGAGAACCAAAATGGTTGATTTTTAATTGCACAACATGGCCCTCATAGACATGAATGTTTGGGATCCTAATGCAAAGATAGGAGATCTACAATTAATGGCTTTGGCATCATGGATGAACCATGAGGAGTCAAGGGCTGCAGAGATGAAAATAATATTTGCTAGAGAGAAAAATGAACCTCTTTTCATCAGAGCTAAACAATCAAATCCCATGGCCCTAATCAACACCCATAATCTGATTGCAAATGATCCTCAACTAGAACCTAGATATATTGCTACCCAAGAGCAAACAATTTCACATTTCGAGGACATGTTTGGGCTTCTAAGAGATGATAATATACATGTCTGCCTAAGGAGATAGAACACACTGCCACACAACTTGAAGATTAGAGAATATCACTCCCCTCAAAGGTTGAGAGGGGTACTCAACAGGACACCTATGTATAAGCAATCAATGCAAAGGTTGAAGGTCAATTGGATAAGCCTAAAACTCAGTCCACCTCTACTCCTAGGGATGCTAGAAGGGAGAAAACAAGAAGAGGATAAAAGGTAGTGGGAAGAAGTAGAAAAGAAAGAAGGCTTCCATGAACAAGAATAAGAGACCACAGTAGAGGCATGGGATGTCAAAGAGGCTACTAGAGCCATGAAGGACATGGAAATTGACTAAGTTGCTTAGAGGATGAGCAACACTTTCAGTAGGGGGTGATGATGAGCCTCATCATTGGGTAATTATATTGGCCTTAATTCACCTCCTAGCTTAGTCAAACCAACTATTCTCACAACCTATTACATACTTTTGATTATATTTTGTTTATGCGATGAGTTAGAGTTGGATATTTTTCTTTGTGGTCTAATGTGCATTTAATGCAGGATTAAAGGATAAAAGCAAGGAATTTTGGTAAAGACCTTGGTCAAAGCTTGAATGGGACAAGGGAGAGGAATTATAGGAGGTAAATCCTCCTCATTTACTACCCCTCCATTTGAATATTCCTCCATTAGCTCAAGTGCAAATAGCCAAATCATGAGGACTAAAAGGCAGCCGAGCAAGTAAAAGAGAAAGCACCAATTTATCTTGATTTTGGGAGCGAAGCCTCCCTAATTTTAAGGATGTCATTGGAGACATCAGATGTATAAGTATAGAGGCCTAGGACCTTAGTACAATTCACATTTTTAATTGTAAATCTCTACTCTATTTTCGAGCTACAAGACTTGTGACAGTTTTTGATGTAATCCATTGTTTTGATAATAAGAATGAGTTTTGTTTTGAGCCAGCACTGATTAACTTAGAGGGTTGAAGCTCTTGTGTTAGGGTCCAACCCTAGCAGCCAAGGCTCCTCTTTATTGTACATGTATGCTAGCATACCTTCATAGTTTAATTGGTCATTTTCCTAAGTAGCTGCATTTCCATTACAACAGTGTAGAGTAGATTGGTTATGTTTTAGTTTACTTCCATTTGTGCCTTCTTTCAATTAAGAGGTTAGCAAGGAGAAAAATATCACCATAAGGTTGTCAATAGGTGTCTCAGTCTCACCTCCTCCCTCTGGGACCATGACTTGAGGAAGAGACCCTTGAGCAACCCCAAAAACACAGATTTGTATTTCTTGCATGAGATTTGGAGTTTTTTTCCATGATTCAGTATTTGGTTCATTTTATTGTCATCTTTTTCCATTACTCTATTTTTTCAATAAGATCTCATTCATTCTTTCATTTCCTTCAGCACTTTCTTCATGCATAATATGGACAATTCACTCATGCTTTTCTAGTTTATGAAAATGTATCTTGTTGCATAGTTCTTCGAAGACACACATGTTTTAAGCACTACAGGTACTTTGGGAGGAGGTCTATACCTTATCACTAGCATCCATCCTCCACCTCATTCACCTTAACCATCTCTTGTTCCACTATCACCCTCACTAGTTTTTTTTGTCCCTTTTCGTTGAAATTCCCCTAGACACATTGAGTGAATCTAGCCATCGCTTCTCTTGGATATTGAATCCGAGTGTTCCTAGACCTTCTAACACCCTGTCCCGCTCATCACACACCTTTTGCAAGCTTCCGAACACCTCCAACACCTCTCAATTAGCTCCCTATAGGTTTCTAGTACATCCTATAGGTTTTTCTGAAACAACCTGTTTTGAGGCTGAATTGATGGGGAACCTCTAGGAAGTCACAAAAAGCCTCCTAGGACCCTTCCACACCATCCAAAAAATCCATAAAACTTCTAGCCATCCTCAACCACCTTCCATCCACCTGTCACATCCACAAGAAAAATTAAATTGGGTGCCTAATTTTACCAAAGAAAACAGAAAAACTGAAAACAGATTTAGTTTAGTTTTCTTGCTACACATTAGGATGATTTAATGCTCTTTGCTTCTGTAAATTATATAGCAGCATTAGGTTAGTTTTGATTTAGCAATTCTTATTAGCATAGCTGTTCAAATGGTTAATTAGGATGTGGTGTGATTTAGCATTACATGTTGTTATCCTCATTACTTCAATAGAGTAGCTCTCTTAGAGTAGATTTGCTCTTCTTCCATCCAAGAATCAAGCTTCTTCTGACTCTATAGAAGTCTGGCTTGGAACCCTTAGGGTCTCTCACCAGATGAATAGTGACAACAGACAGGACCTTCAATTTTACTGGTGCATATAGCACTGTCACCTCCAAGTTTGTATGAACCCCGGGTTGATAAGTAAAGTTGGTAGCCCAGGAGTTGTAACATCCTTGCCACAATACTAGCGCTCTTTAGATTACCTGAGATAAGGGATGCCAGGGAAATACGAAGGTGAGTCACTACAAATAAGTGGGTGACTGAATTGCTGAGGAGTTTGAGTAGTAGAGAAGGGCAGATCGACAATGGATTTGTTTTTGTGATTAGTATTACCAAATGGAATCAACTGCACGTTGGGAGTGTGCCCTAGACCAATGAGATGACAATTGTTCACTGAGAGGACAAGTGGCATAGGATTATAACGCTAGAAAATGGATGAAAATCTGACCCTAAAGTGGATTCTGCACTTCATGGGAACGAGGTGAATCCTACTATTAATTTTGAGGGTGGAGGTGTAAGCCTCTAGATTCCCTTTTTGATTGATACATGCATCCTATCCTTTTATCTGTTGGTTTAGTAAATGTGCATATTTGTATACATGGTATTATAAATACCATAATGAGTTGTGTCATAAAGCTCCATTAAACTCTATGATTGTCATGTTTCAGCACTAGCCATTGTAAATACTACAACGAGATGTGTTATAAAGCTCCATGGCTCGTATGTCGTGACTACAGTAGCCTAGTTGGTTGTGGGTGTTTTCGAACACTGGGGCATGTGTTCCCCCAAGGGGAAGGTTTCTGTAATATCCTTGGTTAAAAATACATGTAAAAATATATAAGACCACGGTCATGGGACATATATTCCAAGTTTAATGGTGGGAAAAAAATTGTATTGGGTGTCACTGTTGTTTATTATGGATAAGGAAATTGGCAAAGGAAATGTCAAAATATTTTGAATGTTAAAATGGCATCTTTTAGCACATTTATTTATGAAACTATTGGAAATTAATAGAAGAGGTCATAGGTTGCATGTGAGGAGGAAAACAAAGGAAAATAATGGAAATTGAAGAAAATAGAGGCCTGATTGAGAAAAAGGATTTTGAGGATCAATTTTCAAGCTCTTTATTGTTGAGGTTTGCATTGGATTAGTAAAGGTAAATGAGGTAAAGAGGAAGAAAATATCAAGCAAGGAAGAGTAGGATTGAGCAGCTACAACAAGGTTATTCATAGGTATCGATTTGCATGTATGTTTTCCTTGCTAGATTTGGAATGCATGGTATTCCATGTGGTTCTTTGCTATTATGGAATGGGTTTTGCTAGTTGTGATAGTGTTTTTAGTGTATCCATGCCATTTCTAGATAACCATGATGTGAAGGGGTTCTCATGTATTGGTTGAGCTAGATTGTTGGATGGATTTGAAGCTGAGTGAGGTGGATCTATGAAAGAAATAACACATGGCCTAGTGATCCCTGAGTTGGACTGTGGATTGTGGTAAAACTCCATCCTAGCGACCCTTAAACTGAATTGTGGCTTGTGGTAAAGGCAAGTATCGTGTGCCTCGATGGGCCTAGGAATCCTCGACTGGTTAATAGCCATATATACAGTAAATCCTAGAGGTTGGTGCTCTCCATCAGGCCTAGTAATTTTGGGATGCGATGTATGTTAAAGAATGGAGAGTGGAGTATCGGTTAGGGCCTAGTGGTCTGGGATGGATTGTGGTAAATCCTAGAGACTGGTGTCTCAGTTATGTCCTAATGATCCCTGGATAAGACAGTTCATTATGTTAAATCCTAGAGACTAGGAGACAAGACAATTCCTCATCATGTAGGTGGAGAAATCTGTTGGCATCCATGCTTGTTTTGGCCTAGTGATCTAGTGGACATCATGGTGAAGCCTGTTGTTACATGTTTATTTTTTTGGCTTGGTGATCCAGTGTGGATTGTGGTAAAGCTTATTTTCTATTGATGAGGGTGAGGTGGTGTAGCCTCAAGATTCCCTGGTTGGTTGTTTTGGTTTGAGTCCCAAATTCATGCTTGGATTATGGCACGAGGGTCATTGGCTTAAGAGATATTTGGTTTAGCCAATCTATGGCCTAGTGGGACGCAGTACTCTTGTAATGGCTTGGATTTTGCTTTCATTAATAAGAGGTTCTTTCCTTGGTATCTTATGTGTAAATGTACTTGTTTATATGTGGATTCTAAGGTTGATGATCCTTGGTATTTCTATTATTATTATGTTGGTTATTAATATGTATTATGACAGTAATGATGTATGGCTCTCCTCATGTTTTGATTTCTGAGTGGACAGAAAATGTATCTATGACCTAATAGATGATAATGTAGCTAATGATATAAGGGAACAATGCTTCTCAGTGATTCTCAGATAAGTATGAGACCCTTATTCTCATATTTCTCATTTAAACCTGTAGATTACATATTTGTGACCTGTTTGACGAAAAGCCTATCGTGGCTAGTAGGGGTCTAGTGTAGTCCTTGTTGATGTTTTTGCAAATGTATCTTTTTTCTGCTGTGAAATTTCATTTCTGAAGGTCTCATTAGGTTTTAGGGAGTGAGCCAAGCTCTGGGCCTAAAAAATTTGCACAAATCTTGGAGTCGTAGGCATAGGTCTAAGGACAAAAGTCCCAATATGCATGCATACCTATGCTGTGGGAGCATCTGTAACCTCCCACAAGCATCATTGTCCATATAAAGGGAGTGCCCAGGGGTTTAATGGTCTAAATACTAAGTGGGACCCACGGGTTAGTTACCTGAATGGTTGAGATGGCTCCTCATAATTTTGTTGCTGATCTGGAAGGTCTGCGTGGTGTGCTTCCGTCAATTCCACTTCCTTAAGGTGACTTAGCAGGTTGAATCCCATTATAGTGGCATCTCGTCACATATTTACCTTGATTGACCAGTTAGCTTCATAGATGTGGGATGAGAGTGTTAGAGAGCGGTATCAGAGAGGGTTTCACTCTCTTTGGGTCATATTTGATACCACAGAGTGGTATAAGACCATGGTTCACCCCTTTGACTCAATGGGTTGTGTGTTGGTCATGCATTCATGTTGGTCGTATATGTGTTCCTTATGTTTGTAGTCCATGCAGTTTTTTCATTTTCATGGTGTTGATCATGGTTGTAGTGATGTTGCCATGTGAAGGTTGATGGTGTTGTTTTGGGATGTGTCGTCATGAGTGTATGGTTGTATATGCATTTGTGCTGTATGTCAGTGTCTATATGATGTTATGAATGCATTGTCATGGTTATGGTTATGCATGTATGGTAGGTCAAACATGCACTGTGAGGTGATTGTATTCAATTAGGCAATCATCAGATGCTATTAGTATGTTATGATGGTAATTTGTTGAATGTGGTAAAGTACGAAATATAGACTATCAAAGTGTAGTTGTAGCATTGGATCTTGAGGCAAAAGCATGTGGTCGTAAAATTTTGAATGTTGGGCATGTAGGTATGTAGGTTAAGGGTTGTTATATGCATTATGGTTATGTGTATGCCTTTCATTCTATTAAGGTTATGGTTACATACATGATAGATGCTATTTGATTAGTGTAGTCATATGCACATGTGTCGGATTGTCATGAATGATAGTAACCTGTGGTTGTATGCATTTTTTTTGTTGTTTTATGTTAGATAACTTGATTATTATGTTATATGCTATGGATGAGTATGTTATAGGTTAACTTGTTGTTGTTCTATAATAGTAAGCTTGATTATTAGGTTATATGTTGTTGGTGAGAATAATATATAACTTATTGTTGTTATATGTTAGCTAACTTGATGATTAGGATTATAGCATTAATATATTGATGCTATATGTATCATGCTAAAATTTGATTGGTCTATGCATATGGTTAGGGTTATAGCATTCAGGTATTATTTAATATTTTTTCGATATTGTGTTGTACTAATCGAGACTGACTTTTCATATGTGATTGTTATACATGAATGATAATTATTTATGAGTTTATAATGTGAAGATGGTAACTAGTGACTATTATGGATACCATGGCTTTATTTATGTTTGAGTTGACCTGTCATGAAGTTATATCACACTAATTTGGATTGCTTGTGCAGAAAAAATAGTCTCCCCTGAGATACATTAAAATATGAGTTGGCTTATGTCATATATTTGGTGTTTCAGTGTTTGGTATCTATTATGTCATCTAGTTGATTTATTTAACATGATATGTTTATACGTTGGTTGAAGTTTTGATGAATTTCATAATATGTGTATTTGTTCAAATGATCTTGTTTTAAGATGACTGTACTAACACATATGTGTTGACACAAATGATATATACTTGAGTGTAAGTAGGTGACAGTTGTAGCATTATGTTTGATGACACTGAGTTGACTATGGATTATGACATGATTGTTATTCTTGGTAAAGGTTGATTTAAAATTAATAGATATTTTTCCTTGATCCTTGGAACATGTGGTTGACATGTGTGAGCAGTTGCATGGAAACATGCTTGGCACAACAAGGTAAGGTAATTGATGTAATGTTATGTTCACTTATGCATTGACAATTATGTGTTTATGGTAGTGTGATGGAGAGAGTTGTATGGCAGGAGAGGTTTCTATGAAATATTGAAGAAGGCTTGGGTTGAGCTCTCCTTGGGAACCATGGGATTTGTTCATGGTGTTTGTTGCTAGTCTCGTACTTTTTGTATTTTGTGATTTGTTGGGCTTGATTTACAATTTTGTTATGTCTAGTGCAAGGCCTTTCCACTTTGTTTGTGGTGTCGTATTGTTATTGGTTTTCATGGTTTGCTTCTTGTTTGTTTCTTTTTCTTTCCTTTTATGTTTTGAGATTATTGGCAATTGGTTGGGAAAAGAGGAAAGTTAGTGGAGCTTGGGGAGAGCTAAAGGAAATCGAGTAGACAATGTAAGAGTCATATGAAGTGGGTGCATGAGTAAAGTGTAGTTCAAGGAAAGAATATGACATCCAGTAGGACTAGTTTGGTCCGTTGGGATAACGGACAGTGGCAAGCTAGTCATGAGGAAGGTAACAAGAAAGGTAAAGTAAATCGGTTTAAGGTAACAGATGCCTTGGCTATCTCGGGAAATGTTGATCTCAATATTGTGCATGTTCTCCATGAATAAAGGAAGTTCTCTTAACCTTGCCTTATGATATCTAGTAATTAAATTTTGATCATGATTTCTTTATGTTAATGTTTATATGCATATATGTATGTATGTATGTTGTTATCTTAGAGGGTCACTAAGGATCATGATTATTTTATGTTGATGTTTATATGTATACATGTATGTATGTATGTCATTGTTTGATAAGGTCTCCAACGATCATTCTTCTGGAGGAATGATTTCTTATTCAAGTGAAGGGCATGAAGAGGTTCCTAGTCTTACGAGGAATCAATTGGGAAGAGTAGTGGTGACAAATCTATGAGCTGAGTATCATGTGGATATGAACTGATATTATGTTATTATAATATTTTTATGTCATGGACAGGCTAGGTCGAGGGATACAACAATGAATGGCAATATGGTCTAGAACATGCAAGGGAAAACATGGATAAGACACTAGAAGCAAGGATGCTTGGGAGAGACAGCGTGGTTTTGGATGTCTAGTACTATTGTTGTTCATATGTTGTATATATTTCATATGTGATGTTGTGCACATGAATTGTTGTGTATATATAGTGTGTGCACATGTTGTTTCTGCAATGTTATGTACAGGGTGGTACATCTAGTGTTGTGTAAAAATTGCAGACGTAGTGCTAGGTATAGATGGTGTTATGTGCATGTTGGATATGTGGTGCTATGTACATGTTGGATATGTGGTGCTATGTACATATTGTACTGTGCGCATGACAGATATGCGGTGTTGTGTTCTTATGGTTCTATGTGCATGTTGGATATGTAGTGTTATGTACATATGGAGGTATGTACATGTTGTATATGCAGTGCTATGTACATATGGTATTGTGTCCATGTTTTTCATGTTGTGCCATATACATATGGTGTTGTGTGAATGATTATACATGTGGTTTTGTGTGCATGTGGTGTTGTGTACATGTTGTAGGTGTGGTCTTGTGTGTAGGTGGTGGTGCGTACATGTCGTGCATGTGGTGCCGTGTACATGTGGTGTTGTGTACATATCGTGCATGTGATATTATGTACAAGCTGTACAAGTGGTGTGGTGTACATGTGGCACTATGTATGTGTTGTGCGAGTGTTTTCATGTACATGTGATGTTGTCCACATGTGGTGAAGTTGATGCTATGTACAAGTGGTAATGTGTACATATGGTACTGATGTACATGTGGTATCATATTATAGGCATGCAATACTGTAGTCATGGTATCATGACATGTGTATTCCTCATGTTGTACTCTATGTACTTATAGGTGTTGTGTCATACACCGGGCATAGGTGTATGTATGTATTGTGTTGTGTCTACACCAGGTGTAGCTGTATGTATGTTTTTTATTATACGGTAGGGGTAGGTGTACAAGTTGTATGTTTGGTGTAGATTCATGTATTTCATGGTGTTGTATGTCATGTGTGGTTCTATGTGAGTGATGCACATTATGTGTATGTGCACATGGTTTAGAAGAAAGAACTGGGTGTCTGTCAGGTGTGGCACTTGATCCGGAGTGTGTATGAATTAAGGACAAAGGTAGTAGAAAATGATAAGTAACAATTATTTATTTCAGTTTTATTATGCATGTGATTTATGATTTTGGTCTATGATGATTACATGTGATCTATGATTTTGGTTTATGATGGTTACATATGATTTATGATTTTTATCTATGATGGTTGTGTTCTAAGCTAACTGGATGTGATATGTTTATACATAATGATTTGATCAAATGTGCTAGTTTGACTTGTGCTGACACAGAGTAAATAGGATTGCACGGTTACCTTATTGACAAGCTATGGATGAGGTATAATGTGAAATTATTTCAATTTTTTTGAAAATATAATGCAAGCTATGTCCTTTCTACATGAAATCATGGGAAATTCCAAGTTATGTGGTTGAAACTGACAACAAGTGTTAGTAGGAGCAACAAAAGGAAATTGAACATGTACCAGTATGCTCGTAAAACACTTCAGGAGAAGGGCCATTATGGGACACTAGTACCCAATAATTTCCATTGATATCCATGATAATGTTACAACTGGTATGATGGTTTTGAGATAGATATATGACATGGTTTTTTGGTCTTTCTATGTGAGTAAGACTTACCATGGGAAGGATTGCCCGAAATGGGGGATATCAGGGAACTTTGAAGGTGAGTGACTGAGTGAAAGTGGGTGACTGGATTTCCTGAGGGATTGTGTAGTAGAGAGAGGAAGGTTTGGGATGGATTTGTTTTGGTCATTATAGTTCCTAGATGGAATCAAATGCACATTGCGAGTGTGAATTGGAATAATGAGTTAGTGACTATTCACTAAGAGGACAAGTGGTGCAGTATTGTAGAAGTATACATTGGATGGATATTTGACCTTGTAGTGTATTCTCAACTTCCTAGGAAGGAGGTGAATCATGGTATTACTTTTGAGGGTGGAGATGGAATCCTATGGATTCCCTTGTTAATTGATACAGGAATCATATCCTTTTGTTTTTTGGTTTAGCGAATGTGGATATGTGTATATGTGGTTATTGTAATCCCATAATGAGTTGTGTTATAAATCTCCAGTAAAATATATGATCGTCATGTTTCAGTAATGGCCATTGTAAATAGTACAAAGAGCTATGTTATAAAGATCCATGGTGATGGGTCTCCAAACCGAACATAAATTAATGCCCATCTAACCTTTCTTAGGAAAATGAAGGCTATATTAATCCTCTACTTCTACACTTATTATTTTTTTTTTTAGCTTTAATATGTTCATTAGGAAGGTTTAAGGATAATTGCACATTTGTGCCTAATATTATTTATTTTTGTAGAATATTGTGAGAATATTAGGCAGATTATGGAGATCTGGAGGAGGAGATAAATTATGGATTGGCTCCCTACTATAGGATGATCAATATTGGATAATAAATCAACAAGATATTCTAAAATTATTTCACAAATTCTGGAGCTCCAATGATTGAGAAAATCTAGGATGTGTTCCCTATCATTTAATACATATTCTTAGTGTTGTGAACCAAATCCACTATTTGAGGTTTTTTGGAGGGAGAATGTTCCTCGTTTCACGGAGAATGCTTCCTAATCATTTTGTAAGTAAAAAATTGAATTTACCTATAGGGGTTGATTTTTATTAGTCTTCTTGTGGAGAGAACTTGTATTTTTGCAACTCCACTTTCATTTCTCGCAGAGTTGTAATTGTATTGATGGAAACAATGAAGATTGGTGCCATGATCAACTTCTAAATATTGGTATCCTTCATAGGAATTTGATTTTCCTTGGGCTTATCCATCCGAAGAGCCTCATAGCCCTTTTGTATCATTTACTTTTCTTCCTTTCACTTCTTATTCACATGCATCTCTTGTTCTTGTCTTTTTCTATTTCTGCATTTAGTATTGATGATTTCTTGTTTTAGGATTGAGTTAAATGGTTGAAGTAAGTTCTTTTGCATGATAAAAATCATGATTTCATCATTTGAAAATATTTGGAAGTTCATAGTAATCATTGAGCTACTTGGATTAGTTTGCTTATTCTAATATCTAAATTTCTGGAAGTCCCTTGTGGCAAATAATAATGAATTTCTGCTATTTTTTAGAACATTCTATCAAACATAAATTGAGTTGATTCAACTTGAGTTAGATAACAAATATATATATAGTTAATAAAAAAATTTACCCATTTCATTCGCACTTGATTAGGTTAGGCATCTGATAGATTAACTGGCTCACTAGTTCTCGAATTTCTAGATTTTAGACTAGTAATTATCTTCTATTTTTTAGCATGTGTTGACAGGCGTATTTTTGAGTGATTACACTTGGAATGGAGATATAAGACATACTATTCAATAACAAAAATTTTCCCATCCAATTTGGATTTGATTTTCTTGGTCATTAGGTGAATTATATCTTCCTATAGCAAACTTGTTTCTTGTAGTAGATTCCTGTAGCACTCTTCCAACATGTATATACTTGCCCAAAGTTTCTCAAAAAGGTTAGTTTTTGTCCCTTAGGGTTGAATCATGACTCCTAGGCTCTAAATAAATGGTTTGTGATTAATAAACACCACTTAGGACTTGCCTTTTTACCCATGCAAAACATCTTAGCGAATTGGGTTAATGAACACATTTATGAATTGGATAATAAAATAATGGTGTTCTTAGTTGCCACATCCAATGAAATCTATTAATGGATATAAAATATTTGAAATGTAATGATTGATATTTAGTTAATGATATTTGATTTATGCAATTAGAATATTTTTTCCTTCCTTGTATTTTCTTTCTTGTGATAGGTTAAGGTTTCAATTTTGAGCAGTTTCATTTCTACAACTAGTTAGGATTGATTTCATTATGTGCATTCGATTACATCATGACAACAAAGGAAGGATACATTGTATGTTGCACATATAATTCTAATACATCTTAAGTTTGTATGAAACCTGGGTTGATAATTAAAGTTGTTAGCCTTGGGAGTTGCAACATTCTTGTTGCAATACTGAGGCTCATCACTTTTTGGTGTCGTTGTTAGGGAGGTGTCAAAGTATGCATTGTTTTCTTCCCTAGCTGATTCATTTACTTTTACTTTGTGTGAAAATAAAAAAATTACACTAAGCATATTTCATTTCAAGAACATAAAATTCCATTGCATTAGCATTATTATTCAAAAAACAAATCTCCAACACCAACCCCCCAATTTCATCGTGTGGTGCAGTAAGTGCTACATCGCCATTCTTTTTTGCAGGTAGGAGAATAAGAGGTGATGGAGAAGGTAGAAGAAATGGAAGGAGATGATGACAATGAATAAGATCCTCTTGGATATCCCATTCAAGATATTGGTGTTAGTGTGCACATGAAGAACATCCCTCCATCCTTTCTTCCAAACTTTCATCTTCTGAGGTAAGAGGATCCGGAAACTTTCTCTTTGAATTTGAAAATGTTTGTGGATCTTATGGCTACTTATTAAACACTCAACAATTGAGATTGTTTCTGGAAACATTGAAGGATAGAGCTCTTAAATGGTTCATGAATTTAGGGACTAATTCAATAAGAGATATTTCTATAAAAATATAAATATCATGATATTAAAGAAGAAATATTTAGAATGAATCAAACATAAGATGAGATCCTTGAGGATCTAATAGATAGGTTCATGTATAACGTTAAGAGAGAAAAGCCACATCATTTAGGATCCAATACACTAAAAACCCTCTTACTTAGAACAACTAAGGATGAATGGATTGATCTCCTTGATCTCGTGAGTAGAGGTGATGTATACCGCTTATAATTTAAATAAATATGTGAAACATGCAACACATATCAAGAGGAAGGGAAAGAGTAAGTTAATTAACCAATATCATTAAGTCAAGCTAAACTTGGAAATTTGCTTGATAATTTTAAAACATAAATTCTTAGCATCTAAGTGAACAAGTAGAAATGTCAAGAATACAAAATGAGCAAAAAAAAGGATGTTGATATTTGTGTTATCCATGTAAAATCACATGATGTTAAATATTTCCCCTCATTACCAAGGATGAATGAGTTTTACCAAGAGGACAATACAACATGTCAATTGCCAATGCAACTATGTTATGTAGCTCCAAGAGGACCATGACAGCTTATTCAACTTTATATGATGCAAGATCCTAATTTGCAATTTCAAGCTTATGCACATCCATCTAGAAGTAATTGGAACACACCCTTTCCTTGACAACATTGGCCATATCAACCCCAAAACCAATCATGGCAACAAGGCTGGAAAGGAACTTATGAAAGCCATCCATAATGTCTTGAATATTTTCCTTAATGTCATCCATACCCAAATCCATTCTATCCCTACCATTCACCTCCACCAAAACCACAACACCAACCACATCCATCTCAAAGATTCATTCCCACTCAACTACCTGTACCACCATTTCCAAACCCACAAAAGGAATTAGCTCAACCCACTTACAATGTTGAGGCACAACACTTCCAAACTTCTCCTCTTGATCTCAATGGTATTCATCTTAGCTGAAGAAGAGAATTGCAAGAAAGAGATTCTCTTGATGTCATTTAATGAAAACATTCATAAAAAGAATATTGAAATGGAGAACAAAAGAATCATGGGCTGAACTTGATGAAGAGCAGACATCAAAATCAGAGATTAAGAAAGTTCGCTCATGTTTACCATCAGATCTTCCATGTGTTCAAGAGAATAATCAACAAAAAGAAGCATATTTTAACTTCATGGAAGAAGAAGACATCCAAGATTATCTAAACGGGCAAGTGGATTAGGGGCATCAAAACTATATTGAAATATGGTTCGAGACAATTAGTAATTTGCAGCGACATACTCTTCTTTGACAAATCCTGATCTCATCTCAATCAAAGCATTTGGTCTCTGAAATTTAGGTACATGTCAAAAAATATATTTCAAGCCTACACATTAGTTTATATGTCATCTTGATGTGCACATGGCTCCATTGGAAGTATTCTTATACTTGAAAGCGATTTTGTTTTTCAAGTAGAGTAGGACAGAAAAGAAAAAAATGGAAAATAAGAGAAAAAGATAAAATCTTAGGTGAAAATTTTCTTTGAGGTGCCTAAGATTGGCTCATTGATTGAAAACCTCCATGAGGTATTCAATGGGTTGGGAAAAAAGAGAAAAAGGATAAAAAGAAAAGATCCTAGGTGAAAACCTCTTTTGAGACACCTAGAGAGACCTACTAGTTGAAAACCTCATTGAGGCAGCTAGTAGGCCTTGAAGTAAAAAAAAAGGGAAAAAAATAATAAAAAATCTTTGCTCCATGTATCTCTCTCTAATGAATGTAGGTGCTCTCCAACCTTTGCAAGCAACAAAAATAAGTTAGCCACCAAAAGAAAAGTTGATCAAAATCCTAGTCAATGGATGTCAAAATTGGACTTTCTCCTCCTTTTCTCAGATTCGACAGAAGGACCAAGGACGTGTCAATCCATCACCCTCGTCTATTTGCACCATCCACTCATCATACCTAAGATTTTATCACACATTTTTCTTGTTGCCTTAAAATGCTATAGGAAGACTCTATGTTTTTATAGTAAGTAAAAATACATAGAGCATAAAATTATTTTTTGGCATATATTGAAAATAGTGTATCCTTTTTCCAAGATGTTTCAAGGGGAGATGCATATGGATGATAGAAACATGCCCAAGTAATTTCAACAAATTTCAGTGCACACTTTTCATGAAATTGACGTCCATAATCTATAGCCAGTTTTTACATTTTATGATATTCGTACATCCATTTGCCAAGGTGTTTCATGGGAAGATGCATATGGATGATGGTAACATGTCCAAGCAATTTTAGAAAATTCCAGTGCACAACTTTTGAGAAATCAACCCCCATCACCTACAACCATCTTTTATTTTTCTCACGATTCGTGCATCCATTAGCCAAGATTTTTTTATGGGGAGGTGCATAACGATGATATAAACATGCTAAAAAATTGTGGGTTAATCCAATATACAATTTGGGAGATATGGGAAAAACAACTATGCTATAGGTTTGCTATAGGATGTTGCTACATGATTCCCTGTACTACTACAGGATGTCCCAAATTGATACTCGAAGTTGGTTGAGGGGTTTTGGAGGAAAATAATGGTGAGATGAAGTGTTGGAAGGGTGTATGACAATTTTAAAAAGTGTGCGGAAGGTGGACTTCAAGCATGGCCAAGCCTAGAACTCCAAGAAGGTAAGATTTGGCTAAGACAGCTTGCTCATGGTAACTAGAAGATAAAGGTTTACAATGTGGGCTGGCATCCATCAACTCCGATGATAGAAAATTGAATGCCAAAAAGAGGTATGCACACAAAAAAGATTACATTAGCTAGAAAAAACACCATGATATCAAGACCTATGCATTAGAAAACAAACGAAGTCAAAAAATCTAATGTCACCATGTTATGAAGCTCAGCAACAACATTTTAGCCAGGGATGTGAAGGAGCAACAAAAACAACAAAAAAATATAGGAGACCTTCAGATTCAAGGCGATCAGAAATAGGACCTCCAATAGATTATCACATGTAGCCTCAAGATCATTAATAGAAGCTTCAGGACAAGCAAAGGAAACTTCAACATTCATATCAACAACCTCAATATCACCTGTGAAAACACATCAAGAGTGACGCTTAGGTATGCAATCCTTTAAAAATTTCTTACAAACTTATTTTAGCTTGAAAAACATTGAAATTGTATGAAGGAAAATGATTTTATAACCAATATGAGTAGTAGAGAAACCTCGACCTTATCTAGAAATTAACTTCACCTTTCCACCAAGACACCTGCACATGGGGGAGAGGAGAAGACAAAAGTGAAAAGGACTTTAGAGAGTGGGATGTAATAATTTAGTCGTGATGGAAGAAAAGGAGTGTGAAGGGGTAGGTGAGAGCCAACCCAGTTAACAAAAATAACTTTGAGTTTATTTTGCATGCAATAAAAAATAGAGAAAGGTTGAAAAAAAGAGAAAAAAAGAATGGAAAAAATAAAAAAAAGAAAGAAAGAGAAAAAATAAAAAAAAGGTCAACCCATCACCTCTTGGTATGAAAAATTTAGTTTCTACAAGATTTAGGTTGTGTGGAGCTCATTAGAGTTGAGGAACCACCTGGGGGAAAGAAGCAAGCTCAACCTATGATAGGGTTTCCTCGGGAAACTAAGATAGAAAAATAGAGTAGCAAGAAGAGAAACAAAAAAATAATTGAATAGACCAGAAAATAAAGCACGAAATATTTCATCATACATGAATAACAACAAGGTGGACATGATGAATAGGTTTCTCAGAGGATGAGCAACAGTTTCAGTAGGGGGGTATGATGGGCCTCCAAATTAGACGTAAATTAAGGCCCATATAACATTTCTTAGGCACATGAAGGATATATTAAACCTATCCTTCTACACTTAGTAATGGTTTCTAGCTTTAATATGTTCAATAGGAAGGTTTATGGATAATTGCATATTTATGCCTAATATTAATTTTTTTTGCAGAACATTGTGAGAATATTGCGCAGATTATGGAGATTTGGAGGAGGAGATAATTTAGGGACTTTATCCCTACTACAGGGAGATCAATATTGGATAATAAATCAACATGATATTCTGAAATTATTGCACAGATTCTGGAGTTTCAATGATTGACAAAATATAGGAATGTGTTCCCTGTCAATTAATGCAGATTCCTAGCGTTGGGAACTAGATCCACAATTTGATGGATTTTAGAGGAGAAAGCTTTCTCCTTTCACGAGTAATGATTCCTCATAATTTTTAATAAGTATCAAGTATAATTTGCCTCTAGGGGTTGATTTTTATTAGTCTTCTTGTGCAGAAAACTTGTATTTGTGCAGCTCCAATTTGATCTCTTGCAGGGATGTAATTGTATTGATAGAAATAGTGAAGTTCAGCACCATTTTCAGCTTCTAAATCTTGGTATCCATCACAAGAATCTGATTTTCCTTGGGCTTGGTGATCCCAGGAGCCTCACAACCCTTTTTTATCATTTTCTTTTCTTCCTTCCACTTCTTATTCACATACATCTCTTACTCTTGTCTTTTTCTATTTTCACATTTAGCAGTGATGATTTCTTGCTGTAGAATTGGGTAAATAGTTGAAGTAAGTTATTTTGCAAGATTAAAATAATGATCTCATCCTTTGAACATATTTGGAAGGTCATAGTAATCATTGAGATACTTGGATTAGTTTGCTTATTCCCAACTCTAAATTTCTGGATGTTCGTTGTGACAAATAGTAGTAAATTTATACTATTTTTTAGAACATGCTAATGAGCTTCAATCGAGTTGATTCCACATGCATTAGATAATAAAAAATTATAGTTAATAAAAAAAATTACCCCATTGCATTCACACTTTATTAGGTTAGGCATTTGATAGATTAACTAACTCATTAGTTCTCAAATTTCTAGATTTTAGACTAGTAATTTTTTGCTATCTTTTAGCATGTGTTAACAAAGTTATCTTTGAGTGATTAAACTTGGAATAGAGACCTAAAAAATCGTAGTAAATAAAAAACTTTGTCCCATCCAATTTGGATTTGATTTTCATAGTCATTCGGTGAATTATATCTTCCTATAGAAAGCTTGTTTCCTGTAGGAGACTCCCGTAGCACTCTTCCAAAATGTATATACTTGCCCAGATTTGCTCAAAAAGGCTTCTTTCTTTCCCTTTGGGTTGAATCATGACTCCTAGGATCTAAATTAATTGTTTAGTAGGAATAAATACCACTTAATACTTGCCTTTCTACCCATGCAACACATCTCAATGAATTTGGTTAATGGACAAATTTATGAATTGGGTAATACAATAATGTTTTTGTTGATTTCCACATCCAATGAACTCTGTCAATGGATATAAACTCTTTGAAATGTAATGATTGATATTTAATTAATGATATTTACTTTATGCAATTAGAATAGGTTTTCCTTCCTTGTATTTTCTTTCTTGCAATAGGTTAAGGTTTCCATTTTGAGCATTTCGATTTTTGCAACTAGTTAGGATTTGATTTCATTACGTGCACTCCATTACATCATGACAACAAAGGAAGGACACATTATATTTTGCACATATAATGCTGAAGCCTCTTAATTTTGTATGAACCTCGGGTTGATAATTAAAGTTGGTAGCCTTGGGAGTTGCAACATTTTTGTTGTAATACTAAGGATTATCACATTGAAATTATCTCGTGCTTACAACAACCTGGTGGGTTGTGGGTATTGCTGAACACCAAGGGTAGTGCTCTCCCAAGGGGGAGGGTTCTATAATAGTCCTGGTTAAAATCCATGTAAAAATATATAAGACCATGGTCATGAGATATGTATTCCAAGTTGAATGATGTGAAAAACATCTTAGTGGGAGTCACTTCAGTTTAATATGGCTAAGGAAATTGGAAAAGGCAATGTTAAAGGCTCTGGAAAGGAAAAATGGAATTTTTTGGACATTTATTTATCAAAATAATGGGAATTAGGAGAAAAGAAAGGTGAAAGTTCACATGTGAAATGTGAGGATAAAAATGAAGGTAAGTAATGGAAATTAAAGAAAATAGAGGCCTCACTCATAAAAAGGATTCTGAGGATCAGTTGGCAAGCTCCTTTTTGTTGAGGCTTGCATTGGATCAAGAAAGGCAAAGGAGGTAAAGAGGAAGTAGAGATCAAGTAAGGAAGAGCAGGATCAAGCAAGGACAACAAGATTCTTTGCAGGTATCAATTTTCATGTGTGTTTTCCTTGATATATTTGTCATGCATGATATTGCATGTGGTCATTTGTTGTTATGGCATGGGTTTTTCTAGGTGTGACAATGTTTTTAGCCTAGCCTTTCCATTTCTGGATAGCCATGGTGTGATGGGGTTCTCATATTTTGGTTGATATGGATCGCTAGATGGATTTGAAGATAAGCGAGGTGGATCTCCAAAAGAAATAACACATTGCCTAGTGAGCCCTGAACCGAACTATGGATTGTGGTAAAGCTACTGGCCTAGTGACCCCTGAACTAGACTGTGGGATGCGGTAAGTCTAGGTATTGTTATCCTTGGTGGGCCTAGGAATCCTCGACCAGTTAATGGAGGGATATACGATAACTCCTTTAGGTACATACTCTCCATCAGACCTAGTAATGCTGGGACTGGATTTACGCTAAAGCCTTGGGAGTGGAGTCTCGGTTAGGGCCTAGTGATCCATGATGGATTCTGGTAAATCCCAGACAATGGTGTCTTAGTTATGGCCTAGTGATCCCTCAATCATGCTGTTGATTGCGGTAAAGTCTAGAGACTAGGAGATAGGAAAATTCCTCAAATGTAGGTGGAGAAATCCAGTGGCATCCATGCTTGTTTTGACCTAGTGATCAAATGTGGATTGCAGTAAATCCTGGTTTCTATTGATGAAGGTGAGGTTGTTTAGCCTCAAGGTGCCCTAGTTGCTTATTTTAGTTTGAGTCCCACATTCATGCTTGGAATATGGCATGTTGGTGATTGGCTGAAGATATATTTCGCTGAGTCAATCTATGGTCAAGTGGAACGTGGTAGTCCCATACTAGGTTGGATTTTTCATTCAATAATAAGAGGTTCTTTCCTTGGTGTCTTATGTGAAAATGTACTAGGTTATATGTGGATTCTATGGCTGCTGTATCCTTCGTATTTCTATTTTTATTATGCTAGTTTTGAATATGTATTATGACAATGATGATGTATGGCTCTCCTGATGTTTTGATTTTTGAATGAATAAACAATGTATCTATGACCTAATAGATGATATCAACTAATAATATAAGGGAAAAATGCTTCTTTTCAATTATCAAATAAGTATGAAAATTCTATGAAAAGATTTGTGTTTTAAACTTGTAGATTACATATTTGTGACATTTTTGATGAAATTGTTGTCATGCATAGTAGGTGTCTAGTCTAGTGCTTCTTGATTTTTTTTCAATTATATCTTGGTTCCACTATGAAATTTCATTTCTGAAGGTGTCATTGAGTTCTAGGTAGTGAGTTGGGCTCTAGGCTTCAAAATGTGGCACAAATCACGGAGTCAGAGGCACATGTCTGAGGAGAAAAGTCCCTAGAAGCATGCATACCCGTGTTGTGGTGTTTTGTGGAGTATCCCAAATGGACCCTTGTCTATTTCAAGGAAGAGTATAAGGATTTAATGGTTTACAAACTCAGTGGTACCCAGCAACTCATTACCTGAGTGGTTAGGATGGCTCCCGAGAGTTATTTTATTGATGTGGAAGGTCTGTGTGGTGTGTTTTTGTTGATTCCACTTTCTTAAGGTGAATTAGGATATTGATTACCATTATAGTGGCATCTCATGGCATATCTACCCCAGTTGGTCGGTTACTTGGGTAGATGCAGGATGAGGGTGTTACAGTCATCTTTCTCCAACATCTCATTCCAAGTTTCAACACCCTCTTCCTCTAATCTCTGCATGTATGCCTCTCAGTCCTCTTTTCATAAGTTCTCTGATTTCACATCCTTACACTATTCCACTACCTCTATTCATCCTATCAAATATATAACACTATCCGAAAATTCTCTTATGATCTCTGCCTTCTCCATGATTTTTTCCTCTGTTCGATTGCACCCTTCATCGAATTATTCATTTCACCAATGTTCTTCTACACCCATCATTTTTATCTTAGATTTGATCTTCATGATTTCCATGGTTAGGAAACTCAATGATATGCCTTCCCTTCCATCTTAAATATACAACTTCCTCAAATGTGGCACGATCATTGGTTCAAACTACTTCATGAATTCTATCCCCAAAAATGTTTCTTAATCATCCATCCACATGATTGTGAAGTCAAATTTGCCTAGCCATTCACTAATATTCACTTCCACAACCTCTACCACTCCAATCACTTCGTTTGGTTGAAAGTTCACTCTCTTGAGATGAGTTTGAGTTGGAACGAACTTTAGTCCAAATTTCCTTGCTGCCTCCTCTGTCATGAAGTTATGGGTTTCACCGATGTCCATCATGGTGAGAAATGTTCCCTATCCAACCTTGATCTCAACATACTCCTGTTGGGTGTGGAGCCTGATTATCTTCTTTATTCAAAGGTATCATCGCATTGGACCCTAGTTTGTAATGTGGCAGCCACGCTGCCTGTAATATTTGTGCTACAAGGGGGTTTTGGGGGGGCAGCTGCGATCTTTGGGAGGCCACCCCCCCGTGAGGGATCGGGGTTAGCGCCCTCGAAGCTAGAAATAGATGTAAAATTTCCTTGTAAAATGTTGTAATTTTGTAGTCAGTCTAGGTCATTCATTAGGTGGAGATTTGACAGTACAAGTTATGTTTAATTGAGGATTTTTTCGCTAGAAGGCAACCCCTCGCTATATATGAGAGAATTGTATTGCATCTATGTAGATCTGTATTTTGAGTGACAAAGAGAGAGGAGATTGTGTAATAGCGAAGATGGTATTACAACGAATCTTTTGTAGGTTGTATCTCTTCAGTTTGCTGAATAATATAAAAGGAAGGATTGGCTGTTTCTCTGTCGATGTAGCCCAAATTAGGTGAACCACATATATCTTTGTCTCTCTTGTTTGATGTGTTTTATGTGTTTATATTTCTGTAGTATTTTTTATGTGTTCCATTGCTCTGTAACATATAATTTTTTAACAACTGGTATCAGAGCTTAAGGTCTATTTGGCTAGTCGACTTGTAGGAGAGAAGGGTTCTTGGTTCGAGTGGGAGCAATGGCAGAAGATGGAAAGTTTAGGGTCGAAAAATTTAATAGCTAAAACTACCAGTTATGGAAGACACAGATGGAAGATTATTTGTACCAGAAAGATCTGTACCAACCATTCAGGTGAATGACAAAGAAGTCGATGAGTATGATGGACACGCGATGGGATATTCTCGACAGAAAGGCACTTTGAACAATACGGTTGTGCCTAGCGGCATCGATAGCCTTTAATATTTCAAAGGAAACAACAACAAAGGGTTTAATTTCGACATTGGCCAAACAATATGAAAAACCCTCGGTCTCAAATAAGGTATTCCTTATGAAGGGTTTATTTAATATGAATATGTCAAAACGTGGATTGGTTGCTGATCATTTAAATGAATTTAATACAGTTACCAGTCAATTAAGTTATATAGGGGTAGCTTTTTATGATGAAGTTAGGGCTTTGTTATTTTTGTGCTCATTGCCAGAAAGTTGGAATGGTTTAGTTATGGCCACTAGTAACTCTGTCTTTGGATCTAGTACTTTAAAGTTTGATGATGTTGTCTGTCCAATCCTTAGCGAGGAAATGCGATGGAAAAGCTCCGGTGAGACATCAAGTAATGCTTTGATTGTAGAGACTAAGGGAAAAAATGGAAGAGGAAAGAGCCTAGGATATTTCAGTAAGTCAAGGATAGGTAGATCGAAGTCTAGATTGGGGATAGTGTGCTAGAAATGCGAGAAGAAAGGACACTTGAAGAAAGACTCCAAGTCTCGGAAGGGAAAAGAAGGAGACGAGCAGCAAGAAAACAATCATGCAGCGAATGTGACAGGTGATGTACCCCAAGATTCTTTGATTATTTCATTAGAAAATATTATTGATTCCTGGGTGTAGATTTAGGGGCTTCATTCCATGCCACAACTGATAGCAAACATTTTCATGATTACGTTCAAGGAGATTTTGGGCAAGTTCAATTGGGTGATGATAAACCCTGTAAAATGATTGGAATGGGTACAATTTTCATAAAATAATGGTATGGAAATCAATAGCTATTGAAGGAGGTAAGAAATGTTCCAAATCTGAAGAAAAATATAATTTCAACAGGGTAGTTGCGAAGTGAAGGCTGTGTGACTACTTTTACAAATAAAACCTGGAAGGTCACTAAAGGATACCTCATAATAGAAAAATGAGAAAAGGTTGGTACATTGTATTTATGCAATGGTATTTCTAATTATGTTAATGATTTAAACTCTATAGAAGAAGATACGACATTGTGTCATCATAGGCTTAGGCACATGAGTGAGAAGGGGATGCAGATTCTTCACTCAAGAAATTTGTTGCCAGGTTTGAAGCATGTTGATTTAAAATTCTATGAGAATTTTGTTTATGGAAAATAGAAGAGAGTCAATTTCTCAGAGTTGGGAAAGAAAAGAATAGCGAAAAATTAGATCTTGTGCATACAGATGTATGGGGACCTAATCAGGTATCATCTCTCAATGGATCTCATTATTATGTTACTTTTATTGATGATGCAACTAGAAAAACATAGATTTATTATATTCGAAATAAATCTAATATATTTGATACCTTCAAGAAATGGAAATCTTTGATTGAAAATGAGACAGGAAAAAAATTCAAGTGTCTCAGATCAGACAATGGAGGTGAATATTGCAGCAAAGAGTTTGATAACTACTTTTTAGAGAATGGAATTCACAGAGAGAAGATAGTTCCAGGAACACCACAAGGAAATGGTGTGTAAGAAAGGATGAATAGGACAATCATTGAGCATGCAAGGTGCATGAGATTGCATGCAGGATTTCCTTTATAATTTTGTACAGATGTTGCAGATACTACTATTTATCTAATAAACAAAGGGCCTTCAAGTTCCTTGGATGGTGGTATTCCAGAGGAGTCATGGATAGGTAAAAAGGTAAACTACTCATTTTTAAAGACTTTTGGTTGTGAAGCCTTTGTCCACATTAATAAAGAAAACAGAAAAAATCTTGAGGAAAAATCAATGAAATGTACCTTTATTGGATATGGTGTTAATGATTTTGGTTATCACTTTTATGATTATGAAAAACAAAAAATCATTAGGAGGAGAGATGTCATATTCACTAAAAAGGTTTTGTATAAGGATCAAATGCAAGAAAAGAAATAGGAAAAGGAAAATAGAGAATACCTAGTCCTTGATAACATCACAGGAAAAGTGAAGGTGCCTGAAAATCATAATGATGAGTATCCAGAATAACAACATCAACCACAACAACAAGAAGCACCTCAAACACCTAAAAGTGTTGTTGGAAGATCTACCAGGATAGGTAGACGCCCTAAAAGATACTCTCCTTCATTATATTATGTATTGTTGGCTGATTCTGGTGAGCTAGAACGTTATGAAGAAATAGTTCAGGTAGAAACTAGGAAGAAGTGGGAGCAAGCCATGAAAAAAGAGATGGACTCCTTAGCACATAACCATGCTTGGGACTTAGTCAGGCTACCTGCAGGTAAAACAACATTGCAGAATAAATGGGTTTACAGGATTAAGGAAGAAGATGGAGGTAGGAAAAGGTATAAAGCTAGACTTGTGGTGAAGGAGTTTTCACAGAAAAAGGGTATAGAATTTGATGAGATATTTTCTCTTATTGTTAAAATGACTTCAATCAAAACTATTTTAAGTCTAGTAGTAGCTGAAGATTTGCATCCTGAGCTGTTAGATGTAAAGACAACCTTCCTTCATTTGGATTTAGAGGAAGAGATATATATGCAGCAGCCATAAGGATATGACGTAAAAGGGAAGGAGAAACTGGTGTGCAGGTTGAAGAAGGGCTTGTATGGCTTAAAACAGGCTCCAAGGCAGTTGTATCTCAAATTTGATAGGTTTATGTATGAACAAGGTTATACTAGATGTCACTCTGATCATTGTGTTTATCTCAAAAGGCAAAATGATGGCAATTATATTATACTATTATTATATGTAGATAACATGCTTGATACAGATTCTAACATGTAGGAAATAAATGTGATAAAAATAAAATTAGTGAAGTCATTTGCAATAAAGGATCTGGGTGCTGCAAAACAAATACTATGTATGAGAATAACTAGAGACAAGAAGAATAAAAAATTAACATTGTCTCAGAGTGAGTACATAGAAAAGGTGTTGAAAATATTTAATATGAAAAATGAAAAACCAGTTAGTATACCTTTGGCTAGCCATTTCAAACTAAGTAAGGAGGTGTGTCCCAAGACTCTAGAAGAAATGGCTTATATGTCTAAAGTTCCATATGCATCAGCAGTTGGAAGCTTAATGTATGCAATGGTTTGCACAAGGGCTGATATTACATATGCAGTGGGAGTAGCAAGTAGGTACATGATCAATCTAGGATAAGAACATAGGATGGTGTTGAAGTGGATTCTTAGGTATTTGAGAGGTACCACAAATCAAGCATTATTCTTTGGTGGTTCAAACATTGCTCTACAGGGATATGTTGATGCAGACAAGGTGGGTGATAGAGATAACAAGAGGAGCACAATAGGGTATGTGTTTATTGTAGGTGGAACCACTGACAGTTGGGTTTCAAAAATGCAAAGTGTTATTGCACTCTCAACAAGAGAAGCAGAGTATGTTGCTTCTACAAAGGCTAGTAAATAAATGATTTGGTTACAAAGGTTTCTGGATGAATTTGGTAAGAAGCAGGAGTTGGGCAAGTGACATAGAGACAGCCAAAGTGCCATACATCTTGTAAAGAACTCTACATTTCATTCCAAAGCTAAACATATACAACTCAAGTACCATTACATATGGTTAGCATTGGAAGATGGCCAGTTGAAGTTGGAAATGGTACACACTAGCCAGAATCCTACAAATATGTTAACAAAAGTTGTAACCAAGGAGAAACTGAGATTTTTCTCAGTTTCAATTTGTCTTCAAGTATGATGAAGAAGATGAGAACCAACCAGGTCCAAAGTGGAGTCATTGTCCAACAAATGAAGCAGCGGTGGAGTTGCTATAATCAGTCTCCAAGTAGGAGATTGTTGGGCGTGGGACTTGATTATCTTCTTTATTCAGAGGTATCACCACATTGGACCCTAGTTCATAATGTGGTGACCACGCCACCCATAATATTTTCACTGCAAGGGGGCTTTGGTGGGGTAGCTGCCCTCGAAGCTAAAAATAGATGTAAAATTGCCTTGTAAAATGCTATAATTTCATACTCAATCTGGGCCATTAATTAGGCAGAGAGCTGATAGTAGAAGTTATGTTTAATTTAGGGTTTTTTTCCCTAGAAGGCAACCCCTCACTATATATGAGGGAATTTTATTATGCCTATGTAGATAAGTATTCTGAGTGAGAAAGAGAGCGGAGATTGTGTGAGAGCGAAGACGGTATTACAACAGATCTATTGGAGGTTGTATCTCCTCAGTTTATTGGATAATATAGAAGGGTAGAATGGTTGTTTCTCCATGGACATAGCCCAAATTGGGTGAACCATGTATATATGTGTCTCTCTTGTTTTATGTGTTTTCTGTGTTTATATTTCTGTAGTCTTTTTTATGTGTTCCATTGCTCTATAATAGATAATTTTCCAACAACTCCAATTTCTTTCTCTCAAGATCATGCTTTGGGACCTCCTCTGTTGTTTTTGCAGCAAATAAAATTTACATCTCCTCAACTACCAGTTCTCCTTTCCTCTTTCCATCTAACTACGTAACAACTATGATCTTTGGTATTGAAGGACAAATCTTGACTATATGATCACCTTCGCACAACCAAAATTTCAAAGGTTTCTTTGTCTCAGTTTACCACCTGTCCTTGCCTCATCCTCCTTTGATGTTTCCTCCTTCAGTTTATCAAACTTCTTGTTGTTTCTTGTTCTTTCCTATTATGTTTTTTGATTCTTTGGAAATGTTTGGGAAAATAGGAAAGTTAATGGAGCTTGGGGAGATTTGAATGAAAGCTAGCAGGAAATGTGAGACTTAGATGAAGTGGGTACATGAACAAAGGGAAGCTGAAGGAAAGAATATGCAGCCAATTGGATTGGTTTTATCCGTTGGGATAGTGGACAGTGGTAGGTTAGTCATGAGAAAGGTAAAGTAAATCGGCTTAGGGTAATAGATGCCTTGGCTATCTTGGGAACTATTGTTCTCACTTTGTGTATGCTTTTCATGAATAAAGGAAGTTCTCTTAACCATGGCTTATGATATCTAGTAATTATGTTGTGATCACAACTTATTTATGCTAATGTTTATATCCATATATGTATGTATGTACGTTGTTATCTAATAGGGCCATCATGGATCATCATTGTTTTATGTTGATGTTTATATCTATACATGTATATATGTATCTCGTTGTCTAACAGGGTCACCGGGGATAATGCTTGTGGAGGAATGATTGCTTATGCAGGTGAATGGCATCAAGACGTTCTTGGTCTTACAAGGAATAAATTGGCAAGGGTAGACCCGACAAGTCTATGATGTGAGTATCATGTGGATATGAATTGGTATTATTGTATTATAGTATGTTTATGTTATGGATAGACTAGGCCGAGGGATACATTAGCGAAATGAAAGTAGTATGGTCTATGACATGTTGGGAAAAGCATTGAAAAGACACTGGAAGCTAGGTTGCTTGGTAGAGACGATGTGGTTTTGGATGTGTGGTACTATTGTTGTGCATATGTTATACCCGTTGCATCTATGATGTTGCGCACATGCGGTGTTATGTATATATAGTGTGTGTACATGTTGTTTATGCAATGTTATGTACAAGGTGGTACAAGTGGTGTTGTGTGAATACTGCAGATGCAATGCTGGGTATATATGGTGTTATGTACATGTTGGATATGTGGTGTTGTGAACATATTTTACTATGTGCATGACTGATATGCGATGTTGTGTGCATGTTGGAGATGCGGCATTATGCACATATGGGGCTATGTACATGTTGTATATGTAGTGTTATGTACATGTTGTATATGTAGTGCTATGTACATATCGTATTGTGTGCATGTTGTGCATGTGGTGCTATGTACATATGATGTTGTATGCATGATTATACATGTGGTGTTGTGTCCAGGTGGTGTTGTGTACATGTTGTTTGTCTCATGCTGTGTGCAGGTGTTGTTGTGTACATTTCGTGCATGTGGTGGCATGTACATGTAGTGTCGTGTACATGTCATGCATATGGTACTATGTGCATGTGGTATTGTGTACTTGTTGTACAAGTGTTGTTGTGTACATGTGGTGTTGTGTACACATTGTGCTGGTGGTGCCATGTACATGTGATGTTGTGCACATGTTGTGCACATGTTGTGCAAGTGGTGTTGTGTACAAGTGGTACTCATGTACATGTGGTATTGTGTTCATGTCATACATGTTGTGTTATGGGCATGCAGTAGTATGTATGTGCATTGTGTTGTCGTGGTATCGTGGCATGTGTATTCATGTGTTGTACTATGTGTATGCATATGTGTTGTGGCATACACCGTGTATAAGTGTATGTATGTATTGTCTTGTGTCATACATGAGGTGTAGGTGTATGAGTTTTATGTTAGGTGTAGGTGCATGTATTGCATGGTGTTGTATATCATGTGTCATTGTATGTGTGTGATGAAAAATATGTTGATGTGGACATGGTTTAGGAGAAGGCACTGGGTGCTTTTCACATATGGAAACTGATCCATAATGTGTACAAAATAAGGACAAAGGTAGAAGCTAAGGATTAATTAAAGAATAAGTATCAATATTTTATTTCAATTTTATTATGCATGTGATTTATGATTCTGGTCTATGATGATTACATGTGATCTGTGTTTGCTTTATGATGGTTACATGTGATTTGTGATTTTTATCTATGATGCTTTTGCTATGAGATAACCTAATGTGATATGTTTATACATAATGATTTTATCAAAGATGCTAGTTTGACTTGTTGTGACATGGAGTAAATGATATTGAAAGTGTACCTTATTGTTGTGCTACACATGAGCTATGATGTGAATTAATTTCAATTTCTTTTAAATCTAATGGAAGTTATTTGATTTTTATAGGAAAGCATGGGAAATTCCCAGTTAGGTGGTAAAAATTGGTGGCAAGCATTAGAAACAACAACAAAAGGAATTGGAACAGGTAGAGTATGCTGGTAAATCAATTGAGGAGTAGGGGCATTATGGGACACTCGTACCCAATAATGTCCATTGATTTCCATCAGAATGCTATGGATGATATGATGGTTTTGAGGTAGCTATATTTCTTGGTTGTTTACTACTTCCGATCTGAGGAAACCCTTACAAGGGATGGATCACCAGGGATGGCGATGACGGTGAACTTGGAAGGTTAGTGATTGCATGGAAGGGGGTGACTAGACTGCCTAAGAGATTTTGTAGTAGAGAAAGGAAGGTTGGGGAAGGATTTTTTTTGGTCATTAGAATTCCTAGATGGAATCAAATGCACATTGAGAGTGTGCCCTATAATAATGAGCTGGTAACTATTTGCTGAGAGGACAAGTGGCATAAGATTATAGTGCTAGACATTGGATGCATATTTGACCTTGCAATGGATTCTATACTTCCATGGAAGGAGGTGAATCCTGGTATTACATTCAAGGGTGGAGGTGTAACAATATGGATTCCATCGTTGATTGATATAGGCATTGTATCCTTTTATTTTCCGATTTAGCAAATGTGCATATGTGTATATGTGGTTATTGTAAATATCATAATGAGTTGTGTTATAAAGCTTCAGTAAATGGTATGATTGTCATTTTTCAGTAGTGGTCATTGCATATACGACAACAAGTTGCGTTATAAATCTCCATGGGAAATATGTCATGCTTATAGCAACCTACTTGGTTGTGGGTGTTGTTGAACACTCAGGATAGTCTTCCCTAAGGGGGAGGGTTCTAAAACAACCCTAGTTAAAAATCCATGTAAAAATATATAAGACCATGGTCATGCGACACATATTCCAAGATGAATGGTGGGAAAAACATTTTAGTGGGTGTCACTTTGGTTTAATATTGCTAAGGAAATTGGCAAAGGCAATGACAAAGGCTTTGGAAAGGAAAAAAGGCATTTTTTTGCCACATTTATTTATGAAAATAATTCAAATTAGGAGAAAAGGAAGGTGAAATGTCACAAGTTGCATGTGAGATGGAAAATAAAGGAAAATAATGGAAATTGAAGAAAATAGAGGTCTCATTGATAAAAAGGCTTCTATGGATCAGTTTGCAAGCTTGTTTTTTCTCAGGCTTCCATTGGATCAAGAAAGTCAGAGGTAAAGAGGAAGAAAAGATCAAGCAAGGAAGACCAGGATTAAGTAGCGAAAATAGGTTTCTTTAAAGGTATCGATTTGCATGTCTTTTTTCCTTGCTATATTTGGAATTAGAATTCATGGTATTGCATGTGGTTCTTTGTTATTATGGCATGGGTTTTTCTAGGTGTGATAGTGTTTTTAGCCTAGCCTTGCCATTTATGAATAGCCATGGTGTGATGGGGTTCTCATGTTCTGGTTGAGCTAGATTGCCAGATGGATTCAAAGTTGAGTGAGGTGGATCTCCGAAAGAAAGAACACATGACCTAGTCTTCCCTGAACCAATTTGTGGATTATGTTAAAGCCATTGGCCTAGTGACCCTTGAACCAAACTGTGGGTTTCTATAAAGCCAGGTATCGTGTTCCTTAGTAAGCCTAGGAATCCTCGATCTACTAATGGTAGGGTATATAGTAAAGCCTTGAAGTAGGTTCTCTCCATCAAGCCTAGTAATCTCAGGATGGGATGTATGGTATATCCTAGAGAGTGGAGTCTTGGTTAGCACCTAGTGATCTGGGATGGATTATGGTAAAGGCCAGAGACAAGTGTCTTAGTTATGGCCTAGTGATACTTGGATCAAGCTGTGGATTGCGGTAAATCCTAAAGACTAGGAGAGAGGAAAATTCCTCATGTTGTAGGTGGAGAAATCCAGTGGTATCCATGCTTATTTTTTCCTAGTGATTTGGTGGAAGTCATGGTAAATCCTGTTATTACATGTTTATTGTTTGGGCCTAGATATCTAGTGTGGATTGCAATAATGCTTGGTTTCTATTGATGAGGTTGAGGTGGTTTAGCCTCAGGATGGCCTGGTTGCTTATTTTAGTTTTAGTCCCACATTCATGGTTGGAGTATGACAAAATGGTGATTGGCTGAAGAGATATTTGGCTAATCCAATCTATGGTCATGTGGAGCATGGTAGTCCCATACTGGGTTGGAGTTTTCATTCATTAATAAGAGGTTATTTTCTTGGTATCTTATGTGTAAATATAATAGTTTATATGTGCATTATAATCCTTGGTACTTTTGTTATTATTATGAAGGTTTTGAAAATGTATTATGATAGAGATGATGTATGGCTCTCCTCATGTTTTGATTTATGAATCAATGGAAAATGTATCTATGACTTAATAAATGATAATGCAACTAATGATATAAGGGAACGATTCTTCTTAGTTATTCTCAAAGAAGTATGATACCCCTATGCTCAATTCTATTATTTAGACCTGTAGATTACATTTTTGTGACATGTTTTCTGAAATGCCTATCATGGTGAGTAGAGGTCTCTTACTGATGTGGAAGGTATCTGTGGTGTGTTTCTGATGATTCCACTTCCTTAAGGTGACTTAGGAGATTAAATCCAATTATCATGGCCTCTTTTTGAATATTTACAACATTGGTCGGTTACTTGGGTAGATGTGGGATGAGGGTGTTACATTCATCTTTCTCCAACATATCAATCCAAGTGTCAACATCCTCTTTTTCTAATATTTTCATGTATGTCTCTCGGTCCTCTTTTTGTAAGTTCTCTGATTTCGCATCCTTACACTCTTCCACTACCTCTAGTCTACCTATCAAATCCAGAACACTATCAAACAATTCTTTTATGATCTTTGCCTACTCCATGAGTTTCTCCTCTATTTGGTTGAACCTTTCATAGACTCCTTCATTTGACTAATCTTCTTCTACACCCATCATTTTTATCTCACATTTGGTTTTCATGACTTCCATGGTTGGGAAACACAATGGTATGTCTTCCCTTCCATCATAAATATACAACTTTCTCACATCTAGCACAATCATTGGTTTAAACTTCTTTCGGAATTATATTCCAAAAAATGCTTCATAATCATCCATCCACACATTTCAAAGTGAACTTTGCCTAGCCATTCACCAGTTTTCACTTCCACAGCCTCTACCACTCCAATCACTTGGTATGGTGGAGAGTTCACTCTCTTAAAGTGAGTTTGAGTTCGAATGAACTTCAATCTAAATTTCCTTGCCACCTCCTCTCTCATGAAGTTATGGGTTTCACCATTGTCCACCATGGTGAGCAATATAACCTGCCCAACCTTCATCTCAACATACTCCAATTTGTTTATCTCAGGACCATGCTTTGGGACATCCTCCTTTGCTGCTATAGCACATAAAATTTTCATCTCCCCAACTGTTGGTTCCTCTTCTTTCCATATACCTACATAAAAACATTGGTATTAGGTCTTGAAGGACGATTCTTAATCATATGATCACATTCACACAAACAACACTTCAAAGGCTTCTTTCCTTCATTTTACCACCTAGCCTTGCATCATCCTCCTTTGAAGTTATATCCTTCAATTTATCAAAATTCTTCTTATTTTCCTTAGTCCCTTCATTTTAATGTTCTACCAACCTATCAACTACAATAAATGCCTCCTTAAGTGTTTTGATCTTCTGAAGCTTCACCTCATTTCATACCTAAGGTTTCAATCCAATAATGAAGTTGAAAACCTTGTGTTTTTCTACCATATCACGTAGCTTGAAGAGCACACTCGCAAATTCCTGTTGATAAGGTTGTAGAATTCTGTTTTGAATGATGTACTTAATATTTTTCCATGCATCACACATTTCATCTTATGGGCTGAAATGAGCCAACAGTGCTTCCTTCATCTCTTACCAAGTAGAGATTTCCTCAACATTACCGTGGGAAATTTGATCCACTCTCCACCTTTAGAAAAACTTGACATCCTTCGTAAGGGATTGGGCAACAAAATTCACCTTGGCCTCTTCTTATGCAAGTTCGAAGTGTTCATGCATGCTTCTCATTCAATCATATGAATTTGCTTCTTTTATTTTGATGTTGGCAACTACACCAATTGAACCTTTCCCCATCTCTTTCTTTAAAATCACAATCTCGTTCAAAGTTTCAGAAAGGCTCTTCTACAACTTTGTGATCTCGTCCATGCCTTGGTTCTTCACAACTTCATGTTCCTTTATCTCATTAATAATTTGATCATATATCCATTCAATATACTCATATTGTATCTTGAGGTATGCATAATTCTCTCCTTTCTCGATGAACTTCTCCCAAAGTTCAACATTCTCTACCTCATGTGCATTTATTTTCATGTTCAGCACATCCAATCGGTCCAACATTTTTTTCATGAAAATTTCCTCCATGTTCATGCTAGATTCACAAGTTACTTGCGGTGTTGGATAGGTAAATCCCCTCTGCGGACAGAGGCGATCCCACTAGTCTAAGATAGAACTAGCCACAATCAAATCACGCTGCTACGCAAGTTCCTAGTTATACACTAAGGGCGAATTAAGAGGACCAACCTAGAGTCCAACGCTTAAGTCGATGCAGAGTTGATATCCTCGCTCCCTCACTCCGGCGGGTCACAATCCTTGCGATCCTTGCAAACGGACACCTGCACATGCAAAGGAAGAAACAGATACAAGCATAAAATCCACCAAGGCACAACTATATTTCAGTCAGAAAGGAAATAAATCAAACATCACTATAGTAGACAATGAGATTGGAACTATAACAGTAGTCATTTATTAATAAATAATAGACAGGAAAAGTTACAACCAAGGTTCTGACGTTGAACCTCTCCTCTGGCTGGGTGAGCAACTATATGTGTCTTGCAATGTATCTCCTCTCCGGCAGCATAACCTCTCTATGCTTCACTATCACAACTAGCATTACTCAAAGACTAAGGACTCAAGAACTTCAGCACTTCGGAACTCTCCAATGACTCGAGCTAGCTTGTCAAGTGCATAAGGACAAGCTTATATAGATGAAGAAGGGAGGAGGATACAATGAACCGGGACACCCATCGTGGATTAACATTATCCCCAAAAGCCATTAAAGATGGAGATAGGATAGAACTCGACATAAGACTGATCTTTATCCTCAAAAAGCTCCATGCAATGAAGGAAACAACAGTCGGGCATGCGTTAAAGAAAAAAGCATGACCAAACTTGGTTGGCGCGACTGTTGCTCTAAGACAGAGCGCCAATGGTCGCGCCCTCTTTTGAGGATCTCCATGATTGACGCGGATGAGACACTGTGGACCCGCACCAATGGAAAAAGAGCACTTTTCAGGGATAATTTGCAGGAGATGTCTTCAGGGATCATGAAGTATATACTCAGGGGAACATAATGCAAGTGTTTTTGGATTATGTCACTGCTCACAGGTCCCGGAATGCGTCCTCCAATGTACGGAAACGGGGCGATAGGGACAGTGACCAATGGTGACAAATTACTGTGTAACAGATGCCCCCTAAAGCATGAAGTCCGAGAGGTGGAGAGGGGTGAAATGCTTTACAAGAACAGACAAGAACACATATAGCTGCCGCCGAGGATCTGCATTGAGAGATACAACTGATAGTTCAATTACATGATGTACGTGGTATCGTCGCAGCCATCCATAAGAGAGTATATAAACAATCTAGATCCATAGTATGGACGCAGCCATCTAGTTAGGATCAATGAATAGACTCAGGCATGGTCGCAGCCATCCAGTGAATGAGTCATATATCAAGAATCACGCCTGGATTACAACAGACACAATCCAGGGTCTTGCGCTCCATCTCGACCCGAACAGAAGTACAAGTTCAAGCATGTGAATATATGAGCTGAAGTCGAACATGCAGGAACATCGTCTGATTACCAGTCAATAATGGAAACTGTTAACAGACGCGAGAGGTACCACCAATAATGACAATGGCCCTCAAGGTACTATAGGTACAATCTACGGCGTGCGAATTAATGAGCTGATGTCGAACACCCGTAGAATCATTCGATCGGAGGCCAATGATGTAAACCTCACGTCAAACATGAAGAACCTGCCATTGAGGCATGCAGGCTCCAAGGCACCGGAAGGGAGTCTCTAGATCAACTACCTGGATAATGAGTTGAAGTCGACTGGAAGTGACCTTGATCGAAGGTGGGCCATAATGTTTCCCACATCATCGACACGAGACAAAGAGATAATGTTGTGAATCAAGATCATATGAATTATCAGATGAAGGTTGTTTCTTTTCAGAGGTCAACTTCTCTTGAACATATTGGCAGCACGACAATGGAATTGGCAGTATTTGACATCAATGGATCAGAGGTCATTATGACAAGGTAATGAGTAGATGAGAGGTCAAATAGGATTACCCAAACCCATGGAGGCCAGTGAAAAATGAGATGAGATATCCCCACCAAGACACGGAAGCAGACAAGTGCCATGTTCAAGAGCGACATACTGCCGACACGACAATGATTATGGTTCCAAAATTTTCTTTTCCCCCACCATTTCTGGCGAGTACCCCAGTTATTTTTAACAAGCTTGATGGGGATAACATATGCTTGTGGTGTGTCATTCCGACAAAATCCGATGTCATCAGGTTTTAACGAGTCTGACAAAGGAAGAACTCGGCGTCTTTTCATGTTTAGAGAGTTTGAAAAGACAGCAGAAAAGGAAACTCCAGGGGTGTCGTTTTTCATAAAGTTGTGTCTCCCGAGCCCGAAAAAGTATAAAACAATGCTCGAAAGAACCGCCCGACCATTACGATCGAGGAGTACTTTTCATAAATAGTGATTTCGACCTGAAAAAGTAAAAAAGCGGTCAAAACCACATCGTTTCATGACCATTAACAAGTTTGAAACGACAAGACCCGGTAATCTTTTTATGTTTTAACGGTTGAGAAAAAGAACTTAAAACGACCGCCCCTTATTAACGTTTAACGAGTCAAGAGGAGTAACTCGGCAATCTTTTCTCTTTAAATGGTCAGAAAAAGAGCTAAAAGCAGACCTCCATTTTTATTCTCTTTAACGAGTCAAAAAGGAAAAAAAAATACTCGGCAATCTTTTCATGTTTTACGAGTCAGAAAAGAGCTTAAAGGAGACTCGTCCTAGAGGAACGAGTGGTATAACAGGTAGCAACTGGTTCCGGTAATGGTGGAACTGCTCAAAACATGTAATGGTCAAGAGGCTGGCTAATAAAACCACTCATCGCTGCGGTTCCTCAGGAAAGGATGAACAACCAAGTGAAAGCACATGATCGGCCAAAGAGATGGTGGCGATGGAATGAAACAACCAAGGCTCATCTAGAATAATTTAGCGGATAGACGGCAATCACAAGATGTGAATTAGGTATGGGTTCATTTTTACACAAGCTTGAACCATGGAGAACTCTGCTTGGATTCGGTTTCATGTTTTCACAAGCTTGAAACGAAAAACTGTGCTTGTTAGAAGTTCGCATGCCCCCAGCATGACAACACAAATCGAGGTACATGCCCCCCAAGCTTCATAGCATTCACAGAGTGGATGGAATGAAGGTTCACTTGGAAAGACTCGATTTTGAAAAGGAGGATGCGTGCCCCCCGGGCTTCAGTCACGTGCCCGGGTCAGCTGCCGTCATCAGAATGACAGACTGGATGTTGAGGCATTTCCTGTGGAAATAAGACCATTTAGGAATGGTAGATGACTATATGTGAAGTGTGAACCAGGGAACGAAAGTTGGTCTATAATCTTGATCGTCCTTCCTTCGTGCGGAAAACACATCACTCTGAAGAGTGAGGACACAATTGCACGTATGTGATAAATATAGTCTCGCCCAAGGAGTAAATTGTAATCTAACGGACCTTGGACTACCATGACGCCCATTTGAACGGTCTTCCCTTCTAATGTGATAGGTACATTGGGAAGAAGTCCTAAAGGTCGAGTGGTTTCTCGATGAAAACCTATAAGGTTTCTCATCTCAGGCAGAAGCAGTGGCGAACCAAGTGCTTCCCAAGCTGTTGAAGAAAGGATGCTCACAGGAGATCCCTCATCAATAATGGTACCGGCCATAACCATTCGGTAGACTTGGACTATAATTCGGAATGGTATGGAAGCTGGTAACCGAGAATTGCTTAGTTGATCCCAATTGAAGGAAACAACTAGGTTGCTTGGAGGTGGGACCGAATAAACGGCCGGATATGATTCTGATGGACTTCCTTCCTGCTGCGAAGGAATGAGAGGGATGCTCACTTGATCATCTGTGTTTATGAATAGAATTTGGACGGTTTGGTCTTCATTTTTTTCAGTGACAATATCATCTGAGGATGGAACTTCTGAAGGCAAAACCGGGTCAACTGTCATCTGGACCTGTTGAAAGACCGGGTCAACTGTCATCTGGACCTTTGGACTTTCGTCTGGTTTGGATTCAGATGGTTCATCCTTGATGATAAACACTCCCGGAACAAAGTGGTGCATAGACGATGAACGTAAATCAACACTTTTTCCGACCAGGGACTGGTCTGGAACAGGCTGAGCACAGCCAGGTTCAGGAAGAGAAGGCTGGACCAAAGAGGAATCATGCTTGATCTCTTGGTTGGCGGAGAGATGATCTGTAGTGGGAAAAAGACGCTGATATCCAGTGGGTAGTTGGGGTAAGGGAGCCGACAGACTTTCCAAAAGACGGGAGGCTTCATCCAGAAGTGGACAAAGGTGAAGGAGATGATTACCTTCACAAAGTCGACAAGGGAAATGAACCTTCCCTTTTCCCTTACCAGCTGATAAGGTATCGTTAATCTGCGACGACGACGGGCAAGTCGGGTCACGGGACCATATATCTAGGACCCTGGGAATACCAGGACAATCAGTAAGAAAATGGTCCGCCTTGCATAGTTGACAAGGAAACTTAGCCTTCCTCGGAGGAGCAGAAGGTGGCTCTGCTTCAGGAATACTCGGGGTAGATGCGACCTTTCCCTTGGGAGACTTCTTCTTTTTGGCCTTCTTCTTCTTCTTCTTAGCCACCTGGTTACTTAAATCCGGAGTTTCACCAGGCGAAGTAGAAGATGAGGACGCAGCAATAGGCGAAGAAGGGGAGGGGTCCACCTTGGAATCAACATGGTGTTGTTCGGGTGGAGGAGGTGGTGGAGGAACAAGATTTATCACACTCAAGACCACCGAGTTTGAAAACAACCATACGGGCAAACCGATGGTTAACCCAGGCAAAGACAAAGTTGCGATATACTGAACACCGACATTTCCAACAGAAGGAAATGGACTAGGGTTTCCATCAGGGGGAACACCTTGACCGATGAACGCGGGGAAGGATGCCATTGAGCGAGAAAGAATCCTACTCAAGCTAACGCACACAAAATCTAATTGGGTAAATGTTATCGTGGCCAAATAAATTTTAAGACACTGAACTTCACCTTTTCATTTTTTAAGAGTCGAGAAAAGGACAAAAGATGACTCTGGTCTCCTTCGAATATTTAATGAGCACGAAGTGACAAGATGCTCACTGGAACCTTTTCTTTTAGAGAGTCCGAAAAGGATCAAAAGTGACTACTCTGGAGACTCTAGGAAAAAGGTTTACCAAACAATCCATAAAACTGCTTATACACCTTGGCAATCAGATGAAAACCAAGGACTTCCCGTACTGCAGTCAATCTTCCCGAATGTTGTGTTCAGTGCATTACGGCTTGTAAGGTGGCAGACTCGGCTTCCTATGGATAAAGGTTTTAATCCTATAGGGGTCCCCCTATATATACGCGACGGTACGTGGGAGCACAGTCCGTATTGGCACCTATCGTTTCACAGTGGAGGAATCACCCAACCACTCGACGATAAACTACTAGGTTTAAAGACGCCGGAACACGTCTCTACCTAGACCTCTAGAATGTTCATGTTAGGTTCCAATGCGTTGTTATGTTCATTCAGTTGATTTTAAAGTTTATCTTTAATTATGTTTCAGTTTTTTGGTCCTACCGTATGTGATCTCTCAAAACTTCCTAAATGCAAACTGCATGCCAAAATTATATCATTTCATTCAATGAATTCTATCTACAAGAAGGTTGAGATTTTTACACACACAAAATGATCAAAATGCAATCCAGCAAAGATCCTAATGCAACTAATAACAAGAAATGAAAATCTTTCTTTTCTTTTTCTTTTTCTTTTTAAAAGCAACAAATAACAAAAAATGCTAACTAATATGATGCAAAAGATCTTTTGTTTTTCTTTCCTTTAAGATGGCATGATGCATTTAAACAAATCTTTAAGAGATTTTCACAAGTATAAACAAACCAAGTTCACTTAATGAAAATAGAACCAATTCTGAAACACCAAGATGAACTATCCAAGCAAGGAAAAATAAACAGACTCTCAATGAACCATGTGATCTAAGTTCAAATGAAGTCAAACAAAATTCAAACAAGCTAGACGTGCATCATTCACAGCATAGAAAATCAAGCTTTAACAACCACTAGATAGGTGTGAAACACAACCAACAAGACGACTGGAAATCAAAAGACCGAAACTTCCCATAGAAGGCTAGACACGCCAAGCCACTAGATGTTCTAGGGCTAGGACAAAAATCAATAGAAGTAAGCAAACAACTGAAGGATAAAGGCACAACCAGTCAAACAGAGGTTCAACACACTTCCAGAGGCTGCGAAAGATATAAAAAACCAAAAATCTGAGCTAAAAGAGCTTCCAACCAACACACAGGCAAAATTCACAAGGCTGGCGCGACTGTCAGCCTACAACTTGCGCTAACAGTCGATTGGCGCGAGTGTCTATCAGGAAACCTGCGCCAACTGGCGCAACTGTCAGATAAAAAACCGCGCCAATTAAGATTGGCGGCTTAAAAAATAAATAAAAAGACTCAGGGTCCGGCCGACAACATTTAGATGGATCAAACAGTAAATAACAATCTCAAGATTGACCCAGAAAGCTCATTCACTCAAACAGGCAAGAGAAAATTAACATGCAAGACAAACTCCAAAATAGCTACTCCCCAGTGGAGTCGCCAAATTGTTGGATAGGTAAATCCCCTCTGCAGACAGAGGCGATCCCACTAGTCTAAGACAAAACTAGCCATAATCAAATCACGCTGCGAAACCAGAGATTCTGGGTTCGATCCCCAGCGGAGTCGCCAAATTGTTGGATAGGTAAATCCCCTCTGCGGACATAGGCGATCCCACTAGTCTAAGACAGAACTAGCCACAATCAAATCACGCTGCTACGCAAGTTCCTAGTTATACACTAAGGGCGAATTAAGAGGACCAACCTGGAGTCCAACGCTTAAGTCGATGCAGAGTTGATATCCTCGCTCCCTCGCTCCGGCAGGTCACAAACCTTGCGATCCTTGCAAACGGACACCTGCACATGCAAAGGAAGAAACATATACAAGCATAAAATCCACCAAGGCACAACTATATTTCAATCAGAAAGGAAATAAATCAAACATCACTATAGTAGACAATGAGATTGGAACTATAACAGCAGTCGTTTATTAATAAATAATAGACAGGAAAAGTTACAACCAAGGTTCTGACGTTGAACCTCTCCTCTGGCTAGGTGAGCAACTATACGTGTCTTGCAATGTATCTCCTCTCCGGCAGCATAACCTCTCTATGCTTCACTATCACAACTAGCATTACTCAAAGACTAAGGACTCAAGAACTCCAGCACTTCGGAACTCTCCAATGACTCGAACTAGCTTGTCAAGTGCATAAGGACAAGCTTATATATATGAAGAAGGGAGGAGGATACAATGAACCGGGACACCCATCGTGGATTAACATTATCCCCAAAAGCCATTAAAGATGGAGATAGGATAGAACTCGACATAAGACTGATCTTTATCCTCAAAAAGCTCCATGCAATGAAGGAAACAACAGTCGGGCGTGCGTTAAAGCAAAAAGCATGACCAAACTTGGTTGGCACGACTGTTGCTCTAAGACAGAGCGCCAATGGTCGCGCCCTCTTTTGAGGATCTCCATGATTGGCGCGGATGAGACACTGTGGACCCACACCAATGGAAAAATAGCACTTTTCAGGGATAATTTGCAGGAGGTGTCTTCAAGGAACATGAAGTATATACTCAAGGGAACATAATGCAAGTGTTTTTGGATTATGTCACTGCTCACAGGTCCCGGAATGCGTCCTCCAATGTACCGAAACGGGGCGATAGGGACGATGACCAATGGTGACAAATTACTGTGTCACATGCGGTTCCTGCCTTCGCTTCCTTGCCCCTGCAAAAATTCACCTACTTTTCATTGTGAACAATTACTAAACTTGTTCATCTCTGTCTTCCTTGAACCGCCACCATGATACTAATTGCTAATGCAGTGGAAAGTTGTATTCCAACTTCTGCTAAACCTACATTCTCCAAAACGAGTTCTCATACTAACTATTACGTCTGCATGTTGTGGTGGCTTTGCTTGAACATGTAGCACTTCATGCAACTAGCCCACAACTGTGCCTCAGCATGCCCATGACCCTTCCTAAATGTGCAACCACCATAAACCCCAAATTATTCCCCGGGGACAAACAGACTTAGCTTTGCACAATCCCGTGACTTGCTGAGTGAGCCTCACCTACATGTTTCCCTTGCTATGTCCTTTGCTGCCTCTTTGTGAAAATTCCTATTCTCTAAAATTTGACTTTTGTTGACTTGCCTTGAACTTTCTTACCAAACTTTATGCCTTGAAAGAAAGTCCCTTCCTTTTTTTATATGTGTTTTTCTTGAATGAGTTTTCCCAACTAACACATCCATTCATGTGGGCTGACTCACACACATGGCCGATATTTGTTATTTTCGATGGGGCGACCTTTTGGCGATCATGTCCCTTGGGTTGACCTACCAAGAGTCAGGTGGGTGCACCCTATCTTAGCCCACATGCTACCCACAAGTTGCTACACTCTCCCACAATTTCTGCCTGTAATCGCTACCGATTTTCTGCTATGTCACATGCCTCGCCCGACTGCTATAACTCGTGCACTCTCCAAAAGTTGGGTGCTATGGTGCGGCCTCCGCTATGCCCATACTCATCGCACACCCATTTAGTTAAATACACCAAATATTAGTGACTTACTAGGTGGGTGTTTAGTGATACACCTTCGTGTGAGCATGCACCCGCCCAACTCGACATCCACATCTATTCGATTAAACATACCTGTCACTCGATTCACTCATTGGTTCAACACTTTGATTTTTTTTACTCTCCTTGTGCATGTAGGTGGTCATGGGCATGCTCCAACTCGAGGCCCTGGCACTTCGTCTGCCATGGGCCTACACATGACATTGATTCCATGCTAACTCACCATGCATAAAACTGAACTTGCTTACATGGGTCATGCCATATAATATTACAAGTCCTTGTTCCCAAAACTCTAAACTTCTAGCCAAACATCAAAATAGAAGTGTCATAATTATTTGTGACAATGGCGTTGCACTCTTCATCTCAATTATGACAAGGTATGTGTGGAGGTATCAAATTTAAAGGGAAGGGTTTCATTTCAATTTGAATGGTTAACCTCATTTTAGTTTTTCAATATTGACAAGTTAAAAAGAACTATTATTTTCATATGAAAATGAGAAATAATTTAAATTTCATATATCATTTACATATACAATTTTTATTGTGTTAACTTGTGCAACTTTAAACAAATTATATTTTCATGGAAAAGCCACATGAAGGGATCAAATTTAAAGGGAAGGGTTGCATTTCAATTTTAAGAGTTAACTTTACTTTTTCTTTTCAATATTGACATGTTAAACAAACTATTATTTTGGTATGAAAATGAAACATAATTTTAAATTTCATATATATGTCACATATACAGTTTCTATTGTGTTAAATTGTACAACTTTGAATAAAGGATATTATCAAAGACCAAAAATATAGGCACACTTGCCTGAATACGAATAGAGGGTGTTCACTAGTATTACAATCTATATAAAAATCATATGGAAAAATTTAATAATATGATTTACTTACATTATATATAAATCATATGGAAGGAATTTAACAGAGCTATTTACTCTATCTCATGTACACCTGTCTTAAAAAAAAATGACATTGTTTTAAAATAAAACCATTTTTTCTCATTAAAAAAAACTCTTAAAAGAATTACAATGAAAATATAAAGGAAATCAAAATAAAGAATTATTTTATTAATATAATTGCAATCTTCAATTAAATAAAAACAACAACTATTTGTTGGGTGTGGAGCCTGATTATCTTCTGTATTCAAAGGTTTCAGCTGGATGTATCCCCCAGGAAGACTGTGCAACCCTCCATGCAGGGGGGGACTTGTCCCCCCATGAGGGTCCGGGGATTTAAATCTGCCCCGGCTAGGGGGTCCAGGGGCCAGCGGTCCCCCAACGGGGGTTGGAGGGCAGCGCCCCTGAAGCTAAAAATAGATGTAAAATTACCTTGTAAAAGTCTAGTAATTTCTATTCAATTTGGGCCGTTCATTAGGAAGATTATCGGATGGTAGAAGTTATATTTAATTTAAGGTTTTTTTCCCTAGAAGGCAACCCCTCACTATATATGAGGGAATTGTATTGCATCTATGGGTATCTGTATTCTTAGTGAGGAGGAGAGAGGCGATTGAGAGCGAATAGGGTGTTACAGCGGATTTTCTATAGGTTTTATCTATTTAGTCTAATGGATAATATAAAAGGAAGGACTGGTTGTTTCTCCGTGGATGTAGCTCAAACTGGGTGAACCACGTATATTTGTGTCTCTCTTGTTTTATGTGTTTTATGTGTTTATATTTCTCCAATATTTTATTTTTTCCATTGCTCCATAATACATAATTTTCTAACAACTGGTATCAGAGCCAAAGGTCTATTTGGCTGATAAACTCGCAGGAGATAAGGGTTCCTGGTTCGAGTGGGAGCAATGGCGGAAGATGGTAGGTTTAGGGTTGAAAAATTCAACGACAAAAACTACCAGCTGTGGAAGATGCAGATGGAAGATTATCTATATCAGAGAGATCTGTACCTACCATTGAGTGGAAAGAAAAAGAATCTAATGAGTATGATAGACACAGAATGGGATATTCTGGACAGAAAGGCACTTGGAACAATACGGCTATGCCTAGCAGCATCGGTAGTTTTTAATATTTCAAAGGAAATGACAACACAAGGTTTAATGTTAGCACTGGCCAAGCTATATGAAAAACCCTCGGCCTAAAAGAAGGTATTTCTTATGAAGCGTTTATTTAATATGAAGATGTCAGAAGGTGGATCTGTTGTTGACCATTTAAATGATTTTAATACAGTTACAAGTCAGTTAAGTTCTGTAGGGGTAAATTTTGATGATGAAGTTAGGGCTTTGTTATTTCTATGCTCATTGCTAGAAATTTGGAATGGTTTAGTTATGGCCATTAGTAACCTTGTATCTAGATCTAGTACTTTCAAGTTTGATGATGTCGTCGGTGCAATCCTTAGTGAGGAAATGCGATGGAAAAGCTCCGATGAGACATCAGGTAATGATTTGAGTGTAGAGTATAGGGGAAGAAAAATGGAACGAGGAAAGAGCCTAGGATATCACAATAAGTCAAGAAAAGGCAGATCCAAGTCCAGATCGGGGATAGTGTGCTGCAAATGTGGGAAGAAAGGACACCTGAAGAAAGACTGTACGTCTCATAAGGGAAAATAAGGAGACACGCAACAAGAAGCTAATTATGAAGCGAATGTAAAAGACGATGTGTTGCAAAATGCTTTGATTCTTTCATTAGAAAATATTATTGATGCTTGGGTGGTAGATTCAAGGGCCTCATTCCATGCCACACCTGAAAAGAAACATTTTCATGATTGTGTTCAAGGAGATTTTGGACAAGTTCGATTGGGTGATGATAAACCCTATAAAGTCGTTGGAATGGGTACAGTTTTCATAAAACGGAAAAATGGAAATGAGTGGCTATTGAGGAAGGTAAGTCATGTTCCAGATCTACAGAAAAATCTAAGTTCAACAAGGCAGTTGGGAGGTGAAGGTTGTGTAAGTACTTTCACAGATAAAACCTGGAAGGTCGCTAGAGGATCCCTGGTAATAGCGAAAGGAGAAAAGGTCGGTACATTGTATTTATGCAATGATATTTCTAATTCTGTTAATGCTTTAACCTCTACAGGAGAAGATATGACATTGTGGCATCATAGGCTCGGGCACATGAGTGAGAAGGGGTTACATATTTGTTATGAAACCAGCTCAAGAAAAGATAGAAAAGATAGATCATCGCCTTAGAATTCAGCCTCTTCGAGGGGGCAACCTCCTTTACATTACATAAATGAACAATTCTTGGATGATTCAAATGAAAAAACCTCCTTTCTATATATAGGAGTCTAAGGAGTCACAATATAATCCAGCCGACCTAACAATAATAATATAAAGCCACAAAAATAACAATAGAGGGATTCTATGGGGCACATAAATAACAATATGGGGGTAATAGGGGCACAACAATATAAATAAGGGGTATAACTATAATAGTAATGGGGTAATCACTAGTATTATAGGGACCCAACATGCCCCTCCCCTTCAAAAAAGTGTTGTCCTCAACGCTTGAGTAATTCTGGATACTTCTGCATAAAATTCTCATCCTCCCATGTGGAATCTTCAGTGGATAAGTTCTTCCACTTGATAAGATACTCTGAAATTGATCGATTTCGTAGCTGTCGAGTTCTTGTTTCTGTGATTGCTTCCGATTCCAATATAATTTTTCCTTCCTCGTCAAGTTCTGGCAATATTGTTTGAATTGGGAGCTTGTCGCCTATAACCTTCTTTAAACATGAAACATGGAAACTGGGTGCAATCGAGAAGCTGCAGGAAGCTCAAATTTGTATGCCATAGTACCAATCTTTTGCAACACCTTGTATGGACCATAATACTTTGGTGATAGTTTATTATCCTTCTTAGCTTGCTTTAGGGACATTTGCTTATATGGTTGTAGCCGTAGGAATACCCAATACCTACATCAAAACTTCTTTCACTGCGATGTTGATCTGCCTGTTGTTTCATTCTATTTTGTGCCAACATGAGGTTATCCTTTAAGAGTTGGAGGACTTGTTGTTGATGTTCGATGGGATGTTCCACTGCCTGGACCTTAGAATTTTATCTTAAATATGATGTGATAGATGGTGTTTGATACCCATAAAGTGCCATAAATGGGGTCATTTTTGTTGCTATATGGAAGGAAGTGTTATACCACCATTCAGCCAGAGGCAACCATTTGACCCATTGTGTCTGTTTATCAGATACAAAGCAACAAATATATCCTTCCAAACATTTGTTTACTATCTCAGTTTGCCCATCAGATTGAGGATGATAAGATGAGCTATGAGCTAACTGAGTACCAAGACAAGAAAATAATTCTGTCCAAAAATTTCCAGTGAAAATGGGATCTCTGTCACTTACAATAATCTTTGGGTTTCCATGTAGCTTTTGAATTGTTTCCATAAATGCAGTAGAAACTGTACTGGCTTTAAATGGATGTGTTAATGCACAAAAGTGTGCATACTTGGTAAGTCTGTCAACTACCACCATGATGACACTCTTTCCCTCAGACTTGGGTAAACCTGTGATAAAATCCATTGAAACCTCCTCCCAACGTTGGCTTGGAATGGATAAAGGTTGTAATAGACCCAGTGTCTTAATTGTTTCAACTTTATTTTGTTGGCAAACCAAACATTCCGCCACAAACTTTTGAATATCTGATTTAAGGCCATCCCAAAAAAATTCCTTCTTAACCCTGTGGTAAGTTTTTAAAAATCCTGAGTGCCCTCCTAAGGGAGAAGTGTGCAATTCCATAAGAATCTTTTGTTTTAGCTGGGAATTCTTACAGAGGTATAAGCGATCTTTGTACCATAACGAATCATTTTGCCAGCTAAATGTATCAGAAGTACTGGAATCTTGTTGTAGCTTTTGAATAAGTGCCCACACTTCTTCGTCATTCTTCCATTCCTCCCTTGCTTCGTTTATCCAATCTGGTTGGATAATAGAAATGGCACACAACAATGCTTCCACATCCTCATCCTTTCTTGAGAGTGCATCTGCCACCACATTTTGCTTCCCTTTTTTGTAGATGATTTCAAAGTCATAACCCAACATCTTTGTGACCCACTTTTGTTGCTCTTCAGAGGATAATCTTTGTTCTAAAAAGTATTTAAGGCTATCATGATCCATTTTTACCTTGAAGTGTCTTCCCATTAGGTAGGGTCGCCATTTCTTAAGTGCATGGAGTATTGCCAACATTTCCTTCTCATAAATAGCTTTGCTTAAAAACTTTCCCTTGATTGGACGACTTTCAAAAGCAATGGGTCTTTCATCTTGCATTAGAACAACACCAATTCCATTTCCTGAAGCATCACATTCCACAATAAAGGTTTTTGTGAAGTCCGGTGTAGCTAAGACCGGTGCTTGGCACATTGCCTCTTTAAGATGTTCAAAGGCCTTTGTTGCTTCCGGAGTCCATGAAAATGAATCTTTCTTCAATAATGTTGTTAGAGGTGCTGCTATTCTCCCATAATTCTTAACAAACTTGCGATAATACCCTGTCAACCCAAGAAATCCTCGCAGATGCTTTATGGATGTGGGGATTTTCCATTCCTTAATGGCTTTAATTTTGCTAGGGTCTACCTTAACTCCTTCATGAGATACAATATGACCCAAATATTCCACCTCCTGGACTCCAAAGAAACATTTGGATCTTTTTGCATATAATTGTTTCTCCTCCAATAGTTGTAGCACCCTGTCAACATGTTCAACATGATCCTTCCAAGACTTGCTGTAGATTAGTATATCATCAAAAAATACTAACACAAATTTTCTAAGGAATGGTTTGAAAATTGAATTCATCAAACCTTGAAATGTTGAAGGTGCATTGGTAAGGCCAAAAGGCATGACCAAAAATTCATAATGACCCTCATGAGTTCTAAATGCCGTTTTCGGAATGTCTTCAATCTTCATTCTGATTTGATGATATCCCGAACGAAGATCCAACTTGGTGAAGTAAATTGATCCATGCAATTCATCTAGTAATTCATCAATGACAGGAATGGGGAACTTATCTTTAATAGTGAGCTTGTTGAGCTCCCTATAATCCGGACACATGCGCCATGATCCATCCTTCTTGTGCACCAATACTACTGGAGCTGAGAAAGAACTTTGACTCGGTTGAATTATACCAGCCTCTAGCATTTCTGCAACCATACGTTCAATTTCACTTTTTTGGACATAGGGATATCTGTACGGCCTGATGTTTGGAGGAACACTTCCTGGAATCAGATGAATAGCATGATCATGATCACGCATAGGTGGGAGACCTTTGGGAGTCTCAAATACCTTGGAATGATTGTCCAGGACTTTTTAGAGATCTGGAGAAATAGATGATTCCAATGTGGAAACATCTAGCGAACATAATTGTGCAATTACACCTCTTTGCTCCTATTTTAGAAGCTTAGTCATGCCATTAGAGCTAATTTCCTGGTTTCCCTGCAATACCCCTTAATTCAACTTCCTTTCCTTCCGTAGAAAATTTGATGAAAATTTCTTGAAAATTAAAAGCTATTGTACCCAAGGATTGTAGCCATTGGACTCCTAGTACAACATCGACACCTCCCATTGGAATGGAAAGCATTGGGCTAGTCAATACATATTCTCCCATGGATAGCTTGATATTATGGCACTTTCCAGAGAAATTTATTGTTCCTCCATTTGCAATCATCACTTGACACTCTGGTGCTGGATATAGGAAGCAATTCAATTCTTTTGCTACCCTACAATGAATAAAATTGTGGGTGCTTCCTGAATCAATCAACACTATTACCTTTTTCTTCTTGATTTGTCCTTCTATCTTGATGGTTTGAGGAGTGGTAATTCCCGCCAATGCATTACAAGATATGGTCGGATTTATTTGTTCTTCATCTAGGCTTTGTTCCTGGAATATATCCTCTTCTTTTGACCTTTCTTGCTCCTTTTCTTCTTCCTCTTCACAATCTATGTAGAATAATTTCTTCTCAGCACACTTATGACCTTTTGTGTATTTTCTATCACAATTGTAACAAAGCCCTTTTGCTCTTTTTTCTTCCAATTGTTGTGGTGTCAACCTTGTAGGTTGTGGAAGACTAGGGGCAACAACACTTCTGTCTTTATAGTTGTGAGTGGTATGCTTCCTAGTTGCCATAATTTTGCTTTCCATTTTTCTTGCTAACCTGAATGCCTTCTCTAATGAATCAGGTTCCCAAAGGCGAACATCATGTTGGATATTATCCTTTAAAGACCCTATGAACACATCAATCCTATGCTCCTCTGGAATATCTTTTACCCTTATGTTCAATTTTTGGAACTCCTCAATGTGCTCCATTATTGAACCCTTTTGTTTGAGACTTATCAATTGGCTAAAAAAAGTGTTGCTTTTTGTATCCTCATAATGTGCTATCAATTCTTCCGTAAAAATTGCCCAAGTGATAAATTGTTTATGAGAACAAAGCCATTGATACCATACAAACTGATTTGGTTCCAAATATACAGTTGCCATACGTACCTTTTGTGCATTTTGCACATTATTGAGATCGAAGAATTGCTCCATCTGTAATATCCATGTGGCGGGATCCTTGCCATCAAACTTCCTCATATCGATTTTTGGAATGTGGTGATTCTTTGATCCAACATTAGAGTCTATGGAATCATGATTAACATTTCTTTTGTTCTCATCATGAGTTTCCTTTACTACCTTTTCACCATTAGTAAGTATTTCTTGTAGAAAATTTGTCAAATCTGTCTTCAAATCTGCCATGCCTGTCTTCAAATTTGTGTTCAAATCTATCTTCAAATTGTCCATCTTAGCTTCCATGCCATTCATCTTAGCTTCCACGCCATTTATCTTAGCTTCCAAGCCATTTATCTTAGCATCTTTTAACGTTTGTGAGCGTGACATTTGTTGCACTTGTTCTTGTAATTTTGATATATCATGTAGCATTTCTTCCTCTTCTTCATGAGTCATGCTAGAGCTTTCAAGTTCCTTACTAGGTGTTTGCATTTTCTTTCCTCGGGGCATCAGTTACCGATAATAATTCTCTACTATGCCCTTTGAATTCCTTCAAAATAAATTTTCAAACCAAGCTTAAGCAAAAATTTAAAAACATCTACACACCTTTTTTCACTTTGTAGGAGCTCGATATTGCCTCTGATGTATCTCTGTAATTTCCAATCATCTAGTTCTGAATTTGTGATCTGTAGTAGCTCTCTGTGTCCTCTTTCCAATGCCACCAGTCTGATCCAAATTGGATTCTCCAAGAAAGAGTTATGCATAATCGCCCAAGATGACCTGATTATAGACCTTTCCAGAAGAGCGAAGTTGTATGAAGTGCCACGTGTACAATTTTCGATATTTGGTTCTGAAAAAGATATGCAAGAAACTATAGTCCGTCCTCTTTCTGTACCTCCTTATGAAATTTCAATCTGATTCCCAGAGAGAAAGTTATGACAATTTTCCCCAGGTCACCTGTTTTGAATGTAATTCAGGAGTCTGCAAAAAGACCAACTTCCTCAGATCATATCTCCGAATATATCATGCGAAAAGCTCTGAAATTCGGACCCAAAGTTCAGCGCGATTTCTTCTCAAATGGTTTTTTTTTGCGACTTCTGAAACGTCACAGAAAAAAAGTTATAGCGAAAATGCCACGATGACCTGTTTGGAGCAACGAAACCCTAGAATCCAAAGCTCTGATACCAAATGTTATGAAACCAGCTCAAGAAAAGATAGAAAAGATAGATCAATGCCTTAGAATTCAGCCTCTTCGAGGGGGCAACCTCATTTAAATTACATAAATGAACAATTCTTGGATGATTGAAATGGACAAAACCTCCTTTCTATATATAGGAGTCTAAGGAGTCACAATATAATCCAGCCGACCTAACAATAATAATATAAAGCCACAAAAATAACAATAGAGGGATTCTATGGGGCACAGAAATAACAATATGGGGGTAATAGGGGCACAACAATATAAATAAGGGGTATAACTATAATAGTAATGGGGTAATCAGTAGTATTATAGGGACCCAAAAAGATTCTTCACTCAAGAAATTTGTTGCCAGGTTTGAAGCATGTTGATTTAAAATTCTGTGAGAATTGTGTTTATGGAAAACAGAAGAGAGTCAAATTCCTTAGAGTTGGGAAAGAAAAGAAGAACGAAAAATTAGAGCTTGTGCATACAGATGTATTGGGACCTACTCAGGTATCATCTCTTGGTGGCTCTTGTTATTATGTTATTTTTATTGATGATGCAACCAGAAAAACTTGGATTTATTGTATTCCAAATAAACCATATGTATTTGATACTTTCAAGAAATGGAAAGCTTTGGTTGAAAATGAGATAGCGAAAAGGTTGAAATGTCGCAGATCAGATAATGGAGGTGAATGTTGTAGCAAAGAGTTTGATAGGTACTGTTCAGAGAATGGAATTCACAGAGAGAAGACAGTTCTTGGAACACCACAAGGAAATGGTGTGTCAGAAAGGATGAACAAGACAATCATTGAGCGTGTAAGGTTCATGAGATTGCATGCAGGATTGCCTTTACAATTTTGGGCAGATGCTGTAGATACTATTGTTTGTCTAATAAACAGAGGGCCTTCAAGTTCCTTAGATGGTGGCATTCCAGAGGAGGCATGGACAGCTAAAAAGGTAAACTACTCATTTTTAAAGACTTTTGGTTGTGAAGCCTTTGTCCACATTAATAATGAAAATAGAACAAAGCTTGAGGCAAAATCAAAGAAATGCACCTTTATTGGATATGGTGTTAATGATTTTGGTTATCACTTATATTATTATGAAAATCACAAAATCATTAGGAGCAGAGATGTAATATTCAATGAAAAGGTCTTGTATAAGAATCAGTTGCAAGAAAAGAAACAAGAAAAAAAAAGCAGAGAATACACAGTGCTTGATGATATCACAGGAAAACTGATGGTGCCTGAAAATCATAATTATCAACAGCCAAAACAACAACCACAACAACAACAAGCACTTCAAACACCTGAAAGTGGTGTTAGAAGATCTACCAGGATAAGTAGACCCCATGAATGATACTCTCCTTCATTATATTATGTATTGTTGACTGATTCTGGTGAACCAGAATGTTATGAAGAAGCAGTGCAAGTAGCAACCAGGAAGTAATGGGAGCAATCCATGAAAGAAGAGGGACTACTTAGCACATAACCAGACTTGGGACTTAGTCAGGTTGCCTGCAGGTAAAACAACATTGCAGAATAAATGGGTTTACAGGCTAAAGGAAGAAGATGGAGGAAAAAAGAGGTACAAAGCTAGACTTGTAGTGAAGGGGTTTGCACAGAAGAAAGGTATTGATTTTGATGAAATATTTTCTCCTGTTGTGAAAATGACTTCAATAAGAACTATTGTAAGTCTAGTAGCTGCTGAAGATTTACATCTTGAGTAGTTATATGTAAGGCAACCTTTCTCCATGCGGATTTGTAGGAAGAGATATATATGTAGCAGCCACAAGGATATGAGGTAAAAGGGAAGGAGAAATTAGTGTGCAGGTTGAAGAAGAGCTTGTATGGCTTAAAATAGGCTCCAAGGTAGTGGTATCTAAAATTTGACAGGTTTATGTTTGAACAAGGTTATACTAGATGTCACTCTGATCATTATGTTTATCTCAAAGGGTAAAATGTGGTAGCTATATTATATTGTTATTGTATGTAGATGATATGCTTCCTGCAGGTTCTAACATGTAGGAAATAAATGTGCTCAAAAGGAGATTGGCAAACTCATTTGCAATGAAGGATTTGGGTGCTGCAAAACAAATCCTAGGTATGAGAATAGCTAGAGACTAGAAGAATCGCAGATTGACATTGTCTCAAAATGAGTACATAGAGAAGGTGTTGAAAAGGTTTAATATGTATAATGCAAAACCAGTTAGTATACTATTGGCTAGCCATTTCAAATTAAGTAAGGAGGCATGTGCTAAGAATCAGGAAGAAATGGCTCATATGTCTAAAGTTCCATATGCATCAGCAGTTGGAAGCTTAATGTATGCAATGGTCTGCACAAGGCCTGATATTGCACATGCAGTGGGAGTTGTAAGCAGGTACATGAACAATCTAGGAGAAGAACGTTGGATGGCAGTGAAGTGGATTCTCAGGTATTTGAGAGATACCACAAATCAAGCATTATGCTTTAGTGGTTCAAAAATTGCTCTACATGGATATGTTGATGCAGATATGGCAGGTGATAGAGATAACAGGAGCAGCACAACAGGGCATGTGTTTACTATAGGTGGAACAACTGTTAGTTGGGTCTCAAAAACTGCAAAGTGTTGTTGCACTTTCAACAATAGAAGCATAGTATGTTGTTGCTACAGAGGCTAGTAAAGAAATGATTTGGGTACAAAGGTTTCTGGATGAATTAGGCAAGAAGCAAGAGTTGGGCAGGTTATACAGTGGCAGCCAGAGTGTCATACATCTTGCAAAGAACTTTGCATTTCATTCCAAGACTAAACATATACAGCTCAAGTACCATTTCATACGGTCAACATTGGAAGATGGACAATTGAAGCTGGAAAAGATACACACTAGCCATAATCCTACAAATATGTTAACAAATTTTGTAACCATGGAGAAACTAAGAATATGCTCAGTTTCAATTGGTCTTCAAGTATGATGAAGAAGATAAGAAACAGCCAGGTCCAAAGTGGAGTCATTGTCTAGCAAATGAAGCAGTGGTGGAGTTGCTATAATCAATTTCCAGGTAGGAGATTGTTGGGTGTGGAGCCTGATTATCTTTTGTATTCAAAGGTCTCAGTTGGATGTATACCACAGGATTATTGTACACCCCTCCACGTGGGGGGCTGCGAGGGGGGCTTGTCCCCCTCATGGGGGTCCGGGGGGGTAAATCCCCCCCAGCTGGGGGGTCTGGGGGTAAAAATCTAGTAATTTCTAGTCAATCTAGGCAGTTTATTAGGAGGATGATCTGATGGTAGAAGTTATGTTTAATTTATTGGCTTTTTCCCTAGAAGGCAACCCCTCACTATATATGAGGGAATTGTATTGCATCTATGGATATCTGTATTCTTTGTGAGGAAGAGAGAGGAGATTGAGAGGGAAGAGAGTGTTACAGTGGATCTGCTGTAGGTTGTATCTATTCAGTTTGCTGGATAATATAAAAGGAAGGACTGGTTTTTTCTCCGTGTATGTAGCCCAAACTGGGTGAACCATGTATATTTGCGTCTCTCTTGTTTTATGTGTTTCCTGTGTTTCTATTTTTGCAATATTTTATGTGTTCCATTGCTCTGTAATATATAATTTTCTAACACTATTTAAAAGCTCAAATAAGACAATTTTCATAAACTAAATATAACTTCCAAGAATATGGTGCCATAAGAATTATAGTCCTAATAACTAGTGCATTATGATGAGTGACACCACCCCAAAAGAGCACATAAATAACATCAATTTTTTTCAACAAAAAAATTGAGTACTACTTATTATTTTAAGAAATCATACCTACATTGAATGAACTTTTATCCGTAGTACCTAGTTTCATGTTGTGATATTAAGTAGGTATAAAGAAGACACAGGGGGAAGTATTCAGAAATGTAAGTAAGTAGAGCAAGTGGTAAATAAAAGCAAGTGGAGTAAGAAGTGAGAAGATCTGCAGATGGCGCCATGCTGCAGATGGCGCCATGGAATGTTGGTAGGTACTGTTTGTAAATGTAGACACCAAGCCATGGAATGTTGGTAGGTACTGTTTGTAAATGTAGACACCAAGAGGATGTGAAGTTGATTTGAAGAATTTCATCTTCGCTATGAGCAACAAAAGGATTCACCACAATCAAATATTTTGATTTTCAATGTCCACTAATAAGATACAATTTAAATAAATTAGATATACATAGATGTAAAAGCTACAAAACAATAAGATACTACTATATAAATTTTTGAACAATCATGATATGCAGGAAAATTGTTCAAATAATTTTCTTTTTAAATTTTACGAGGTGTAAAAAATACTAAGAAAGCAAAAAAACTATAAAAACATTAAGAAGTAAAATATATTATGAAAAGTTTTCTTACCCTTCAATTGAAAAAATCAATAACAATTTTCATTTCCAATATAACAATAATTTTTTTATCTTAATTTTCTTTTATATAGAAATAATTTTATTCCTTCTTATACAAAAAAAAATAGAAAAGAAAAGAAAAGAGGGAAGTACCAATAGAAAGACAATGACCACTTCAAATTTAAACCAACCACATTGAATACGTTAGAATATGTCAGCCATCTAGTGATAATATGTTGTTGGGAGCTACTAGTAAACTATACCTTATTTAATGGTAAACATTGAGAATATCCATGTTTCAAGACACTTTCTCAATTGAATTTGTGGAAGAAATAAGTTTATATGTTAATGAGTTCAAAATTTTAAATTATTTCTATCTCTATTTTAAACAAGTGATCAAAAATATCCTTATTTAAATGTTTTTACCAAACAATTTTGTGGTAACATAATTCTAATCTATATATATATATAGATATAGATATATGTAATTCTAATTTATAATTTAATTTTTTTATTTAATTTATTATTTTTATTATTTTTCTTTTAAAGTAAATAGCTTTTATATAAAAAAATTTAAAGCAATTTGTATTTTTATGAAGTAGTTTATCATTGTTTATTGTGTTGAAAGACACTTTTAAGTTAATATGATGGATATGTTATAATGTAATGCATTGTCTATTATTTTGACTTGGTCAAATATCTAAAACTAGAAATAAAACAAAATAAAAAAAGAAAATTAATAATTATAATTATAATTAATAATTAAACAAGACTAGATCCATCTTGACTCATGATCTACCAAGGGCCAAGAAGCATCAAATCTCTTAAGATGCAAACCTCTTTTAGAATAAAACGAGATTTTATCCCTCAGGGCACTTGGTAGATCCAGAATTAAGATGGATGTAGGCCTAGAGGCACTCTCCAGTATGGTATATATGTTGTAATGTAATGCATTATTAACATTTTAACTTGGTAAAATTACATAAAACTAAAATAAAATATAAAATATAAAATAAATAATTGTAGTTGTAATTAATAATTAAACCACCCTGGGTCCATATCAACTCTGGATCTATCAAGTTCCTTAAGGGATCAAATCTCTTTTCACTTTAAAAGGGGTTTGCACCTAAAAAGATTTCAGAAAGAAATGTAATTTCACACCAGAAAATATTTTTTTATTGTATGCTTGATTCAATTGCATGTCATTTATATAGTTTATCTGAGACCCAACTAATTTCAAGTATGGATATGGAGGTTGAGACATTTTATTAAGAAAATCTCAAACAAACTCTAAACTCAACTTACAACAATAATGGAAGCATTATCTCCAATTCCCTCCCTTAATGCCTACATGTCAAATAACAATATAGGAAAAACATATAATCCACAGTCAAGTCACATTTGTCTAGTATTGTCTTCATCAACACTTATACCGACTCTGGAATCTCCCAGATTGGGCTCTTTCTCCACCAAAACTTCAAGCTTACCACTTGACCCATTTAAGATAAAACTACCTCTAACCATCATTGGCATAATTGTAAATATTAATAATATTGTCACACTTCATTCATGTAGTGTCCTACCTTGGCAAGGTTAGTTTTGTGACACATGGAGAGGCTCATTTTGATGCACTGATATAAGATTATGCATGTCAGAATTATGTATATGCTTGCATGCTATCAACCAAGTTTGGGTCACCTGGTTGTTGTATGGTTGTTTGTATAATAAGGATTTTGGTTAAGTGTGTATTATCAATGTTTTCTCTTTTGGCATCCTAGTTTCGACATAGGTGTATGACATGGATGGTGATCGAATATTGAGAAACATAGATCCATAGGTGATCATGGTTATGTGGAACACATATTTAATTATGATTTATGGATGATACATTATTTGTATGATTATATATGCTTAATCTTGTACTGAGTAGGATGTGGTAGGGGACCTGGTCATTTTCCAATAAGGATTCACAATTTATAAATTATTGGGAAAGTCATTTTTCCAAAACCAAAATGACAGTGGAATTCATGCACAATTCCTTGTAAAATTTCAATAATTAATTATGAAATTCACTTGATTCCTTTGATATATGAGATTGTGATGTGTGGAAGTCTATGAACAAGACCTTACCAACAAATGATCAAATGGGCATGTGATAAAAATCAGTTCCTTAAGGTGAAGCACAAAGTTTCAATGAAGAGTAGATGAGAAACCATGAAAATTAGCGCACAAATTCCTAAATCCATGAAATATAAAGACTTGGAGTCTTGGATCTATAATAAAAATATGAAGGCACAAAGTACTGAATATTTAAAAGATCATGGTGTGGAATCGTGGATCCTTGGAGTAGATCAAAGGCACAAAGCCCTCAATCTACTAAGGAACATATATGTATGCAATAGGGGTACAAAATCCATATTCCATGAAAGAAAAATACCACTCATGGGTAGCTCAGCGATGAGTTTCCTTAATAAAGCCTCATTTCTAACAATTGTAGACTGACTTTTATAAAAATAGAAAACTATGTATAACATCTCAAGTATGACATTTTAAAATAGTAAATAACCTTTCATAAATTGGTAATCAATTGTAGTTTAATGAAAATCGCTTAACTTATCATTAGTCAATCCTAATAGTTCAATCTTGACTTAGTCATCAATAATAATAATAATAATAATAATAATAATAATAATAGTAATAATAATAATAATAATAATGATCTGAACTTAAATAGGAATGTAACAAATTACAGATATAACCATAAATACATAGCTACAACAGAAATAATACTTTATTTCATTAATGTCAAATACATAAATATGCTTACAAATAGAAAGGAGATAAACCTAGCTCAGGCGATGGTAGCTTATCTCTTAGGAGATATGTGGAGGCTACATGCCTCTGAAGTATTTTGGAATTATGCTCGAAGGCCTATTTATTATTTAGAAACAATGGAAAACCCTAAAAATCTAAAAATCTAACACTAGGAGATGAAGTGCCAAAACTATGGGCCCTGCTTAGGTAAATTAGTACATCGGCTTCTCGGGGTCGTAACTTTGGGATAGAATCTTGGTTTTACGAGCACAATAGCTCATTAGAAATATATATCTGATTACTATAATTTTTGAATGAAAACATGAGAAAGCACTAATTCTTGTTCCACTTTCCCCAAAAAATGTGTTTTAGGGCCTCAAAATGGCTCCGAAGTTCAAGACCCAAAAAACTGCCAAAAATAGTAAATTGTGCTACAATTAAGGAAACTATAAAGCTAAATGAGGTAGTGATGGGGTCGAAGTGGAATAGGTGGATGGCTATAAATATCCACCTGGATCAATCCCCGCCCCCTTAGGAAGCAATGTTCCCCATTACGTTGAGTTCCACCATCGGATGGGGAAACTTCTACTGAACTTGGTCCCTGGTGAGCCACTTGCCTTAATGGAGGAGTTGGTAAGCTTTGACAACCCAATATAGATGGATATTCTACTAGCGAGTGTTCTTTATTTGTGTGTCCATTATCTGATTATTTGTGTCCTATTCCATGCAGTCAGGGTTTAGCTTTGTTGGTGTGAGTTCTTTTGCAATGTCGGATGTGTCCAACAATGGTGGAAAGTATGGTCGAAGATGGTCTACATTGAACATTGTGTGTAGACTAAGGAAAGGTGGAATGTGGAGCTCGAAGGCATTGTCCCCTATAAACATGGTGATGGCGTATGGCCCATATAAGAGTGGGCAAAGCTTGTGGTGGGTTACAGCGATGTGCTCCTTCTGCAAATGTAGCCAAGCTTTGTCGCCCACCTGGCACTTGTGCAACACCCGATGCTGATCATAGCACTATTTGTACTTAGCATTAGCTTTGTCGAATATATCGTGGACCTATTAGTGGATGTGTTTAATGAGCTCAATGAAGCTACTAGCCCTGTCAGCTTCAGACTGGACATGAGCGGAATTTACCTAAGTGGATGCAAATTGTATGACCACATCAACGGGACATAATGGCTGAAATCGTAGCCTTACCTGAAAGAGGCTGTGAGTTGTTGAGCTATGGAGAGCTCTTATGTAGCTATGCTAGATACAGGGGGTGATTGTATCCCATGTCAATGGATGCTTCAAGTGGTACATGCGTAGAATGTGTGTAATCATCATGTTGAAAACCTCTATTTGGCCATCAGTTTGGGGGTGGAAAGCCATGGACTTAGTAAATTTGGTATCCAACATCGACCAGAGAATTGAACAAAATGAACTTAGGAATCTGTTGTCCCAATCTGATACAATGGACTATGGGATCCCAAAGTATACCCACACTCACTCGAACAAGAGCTTAGCAGTGGCCTGTGTTGTGATAGTGTTCTTGTAGGCCACCATAATGGCCATCTTAGAGAATATGTTTATGACCATAAAAATGCATTCATAGTCATGCTTAGTAGAATGAAGGTCTGGCATGTAATCCATGGATATTGATTCCCAAGGTTGACTAGGAGTATACAGGCCTTATTTCTCGGTGGTTTGTTTACAAACGGTGTAAGAAGTGCATGATCGAATGTACTTCCCAACATCTTGATGGAGCTTCAACTAATAAAAATAATTCTGTAGTACTACGACTGTTTTTTCTACTTTTGAATACCCAATGACCTGACTGTAGTGCGCCTCCAAAATCATCTTGGAATGCTCACTTGAAGGAACATAGATCTGTCTGAAGTTACATAACAATGCATCCTGGAGGTGAAAATTTGTGACTTCGTTACCTTCTAGGAGTGTCTCGTATGTGCTGCTGAATTTTGGACCAATGTTGTAAATATGTGGCCACCCCAAAGTCTCGTGCCCATATACAAGTTGAGCACAATGATCAGCACCATGACTGGTGGTTATCTGAGGTGATCTACAACATTTTTGGTGCTTCCCTTATTGTACTTAATACTCGAATGGAACTATTTCAAGTATGTGGACAATTTATGATCACAATTATTCTGAAACTTCCCTTGCTTCCATATGAACTGCAGGGGTCGGTGGTCTGCATGGATGATCATTTCCTTCCCCATAATGGAATGCTTCCATTGGTGGCGGACCTGTGAAATAGAATCCATTTCTTTGTCATATGTGGGATACTTTCTGATTGTGTCTAAAAGTGTCTCATCATGGTAAGCCACTGGATGCCCCTATTGAGTAAGAACTACAACAATAACATAGTTGGAGGCATCTCTCTCAATCTAAAATGGTTGTTGTAGGTCTGGTAATCTAAGCACTAGTGGAGAGAAAAGGTGATGGCTCAACTAGAAAAATGCCTTTTGTTGGGTTTCAGACCAAAGAACGTATCTTCCACTACACCCTTAGTGACTTGACTTAAAGTCCAAGTGATATGAGATAATCCCAACACAAACCTGCGTTAGAAATTGGAAAGACCCAGAAAGCTGCATAGTTCTGTTAGAGTGGTTAGAGCTAGCCAATCTGGAATAACTTGTATTTTTTCTAGGTCCACATGCACACCCTTCTAATCAATGTTGTACCCCAGATATTGAACCTGAGCCATGCAAAAATTACATTCCTCCAAATTGGCATACAACTTGTGTTACCTTAGGGTTTGGAGGACCTACCGAATATGGTGGAGGTGCTCTTCCCAACTTTGGCCGAAGATCAAGATGTCATCTAGATACAATATAACACACGCATTGGTGAAGGGTCACAACATTTTGTCCCTCAATCTCATGAATTTTGTGGGGCATTTGTCAACTTTGAAGGCATGACCAACCATTTGAAAAGGCCCTCCTTGGATTTGAAGGTAGTCTTCTAGACATCAGAGGGTTTGATAAGTATCTGGTTATAACTAGACTTCAAATCAATATTGCTAAAATATTTGGCCCCTTGTGCTAGTCCAAAAGTTCATAAATCTATGGGATTGGGTACCTACTCCATATAGTCATCTTGTTTAGCACCTGGAAGTCAATACATTGTCCCCATGTCCCATCCTTCTTGTGTACCAATAAAATTGGTCTCCCATAAGGTTATGACCTTGACACGATGTGCCCTTTCTGCAACAACTCCTGAATCTTCCTCTTGATCTCATCATTCTCTAGAATAGAGCCTTGATATATGTTTCCATTGGGTAATGACGTTCCTAGCTTAGATCGATGGAGTACTTGACTTGACAGTCTAGAGTCACCCTCGTAGGTGTGGAAAAAATGTCCCTATACTCCTCCACAACCTTGTTCATCTGCTACTACTGTTCAGAGGAGACCTATCTAAAATCCATGGCCACAATCTTCTTCTTGCCATGAGGGTGAATCATAAGGAAGAAAATTATTGGTCTGTGAAATGATCTTATTTCATTTCTTTACAATGGTCAAAGAGATGGAGGTACACAAGGATACCTGCAGTATCCTATACAACTTATTTCCTAAAGTAATAATCGTAGAGTGAGGTCTAGACTCATATACAACATTATACTTCCAAGAGTATGGTTGTCCCAATAATGAATCACAAAATTCAAGAAGGGAAACATCACACATTACCTCATCCATGAAGTGCTTGATGTTGTAGGGAAGGTAAAACTACTCACTGAAGTGAAGATATTTGTTATGCAACCAACTCATAAAATAGAAGAACATATAGATCAACAACTTCAAAACAAGCCTCCTCAAGGGGAAAACCTCCTTTACACTACACAAATGAAAAATTATTGGGTGATACAAATGACAAAACCTCCTTTCAATATATAGGAGTCTAAGTGGTCATAATATAATCAAAGTTGACATAACAATAATAATATAAGGGCACAAAAATAATAATAGTGGGCTTTTATGGGGCCCAATAATAACAATATGGGGACAATAGGGGCACAAACGTAAGAATAAGGGCTACAATGAAATTAGTAATGGGGGAATCGGTAGTATTATAGGGACCTAACATTCCCCTCTCCTTCAAAAAAATGTTGTCCTCAACACTTGAGTAGTTATGGATGCTTCTGTATAAAATTCTCAACCTCCCATGTGGAACTCTTCAATGGGCAAGTTATTCCACTTGATGAGATACTTCGAAATTTATCATTTTCATAACTGTCGAGTTCTTGTTTTTGTGACTTCTTCAGGTTCCAATATGATTTTTCCTTCCTCGTCAAGTTCTAGCAATATTGGTTGAACTGGGAGCTTATCACCGATAACCTTCTTTAAGCATGAAACATGGAAAACTAGGTGCACTCAGGAAGATGCAAGAAGCTCTAATTTGTATACCATAGTACCAATATTTTGCAACGCCTTGTATGGGCCATAATTATTTCGTGATAATTTATTATCCTTCTTAGCTTTCTTGAGGGATCTTTGTTTATATGGTTGTAGTCATAGGAATACCAAGTCACCTACATCAAAACTTCTTTCACTGTGATTTTGATTTGCATGTTGTTTCATTCTATTCTGTGCAAAAATGAGGTTATCCTATAAGAGTTTGAGAGCTTGTTGTTGATTCTCATTGTGATCTTCCACTGCTTGAACCTTACAATTTTCTCTCAAATATGATGTGATGAATGGTGGGTGATATCCATAAAGTGTCATACGTGGGGTCATTTTTAGTGCAGTATGAAATGAAGTGTTATACCACCATTCAACTAGAGGAAACCATTTGACCCATCGTGCCTGTTTAGCAGATACAAAACAACAAATATATCCTTCCAAACATTTGTTTACTATCTCAATTTTTCCATCAGATTGTGGATGATAAGATGAGCTATGAGCTAACTAAGTACCAAGACAAGAAAATAATTCTGTCCAAAAAAATTCAATGAAAATGGGATCTCTGTCACTTACAATAATCTTTGTGTTTCCATGTAGCTTTTAAATTGTTTCCATAAATGTAGTAGAAACTGTACTAGCTTTAAATGGATGTGATAATGCAAACAAGTGTGCATACTTGGTAGGTCTTTCAACCACCACCATGATGACACTCTTTCCTTCGAAATTGGGTAAGCCTGTAATAAAATCCATTGAAACCTCCTCCCAAAGTTGGCTTGGAATGGATAAAGGTTGTAATAGGCCTAGGGTCTTAATTGTTTCCACTTTATTTTGTTGGAAAACCAAACATTCTGCCACAAAATTTTGAATATTTGATTTAAGGCCATCCCAGAAAAACTCCTTCATAACCCCATGGTAAGTTTTTAAAAAGCCTGAGTGCCCTCCTAAGGGAGAGGAGTGCAATTCCATAAGAATCTTTTGTTTGAGTTGGGAATTATTACATAGGTATAAGTGATCTTTGTACCATAATGAACCATCTTTCTAGCTAAATGTATTAGATTTACTGGGATCTTGTTGTAACTTTGTATGAGTGCCCACACTTCTTTGTCATTATTCCATTCATCTGTTTATTCATTTATCCAATATAGTTGGATAATAGAAATGACCCAAAACAATGCTTCCACAACCTCATCCTTTCTTGAGAGTGCATCTACCACAACATTTTGCTTCCCTTTTTAGTAGATTATTTCAAAGTCATAACCTAACATCTTTGTGACCCATTTTTGTTGCTCTTCTGAAGATAATCTTTTTTCTAAAAAGTATTTTAGACTATCATGATCCATTTTTACCTTGAAGTGTCTTCCCATTAGGTAGGGTTTCCATTTCATAAGTGCATGTAGTATTTCTAACATTTCCTTCTCATAAATAGCTTTGTGTAAATACATTCCTTTGATTGGATGAATTTTGAAAGAAATGGGTCTTTCTTCTTGCATTAAAACAAAACCAATTCCATTTCCTAAGGCATCACATTCCACAATAAATGTTTTTGTGAAGTGTGGCATAACTAAGACTGATGCTTGGCACATTCTCTCTTTAATATGTTCAAAGGCCTTCGTTGCTTTTGGAGTCCATGAAAATGCATATTTCTGCAACAATGTTTTTAAAGGTGTTGCTATTCACCCATAATTATTAAAAAACTTGTGATAATACCCTCTCAACTAGAGAAATCATCGCAAATGATTTATGGATGTGGGGTTTTCCATTCTTTAATGGATTTAATTTTTCTAGGGTCTACCTTCACACCTTCATGAGATACAATATGACCTAGATATTCCACCACTTGTACTCGAAAGAAACATTTGGGGATTTTTGCATATATTTTTTTCTCCTCCAATAGTTTTAACATCCTGTCAACATGTTGAACATGATCATTCCAAGACATGATGTAGATTAGTATGTCATCAAAAAATACTAACACAAATTTTCTAAGGAAGGTTTTGAAAATGGAATTCATCAAACATTGAAATGTAGAAGGTGCATTGGTAGGTCCAAAAGGCATGAACAAGAATTCATAATGACCCTCATGAGTTCTAAATGTTGTTTTTGAAATGTCTTCAGTCTTCACTCTGATTTGATGAAATCTTGAATGAAGATCCAACTTGATGAAGTAAATTGATCCATGTAATTCATCCAATAATTCATCAATGACAGGAATGGGAAATTTATCTTTAATGGTGATCTTGTTGAGCTCCCTATAATCTAGAGACATGCGCCATGACCCATTCTTCCTGTGAACCAATACTACTAGAGCAAATAAAGAACTTTGACTAGGTTGAATTATACCAACATCTAGCATTTCTGCAACCATACTTTCAATTTCACTCTTTTGGGCATAGGGATATCTGTAAGGCCTGATGTTTGAAGAAACTCTTCCTCGAATCAAATGAATAGCATTATCATGATCACAAATAGGTGGGATTCTTTTGGGAGACTCAAATACCTTAGAATGATTGTGCAAGACTTTTTGGAGGTTTGGAGCTCTGGAGTAAAAGATGATTTCGATGTGGGAACCTCTAGCAAACATAATTATGCAATTACTCCTCATTATTATTTATTTGGAAGATTTTTCATTCCATTAGAGTTGATTATATTTCCTGACTCCCCTATGATATCCCTTCATTCAACTTCCTTTCCTTTCAAAGGAAAATTCATGAAAAGTTCTTGAAAATTAAAAGCTATTGTACCCAAGAATTTTAGCAATTGGACTCCTAGTACAACATCAGCACCATCGATTGGAATGGAAAGAATGAGGCTATTCAATACATATTCTCCCATGGATAGCTTGATATTATGGCACCTTCTAGAGAAATTTATGGTTCCTGCACTTGCAACCATCACCTGACACTATGCTGCTGGATATAGGAAGAAATTCAATTCCTTGGCTATCTTTCAATGAATAAAATTATGGGTACTGCCCAAATCAATCAACACTATTGCCTTTTTCTTCTTGATATTTCCTTGTATCTTGATAGTTTGAGGAGTGGTAATTCTGGGAAATGCATTACAAGATATGGTCAGATTCATTTCTTCTTTCTCTAACGTTTTCTCTTGGTGTATATTCTCTTCTTCTTACATTTCTTGTTCCTCTCATTTCTCCTCTTCACAATCTATGTAAAATAATTTCTTCTTAACACTCTTATGACCTTTAGTGTATTTTCTATCACAACTGTAACAAAGTCCTTTTTCTCTTTTTTCTTCGAATTTTTGGGGTGTCAACCTTGTAGGTTTTGGAAGACTAGGGGAAACAAAACTTCCATCTTTATAGTTGTGAGTGGTAGGCTTCCTTGTTGCCATAATTTTTCTTTCCAGCTTGAATGCCTTCTTTAATGAATCAGGTTCCCAAAGGTGAACCTCATGTTGGATGTTATCCTTTAAAGTCCCTTTGAACACATCAATCCTATGCTCCTCTTGAGTATATTTTACCCTTATATTCAATTTTTGGAAGTCCTCAATCTACTCCATCATTGAACCCTTTTGTTTGAGATAAATTATCAGTTGCCTAAAAAAAGTGTTTGTTTTTGTATCCTCATAATGTGCTATCATTTCTTCCGTAAAAATTGCCCAAGTGACAATTTGCTTATGAGAGCAAAGCCATCGATACCGTACAAACTAATTTGGTTCCAAATATAAACTTTCAATGGGTACCTTTTGTGTGTTTTTCACATTATGGAGATCAAAATATTGTTGCATCTATAGTATCCATATTACGGGATCCTTACCATCAAACATACTCATATCGATCTTTGGAACATGGTGGGTCTTCAATCCACTACTAGAGTCTATGAAATCATGATTAAAATTTATTTTTTTCTGCTCATGAGTTTCCTTTACTACACATTCGCCATTAGTAAACAAATCTTATAGAAAATTAGTCAAATTTGTCTTCAAATATTCCATGTTTCCATTAAGTTTTTGTTCTATACCATCCATCTTAGCTTCCATGCTTGTCTCCAAATCTTCAATGTTGCATTTAAACTTTTTCTATATACCACCCATCTTAGCTTCCACTCCTTTCTTTAAACCATCCATCTTAGCTTCCACTCCATCCATATTAGCTTCCACAACTTTCCTTAAACTATCGATCTTAGATACTGTTACTTTTTGTGAGAGTGAATTTTGTTGCCCTTGGTCTTGTAATTTTGATATATCATGTTTCATTTCTTCGTATTCTTCATGAGTCATGCTAGATATTTCAGGTTGCTTACTAGGTGTTTCCATTTTCATTCTTTGAGGCATCAATTAATGATAATATTGCTTCACTATTCCCTTTGAATTTCTTCAAACTAATTTTTCAAACCAAACTTATGCAAAATTTAAAAAAAACTACACACTGTTTTTCACTTTGTAGGATCTAGATATTGAATCTATTGTATCTCTGTAAGTTTGAATATCCAAGGTTGGAAATTACATCCTGTGGTAGGCCTCTAAGCCCTCTTTCCAACCCCACAAGTCTGATCAAGATTGGATTCTCTAAGGAAGAGTTATGTCAAATCTCCCATGATGACATCAATATAGACTAGTTTAGTAAAGTGCACTTGTACAAAGTTCCATGTATCAATGTTTCGTCCTTAGAACCTAAAACCAATACACAAAAAACTATAGGCCATCATATTTCTATAACATCTTACGAAATTTAAATCTGATGCATAGAGAGAAATTTATGATGATTTTCCCCAGGTCACCTGTTTGAGATATAATTTGGGAGCCTACAAAAACCCTAACTTCCTTGGATCTTATCTCCGAAATTATAGAGAGAAAATATCTGAAATTTGGATCCAGGGTTAATCACAATTTCTTCTTAACTAGGTTTTACTTTCTGCTTCTAAAATGTCGTCAACAAAAAGTTATAGTGAAAATTTGACAACAACCTATTTGGAGTAGTGAAACCCTAGAATCCAATGCTCTGATACCAAATATTATGCAACCAGCTCAAAAAATAGAAGAACAGATAGATCAACGAGTTCAAAAAAAACCTCTTCGAGGGGGAACCTCCTTTACATTACACAAATGAACAATTTTTTGATGATCCAATTGACAAAACCTCCTTTCTATATATAGGAGTCTAAGGGGTCACAATATAATCAAAGATGACATAACAATAATAATATAAGCAGACACCAATAACAATAGTGGGCTTCTATTACACACAATAATAACAATTTTAGGATAATAGCGGCACAAAAGTAATAATAAGGGCTACAATGACAATAGTAATGGGGGAATTATTAGTACTATAGAGACTTAACAATCTTATCCTTGGTGAAACCACCTGATGATGTATGACTATAGATGTGTTATAGTCTGTATGCCCAACTGCTTCATGACCTCTGTTGAAATGAGGTTCTTTTAGCTCCAACTATTAAGAATGAACTACAATGGAGAACCCTTCACCCACATCTATGAGTGGAAGAGGTGTTCCCCCTCGTCTGGATCTTTAGGATCGTTCTTCTGATTCTTGGTGGTGGGCATGGTGGTATTAGGCTTCAAATCAATGACCTAATTCCTTTCTTCATTCCCCTTGTTAAGTTCTGGCTCAAAGTCAGAACATGCGTCTCACTTAGAAGCCTTTAGCTCGGCCACCACCAAATACTTGGTCCAACACTCACTCGTGTTCTGAGTGGAGCTCTTATGGAGCTCACACCATTTTCCCATGTCATTCTTTTTGTTTATGGTGTTCTTATTTTCTTACGGCTTCGGTGGGCTATATTGGGTCACCCCACCTTGGCTTTGTCCTTTTCTCTATGGTTTGGAGGTGCCTTTCCCTTACTTTAGATTCACAAATCCAAAGTCTCACTTCTTCTGTTTAAACTTCTACTCAATCTTTAAAGCATATCAGTATGCCGTGCTAAGCGAGCAGATGTCTAGGAACTCCATCTCATCCTGGATGTACCTATGTAGGAAGTAGCAATACTTGACAAAATCCTTAATACCCAACTTCGTGTTAAGGGTATGAAAAATATTGGTAAACTTCGACACGTCTTAGTCCTTTCCCTGCCACAACATGGTTCACTTTATGTATTTATCCTCATAGCTCCTGAGAGAGTAGTAATGCTCCCTGTTGGCATCCTGGAATTAATTTCAAGTGGGTGTGGCTGAAAATAGTGAGGGTGTACTTTCATCCTTCTTCTCACAGTAGGTTTCCCACCAATCCTTGATGTGGGGGCCGCTTTGAGAAGTGCAAAAGTAATATTTTCTTGGCTACAAAATCATGAAAATAATAATATCCTTCTATCATATTTAACCATTTATCTATGGGATTTGGATCTATATTTCCTTCAAATCTGGGAATGTCAAAGTTAACTTGTACCTTAAAAGGTGTGGTGCTTCTAGAGTAGTTGTTGGGGGGAGATGCATCACCTTTGGTTATCTGCTGAACAACCTCGGCAAAGTTATCCATCATCGCATTCCTATGTCACTTGAGGGCTTCTTCGAGCAATATTTTGAAAGGATCTCCTACCCCCTCGTCTTTCTTCTCTTCCACCATGGGAGGCCATCAGGATTTGCACGGCTAGTATTGCAAAGGTTCAACCAGTTTGAGCCCTAACTCCTTATATCCTGACCTCATTCGGGACATCCAAAGAAAAATAGAGAAAGAGTAGACAACTATGGTACCACTGATCTGAACTTAAATAGGAATGCAACAAATTATAGATATAACCATAAATATAGAGATGTAACAAAAATAACACTTTATTTCATTAATGATATTTTTATTAAAATAAATTACAAGTCACCTTCATCACCTCAATCACTTCATAACTCTCTCGTTCATGACTCTCATGGGACTTACATAAATCTCTTTCTTAATGGTACATTACACTCTCTTATGCACTCACCAAAGATGTGGCAAATTCCTCTTCCACTAATTAAATAAGTCATAAAAGATTCCTCTTACACTCTCTTTAATTCATAAGTTGCGCTCTCCTTAACTAAGGCAAGCATACCTCTCCTTAATGGCATGAGTTACGCTCTTCTAAATGGAATATGTTACTCTTCCTCAAGGAATGCATATTACTCCTCCTCTATGACAAGAATTGGTTGCTCTTCATATATATGTATTTCGTGTCTTCTCACTTGGGGGAGGGTAGGCACATTGTGTTATGAAGAGTTAGAGAGACTTGAAGAATATTTTCAGAGGGAGAGACTTTAGAGTAGCTAAATGTTGTCAAAATGAATCTAGAATTCCTAAACTAAATTACTAAGGATCTCTACCTAGTGGAGTTGAACATGAGTCATATTGAGAGGAAGTAAAATTTATATTCCTTAGATTTCCTTGTATACCTTTCTACTGTTGCATTCTAGTACTTCTTATGAGCTTTTACAACTCATGGGTTTCATGGAGCAAAGTTCTTCCTACATATGGTTGGGAGGAAAATTGGATTGTTCACAATGCATTGGTAAAGGCATTGGAGTTGGAACATACTCTCATCTTTTTTGGAGTTATGTCCATACACTGTCAGGTATATATCTATAATTTTTCTTGAAATTTTAGTTTATTATTAGTTTTAAAGTGTTGTAGAAATTTTAAATTTATTGGAAATTGCTACTTTAAATTATTATAAAATTATAAATATTTAGAAAGGTATTTCGGAGCTAGCCAAAAATGAGTTAACAATTTCATGGCTTCTATGTATGAAAATTTACATGTATGGAAATTAAACAAGAATTTGTTGCCAAAGTTTTTAAATTCTACTTATACTGAAATTTTGCCCATAGAAGGTCATATCTATTAACTGAAGCCAATATTATATGTTTGATAACATTTTGTTGTTCCTTTTAGCAATTTATTACACGATTCTTCCTTATTGTGAATTGGGTTGTTAGCTAAAACTTATATCTGTATAGAAGTTTACACACTAAATGTTTAAAACAATTCCACATGGCTATAGTTTATTGTATGTAAGCTTTTGGTATAGCTTTGTTGCAAAGTAATGGACAAAAAGTGTTCATGGCCCTGTAGCTTTTAGGGCTATCATGTGTTTGTAAAATTGTAATAGTGGTTGCAATAAGCTTTTTAAATTATGTCAAGGGAAGTAGGTTTCTAGGTTTTGCGATGTTTAATTAAATTTAGATATTGATAACTCAGTGAAAAAATCATAATAGCGTAATTCTAGGTTGTCTTTCTTCAAAGTTGTAGATGAGATTTGCATTCCAAGTGTTTGACAAAATTTGAAAATGCGATTTCGTGGTTAGGGTCCTTTCTATTTTAAAGATGTGCATCCACGAGTTGTTTCATAATGATTCAAGACAACATTAGGGGGTTTCCATACCGTTTGGCCCTATAACCCCCTATTTAATTCCACAACAACACTTTTTCAAACCCAAATTATAAATTTGGGTGATTTTGCAAATTGTCGTTGCCAACTATGTTCACCTATTGTCAAATTTTTGTTGAAAGATTTATATGATTTAGTAGCTATTTTAATATGCCAATGTTGGAAGTTTGAATTTGTGAATTTTATGAGCTAAATAGGTTGAGGAAGAATCTTAGATTCATGTTGAAATTTCCTTAAGATATTATTCTCCAAGTGTTTGACAAAATGCCTCAATGGCTATAGATTTTATGCACATAGAGCATTGGACTAAATGTGTTAATCACTATATATTTTATGTATTAGAAATTTTTGAATAGATTATTAAATGGATGTAGATTCCTATGTCTACAAGTTTTTGTATAAATTAATAGGGAATATTTCAATAGGATAGTTATTACTTTTATCATCTCAAGGTATCATGAAAAAAAATGAATTGTTGTTGGAAACAATTTTACAATGACCAATTATGTAGCTTATTCAATTACTTGTTCAAGTGACCGTAATAATTTCCGCTCAAGCTGCATGTATTCATGTGTGCAATATTATGCTTTAACGATGGTAGCAAGTAACTACCTATGCCCAGTTTCACAAGTCCATTCCTTTACCTTGCACATTTTGAAGAGTAATATGCTTCTGAATTTTAACAATGGCTACTCTTACTGCAAAATTCATTGTACGAGTCTCATGATTGAAGCAATGCCATTTTGGAAATAATTATTCTTTCATAAGGTCGTATGAGTATTGTTTAATGTTATTGCTTCCACATCATGTGTTTGATGCCAAGCCAAAATTCCATGATATGGTTTCTTAGACAATTTTGTGAGGTAAGCATTTTAATGTGTTGTTATGGGTTTTAGTTCCTCGAAAATTTCCTTGAATGCAGATAAAGTTTATCACTGAACACTTTCATAATGTGTTGGCACAAAATCTATTGAGTGTTAGTTAATACTCATACCCAGATATGTGGATTTTTTAAGACAATAGATATTGGTAGAAGGATAATATTGTAGGTTCTTGTGGCATACTTTTGTGGTTATGGTGTCAAGATTCAATAAGTGGAACTTACATAGAATAATGTAGGAAATCAAATAGTTCAATCTAGCTTAATGTTCACACATGATGGCGGAATTTATTTCCAATCTTGCTTAGAGCTCATGTGCTATCTTCTTTGAAACTTTAGGAGAATTGTCTTTTTAAATTTGTTTTCGAGGAAAGTTGTCCCTAACTTATTATGTTATATTCTTATACCGAAATAGATGAAGGAACACGTTTACATTTAATAAATAATTTAGTCATATTATGAAAATAAAAAAGTAAAAAATGAGTATTATGTTCAATGTGACCTTTACTTATATATGTTATTGATGGTTGGTAAGGTGGGGACTTACATATGGTATTAGAGCAAGCTACAACAGTAGGGCCTAATAGGCCAGTTGATGATGTATGAATGTTGATTTTGCATGCATGTTGAATTATTGTGTATGTTGACTTGGAATCATATTGGTTTCATAGGGGATATTATTATTATTATTATTATTATTATGATTATTATTATTATTGTTATAATTATTATTATTATTCAGAAAATCATGAAACAAAATTCATGACTTCTTATATTCCTTTACATTTTCATTAAGAGAAATTATTAGAAATATGTTAAAAGACTTCAAGACATGTTGGTAAAGGAAGTGCTTGATAAGTAGGGGTTAAACCCAAGGATGTGAATGGCTTGATTGTCAATGGGTGTGTGAGATATGTGGAGGGCATGCATGGTTTCATTTATGTTTAATTCATCATTATCAATGTGATATGGGCTTAGTAGCCATATTTACTAGCTGGAATTACATCTACCAAGAAAATATTAGCGTAATATAGAATATAGTATGATGAATTTGGTCTGTATTATTTGGGAATGTGTAACAAGTGTAATGATGAGATTCAATTAACATGATGGAATCTTAACAAAATTTACCTTGAAGGATGTCACTTTTAACCATGTAGATTCACAAATAATGCATGTGCATTAAATTGATGTATTAAAATATGTTTTGGAAATACATTCTTAACGAGTAAGAATGAAAATCTTATGATTTCTTTGACATGATTTTGTGTTGTTTCTAGTTTGTGTATTTTGGGTTGAAAATTTCCATCACATAACTTGAAATTACTCAAATACTAGGTTGTGGTATTACCTCCGTAATAAAAAAAGGATTAAAATACTTGTGCATGAATGGTTGTGGAAGCCATTTTAAAGAAAAATTGAAGGTTATGTTTTCATTAACTTATGTATGGGTGTGGAATCCATACTAACATATATCTATGAGCTATTGTATGGGTGTCAAATCGATACTAAGATATATCTATGAGATAAGTAATTCTTCTAGCTAGAATCAACAAATTGTTTTGATGGAATCTCATAGACATTATTAAGGAGGATTGTTTATGTGTGATTAAAGTTAAATGGGTAGAGGTTCGTAACATTGATTTTCTTGATATTTAAATCCATTATTTTATTTTTATCACAAATGAAGAAACTAAGATTGTCATAGTGTACATCATTAGCTTGTTTAGAATGTCTGGAATAACTGAATTTGATATATGTACACAAGTGTGATCCCAATATATATCCTCTAGTATTGTAATTATTTTGTATGTGCTTGATTTAGGTAGAATTAAATTGATTTTCAAATGCTTGAAAATATAGAAAAATATTATTGTGATAAGTTGATGAAATATCTTTTGATGAAATTAGGTCTAGCATATTTAAAGAAGATTTCATATTGTTCTATCTAGGAAATCAATAAGAGTATCCTTAATCATTTTATCAATTGCATATTGGTTGAAATGTATTTAACTAAATTAATTAGAGAAATTATGAGGATTGAACTCATGATATGCTTTAGAATATTGTAAGCTAGGTGATCGAGTCAAACTTAATATTTCTTATCTTGATGAACCACTTTCTTGAAATTTGATTAACTTGTAAATTGTTAAGAAAATAACATGTTTATACATAAAAAAATTGTGGTGGTAACTTTGTTTTACTTGAACTTAAAGGGTAATCTACTTGATTAATGAAAAACTTATTTGAGCTTCTGTTTTACAGGAATATGTGCTTGTGATATTTTTTAAGTATAAATCACATTTTGGCGAGTTGGAATTGTTGCATGATTTAGAAACCTATGATGATTGTATAGTATGTGGAATGAAATAAATTGTTGGATTTAATAATTTTTTCTTGGATGTATAGCTGTATGAGTAGTTATTAGTAATATAAATGGTTTTAATATTTTGGGAGGGTCATAATTCTCCTTTAAAAAAGCTTAAATTTAGGCTTGAAATTCCCTTGTGATAGTCTAAATCTTATTTAAAAATCAACAATACTCTTCATAGTTTGAGAAATGTATGGTTTTCATAGCTTGCTTTTGTGTATGTATTAATAGTAAGGAATTAGACTTGAAACCAGATGGATTGATTAATTATTGAATAGCAATTGTGAGAGACTTTATAATTGGAAAACAAGTTGACTTGTAGTTATCAAGACAGATTCAATAATATAGATATCGTATTTGCATAATTATGAGAGTTGTTCTTGATTACAAGCTTGCAAAAGGATACTTTTCATTTGTTTTTGGAACACAAATTTTCTAACTGAGTCATTCATAATTGATTCTAAATTAGGAGAAGTGAATAATAATGAATATTATGAGAATTAAAGGAATGGTCTATAATACAAAAGTGGGTTAATGAGGACTGTATGGAACCTTAGTTTGTTAGAAAAAAAATGTGTCATGAACCTCAAATTCTAATTTTTCCTAAAATAGTAAATATTTTGTGAAAATTGTAGGTAGATTCTAAATATTTTGATTGCATGGGTGTCAAATAGAATAAACAGGGGAAACAAGGATTGATAAGACATAAAACAAGTGGGATGTAAGAGTGGGTTATATATAGGACATGTTTTGTTGCATAATTTCATTGGAAATTGTATATGGGTGATTTGATGCTTCTTGCATGAAAATTTGATTGTGATATGGGATGGACCATCGTTGTTGTTTATATGAATAATGTGGAAGTTGTTTGTGAGTTGGAAAGCTCAAATTTTCTGTAGAAACAAAAGATAATGACACATGAAATATTATTGAATTCTTAATGCATTAAATAGGGAAAAGTCAATCATGTATAATGTGAAAACATTGCCATTTATATGAGTAGATACTTTATATGTTATATCATTTACAAACAACATTATCTATATAAAATATGCTTTATTAGATGATTTTTTTTATATATTATATAATGTGGTGTATGTCAAAATCTCTCTAGTATGACATGACTATACATGGTGCATAATTAATAATGGTATGCCTTGTATTCATGGACAACCTGAATGGAATTTAGAAGAAAAAAAAACAACACACACACATATATATAAATAAGTGAACTTCAAAAAAAATTTAATCCAAGAAGGGGAGTATGTAGTCCCAGCTCGGAAAGGTTACTTTTATCACACTTGGAGATGGTGATTCAATAATATAGTTATCAAGAGAGATTCAATAATATAGATATCGTATTTGCATAATTATGAGACTTCTTCTGGATTACAAGCTTACAAAAGGATATTTTTCATTTGTTTTTGGAACACAAATTTTCCAATTGAGTCATTTATAATTGATTTTAAATTAAGAGAAGTGAATAATAATAAGTATTATGGGAATTCAAGGAATGGTCTATAATACAAAAGTGGGTCAATGAGGACTGTATGGAACCTTAGTTTGTTAGAAAAAAAATGTGTCATGAACCTCAAATTCTAATTTTTCCTAAAATAGTAAATATTTTGTGAAAATTGTAGGTAGATCCTAAATATTTTGATTGCATGGGTGTCAAATAGAATAAACAAGGGAAACATGGATTGATAAGACATAAAAAAAGTGGGATGTAAGAGTGTGTTATATATAGGAGATGTTTTGTTGCGTAATTTCATTGGAAATTGTATATGGGTGATTTGATGCTTCTTGTATGAAAATTCGATTGTGATATGGGATGGACCATTGTTGTTGTTTATATGAATAATGTGGGAGTTGTTTGCAAGTTTGAAAGCTCAAATTTTCCGTAGAAACCAAAGATAATGACACATGAAATATTATTGAATTCATAATGCATTAAATAGGGAAAAGTCAATCATGTATAATGTGAAAACATTTCCATTTATATGAGTAGATGCTTTATATGTTATATCATTTACAAACAACATTATCTATATAAGATATGCTTTATTAGATGATTTTTTTTTATATAGTATATAATGTGGTGTATGTCAAAATCTATCTAGTATGACATGACTATACATGGTGCATAATTACTAATGGTATGCCTTGTATTCATGGACAACCTGAATGGAATATATATATATATATATATATATATATATATATATATATATATATATATATATATATATATATAAGTGAACTTCAAAAAAAATTTAATTCAAGAAGGGGACTATGTAGTCCCACCTTGGAAAGGTTAGTTTTATCACACTTGGAGATGGTGATTTTGATGCAATGATATAAGATTATTCATGTAAATCTTATGTATATGCTTGTATTCTATAGATTTGGTTTTGGTCCCCTGGTTGCTATGTGATTATGATATTATCAATGGTTGTTTGTATAAGAATGATTTTAGTTAAGTGCATATTATCAATGTTTTCTCTTTTGGTATCCAAGAGTCAACATAGGTGTATAACATTGATGGTGAACTAGGATTGAGACACATAGACCATGGATGATGATGGTCATGTGTAACATGGTTAATTATGATTTATGGATGATACATGATTTGCATGATTATATATGCTTCATCTCTTACTGATCAGGATGTTGTAGCAGAATTAGTCATTTTCCAGCAAGGATGCTCGAATTATAAATGAATATGGAATTCATTTTCCCCAAACCAAAATGACTATGGAAGTCATGCACAATTATTGGTAAAATGTGAATAATTTAATTATGAAACTTATTTGATTCCTTTGATCTATTATATTGTGATGTGTGAAGGTCTTGGAACAAGACCTTACCAATGAACCATTAGATGGGTATGTGCTGACAATAAGTACCTTAAGGTGACATGCAGAGTTCCAAAGCATAGTAGATGAGAAGCCATGAAAATTATGGCGTGAATTCCTAAATCCATGAATGATAAAGAAATGGAGTCTTGGATCTATGATAAAATTACCATGGCATGGAGTCCTAATTATTTCAAAGATCAAGGTGTCTAAGCTTAGATCATTGGAGTAGGTCAAGGCATCTATTCCTTAATCTACTAAGGCACAAAGACACATTCAATACGGGTACAAAAACCCTATTCTCCGAAAGAAAAATACCACTTATGGGTAGCTCATGGATGTATTTCCGTAATAAATCCTCATTTCTAACAATTGTGGAGTGACTCTCTAAAAATAGAAAGTGATGTCTAGCATCTAAAGCATGAGTTTCTAAAAATAGTAAATCACCTCGCATAAATTGGTAATAAAGTGTAGTTGAAGGAAAATCACTTAATGTATCATTAATCAATACTAATAGTTCAATCTCAACTTAATAATCAATATTATTATAGTATTATATTATTATTAAAAGGAATTACAAGTCATCTTCATCACCTCAAGCACTTTACACTTCTCTCCTTGACGACTGACATGGCTCTACTTAACTCCCTCTCTCAACGATACATTACACTCTCTTACACACTCATCAAATACATGTTATATTCCTCTTACACTCATTTGAGGCTTGCCATTAATGACTCCTCCTATGCTCTCTTTAATGCATATGTTACACCTTCCTTAACTAATGCCTACATAACTCTCCTTAATTGCATTTGTTATACTCTTCCAAATGGAATATTTTATTTTTCCTCAAGGAATGAATATTAGTCCTCCTTTATGATGAGAATTGGCTGCTCCTCCTATATATGTATCTCATCTCTTCTCACCTGGGGTAGGGGAGGTGCATTGTGATACCAAGAGTTGGAGAGACTTGAAGAAGATTATTAAAGGGAGAGGCCTAAGAGTAGCCCAATGTTGTTGAAATGAATCTAAAATTAATAAACTAAATTACTAAGGAGATCTACCTAATGGAGTTGAACATGAGTGGTATTGAGAGGAGGAAAAATTTATCTTCCTTATATTTCCTTGTATATCTCTCTACGATTGCATTATGGTACTGCTTGTGAGATTTTACAGCTCACAGGTTATAGGGGGAGAATTTCTTCCTAGAAATGGTTGGGAGAAAAATCGAATGGTTCATAATGGTTTGGTAAAGGCATTGGATTTGGAGCATACTCTCATATTTTTGGAGTTATAAATATACACCATAAGGTATATCTATAAATGTTCTTGAATTTTTTTATAATTTTTTTTGTAAGTCGACAATTTTCTATTAAATCATGAAAATAATACATTGTGGGGAACCCTTCTAAGAAACAAAAATGGCCTCACCCCAACCACATTTTTTGGTCTTTAAGTACAAGCAAAATAAAACAAGAATAGGCTAAGTAAATCAAGGTATTCAATCTCTCCGTACCCCACCATGCAAAAAAACTTTTCGAAAAATTCACAAAGCATAGTTTCATCCTTATAGCTAAATTGGCTTGGGGGAATTTGCCTCTAGAGCTGTTACACTATCGTTTGGATGAAAAAAACTTCATGAATGTGTGAAATTTTTTAGTTTATTATTAGTTTTAAAGTGCTGTACAAATTTTAAATTTATTGGAAATTTCTACTTTAGGATATTACAAAATTATGAATATTTATGAAATATTTAGAAATTTATTTATGATCTTACCAACAACGAGTTAATGGTTTCATGGCAACTATGTATGGAAATTTACATGCAAAGGATTAAAACAAGAATGTGTTGCCAAGGTTTTCGAATTATTCTTACAATGAAATTTCATCCATAGCAGGTCATATCTATTATTTGAAGCCAATATTCTATGCATGATAGCATTCATTGTTCATTTTTAGTAATTTATTACATTGTTCTTTTTTATTGTGAATTGGGTTGATTTTTATGTTTGAATAAATTTGGAAATGGATGTAGTTTGTTTTATGTAATATTTTGGTATATTTCTGTTAAAAACTAATTAACATAAATTTTTAATGGTTGTAGCATTTAGGGTTGCCATGTGTTTGTAGAATTGTAATAGTGGCTGTAATAAGCATGCCAAATTATGTCAAGGGAAGTAGCTTTACAAGTTGTACAATGTTTAACTAATTATAGGTATCAAGGACTCGATGAAAAATGCATAATAGCATAATTCTGGGTTTCCTTTATTCATGTAGAGCTATAGCTGAAGTTTGCATTCCAAGTGTTTGACAAATTACATAAATGAGATTCCAGTGTTAGGGTCCTTTCTATTTTAAGGATGTGCCTCCACGGGTTGTTTTGTAATGATTCAATACAACGTTAGGGGGTATACCTACCATTTGAATGTATAACCCCTTGTTTGATTCCACAAAAACAGTTTTCAGATCCTAAATCGTAAATCTAGGCGATTTTGTAGATTGCTGATGGAAAATACGTTTTCATGTTGTCGAGTTTTTGGTGAAATACTCAGATGATTTAGTCCTTGTTTTATATGCCAACATTTAAAGTTTTAATTTATGATTTCTATGAGTTAAATATGTTGAGGAGGAATCTTTTATTCATGTCAATATTGCTTTAATAGATTATGGCTTCAAAGTCCTTGAAAAAATGCCTCAATGGCTATAGAGTCCATGCTTGCAAACTATTTTTCAAAAAGCCTCAATAATTTTATATTTTATGCACGTAGAGTGTTACAGTAAATGTCATAATGATTTTTTATTATATGTAATAGAAAATTTTTAATAAATTATTAAATGCATGTAGCTTCCTATATCTACAAGTTTTTGTATAAATGAATAAGGAATATTTCAATAAGATAGTCATTACCATTATCATAGAAAGTTATCATGAAAAAAAAGGGGTTATTGTTGAAAATATTTTTACAATGACCAATCCTTTAGGATTTAATTATTTGTGCAAGTGAGCATAATATGTTTCTTCCAAGCTACATGTATTCATTAGTGAAATCTCATGATTAAATGACTGTAGCAAGCAAAGTATCTATGCCCATTTTGGTAGGTCTATTATTTTACCTTGAAATTTTTGAAGAGTAATATGGAGTTTGAATTTGATCAATGACTGTTCTTTCCACAAAATTCAATGTACGAGTCTCATGTTTGAAGAAATTCCATTTTGCAAATAATTGTTCTTTCATAAGCTAGTATGAATATTTTTCAATATTATTGCTTCCACATCATGAGTTTGATGCCAAATTTCAAATGCCATTAAATGGTTGCTTCTCATAAAATTGTTTTTCATGAGCATTTGAATGTGCTATTATGGGTTTTAGTTCCTCAAAAAAATTCTTGCATGCTGACAAATTTTATCAATAAACACTTCCATGATGTGTTGATGCTAAATATATAGAGTGTTAGTTAATACTCATATCCATATATGTGATTTTTTTAAGACAATAGATATGTGATAGAAACATAATATTGTAGGTTCCTGTGGCATACTTTTGTGGTTATGATGTAAAGAGTCAATAAGTGGAACTTATTTCGCCTAATCTAGGAAATGAAATTGCTTGATCTAGCTTAATGTTCAAACATCGCCTTATGGTGGAATTTATTTGCAACGCTTACTTAGATCTCACAAGTATATATGAAAAGAGCACATGATATCTTCTTTTAAACTTGAGGAGAAATGTTTTTCCGAATTGGTTTTAAGGGAAATTTATTGTTGACTTCTTATGTTATGCTTTTTTATCGAAATAGATGAAGGAACATGATTGCATATGATGACTAGGTTAGTCATATTATGAATAGAAAAATAGTGTATTAGTGCTCAATGTGACCTTTAATTCTTTATATTATTGACGGTTGGTAAGGTTGGACCTTATAATTTCATTGAATTACATAGCTCATTGTAATTGTTAGAAAACATATTCAAGGAACTGAACCATCCTATGGACATCCTCCCATTTGACATACAACATAGCTCATTGTATCCAGAATTTATCTAGGATAGTTGTCTAGTTACTAAATGTATTTGGAAGTCGGTCATGCAAATTGATCTATTCACACACACACACTTCACAGCATATAATGATAACCTATTGTTTACGTTACTAGATTCACAGGACTAATAATCCTTATAACAAACCATGAACATAACCAAATCAACAATATGTTCTTGTGGCACCATATATACAATCGGAATGGTACCGATTTGAATTACGTTACTCCATTGAATATGATTGGTTCTTCATAGTTTATAAACATTATTAGCTAAAAATGATAAAATAAGACAAAAAACACATGAGAAAAAAACCAATAAACCACCTTCCTAAACATAAATGAATCTCCATGTGGATGTTTTTCCAAATAAAAATACAAGGGAGCTTCTCAGGCGAAAGACTATAATTATAAGAAAACAAAAATGCTAATCAAGTCATCATGCTTTCAATCATTGGGGGAGAAACCATTAAACCTTTTGAAGAGAGTTGCAGATCTAATTCCTGAAATGCAATATGTCACTTTCTAATGTTAGCATACACGATTTCCAAATTTTTATAGATAATTTTACTTTCCTTGCAACTTCCACAACTGTTAGAGCAACCGATAAAGTATGAGTTTGGAAAATATTTTCATTTGTCTTAGCATGTTCTAAACCAATAAACATGTCATTTACACCCATGTATTTTACTTTGAAATCTGCCTTTCCCTCAAAATTCAGGATGGACACCGAGTTGAGCCATGGATAAAATTCCAAGCATCAAAGTGGATTCTATTAGTTGAAGAAAAGTTTCCAAGTTGATTTATGCTCCATCTTCCATGAAATAAAGGATGAGGTCACCATTACCATGCATCCAAAACAAAACTTACGAGAGTAGGTATGAATTTCAAATGCATAGTTAAAATTCATACACTTCACCATAGAGGAACTATGTTTTTGAGTTTACATACATTCACTTTAAGTAGAAACCCAAAGAAGGAATTGAAGCATATGCTTTGCAAATAGATATGGAAGACCAAAGGGTGTCTTGTGCAATGCCAACTAGATTCCTGCCAAATTATCTATCTCAAATAGGTTAGAGCTTGAACAAATGTCATCATCATCATAATCATGTCCCTAGCTACTAATGGATTGACCACTGAAGAGGCAAGGAATGAAAAACATAAATTTTGCATTGTGCTTCCTTCATGCAACTCCCCATGGGTTCTACGGTGGACACTCTAGCTAGAATGTGTACACAGATCTTTCAAAAAGTTACTCATATCTAAGGGTTTTCATTCACTAATTCAAAAAAAATTACACAACTCCTAGAAATATGAACCATTTCCATCCATATGAAAGTAGTTCTCTCAATTTGAGACTATGTCAATAACACACATTGTTCTGCAAGACAAAATTTTGAGGAACATAAATATTGTACTAAGATCTATGACAAACACTTAGTGGCCACACCCTCATAATATATGAAAGCAATCATGAAACATGCTATCCTCACACATTAATAATAAATTATTCCTACAAAAAATTACTCTCATAGATCTCCATATTCTTGGTCCCTCCCATAATGGAGGCAAACTCAATAGGGTTGTGATACCAACAAAGAAATATAATTGCACACCACAACATATTTTTTTATTATACTCTTAACTCAATTAAATCACATTCATATAGTTTCTCTAAGATTTGATTAATTCCAAATATGGATATGGAGGTTGATATGTTCTCTCAACAAAATCCTAAACCAACTCTACACTCAGCATACTGCATTAATGAAGCATTATCTCTATTTTTTATTCCTCTTGACATTTGGTAGATCTGAAATTAAAATAAATATAAACTAGTATGTAAAAAAGTAAATTTTAATATTAATATATGTAACAATAATATAACTATACATGATTTAATTTGTTTACTTTGTACATAAAGTAAGGAAGATAGATTAATGAAAACATTTCTAATAGTCCATTTTGGCATTTCTAATAGGCCATCTAGATCTTATGTTAGCCCAAATCCATAGATATCCATAAACATAGTTACCATGCATGTTCATTTATCTTTGAAAAATGATAGATCAATCACATAGGTAATAAATGCTAAGAAAATACGTGGACACTATTACTATATTTTCCCTTATGTTCCATGTAAATTTTAAGTTTTTTGTAATGGAATTATAAGTAAACAAGGGGCGTTGAAGAGCAACAACTCCCTTTGTGGATCAGAACAAATATGCAGGCTAGTAATAAACATCTAGGTATTCACTTGCAAATATAATCTAAAATACAAACTTTGAAACTGGGTGAAGTGTGTTGTTCATGAAAAGTGGACCACTAGCAGTAGTGAAAAATTCATCCACTTGTTGATTCAAAACCATCCGTAGCACTAGTCACCATAGAAACTACAAGAGCCCACTACCCAGTGTGTATGAGAGAACCCATCACTATCTCACTAACTAGTATCTCACCACTAGCTCCAACACTACTATTTCCTCGAAGAATTTGGTTTCAAGTTCATCATGGTTTCTCTACTATTTTTGATGGATTTCATGATGCTTTTGATTTTATGGTGAATTGCATGGGATATTCTTGTATGTAATATCATCCAATTATTAGCTAATAAATGATATCAAAATTTTGTGGTGCATCTTTATGGGGAGCAAATGAAAGGTGTTGTCTACTCTCCATGCTGGAAAACATAAGGATGACACATCCTCACTGAAGTTCGTTGGAAATGGAGATGCAACAAAGAATACAAAGAAATTCTTGAAATAATAGAGAACAAATCAATGGCATCTAAAAATGGGTCTCCAAAAATCGTTTCCATTACCTATTGCAATATTCAGAAATACTCTAAGTACTAGTTGTTTTGTCCCTAAATAAATTGTTTCCTCCTATTCATTAGCCTTTCCCTCTCCATCATCAACATTTCTATCCAACAGAACTTGAAGTGACAACTGAACATCCTTCTCAAAACCCAAAAGTACATGATCAATCATCAAAGTATGCCCAATAACATGTGTAGATAAATATAAATTGTAGTGTAGAAATACTTATCAGCACAAATAAATTGGAATCTAGTTCATCTTTTGAAAGAAAAGGAATACATACATTAGCTACATGGAAAAGAATTATTTGAACTTGTTTTTATTCAGTTGTGTTATATAATGAAACTATTACCAAATAAAAGCTAGGGAGGAATGCCCATTGGTTGCTATTTCACTTTTTCACAACACAAATGACTATTACCAATTAGCTAGTTACCAATTGATCCTTGATTTTATACTTATAGCCCTAATGGAAAGTATTGGTCTCATCATGCTCATAACAATAGATCTCAGTTATCCAATCACCCAATTACCCAACACAATCTATTATCTCGGTGTCTTATCTTTTCGATTCACACATGACTCATCCCATTTGCAGCAAGCTTACAACAAATTCTATGTTCCACATGTTGCACTGTTTACACTTGCTTTCTACTTACAGCCAACTTACAATGGAGGATGGTCTCATCAATAGTTCGGTATAACACAACATACAGTCAGTGATGAATTGATCAACCTACATTGCTTAGCCATAAGCTGCTCATTGCTAGAAGCTCATTGCCAGAAGCTCTAGTCTGTCCTAGAAGCTCTAATTATTTCCAGTAGTCAATCCTAGTCATTCTGAGAAGTCCATCACCAGGCAAAGACATAAGGTCATTGTCGATAGCCAGTTATCATTGGAACTAGTCATAGCTGAGAGTCCTAGACATGATTCCTTGATGATCATTGCCAGGTGTCATGGCCAATACCCAATCACTCCCACTCAAGCCAACTACGAACTAATCTAAAATTGGTAAATAAAAATACACTCAAACTAGCTAATATATATGTCATTAATAATTAATTTATGATTAATCTTTATTTTTATGAGTATGAATCCTAGGGAGCACTACTATAAATAGTCTGCATTGGCAGCTCCCTGACGTCAAGTGGAAAAGAGACATTTTAGGTCTCCATTTAAGTGCTGATTCAAGCCACACTAAAGGTGAGGGAGTAGTAGGTCCCTTTCATTACCTTTATTCTCTCAGTATGTTCCACAACCGTTCTAATGAAATATAATTTCGTATGGTGGCATGGCATCATTGGTTTATGTAAAAATCAGTCAAGATTTATTGAATTATGTAAAACTTGGTCGAGCTTGGATCTATTTGATTTCTCTAAGATAGCTTATTTTTTATAAATTTTATTTTCTTAAATTTTGGAACCTAAAATTAAAATCTAGAAAGCTTTTTCTCATAAGTTTGGCACCTGACACTGAAACCTGAGCTTAATCTGAAAATGAAATGGGACTTTTAAAATGTTGTGAGGAAAAGAAAGTCACTCAAACTAATCAAATAACCTACACATCATAGATAATTAATCCTTATTCTTACTAGTAGTGCCCAAATTCTCAACACTGGATTCATTCCTGAGATTCTCAAGACTAGATTCATCCACTCTATAGGAATCCTAACTGACGCTGCTGTAAATAGTCTACATTGGTAGCTCCCTAGTATCAGGCCGAATAAATGCATTCAAGGTCTCCATTTGAGCAAAGGTTCGAGCAAAAGTGAAGGTGAGGGAGTGGTATGACCCTTTCTTTACCTTGATTCTTTGGGTCAGTTGTCACTCCTTTCCAATGCTGGTAGCATTGATTTCTTTTGGAACTATGAGAAGCAAATTGTCTTGCTTTTGAATGGACGATATATATTCCACGAAGCTATTGTTCTTCTAGAAGGGACTGGGATGTGGATATATGACCATTGTGTTGTCATGACGAAGATCTTTGGCTTTGGGCCACATTTCAACAAACTTGCGCAAGGTTTGAAGGCAATAAGTAGAGCCAATATCATTAATCATAAACACAGGGAAACATGCATTAGATTATCAAACTCTCTGATGGGTATTGCTACACTATGTTCCAGAACCCATACAAGAGCTAAAATATGAAAATTACAGTTTGTAAAACTAGCAGATAGCACCCTTTAGACATTTTGCACCAAAAACCTAGCCAAAATTGTCAAAAATTCAGAGCTAATAAAGAGAGAAATCCTATTTTGAATAAAAATCCCCACCAAGATCATTAAAATTTCAAAACTACTCAAAAGTGAAGAGAATCCCTAATTGATATTACCACACTTTGTTCTAGAATGCATAGGACTATGTTTAAAAAATGAAAAATTGAGTCTAGGAAACTGACAAATATCACTCTCAAACACATTTTAATGGGTATTACTACACTCTATTCTGGGACCCATAACACTACTTAAAAAATGAAATACCAGAAAAACTAGCAGATAGCACCCTCTAAGAAATTTTAATGGGTATTACTACACTCTGTTCCAAAACCCATAAAACTGCCTCAAAATGAAAAATACAGCCCCAAGAACTGGATAGCATTATCCAAGGTATTTTAAACCAAAATCCCAAGCAAGATCTCATAATTTCATAGCTACTCATATTTTGAACTGTAATCCCACCTAATGAGTGTGAAATCAGCGTCACATTGAATTTCATATGAGGGATGACATCCATAGTTGATTAGTAAAACATAATCTACTATATATTATGATTTGTTATTGATTGTTAGTTTTGTTGTGCTAATTTCAATTACAAATTTATAAACAAATTCTTGTGCATTTCTTCCTGTGCATAGGTTTCCTTAGGTTGTTTGTGAATGTCAACACATAATTTTGATTAAGTTTTAATGTGACATCCATGAGAAAAATAGCATAAAAGAATAGGGTTGAACAACAACAAAAAAAGGTACAACAAACCATAAATTAAACACTTAACACAGTGTTTTGATGAAGGCGTTCAACCCTCCTGGGCTATATCTCCTTGGTCCATCTTCCATGGCTTGGGCCTTTGTATTAGATCAATATGGAAAAACAATTGCTTATAAACCTATACATCTCCTGAAACTTGTTCTGATGTGTTTAGAATGTCGAAATTAGCTAGCAACACCTTTTCTTGAGCTCAATTTGGTTGAAAAATGCTCCAGTTATGACTCAAATAGTTTTTCCCTAGAAAAACTTGTCTAAAACTGGGGGAAACCTAGTTAAGCCGATTAAATATGGAGAAACCTTCGAGTTTGGTTGTATCACCCTAAGCATCACCAAACTAAACTAAGGTTAATTGAGGTTTAACTATGGATTAATAAATAATAATCTAGTTTTAAGGAAAAATTCGCGCAGTTAACTAACTCTTTATCCATTGTTCTCGGAGCGGTCCCATGCCATGTAATAAATGTTAACATTTTTATTTTACTGCGCTATCCACTGGTTCAACTGACCACCACTTAACTATAACCACTGGAGTTCATTGCATTCACATACATGATGTGAGTGTTATGTGTTGTCCGCTAGAGCATTCACATGGATTTCACTGACTGTTGGGGCCGTGGTTTATGTTGGAGCCACTGGATGTTATGTTGACCGTTTCTTACGGTGGTTGGTGTGGTCCCTTGGGGAGGGCTAGCCCTCCTAACCGCTAAACCCAAAACAATTAAAAAAAAATATATGAGGCGTGTTATACCTGTTAAGAGCCAATGTATAAAAAATATGATTAAGCTCTTTGGACTATGTGGAGGAGGTCACGGGGTTGAACCCCAGTGTCTCTATAAAAAATTTGGTAAATCCCTAGCTGGTTCCTTGGGGAGGGACACCTAGTGGCCTCTGGGCTTTCCACTAGTCCCCTCCTCATTGGACCTCCATTAACCAACACCAATGTGCCACATTACCAACCTGTGAACCCAATAAAAATTTGATACTTGGAAAACCATGATTCGATGTTCACCGAAGTTGACCTTTTAGAGTCACCTGCCACGTCAGCAGTACGAACTGTAGACTGTGCAGTAACTATGCATTTTTTAAAATTTCGCTTGTTTAGCAAAGTGGAATGTACTCAATAACTTGGTCATAAGAACTCGGTTTTTAGTGAAACGAGTTGCATCAGGATTCTTTTTCTAAGACGGACACTGTCGTTTAGGTTTCAAGGAATTCTGAGAACTTTGATTATTCAGCTAAATACTGAGTGCCTAATCATTCCTCCCCACTAGAAGCGTTTTTTATCCCACAAGATACTATCAATTGTTCAGCAGGTGATGGTACAACTCCCTCACCTTCTTGATCTACAACCATTTGGATTTAGAAGGATTTTGTCCCTTGAGTTCCACTCTAAGGTATTCGACATCCCATCTTTTCAAAGTCCTAGTCTTCCGTCAAGTATGAGATCCTCCTAAAGTTCATCAAGATATTCTGGCGAGAAAGCATCTATTGATGGCAGCTAAACATTCTCTCCTTTGTCATCAATCAAAGGAGGCTCAAGCAATCTCAAATTCTTAACATTAAAAACATAGTAGATTTCCGTATAAGGAGGAAAATCAATCTTAAATGCATTATTACCAATATTTTCCAGAATTTTAAAAGGACCATAATGAATTGCTTAAGCTTTTTACCTTCCCCTTGAAGTCTCTCTTTGCTAATATATAACCGAACTTCGTCTTCAACTTGAAATTTGTGATCAATGCAGTGTTTGTCATCTTGGAAAGTACCCCAAACATGCCTTAAATGGTGATGTGTTTGTGGAAGAATGCTTTTCCCTATTGTATGTGTTGTAGCCAACACTGTCATTTTAATTTTCAATATTATTCAAAACCCAAAAAATAAAATATCATGTCTAAGTTTAGAAAAAACAAAAGAAAGTTTAAAACTTTGAAATATTATTTTAAATTTCACTAACGATGGCATTGAAGGCATTAAGAAGGTGCGCCCGACCCATCTACTAAATCCCAAGCATTTCCGCGATGTTTTTGTTGTGTGTGGAGCAGTCAAGTTTACCTAATAGTGTGATCAAGTGTCAGCAAAGAACACAGGTAAAGCGCTCTATGGGGAACAACTAGCGCGGGTTATAATCCATGGCTTAACCCTCACATTTAAATCTCGTACACCCCCTACCCCCACAGTGGCCCACTCCTCATCATCTCGCTCCACCTCACGTCCACCACATCATCCTCTGCTCCCATCCATTTCTATCCGACCCACCCATCGTACCCCATCACCTCATCCCTGTCACTTCATTAATTCGTTATACGTTCTTCCATTCCCCCCCGCCCCCCAGTTTTGCTTTTCATTTATAAAAAAAGAAATAAAACCTTGTTGATTAGTCACTCGTTTTCGGTATGAGCAGCTCCAACATATAAACTTTCACCTCCAGTTTAGCATTCCAGGTCAGCAATTGTCATTATTGGATGCCATGGCCAAACAAGTAAGTTCCTCATCTATCATCCATACCCCAGTAATGGACATCGAGCATGATATTTCTAATACTTTCTACACGATTAAGCATCTCCCTCTATATCAAGAAGTTATTCTGAATCATAAGAAGTCCCCTGTATTTATGGCAATGGTTAGGTCAGGTGTCTTAGTAGCTTTTGTGCCAAAAACCCATTTGTTTCCAGAATTCATTCAATGGTTAGCGTTTTTGTGTACCGTAAGAAATTTTTTGTGATGAATCAGTTAGGGGAAAGTGTCTTCTAGGTAACCTCTCAGTTAATTCACCAGCATTCTAATTACCTTGTCTCTGGAACTTATGTCACTTTTGCTGAAGAGTGTTTTGTCTCATATTATGACAACCTATCATCCCAGGAGTCCTCTTATGATATATCCTTCTTAGCTCCTAAATCTAGACAATTCTCTCCAGATGAAAAATTGTTTTCTTTAGATATATTTGCAGCAGATATAAGTCCAATTTTGCAAGTGATTTCTAAGATTTTTGGGAAGGAAGACTCGAGACAGGTTGATAAGAAAATTTTGGGATTTTTCACTATGATGACGAAACCAGAAGTGATATTAGATATTCCATCATTTTGGGTGGACACCATTAATACTCAGTTCATTAGCTTGTCACTTACTGGTTCATTCAAATTTCCTTCAGTTGTCACTTATTTGTTTTTGTACCAGAACACTGAGTTTTTTACAAGTTTGGAGGTAAATGTTGTAGACATAAATAAAAATAAATAGCCTGTGGTGTTTTGGATAGAGCTGGTAAGGGGTGATCCAGAAGATGGTGGCATGTTTGAATTTACTTCTTCATTTCTTCTAGTGACCTACAAGATTTTGAATGGGACTTTAGCACCAAAATTTCTTCCCAAAGCTCAAGAATTTCTTCAATAGAGCAAAGATGTAAGATGCAGAGACTGGTTTGTATTTGAAGAGCATGAAAAAATCAGGCTTTATGGAGCCTCAGTCAAACCATATAGGTTACCAAAGTTTGTGCCAATGAGACTCTTTTCTCTTGAGTTTACCAGACAAAGCCTAAATGTGGATCAGGTTCATTTTGTCCCCATTAAAAAGGGTTATCTCTTTAAATTTCTAGGAACGGTGGGACCCTTTATTTTGAACACTAGATAGGCTTCTCAAGAGGTTCAGAAATTATTGGGTGCTATGTGTCTTTTACAAGTTGTTCAGTGGGCATATGATCCTCATCAGATCATTTCTAAAAGAAGGTTAGAAAATGGATATTCAGCATTTGTGCATAAAAAAGGCCAGAAATTAAGAAAATGGAAAATGGAGGTCCATATAACACCACAGGAGCAGAGATTGAAACCCTGAGTATTTCAGAAAAAGGTTCAAAAAGGGCCAGAGAGGAAGTTATTTATCCCAATGAAGCAAAGTCGAATGTGTTATTATGGGAAAAATTCAAAGAGTGGATGATAGAACAGACAAAGGATGCACTAGCAGGGCCATCTACTCAACCTGCCAATCTAAATAGTGACCAGCAACAACCAATCATAATTTAATTCCATTTCTTTTTATGTTATTTTATTTCCTAAGAAAAGTGAAGTGTCTTTTACCCTCCAATGTAATATTTTAAAACGACTTTTTACTTTAGGTAGTTAGAAAGTAGTTAAGTAGTTTGACAGTTTTTTGGTACTTACCAACTGTCCCATGATGTATAAAAAGAAGGAAAAACAAATAAGAAAGGGCTGAGTTTTGAGAATCTAAAGACTAGACAATATTTTACTTGATGAACTGATGATTAATGAAAGAATCAGGAGTTTTCCATACAGCGTTGGGTATGATTTGTAATCTCTCTGTTATGTGTCATTTTGTCTCTTTCTCTCTTTAACTATGGTAATGAAGCTATGGTTATTTGTTTTCTTATGTGAATAAAGTTAAATTTCCTTGAAATAACTCTCCCATGTTTAAATATTTGTTCTCTGTATTTATTCTATGTTAAAGATAATAGTTTCTGTTAAACCCAACATATTGTCTTTAATCTTCCCAAGTATTCTTCACATAGCATTTGTATCCAGCGCCACATGGAATCTTGAAATTTTGATATCAGCTATATTTCAATGGTTTTAAGATAATTCTCTTCATGCTCCTCAAGATAAAGACACTTTACACAAATGATTGACATGCATAATAAAACTTTAATGTCTTAGGAAAAATTTCTTCGCAGCCTAGAAATTGGTTTCCTAAGGGACAACATTAATTGGCGTCATTGCCGGGGATCGAAGACAAGAACGTTTTTCCCTGGGTTTTAATATTTTCCTATGGGTTTTTAGTGAGGAGGAGATATGTGGTTGTATTGAACAAAAACTGGAACTCTAGCTTCAAAAAGGTCTCATACGAGGTTAGATACCTCGTAGCAAAAATCTCAAGTTCTTTCAGATCTTGAGAGATTAGTTTCTAAGAGGGTTTGGAAACCAAAGAATCCATCTAAACGAAGTCCCACATTGTCTAAACCTGGCAGTAGTTCTAGACATATTTCACTCGAAAATTTAGTAAAAAGACTACCTTTTCTTGATCAAGAATCACCTATTACATCCACCTCATTTCAAGAACCCAAATTTCAAGAATAGTGTTTAGAGTTTTTCTTTTTTTTCAGTAATTGAAAATATATATGCTATAGTTGTTCAACTTGAACCTATATCTACATTACCTCCTTTTCATAATCCATTTACCTTTCAGGAAAGTTCTGCATCTGCTGGTACTCAAGGTTCAGTAAGTTTTGGCACAAATATGGCAGCACCTGCATTCCTACTGAATAGGTACGCACCTATTCAGTTTCCTCAACAACTGAATCCGATGCCTCAAGGATACTTAAATATTCTTCCTCGTTTCACGAGCGAAGATGAACAAACAGTGGATAAACATATAGAGATGTTCTATAACTTTGTAGAAAATCTCAATGTTGAACCCTTGGATGTTGTTTTAAGATTTTTTGTGCAATATTTAGATGGTGAAGCAAGAAAGTGCTTTAACGAGCTCGCTAATTAATATATCCCTACATGGGAGGAGATGGAGTACGAGTTCACCCAGAGCTAGGAAGAGAAGCGAGATCATGGATATTCACTTATATAATTCAATTCTATCAAAAGGAATTATGATGAAAGCATTGTTGACTTCATCAGAAGGTTTAATAAGCTCTACAACAGTCTTCTAGTTGAGATCAAGGCCGCTCCTACTGGTGCAAAAGTGACTTTTGCAGGGTTATTTGAATCAGACTTTGGATTCACGTTGAGGGATAGAAGATCTCCAACCCTTAACCAGATTCAAACTGATGCTCTAGAGATAGAAGCAAATCTGTTGGCTGTAGGAAAAGCACCAGAGACACAACCTACACAAGATAATGGAAAGGCCAAAGAGGAATCATCTCAAAATCAGACACTGGAGGATATGAACAAGTTGATAAAAAGTTTGTATAGCAAATTGATTCAATTGGAATTGGAGAATGAAAATTCTCAAAGGAAAGTACAACATAACAAAAGTTTTGATCCCCAATACAGAAGGCAACCTTTGTAGATTTTGTAGAAGGAAAGAAAGGACCAAGATCAAGTCCAAGCGCCACTCTACCTAGAGGCAGATCCTCGTGAACGATCAAAACAATATTCTAAAGATCATGATGATCATATTTCCACATTGTATACAAGGGGCGAAGATGAAATAGTTGTTGAAGAAGAATATACCGAAACATATGTCACTTTTGATGAAAATGAAATTGATGAGTATTGGAAACAATTTAATGATTTTATGCAGGAAGAATTGCACAAGAAGTATGACTTGAGATTAAGAAAAATATCTAGAGTTCAAGAAAATGAAGGTGAGCATCAGGTTTCTACTCCCTTACAAAAGGTGACTCCACAAGAGGGAGAACCTGCAAAATAGCTTAATAAAGGAAAGCAGCAGCAGAGTGTAAATAGCAAGACTCAGATGCATCAAGGTGAGTCTTCTCAAAATAAAACTGATAAAATTCCTTTAGAAAGAATTGTTTCCATTCCAGAAGAAATTCCAATTATGAGGAGAAGTGAAGAAGAAACAGAAAGGAATGCAAGGCAACTCCATGAATTTAGTCTCACTGAAGAATTGGAGAAAATAAAAATTTAGGTATCTCTCACTGAGTTAGTCAAGACACCAACTTATAAAAGGGAAATTGTTGAGTTTCTCAACTTGTCTCAAAATGTAAATGTGAATGATACTATGAATCTACAAGAAGATAAACCTGTAGTTGTTTTTGGCCCACATGTCGAGGAGGTAGACTCTTCAACCCCCCCTTTCTAAATTTTTTTTATTGATTCATGACTTCATCTTGCATAACTGTATGCTCCACTATAGAGCTTCACATAACCTCATGCCACTATCAATGATGAAACAACTGAATTTACAAATCACTAAGCCCTACAGAGATCTATATTCCTTCGATTTAAATAATATCAAGTGTCTTAGTGTCATTAAGCATATGGTAATGTCATTAGCCCAGATCCTAGACAAAAGTTTAGTAATAGATGTAGCAATAGCAGATATCCCTGCTAGGTTTGTGATTCTGCTATCTAGATCATGGGGGGTTAAATTGGCGGGAGTTCTGAAGTTGGACTTTACTTATACTATTATACTAGTTTTTGGTGGGGAAGAGAGAAGGTTGTATAGAGAAACAAGGTTTGTTAAGAGAATTAAAAATAATGGAGGAAGTAATTCACATTTGTACAACCAAGAAAAAGATGATTTCTCTTGTTTTATGCTGCTTGATAGTGCAAAACTTGCTGAAGATAATCAAAGGCAGCTCACTTCAGCATGTGTAAATACAGAGTTGCAAACAAAAGGTGTATGGAAGTGCTTCTTTGATGGTTCCTACTCTAACGAGGGCATAGGTGCTAGTTTCCTGTCGATTACACCTAGAGGTAACATAATTCCATTTTCTTTTAAATTAGAATTTCACGCAACTAACAACATGGTAGAGTATGAATCCTTAATCATTGCTCTTCAGACAACAAAACAAATGGGGGCTCAACCGATTTCTGTTTTTGGAGATTCAGAATTGAATATAAAGCAAATAAAAAATTATTGTCAAATAAAACACCCTAGACTCAGGACATATATAAATGATTTTTGGGATTTCATTGAGAATTTCTTTGATTCTTTCAATATACAGTTTGTTCCAAGAGATAGGAATAGGTTAGCAGATTCATTGGCTGTTGCAGCTAGCACTTTCAAATATTTTATACCCTAGGGATATGAACCCTCAAGACTGATGTATGAGGTCAAAATGAAGTACAGACCATATGTTCCAGTTAACATAAAGCACTGGAAGGTTTTCAAGGATGACCAAAAAGTCAAGGAGTTCTTGAAGATGATTGAAGACTTTCAAGGCACCAAAATTGATCAAGATGGGGGTGAAGTAACAAAAAATGCAGAAGTAAGTGATTATAAAAAGTCCGTAGCTAATTAGAATATCATTCAATTGAAGGATAATGTTTTTCCAAGAGGACTTGTCCCTTTTGAAAGACATTTTAGTTCTAATGACATAGTTGTTGGTTTAGAAAAAGTTTCTCAGGATGAACAGGTCCAAGATTGCAACATTGGGACCCAGAAGGAGCCCAAGCTAGTCAAATTGTTTATGGGAGTTCCATTTAATAATAAAGAAAGGTATATTGAGCTTTTTAAGAAGTACACAAATGTTTTTGCTTGGTCATATGAGGATCTCAAGACATATGATGCGAACATAACTCAACACAAGATTCCCATGAAAGAAGGGATTAAACCATTTAAGCAAAAACTCATGCAAATCAATCCTTTGCTTTTGCCATTAATTGAAAAAGAAGGTAAGAATCTTTTTGATGCCAAGATAATAGCTCCACTCCAATACTCTGGTTGGGTGGCAAATTTAGTACCAGTGTGGAAGAAAAATGGCGAAATAATGTTATGTCTAGATTTTAGGAATTTGAAAAGAGCCTCCTTAAAGGAGAACTATCCATTACCTAAAATGGATCATGTGTTGCAAAGGGTAATTGGATCATTCAGAATGTCAATATTTGATGGTTTCTCTTGGCATAATCAGGTGGTTGTTGATAAGGAGGATCAAAAGAAGACTATGTTTACAAACCCTTGGGGAACCTTCATGTATGCTCAGATGCCTTTTGGGCTGATGAATGGCGGCGAGACGTTCAAGAGAGCTATGGACATTGCATTTATGGGTTATAAGTTTGTGGTGATATAATTGGATGATTTCGCTGTTTTCTCCAAGTTACATGAGGAGCATTTGGAACATCTGAAAAAGACTTTTGAGAAGTGCAGGAAATATGACCTATCTTTGAATCCCAAGAAATTTGTTTTTTTCTCTAGAAGAAGGCAAGCTGTTGGGACACATTGTTTCAAGAGATGGAGTAAAAATAGATCCAGCAAGGGTACAGGTTGTACAAAAGATACCTCTCCTCAGAAGTAAGAAAGATATTCAATTTTTTTTGGGAAAAATAATTTTTCTAAGGAGATTCGTGTCTAACTATGCTGAGACTGTGAAAGATATTACTAATATGGTGAAAAAGGAGAATGAAGTACATTAGACTAAAGAGGCTAAGGAGTCATTTTCTAGAATCACAGAAACATCACAAGCAACTCCAATTTTTATTAGTCCAGATTATCAAAAGCCCTTTCAAATACTCTCATTACCATCACCTAGTTCAATAGTTGTTGTTTTGCTATAGAAAAATGATGAAGGTAAAGAGCAGCCAATTGCTTTCTTTAGTAAGGTACTCAGGGATGCTAAACTCAAATAGAATATTGTTGAAATGTAGGTGTACACCTTGGTGAAGGCCCTAAAAGCCTTCAAGACTTATGTGTTACAGTCCTAGATTATTGCTTATATGCCAAACGAAGCAGTGAAGGATGTCCTAGTCCAGAGTGATGTGGAGGGTAAAAGAGGAAAATGGATAACTAAGATCCAAGAATATGACCTAGACATAAAGCCAACCAAACTAGTGAAAGGGTAGGGATTGGTGAAGATGTTGGCTAAGCCAAACTTTCAGGCTTTGGGAATCAATTTACTAACACCTGTAAATGAAGAGACAGGTAAAGAGAATGAATATAAATTAAAGCTAGGTATGAGGATCCGATACAGATTTTTATGCTTAGATTGGTATAAGCACATAGTTCGATATTTATGTTTTATTTCTTGCCCTCAGTCATTTGATAGAGCAAGGTATAGAGCATAAAAAATCAAGGCACACCATATGTGATTATAGAGGGTAGATTGTATTGGAAAGATCCTGATGGAATTTTGCTATTATGTTTGACAAAAGATGAGTCTACAGAGATAATTAAGAATTATCATGAAATATTGTGTGCTAGCCATTACAATTGGAAGGTCACTACACAAAAAATTCTCCAGGCATGCTGTTATTAGCCTGCCTTATTTAGTGATATATATAGGTTTGTCATTGGCTTTCAAAAGTGTCAGTTTTTCATTGAGAAGAAGAAGTTGGCCCCTTTTCCATTGATTCTAGTCTTCATAGAAGAACCAATCAGACAATGAGGGCTAGAATTCATTGGAGAGATTAATCCACCTTCGAGTGGACAATTTAAATGGATTCTTACAGCAATTTATTATTTCACCAAGTGGGTAGAAGCTATATCTACTAGAAAGGCAAATGACCAAGTGGTGATGAATTTTTTAGAAGAGAACATTTTCAGCAGATTTGGGTGCCCTGTTAAAATCATAACTGATAATGTTCAAGTGTTCAGTTTAGTCAGGTTTGTTTCTTTTGTCAAAAATATAATGTTATTCTATCTCATTCAATAGCTTATCACACTCAAGGGAATGGATTGGTGAATCCACCAACAAAACATTGGTGAAAATTCTAAAAAAACCATTGCAGAGAACCAGAAGGACTGGGTTTCAAAATTGAAGTTTTCTCTTTGGGCTGTCTGAGTGACTACAAAAAGGTCTATAGGAAAATCACGTTTCGAGCTAGTGTATGGAACGCAAGCTCTATTTCCTAGTCAGCTTGTGAAGCCTATGATTGCAATGATTTAGGTGGCAAAGGAAGAACCCAACGCTTTAGTGAGAAGGATTCATAAGGTAATGGAGTTGAATGAAAGAAGAGATAAGGTAAGAGATAATTTGAATATATATCAATAAAAAATGAAGGGTATTTTTGATAGAAAAGCTAATGAAATTGGTTTTAAAGATGGTGACTTGGTGCTAAGGTGGGATACGAGGAGAGAAGATAAGGGAAAACATGGGAAGTTTGACCCTCTCTAGCATGGACCATTTAGATTTACAGAGGTAAGGGAATATAATACATTTCTCCTGGAGAACCTTGATGGTGAAACTTTACAACTGCCTGTCAATGGGCAGTACCTCAAACATTATTTCTAGTTCAGAGTCATGTACACCTTGTCATTGTAAATGCAAGAGTGAATTCATTGTACATTTTCCATAGAATTGAATTTGGCGAAGCGATACATGACTCCATGCCTAAGGTGAAGGCACTGATGTATAGCTCTTAGTGCTTCTGTGGAAAAAGCACTATCCCCAAGTGGAGCTAGGTTTTGTAGCCTACAGTTTCATTTTAATTTTCAATATTATTCAAAGCCAAAAAGATAAAATATCATGTCTAAGTTTTGAAAAAAAAAAAGAAAGTTTAATATTTTGAAATATTATTTTAAGTTGCACTAACGACGTCATTGAAGGCATTAAGAAGGTGGGCCTGACTCATCTACTAAAGCCTGAGCATTTCTGCAAAGTGCGATCAAGTGTCGACAAAGAATATAGGTAACGAGCTCTATGGGGAAACAACTAGCATGGGTTATAATCCATGGCTTAACCCCTGCAGTTGACCCTGACATCAACAAAGTTGATAGAGATCAGTGACACGTGATCATTGCAGGGTTTTAGCCTTGATCAACATCTCATACACCCCCTACCCCCGCAGTGGGTCACCCCTCATTATCTTGCTCCACCTCACGTCCGCCACATCATCCTTCACTCACATTCATTTATGTCCAGCTCACCCTTCGTACCTTGTCACCTCATCCCTGTCGCTTCATTAATTCTCTATACATTCCATTTTCCCCTAGTTTTTCATTTCATTTATAAAAAAATAAATAAAACGCTATTATATTAGTCACTTGTTTTCTGTACGAGTAGCTCCAGCATATAAACTCCCACCTCCAGTTCAGTGTTCCAAATCAGCAATTGTCATTCTCAGACACCATGGCCAAACAAGTAAGTTCCTCTTATGTCATCCATACCCACTAATGGATGTTCAGCATGATATTTCTAATATTTTCTGCATGATTAAGCATCTCCCTCTATATGAAGAAGCTATTCTGAATCACAACAAGTCCCCTGTATTTATGGAAATGGTTAGGTTAGGTGTCTTAACATCTTTTCTCCCAAAAACCCACTTGTTTCCATAATTCATTTAGTGGTTAGCCTTGTCTATGTACCCTAAGCAGTTTTTTGTGATGAATGAGTTAGGGGAAAGTGTCTTCCGGGTAACCTCTCAGTTAATTCACTTGGCTTTTAATTATCCTATCTCTCGAACTTATGTTACCTTTACTGAAGAGTCTTTGGTCTCGTATTATGAAAACCTATCATCCCAGGAGTCCTCTTATGTTGTATCCTTCTTAATTCGTAAATCTGGACAGTTCTCTCCAGATGAAAAATAGTGTTCTTTAGATATCTTTGCAACATCTACAAGACCAATTTTGCAGGTGATTTCTAAGATTCCGGGGAAGGAAGGCTCCATACATGTTGATAAAGAAGTTTTGGGATTTTTCACTATGATGATGAAACTAGAAGTGATATTATATATTCCAGAATTGTAGGTGGACACCATTAATACTGAATTCATGACTCTGTCACTTAGTGTTTCATTAAAATTTCCTTCAGTTGTCACTTATTTGTTTTTGTACCAAAACACCGAGCATTTTACAAACTTGGGGTTAAATATTGTAGACATAAATAAAAGGAAATAGTTAGTGGTTTTCTAGACAGACCTGGTAAGGGGTGGTCCAAAAGATGGTGGCATGTTTGAATTTACTTCTTCATTTCTTCTAGTGGCCTACAAGATTTTGAATGGGACCTTGCCACCAAAATTTCTTCCCAAAGCTCAAGAATTTCTTCAATTGAGAAAAGATGTAAGATGTGGCATCTGGTTTGTATTTGAAGAGCATGTAGAAATCAAGCTTTATGGAGCCTCAGTCAAACCATATAGGTTACCAAAATTTTGACCAACGAGACCCTTTGCTCTTGAGTTTAATTTTGTCCCCATGAAAAAGGGTTATCTGTTTAAATTGCCCAGAACAGTGGGACCCTTTATTGTGAAAACAAGACAAGCTTCTCAAGAGTTTGACAAATTATTGGGTGATATGTGTCTCTTACATGTTGTTGAGTGGGCATATGATCCTCATCAGATCATTTCTAAAAGAAGGTTAGAAAATGGATATTCAGCATTTGTGCATGAAAATAGGCCAGAAATTGACAAAATGGCAAATGGAGGTCCACAGAACACCAAAGGAGCAGAGATTGAAACCCCAATTATTTCAAAAAAGGGTTCAAAAAGGGTTGTAGAGGAAATTATTGATCCTAATGAAGTAAAGTCGAATGTACCATTGTGAAGAAAATGCAAAGAGCGGATGATAGAACAAACAAGAGGTGCACCAGCAGGGCCATCTACTCAAGAGACCAATCAGAACAGTGACCAGTAACAACCAATCATAATTTAATCCCATTTTGCTTTATGTTATTTTATTTCCTAAGAAAAGTGAGGTGTCTTTTACCCTCCAATCTAATATTTTAAAATGACTTTTTACTTTAGGCAGTTAAAAAGTAGTTAAGTAGTTTGAAAATTTTTTGGTAGTTACCAACTATCCCATGATGTATAAAAAGAAGGAAAATTAAAGAAGAAAGGGCCGAGTTTTAAGAATCTAAAGGCTACACAATTTTGTTCTTAACGAATTGATGATTAATCAAAGAATCAGGAGCTTTCCATATGGTGTTGGGTATGATTTGTAATCTTTCTAATATGTGTCATTTTGTCTCTTTCTCTCTTTAAATATGGTAATGAAGCTACGGACCTTTGTTTGCTTATGTGAATAAAGTTAAATTTCCTTAAAATAATGCTCCCATGTTTAAAGCTTCTTTATATGTATTTCTTCTAAGTTAAATATAATAGTTTCTGTTAAACACAACATATTGTATTTAATCCACCCAATTATTATTCACACAACATTTGTATCTAGCACCATGTGGCATCTTGAAATCTTCATATCAGCTACATGTCAAGGGTTTTAAGATAATACTCTTCATACTCCTCAAGGTAAAGACACTTTATAAAATGAGTGACAGGCATAATAAAGCTTTAATGTCTTAGGCACCATTTCTCCACAGCCTAGAAATTGGTTTCCTGAGGGACAACAATATGCATGATGTATGTAATGCAACTGTTCATCCCACAATTTGGTATGTTTGCTGCAATATCCTCTGAGAAGATGAATGACTGTTCTGTTGACCACCTCAGTTTTTCCATCTATTTGTGTATGGAAGGTTGTACTCTTCCTCAATTTGAGAATCTCGATTACTTACAATAGAAGTAGGAAGACCAAAATGAACCCCAATGATTTGGAAGAAAAGATGAGCTATTTGTTAAACTGTAATTTATTTTTTACATGACGTTAGTATGCACATTTTGCTTGTCTACAACTACACACAACTAATCATGGCCTTTCCTTAACAATGGAAGACATCCTACATAATCCATTGGGATACTCTCCCATGGACGAGAAGGTACCAGAAGTGGACTGTACAGTCCTATTCTCCTATTACTAGGCTTACTTGTTCCATAGAAAGAACATCCTCTAATGAAAGAAGATACATTATCAAACATGCGTCGCCAATAAAAATACCTTTGATGCTTCACTACTATCTCACCTACACCAAAGTGCCCAACAATTAATGAAGTGTGTACCTCCCTTGTGATACTATTTCTTTGTCCCTGGGGAATACACAACTTGCCCAAGTGATAAAACAAACTATTATCTACATGATAATCCAACTCTTCAATTTGGTTTCCTTGACTCAAGCCTACATACACATCTCAAAAATCATTATCATATGCATATTGCTCAATGTAATTTTCATGCAAAATAGAATTATGCTTGAGTATAACAGATGAATTTACAATAGGCCTTGAAAGAATATCAACTACCTTACTGTAGATTCCCTTTTTCTACTTGATAGCCAAATGAAACTATTGTAGAAAATGCATCCATCTGAAGTGTTGTGACTGTTGTTGAGCATTTGAAAAGGTATGTAAATTTCCACTTATTTTGTCATATTTTCCTTAGATTCATAGCTTATTTACATTATGAAATGGGTATATGGCGAAAGATTATGATAAAGTTTAGAAGATTTGTGAGCAACGTAAAATGACTAATAATTACCTTTTCCTATGAAGAAAAAGAGGAAAAAGGAAGATCACCACTCTAAAGGAAAAGACAAGACAAAATCAACTTCTGTCCCTTTGACAGGGAACCGCATCCAAACGAGGCAATCCAAATTGGAGCACGTAGGCCAGGAAAAGGAGGAAGAGATACCAAATCAGCACAAGAGAATGAAGAGATAACTAAGAAATAATGATATGGCAAATCCCTTAGGATCTCTTGATTCTGAGGGATCACTAATTTAAATATTATTTGTATCATTGGTATTTCCACTTGGCTACTATAAGAAGGGAAAACGTTGCTAGCCCAGGGGGACTATTGTTGTTTTTATGAAATTCACTATTGTAAGTTAAACTTTGATCATCGAATCTCTTTAAGGAGCAATTACTGTAAGTCCGTTTTGATGATTAATAGATAAATTCTAGTGCTGTTCCGTCCTTGATTATGGAGTAATTACAATAGTCTTTCCCTGGAGGGTAAGGGCCCAGCCCTGGTGGATAACTCGCTTCTTGTACCATTATTTTCCTATTCCAAGTCGTGCATGGTTTGATTTCTTTTATCCGCTTTGTTCAATAATCTGTTGTTCCTTATTATTTCATATGTTGGATCTGTTATATCTCATTCCTATTTGAATAGTAAGGTTATCCTCTGCAACTAGAATGTTATGTTGTTCATTCTGAATTTATATCGCATTGTCGTTCCTTTAACATATTGACATTATTATATAACCTTGCTGTCCCTTACAGATTACCATTCCTATTTGTTTACAGAGTAACAGTGTTGTGTATTTACAAATTGGTATTATTGTCTATGGTTTACTTCCACTTGTGGTTGTTGTTCATTGGGATTGTTGATCCACCGTGATCACAATTGTTATTTCTTCATAGTCGCGATTAATAATCGTTATGCCGAAACTCAGATTACTATTTCCTTCAATATAGAAGTGTTGTGTGTAATATTTGATTTGGTTTGTTGTGCATTTACATTTGATTCAAGTTGCTGTTCAATATTTTATAACTCACTTTAGTTTTTTGTTCCCTTTTCGGGTTGATATTCAAATTATTTCTGAAGTAAAGATTGTTGCTTAATTCCTATAAATTACAATTACTGCTTTATTCATTTCTATAGGTTAAGGCTTTGCCAAATATATTAGTTGCTATTCCATTTCCTGTTATTTGAGTTATCATTTCAAGTAATTGCTTTGGTGTGAATAGAATGATCTGAAACTCTAGTGAACATTGAGTATTGTTGTCTAGTTCCCAGATTAACGATCTTCTCCTTGATTGCTTTTCAATTGCGTCAGTTTACAAAGGGGAGAGTTATCATTACTGCACCCTTGACTGATAAACTGATATAGATTTCTAAGTGAATGATTTAAGTCTCAGAGTGTTAAAGTTTCTTTTAATTGTAAGTAGATTTTATTCCAAGCATCCATTACTCTTGTATTTAAAGCACTGTACTACTAGCATTACTCTTGACAAGTGACCGCCTCAGATTGAGTACACTCTTTGAGATAACAAATCGTACCTATATTGATAATTAATGTAGGTTAAATATAGGTGAGAAAGACCCCTTTTACTGCTCGACAACTGTTGCAACTTTGACTGTGACTGTAAGTATTGCAATGGTTAATAGTCATGGACAATTGTCTCCTTTCTCATGAAGTAGTGTTTCAACTTTCTTACATTTTCTACCAATGTGTAAATTTCTTTGTCATAAGTGGGATAGTTAGTTACATCTCCATTAAAAATTTTAGAATGAAATGAAATGGGCTTACCATGCTACATAAGAACTGCTCCCATGGCATAATCACTAGCATTCATTTGAATCTCAAATGGTTGTCTAAGATCCGGAAGAGCCAACACCAGTGTTGAATTGATATTTTGCTTGAAATCATCAAATTATTTCTTCTGTACATCTCCCCAATGGAATACTTTCTTGACACTAGTCAATGCATGTAATGGAGGTGTAATGGAAGAAAAATTAGCAATAAATTTCCTCCAATATTGTGCTGCCCCTAAAAAGATTCTTACCACTATAAATGTATTGGGCTTGGGCCAATTCAAAACGACCTCAACTTTAGAGGGGTCTATCTTCAGCTCACCTCCTCCAACAATGTGTCCCAAATAAACTAAAGAAGTCTCGCCAAATTCACACTTTGACATCTTTAAAAAGAAATGTTCTTTTCTCAAGAAATCAAGTACTTTGTTTACATGTATGACATGTCCATCTCTAGATTTGCTGAATATGAGTATATCACCTAAGTAAATAACAACAAAGTGATCTAGAAATGGTCTCAATACGTCATTCATAACTCTCATGAAAGTGGCTGAAGCATTTGTAAGACCAAAAGGCATAACAATCCACTCAAACAATCCTTGTTTAGTTTTAAATGCGGGTTTTGAATTGTCCTCTTCAGCTATTGTAACTTGATGACAACCACTTTGTAAATCAAACTTAATGAAATAATTTGAATACCTCTACTGATCAAGAAAATCACAAATTATTGGGAGTGGATAACGATTCTTTACCATGATTTTGTTCAGTGCACGGAAATCCAGACACATGGACTAAGTCCCATCCTTCTTTGGCACCAAGACAATGGGTGAACCACATGGCAAAGTAGATGGGCGTATGATACCTTTGTTCAACAATTCTTGAATTTTCTTCTTGATTTCCATGCTCTCCATAATATACATGTGACACATACCAATGTTTGGAAGTAGAACATCCTACTACAACTGTATCTCATGTTGAATTCCCCTCTTGGGAGGTAACCCCTTTGGTTCCTGAAACATCTTGCCATGCTTGGTTACGACATCAAAGAAATTATATTTCAATATGTCAACACAACCTTCAAAAAATTTATAATTAATATAATAATTTTGCTTGATCATGAAAAGCAATTTTTTTTTACTTTCATTTACTAGTGTCTTCGTTTGCCCTGCATTAACCAAATAAATTCTCATCTTTTTGCAATGGGATCTCACAATGTACTCCACCCCATTCTTGAGAAATAAGTATTTGTTTTCATAGCAATAAAATACTTCTCTCATATCATACACATATGGACTACCCAAAATGATTCTTGAAATGTCAAGTGGAACTACATCTAATTGAACTTCATCAATGAACTTTTCAGTAATGGAAAACTTGAATAAACACTTCCTTGTAACTTGGAAATTTGAATTATTGACTATAAAAACCCAATGGATATGGCTTATGATGAAGTACATTTTCTAGGTTAATATTTTTAACCAATTCTTCTGAAATTAATTTTGATTGTGACCCACTATAAAATAATGCATCTATCTTTGTATGATTTGAAATTACCCTTACATGAAACAACTCTATTCTTGATTCTTCAATTGGAGTGTTGTTTTGACTGTGTGAGGAACTAGTGCTTGCAACAACTTCTTTTCCTTCTATGACCATGGATGAAATCTTGGTCTCATCACCAGAATCTGATACAATGTCATGTTGTGTGGTAGCGGTCATCTTTTCCTTTTCTTTATTGTTTTGTTTCATAGGCCTTAGCTCAGGATGCAATCTTCAACAATGGGCTTCGTCATGGCCAACTATGGAAAAATGTTGGCATGTGTTTTTCTCCTCTTCTCTCTTCACACTTACATTCTTCTTTCCCTTCCATTTTTCTCCCTTCCATGGATTCTTATTACTACCCTCTTCCTCAATGTTCCTTCCCCTTACATCAAGGTGCATGGCTTGCACACATACCTCATCCAAATTGCTTGGGTTGAACATAAGGATAGTATGTTTCAAATAGGAATTTAAACCCCCAATATATTTCAACAACGTATCTTGGGAATTGAAATTTACTCCTAACAACAAATCCCTATTTCTAAACTCATGGGTATAGTCTTGGATTGTTTGGCCTTTGAGATGCCTAAAATTATGCCAACTCATAATGGATTTTTTGCATATAGTCTAAAGGGTAAAATTGTATTTTAATTGCAGAAACAAATTCAACCCAAGAAATGGATATCTTAACATGAATTCACATTCCATCTTGAGTCTTTGCTTCCCATCAGACTAATGATGCTCCTTCTAGCCTCAATGAAGCCAACTGGATCTTTATTTAATCTTCTTGAAGGTTCTGAATTCTGCAGTATACCTCCGATTTTCCAATCCAGTTGTCTAACTTTTTTGCATTCACTTCACCATTGTACATGGGAAGTTCAAACTTAATGCTCAATTTGAGTAAGGGAGTTTTTCCTTTTGGGGTTTGGGAATGAGTATGGATCATTTTTGTGGTGGAAGTGAAAGATGTTGCTATTTGAGATGTTGAGGACGATGAAGATGATGAGGAAGATGAAGATGGTGGAGATGGAGGAGGCTTACCTCCATTACCGTTTGAATCCTTCTTATCATCTTTTTTATCTCCTAAGCTTCCTCCTCCATGTGGAGGCTTAGAACTCTCTCCAGCCATTCTAGTGTTCGTCTCTTCATGTAGGACTCTAATCATATCAGTCAAGTCATAGAAATATTTCTTGAATGCTTATTCTTCTGAAAGAGCTTTAGTCTCTCTTGCTCCTAACATGATGGTTGTGGGTTTAGGCTAAGTTTATGGTACTGCTTGTACCTCTTCAATCTCAATTGAAGGAAAAACTTGAGGTGTTTCAAGTGCAACGGGAATTGGAACTTTGGGTGGTGGAGATGATGGCCTTGTGGCTCTCCTTCTTTTGGGAATTACCTGAGGAGTAGTAACCAACAATAACCCTTCTCCTCTCTGCAACTTTAACCTTGTAAGCATCACAATTTTGCAACCATTAAAACCCTACTTACACAAAAATCAAGAAATCAAGCAAATAAACCTTTTCTTTGATACCAACTTGATCTGCTGTTGAATTTTAGTTTTTATGTGCTAATTTCAATTATAGATTTATAAACAAATGCTTGTTCATTGCTTCCTGTGCATAGGTTTCCTTAGGTTGTTTGTGAATGTAAACATGTAATTTTGATCAAGTTTTAATGTGACATTCATGTGAAAAATAACATAAAATAACAATGTAGAACATCAGTAACAAAAGGTACAACAAATCATCAATGGAACACTTAACATAGTGTTTTGATGAAGGAGTTCACCCCTCTCGGGTTACATTTCCTTGGTCCAACTTCTATGGCTTGGCCCTTTGTATTAGCTCAATATGGAAGAAAATGTTGTTTACAAATATCTATTTCTCCTCAGACCTATACCATTGTGTTCAGAATGTCGAAATTAGCTACGAACACCTTTTCCTAAGCTCAGTTTGGTCGAAAAATGCTCTAGTTATGACTCAAACAATTTTTCCTTAGAAGAGCTCCTCTAAAGCTGGGGGAACTCAAGTTAAGCCCGCTAAATCTGGGGAAACCTCTAAGTTTTGTGGTATCACCAAAAGTGCCACCAAATTAAACTATGGTAAATTAAGGTTTAACTACGAATTAATTAATACTAATATGGTTTTAACGTAAAATACGCACAGTTAAGTAACTGTTTATCTGTGGTTTTTAGAGCGGTCACATGCCATGTAATAATTGTTAAAGATTTTATTTCACTGTGCTAACCATCGGTTCAACTTACAACCACCTAATCATAACCACTGGATTTCATTGCATTCAAATATATGTGGTGAATGTTATGTGTTGTTCGCTGGTTGTTAATCGTAACGTTTCGCGAGAGAATTCACATGGATTGCACTAACCATTGGGGTCATGGTTTATGTTAGAGACGACAGATGTTACGTTAACTGTTTTCCATGGTGGTTGGTGTGTTCACATGGGGAGGGCTAGCCCACGGGCTAGACCTCCTAACCGCCAACCCCAAAACAATTAAACAACAGATATATGCAGCGTGCTATACATGTTAAGAACCAACGTATAACAGAGACGGATAGGCTCTTTGGACTATGTGGATGAGTTGTTAGGGTCGAACCCTGGTGCCTCCATAAAGATTTTGGTAGAGACCTAGACTGTCCTTTGGGGACGGACACGTGGCAGCGTTCGGGCTTGCCACTTGTCCCCTCTTCAATGGACCTCCATTAACCAATACAAATGTACCACACCACCAACCTGTGAACCCAATAAAAGTCTAGCACTTTTTGAACCGTGATTGGATGTTGATTGAAGTTTACCTTGCACAATCACCTGCCACGTTAGTAGTATGGACTGATAACTATGCAGTGACTGTGTTTTTTTTTTTAATTTTGTGTGTTTAGCAAAGTGAAAAAAACTCAATAACTTCCTCATATGAACTGATTTTTCAGTGAAATGAGTTGCGTTAGGATTGTTTTTCTACGAAAAACATGGTCGTTTGGGTTTCGAGCTGTTCTGATAACTATCATTTTTTGAGCTAAATACTGAGTGCCTGATCATATTATGTTCAAGAAATCGGTTGTGTCTATATGAAATCTAAATAATGGCACCAACTACAGTGCTTATTTTTATTGACACCATGGAAAATAAACACCAAGCCAACATAATTTCAACACACTAAATAGAGATATAAAATAATTTTAATTGAAAAGGATGATCATGAGCATCATGTAGACCAACAATTTTGTGGAAAGGTAAACATATATGTGTGCGATAATTCCAATTCTGCTATTTTATTGCCATTTATTAATGGGTTTGAATGTTAATTGTATTGTTGATTTTAATTTTAGAAACAAAACAAAACAAAAAAAGAGAAAGAAAAAATAAACTAACAATCTTCACCCACTTTCCTTATATGTTCTAGTATGCAGATCCATCTGAGTTAAGGAGGAAACCCAATTTTTCATAAGAAAATTGAGATGATATTTTGATAGAAATAAATTGTTGATACCATTCTCTTGCCATGAAATTGTTGATAATATCATTGATAGTTGCATAAACTAAACGTTTACTTCCTGTAGTAGATCCAGATCCATGATGGCAGAAACTACTGAAAACTAGAAAATATTGTTGCAAAACGACTGAAACCATACACCCAGCATCTTAAACTGAAAATTTCAAGAACCGTGAATCAAGTTTCAAAATGAAACAAACTACAATAATGTCTAAACTTCTTGGTGAGTGTGCAAGGTTTCATCATCATTTTTTCATTGGAAACTTTTTTTAGGATCACATATTCCAGCTATTAAGTAGCTACTCAATACAATAGTAAGCAGCATGACTGTTGAGCTCTTTGGATGAAGTAACACCAGAAATTTCCATAATTGAAGATAATTAAAAGGAAGGCGGGAAATGTCAATGTATCTGTAATGAAAAATTCAAAAGTAGCACACGGTTTGGAATGTTCATTGTTCAACATTTGCAAATACAATATGAGCAATTCACATAGAATTTTTTAAATTTTATACCTACGCCTAATCAAAACTTCCAGGGAAACAAAATTCCTATTAGTTCAAACATTATTTTAACTATATTTGGAAGAAGAGAGTAATAAAATCCTCTTAAAGTAGATTGCAAGGTGCTTAAAATCTACGCAATTGAATCTACAACTACAATATTACTTCAAGATCAACAATCATTTTCATAAGATCATCTAGGTGAAGAGAAATAAAATATGCCTAGATAGAACTCTAAATTTTTACAACCATAATGAATACAATATTAAAATCACCACAATAAAAAGGACATTGGTGAGGGGTGAAAAATGTCACTACAAGCTCATTGGTGATGGTCAAAATGACATTCGTCACCAAAAACTAAACGTCACCAAAGGTGGCGTCCCCAAAAGTATAGGTGTTGTAGTGACATACAAAGTCCGTCACCAATAATGATTTATAATGATGGATGCCAACCATCACCATTTTGTATGAGAAATGGTGATGGACCATAGTCTCTGTCACCAAAAACTGACCATCACCAATGGTGGAATCACCAAAATTATAGGTGTTGTAGTGACATTCAAAGTTCATCACCAGTAACTATTTATAATGAAGGATAGCGACCATCACCATTTCATATGGGCAATGGTGATAGAGCATAGCCTCGGTCAACAAAAACTAAACGTCACCAAAAGTATAGGTGTTGTGGTGACATTCAAGGTCTATCATGAATATTGATTATAATGATAGAGAGTGACCACCACCATTTAATATGAACAACAATTATTTACTGTGATGCATATTTAATGGCTGTCACTATTGGTGCATACATATGGTAACATTCATTGAACCTCACCAAAAGCCGCATTGCCAGAAGTATAGGTGTTGTGGTGACATTCAAGGTTCGTCACAAATAATGACTATAATGGTAGACAATTACCATCACCATTTCATATCAACTACAATAATTTATGGTTACAAACCTTTGAGGGTTGTCACTATTGATGCATATATATGGTGGCATTCGTTGACCATCACCATTTCATATTTTTTGTGAGGATCGAAAAATGTCACCAAAGCTCATTGGTGATTGTTAAAAGAGCCTCCATTACAAAAAATTGATTGTCTCCATTCCATATGGATGCCAAGGCACAATGGAATCGAACCACCAACCTCCTGCTTGTAAAGAAAGTGATCTTCCATTGAGCTAGCACCCTTTAAAGAATTATACTTTTAAAAGTTAGACCTTAAAACTTCATAAATTGTAAATTCTACAACTTTCAATAAATTAAAGTCTCAACAATATTTTACTAAACAAGCAAAGTAGCATCGAAGCTATAGGTCCCTACCTAATGGTTATTGAAGTTATGAAAAGTGGGTGGAAGGAAAAATAGTTATCTATAAGACAATCAATATGTTCAGTTGAATACTTAATTAGAAGTAAAACTCTGAAGACATTTATAACCTATAAATGACCTATAACTAGCAAATGCACCAAGTATTGCAAAGGAAATGTCATAGGTGGATAGCGTATGGAAGAAGAGGAGGTAGGGATTTGGAACCCTTATACATATGGGCATGCCTTAGCACTTGGCACATCTTATCTTGTAGTGAAATGACTAGATAAGTATTCTAATTTGACATTCATAATGGAAAATTTAGAGTATCATAAAGTGCACTCAGGCTCACCAAACCTCTCTGGTAGTGAAACAACAACATGTTTGACCTATAAAATCAAGAGCATATAATTTCTATTAATGTATAAAATGGAACCCCAAAAAATCCTTGTTCATTATAAGGGAGGTTATTCTTTACTGGAATCCATACATTGTACAAGTTGAAATATAGCACAATACAAAAGAAATGAAGCAAAAGGATGAAGCCTAACTAACAAATGCATTATGATTTTATGGCAGGAAGAGGTTGCATGGAAAATTCACTTAAATAAAAACTCAGAACAAAGAAAGACATGAGCAAATTTGGACCTATAATCTCTAAATAAAATTCCAACTAAACTGGATATGTTCTCCACTTCCCATATAATTTTACCTCCCATCTTCATGCTACATCAATTTCAGTAACAATGGGCATGACCTCTAGTAACTATGCTTTAGTTTATGTAGGTTGGCTTGTGGTCTAGTAGAAGCTTGATGTGAGTCTACCCTAACTAACCTAGGTTCGATTCTCAGTGTATGCATGGTTGGGCATCCCAAAGTGACACATGCCTATAATTTTTCACCCACTCTGACCAAAATTTGCATAGTTCTTTCCAAAAAATAAAAGAGGAGGAGATGCTTTAGTATGTATTCAAGTTGGGAGGGAGGGAGTGGCTCAGAAAGAAGTTGTTGCAGAGAAAACAAAAATAAACAACACCAAAGCATGATATAAACATGGTACAAAATATTAATCCAATCACCTGGTCATCTAGATGGTCTCGCTTTTTAGGCCATGTATATTGTGGTTGATATGCACCCATAGCAATCTCAATATCTCTTGAACCATCCATTGGACGTTCGTTAATATTTGATGACCCTAGAATGATGTACTCATCATCTACAATCATACCCTTTGAATGGACATAAATCATGAAATGACATTTTTCCAGAGCTGAGCCTGTCACATAAAGAATGTCAGTAAAATTTGAAGGACCTAAAATCCAGAAGGACAATATGATATTAGTTTCAGTAACAGTAAAGATTCGTCAATTTTGAACTGAAAATTTTTGAAGCCAGTCTGGCACGTGAAAATGACTAAACTCAATTCTATTCTGTAACTTACAAGAGAAAGCTATTTTCTACTAAAGGTATCTAAAACAAAATATGCTATAAGGAAAATTAGTAATTGAGGACAACATAGATCATTTTATGTAGAGCGTTTGAGAAAAAAAAGTGTGGATAAATTACATGAGATTTATTTTCTAGAACTGCACTTGCAGAAGGTGCTTCATTATCATCCCTTACTTCATGATTCCCAAGACAAAAGAAGTTCAAATAATCTTGAGGATGATATGTCTTTTCCAGACCCACTTCTTCCAATGCCTTGAAAATAGTCTGATATGTCATATGCATAGTTTGTCCCTGCAATGCCAAATAAAAGATTAAGATTCAAAATTACTGAGTTCTTAAAGCATAATTTTTCTATCATTGTAATCTATAGGTCCAATATAAATGTATATTTATTTAAGAATCCAAAAAATTATTTTAACCAAATATCTCTAATGTTGTTGGGCATTTGGCTAGTTCTCTGCCAACACATGACCGGTTCAAATACTCCTAGGTAAGTGTGCTATTCTACACTGATGAATTTACTAGGGATGCCATCCATCAATGTGGAGAATTTTTTTTTTTGGATTTTTCCACGAGGTTTAAAAATTCAGGCATTGATTACATATCATTGTAAATGGAAGACAAAAAATAATGGATGAAAACATAGACTAACTTGAGTACTTCACTTCCATCAAAATTCTCCTCTGATTTTAAGGTTGCCAACATATCTTTTGGATGTTGGAACTTTCATTTTGAACCAAATTTGCAGATGCCAGTTTTCATAAAGTACTGAGTTTAATAATATGAAAATCAACAACACAACAAAAAGCTAATTTAAACAACATCAAAAGAAATCAAACATTACAAACAAAAGCTAAATTACAACAATATCATAAGGATGTGTGATGCGACAAAACAAAAAAAATTGCAGGACACTCAGGCTCCCCTAGCCTCTTTGGTGGGGACTCATTGTTTGTGGAAACAGATGGCACCTAGATCCACACAAAATATGTAAAATTATTTGTCCCATCAAAATTAATCATGTAATATAAAATGGAACAACCTTGTTCTCGACCGTACAAGATTGGATATACTGAATCAAAAGTTACAACAACCTGAAAATTTACTCGACCATTCTTTAGATTGAAATTTACAACAAAAATGTATATACCCAATAGGAAGTTCATCTGATAACACTGCAAGTAGTAGTTCAATATGGGGCTAGAAAAAACAATTAGAGATACAAATCTGTAGGTGGGAAATAATAGAGACAATAAGACAACAATAATTGTAAGGCTATTATTCTTGCTACAATCTGAATGTCAATGGTGAAAAACCAATTGTGTAAGGATGCTAAGAGCCATACCATATGACAGAATTACAATTAAGCCCATGAATGGAAATTTTATTTGCTAGAGGAATAAATGTTTCATAGAAACAAATTACTCCCTAATAAAACTGAAATGTGCTATCTAAAGCATAAGTTTAGACACACTATTTAGGTGAAGATAATCCTAATACGTTGATATAAAAAGTTAATAACATATTAACACTTGCATGTGCTAGTCAATTTCCACAACACGGCCCACACTGTCCACTAATAACATATCACATTAATAAGTTTTCCAAACTAGAAGAAAGATGTCTATTTACTTCACAAACACAAATGTGTAATCAAGTATGCTTATCTTTATTATCTACATTTTGATGCTAATCATATTGGCACACAAACAAATAGTAACAAGTACTACAATAGAATTTTGAACATATAACTGTTGTGATAGCCAAGGATCTGTCAATTTTGTCAATTTAATCTAGTCCAGGTGAAAAAAATTACTTCCTAATACAACTGGGATGTGTTACCTAAGCATAAAATTAGACATACTATTTAGGTGCAAATAATCTTGATGCCTTGATATAAAAAATTAATAACATAATAACACTTGCATGCAATAAAAATTTCCACACAGCCCACAGTCCACTTATAACATATCACATTAATAAGTTCGCCACACTAGAAGACATATGTCTATTTATTTCACAAAAACATAGACACGTAATTCAATGTTCTTATTATTATTATCTTCATTTTAGGGCTAATTGGATTGGCACACACACAATAACAAATACAACAAATAGTAACAAATACTAGAAACAGTAATATGCATATATACAATGGACTCTTGCTAATTTGATTTATGTGCTTCTAATTTGGATTTTTCATGTAGACAGTAAGATAGCAAGTGATTCTTGCAGGCTTAAAATTATGAATTCATCCACCTATATCACAGTCTCAATGTACTATATATAAAGTACTGATGGATAAATGTTGGAATGAGAATTTCACATGGGATGCTACTATTTCACCCATATTACATAGTATCAATATATACAAGCCACTTGCCACTATATATGAATTGTTGATGGATGGATCTTATTCTTTTTTTAATGCTATATCTGGAACTTCCACTAAGGCCTATGTGCAATTATTGTAAAAGTTGCATAACAATTAACTATGATTTGGATGCAAATCTCCCCAGGTTTTCCCTGTATGATTAAATATAGAGCATAACTGAATTCCCTTTTTTACTGATTAATTTCCTCTAGTGTCACTTTGCTGACAAGATTTGGTATACATGGAATGCCTTATAGTATGCCATAATTGTATGAATGTTCTATATATTAATGGGTTGCTTAATAATTAGTCTATTGGCTTAGCCTCCTTGGAAATATGAAACGTATACCTTGTAGTCAAATGCCAAATTTTGTCCACATGGAGGGTTCTTCTTTCTTATTAAATTAGTGTCACAATTCACTTATGTATTTCCTATGCTTCCATGAGATGATTTAGCATTTCAGTGCACAGAATCATGCGTACATGTATAGTTTATTTTTCACTATGAATAATACCAACCTATTTTAGTAAGATGTCATGAAATCCTGGAGTTCACAAGAATGCTAGAGGTATGAGTGGCCATTAGGATGACATACTAGTCTACTTTTCTTGGGTGGAGATAGGTATTTGACTTTTAGACACATCGCTACAAAATCATTAAATCTCGTAAAGCTCACATCTAGTTTCTCTATTTCTAATTCATAAAGAAAAGACCCAAGTTAAATTGCTTAAATTTAGAAATTGTATCATAAATGTATTAATGTTTCTCGACAATGTTCTTAACATATCAACTAAAGTTGCTTCAAGTACTAATTTTTAGGACACACATCCTAGTGCATCACATGTTCAACAGACATGGGACCCCTAAGGGACTTGTCCTGTTACTTAGGATCCTATACATGGTAACATGCTCCTATAAGGTCTCATTAGACATTTCTCTATATAATGTGCTAACAAGGATTCTTTCCAGATGGACAGTTGTATATGAGCCCTTGAAACTAAAGATTATTAAATTATATCATAATATAAAACTAAAAATTTTGACTTTGAAAAGAAAGGAATAGTTGATCTAAGGCTAATAACAGCAAGATTCAACCATATTGGCTTGTGCAGTAATGAAATTACATAACAGTATGAAATTCAAAAAAAAAATTGTACAGTACAGTTACAGTATGGTCAACTAATTACTAGAATTATAAGCACCAAAAAGCCCATAAACCTCACAAATATTTTTAATAAAGGGCGGATGTATAAACTAAATTGCAAAATTTTCAAGCATATTTTTATAATTTCTAGTTGGTTTAAGAACCCTATAATACTAAACAACATGGTAATAAATGGGCTTGAAGCAATGCCACTACAAATGTTTATCCAAAAACATTATATCGTGTAAATGTCTACCCTTTTCCGGGATATTAATAGGAATATATTAACAACAATATTGTATAACTCAGATTCAAGGATAACTCCATTAGGGTATTGAAACATTGACATGGGAAGAACCCAGAAACAATTAGCAAAGTCAGCAAAAGCTTGGAGAACCTTGAAAAATGAAAAGAACTTGATTTGTTTTTTATTCATTTCCTAATCAAAAAAAGTATCTCTATCATCGATTAAACACCACGTTTCCCCTTTATTGGCACATTGAGCTAACTCTCGCTGGCAAAATCAAAAGCTAAGCAAAAATTATCCTAAAAAAAACATTTTACAAAAAGGCTTGAGCCCCGTCAAAACAGTTTCTGGAAAATGTCGCCGATGACTCGGCCAAATCACAACCTTCTCAATAAATAGTGAATCAACTAGGCCTTTTAGAGCAATGTTTTGGCAGTAATTTACTTTTTCACATTACAAAACAACTTAATAAACAAGAAAACAAATCACGAAGGAATAATTCACAAGAGACAATAACCAACCATAGCTTAAAAGGACATATGGTTTACTTATCTGTAAAATTTATAAAATTCAATGGTTATAAAATTGTACAAACATAAATTGAGAGCTATAACCAACACCAACCTTGAATCACCCACATACCCACATCCCAATGCCCAACTGCAATGGCCCAAGGGTCAAAAATCAACTTAGTAAAACAAATTTTCAAAGACAAATTGCTCCAAATGGTACCAATCATGTTTTACCTTCAAGGAAACTAACCTAGAAATTGCCTACAATGGTCACTTTGATCCATACCACCAAAGCCTAATTGACTTATTGGTGCTTAATCAGAACCAAAACATCCTATAGTTAGCCTAAAACTTGATTGGCTTATCCTAAAACACAATTGGCTTCTTACTGGTTGATCACAAATAAGTTTTATAATCTCTCATCACCCACTATTGAAAATATAACTTGAGAGAATGACTCCATTAGTAGTCCAAAACATGACTAACCTTAATAGTGAACACTGGACTTCAACTGCATAAAGCCATGGCCCATAAGTGTCCAAGTTGAAAATTCAATAGATCATCAAGTTTGTGAATTATTTTTAACCTTGATAAATAGTTAGCTATAGATTCAAAAGAATGTCTGAATGAATTTTCAATCAAATTTGAAATAGAAAATAGTATGGAAATATAAGGTAGGGAATTAAATATGAATTTACATTATATATCAATAGTGGAAAAAGGAACCTATAGATTTTCTTGTTTATAGACATAATGTTAGCATATTTGTCTAACGTTAACCAATTAGCAAACAATTGCCTCAGAAAATACAGTTACCTTGCACTGGATTAAACGTTACAACAATTATTTTTCTAGTACAAGTTTGTGTTTAGTATTTTCATTTGCACTAGTCAAGTACTACTGCACATTACTAAGTAGATAATATATATGGTATTGTGGTGAAGTAAAATTATAAGTGCAGACACGAACAAATTCCTCTAGCCCGATAATGGGTCTAGCCACAATAGATAGATTCTATGGAAGATTTCCTTAGGTTAGAATCAATCAAGAGAGCCTACCTCTTGGTCGCATATCCTGCTTGATGATGTCCTCACATTCTTGCTCTAGCAATATCTCGCTTCCTTCTTCAAGCTCCTGAAACAATTAAAAAACAACAACGTACAAACATAATAATAGACAAATTGCAATTAAACCTACTTAACAAGTCAAGAAACATTAATACATGAATATGTAATATTACAAAACATGTAGGAAATCAGTCGATAGTTGCATATATTAATATCAAAGAGAGATTACAACGATTCGTCTTAACATTCCAGTCTTCCTGTAACATGACCAGGTTCCCACACACTTCTGCTAGGATTCCATGATGGCTTCAAAAAACAATAATTTTAAAAATCTTCCCTTTTGGCTTCACTCCAAACCAAAAAACACTTCTCCCTCACACAACTAGATAGCTATAACTAGTAATAACTTGCTTGTCTACTCCAAACCAAAATAGCATCAAAACTTTGCAACTATAATACTCACACTAATTTGTGCTTGGGAAGAAGGGAGGTTTATATAGGAAATATGGATCCTTTTCTCATGGGAGAAGGACTTATCCCTTGAGGTAGTTCCATCATTATAGGGAAAGGAGCCGAAACTGTCATCCTCGACCCCATCCGGCCAAACCATTTACCAGACTCTCGTTATGGAGATTCTAGAGCTGGAAGCTTCGGCTCTAATTTAAAAAACTTTCCGTAATAGGACCGAGATGACTAAAACACAACTCAGTCGCTCCAGTTGGTACAAGGAGTAGTTCTAATCTCTACACATCGATTAAGGGAAGACAAAGGCCATTAGCATCAGTCTTGTAAACTAGGAAAAACAAAAGTTTGAGAGGAAATGGTGCAAAACGGAAATGATATGCTCAGGAAGGGGGACACAACGGGAGTTTCTTCATGAAGGAAAAGCATGTGGGTTTCACTGTAGAGGTCCTCCAGGATCAAGTAATGGGGAGTACAGGGACAGTGAAAAAATTCTGCGTAACAGGTATTCCCTTCAAATCAGTTACCTATCAAGTAAAAGTGTCAAGCACTTGTATTCCTTGAAGAAAAATTTTGGCCTTGACTACGATGCTTTGATTTACAGAATACACAGTTTGCGAGGCTAAGCATGTGACCTCACCTCAGTTTCATTAAATTCGCCTTAAATTAGATATACACATATTAAATTAACCACTTTATTATTGCAATCCGCAACCAACCAAATTTTACTTAAGGGAGTGCAAGTATCCTGTAATTTGGCATATATGAGTATGAAGTATCATCTAGTTTGGTATCTATAAAATATGCAGCGAATAAACCACAAGAAACCAACATAGTGGCAAGAAAGCTAATAAGTAAATTTGTTGATACAAAAAACATATGATAATACATATTTTCGTTTTAGATTGTCAAATGGAGGACATGTGTTTGTTAGGAAATCTAGAATCAAAGGAGTGGTGGAAAAAATGTTTGAAAGTACAATCCAAAGAAAAACCTCTAATACAAGTCGAACTTTTAAATGATAGATTTTGTCAGCCAATTCAAGACAACAAGATAACAAAACTAAGAGTGCATTATCCATCTATAATAGTGCAAATCATCTTATATGTTAGCATGTCTCTATTGCATGTGTTTTAATGTTTGCATTCTTTAATAACACTCTTATATTGACATGAATGCTGAAAATCGATATGTTAAAGAGGTTATCATTGATTCAACTAGTTGGTAGGTTTGACACTAGTATTATCCCACAAAATATGACACACAGATTCCATGTCATGCATACCATTACATAACCATGGCAATATAATTGGAATTAATAGAACAGAGAAATCAGTGATTACTTTTTGAGGACATGCATAACTAGAGAAAACAACTATCGACCCTTACCGACTTCAATAGCGAGAGCAGGAAATGCCAATTTCTATTCAACAGATTCTGAGCCTGACTCTGTATAGAACAAAATTTTGTTTCATTACAAATCAAGGACCCCAAGATACATTCCTTGCTCTAGCTTCTCATTTCAATGGATTTAAAATCATATCAAAAACATTATTGAAACAATATTTTTTTCTTGCTTAATGAACAATTGCATCAAAGCCTTGCTGAATGATTAAATGGATAACATCTTCAATACAAAGGTTCTCTACTTATATTGTCTCATTGTAAAATGAGTAAGTTCTAGAGTTTCAATTGAAGGAAGTGCAATGAAGTCTACATTTGCATTGCGAGTCTTATGGATCACTAGTAGGATACTAAATATTGATCTCAATGAAAAAATGCATTATTTCCTCACCTAATGGTTAAATGGATCACATCCTTAATGCAAAAGTTCTCTAGTTATAGTTTCAAATTGTTAACGAGAATAAACTAGAGAATTTCTAAAAGAAAGTGTAATGAAGTCTACATTTGTGTTGTGAGTCTTATACATCACTAGGAATACACTAACCATTCAATATTCACACTTATAACAATAGCTGAGTCATTGTGCCTGCCTCCTAGAAAGGATGCTACATAGTGACAACCTTGTCACGATTCCAAGGGAAGAATAAATATGCACACTAAGAGATGTGGAACCCTAAGGTTTAAGGGAACAACCTTGTCATTGGCTTTTCTGGTGGTTATATCTCACTTGAGGAAGGTATTTTGTTTGACAGAAGTTTCAATCCTTCATTCAGTGGTGAGCATTCGCATAAAAACCAAGACAAAACTATATTAATTATTAGCGATGAAAGTTGGATTATTCGGACACTTGGCAATTATTTGAATTGTTTTGCTACTAATAAGCATTGTCATTGTGCAAATTAGTTTTTTTTTTCCTATTATATTATAATAAGTATAAATATCTTCTTCCTTAGCACTCCCACTTCCCCATATAATACTTCCCTACATCGTACCCAAATTCTTTCCATAGAATAACACTTTTGCAAAACAATATTTCTGCACAATCAGGCTCCACCTCCTTCCACACAATAATACTTCCGCACATTTAGGAAATGTTAATGAGTCGACATTAAGATTCACTAATGGTAAATTGTATGAGATTTGGATCTAATAGTGCCAACCCAGAATTAATGGGAAATGAAACAAAACTATATTGATGTGTCAAAAAATTTTACCTCTGACTAGAAAAATCCTAACAACTACAAGAAGTTATATGATTGAATGACAAGTAGAAATATTATTTAGCATGTGGAATTGAAATTCGCCACTACCACAATGAGAAAAAGTATCCAAGTTTAGGTTAATTAATTTATTTATAAAATATTTGATTCAACAAAATCAATGCAATTGGCTTGATTCGCTTGTTGTACTAACAACTTCATGCCTAGCTTTACAATTTATGGAAAACAATTAAATTAAATTATTGTTGTTGTTAAAAGATTATATTAATTTTCAAATTTGTGTGGTTTGATTGTCGTCGATGTCAGTTAAAACATGTCCATTGGATGTAGTGAATACATGCCATTTGGTTTTTTTTTAACACATATAAAGTAGAGAATTCAATTTTTGGGTAGACAAGCATAAAGGCATAAGTATAGTTCAGGAAAAAATGGATGTTCATAAAATTGAGTCTACATGTTTTAGGACTTATAATGAAGGAATTATCCTTTTCATTTATTCTGATATGTAGGTCACAAAAACTGTTGATATTGTTAGGCAAGGGTTTATGGACTGAAATAATTGAAAAGTATGTCTTCCTTAAACCTGTTGCTGCGACTATCACTAGTCGAAACAGATATCATCATATTCCAATGTCCTGGCATCTGGAAATTCTTCTCATTAGCGACCTCTATATTGTTGAAAAAACCTCGGTCATCTTGTTTCATAGTCTTCCAAAATATAAACATCCATAACTAGATCCATGTAAACCCTATAATTTGCTAATTCTGTTGAAAATAATGAAGTGGAGAAAGCTAGGATAGGGTGTGAGGCTTAAATAAAGTAGAAGTAGTGGGAATTTGAATGGACTATAAAAATTTGGAGTGTGAATATTATATAATGTACCCTAATTTTTCTCCTGAAAATTTATAATAAATTATAATGTTTTTTTAATATTGTCCAGAGTTCGATATCAACAAAGTTCAAGCAATATGTTGTGGAGTTGGTGGGTCGTATAGTTACAATATAGGTACACCATGTGGGGTGGGAGGAGCAGTTTCGTGTGCAAATCCTCAACGATATTTTAACTAGGATGGGGTTCAGCACGACAAGATAGCTAATTTATTTTTGGCCATACTGACTCATATTGTGCTAGGATGGTTCATCCTCCACACAAACAATCCTTTGCATCTTTCATCTCTGCACAAACCATCTTCCGCACCACAACCTATCTCTTAAAAATTATAATCTTCCCCATATTAGAGTTAGCTAAATTTAGGAGAGTTAGTTAACTGAGTTAAGTTAAGAGTTAAGTCATATTTTGGGAAAAGTAGAATTTAGAGTGTATGTGCCTGTAAAGTTAATTTAGGCTAGCAACTAGATGAAAAAGTTTAAATATCCTTCGGAGTTTATTGTAATAATCAAGTTTTTGTGTGATCAATAGAAGAGTTGAACTCATGTGTTTTTGTATGTTAAATTTGTATTGTGCAACTACCACACTTTTGGATTTCAAGGTCTCATTGGTAAAGTGTGGAAGTCATTTTCATAGTTTCTTATTTTTGTTTACAATGGCGTGGACATTCACAATGTCCTTCTCTAAGTTTGGATTTTTGGTCCTATTAGGTCATCGTATTTAATCACCACAGATTTTCTCAGGTCATTTAGAAAGTGGTCATAATGAACAGAGTTGTCTTTAGTGCGACTTTTTGGAAGCTTTCGCAGTGGGTTTTTGGGGTCTAATTTCTCTAAAATCTCAAAGAAATTTATTGAAATCACAACTTTGATGCATAACTCCTGCACAGCCCAAATGCACTAAGGGTTTTTTAGGGTGTTGAATCCATATATATAGTGAAAAAACTATTTTAAATAACACAAATCAAGTTTTCACCTCAAATTTTTCCACGAGATTCCAACACCTAAAAGTCCAAAAAATCACACTAAAAACAACTCCATAATGAACAATTAAAATCAATTATGTGCCTTTGAATGGACCTGACACCTCCCCTGCCATCCAATAGACAAGCCAACCCGAGCCTAATTTATTACGGTTTGATACACACCGATCTGGAAAATACACTACAACCACTTGCGAATGGATTTTCAGTTTGTCCTACTTTAGGAGATACCTTTACAGCCAATGTGTTTCATACAATGCATGCCACAAATGAAAGATGGGTCGTCAGGACCATAACCCTATTTGTGGAGTTTTGTCAATTGAAAGGAAATACTACTGATTATGTCAATCATCATAAGAATGTTCGGTCATTCATGTAGTGTTAGTCTCATTGCCAAGATTAAAATAGCTCAACTTCCACAGATTTTATTGACTTTTCAGAAACATTGCCTATTCCATATAGACACCTTTAGTCGTTTTCACCTTTCACCTTGTAAAATCTGGTGTCTAGGAAGATCAATTTCCTTGTCATGCATATCAATGAAGTTGGAGAACTTTTTTTGAAAGATCTGCCAACTATATTTTCTCTAGCGCTGGTATTTCTCAATTCACATATTGGTTTTATGGTTAACGATTTATAGTTAAGAGCATTGATCAACCACTATTTAATTGATTAATTAATTAGTTGATTCTAGATCACGTATCTAAATGTATTTCAGTCACACACATAACTACCAAAACTTCAAAAGAGTGTACTCGAAATCTCGAAAGAGCGTAATCAAATTATGCAACCAAACTACAAAGGGATAGCTTGAAAACAATCAATTTTGGGAATCATATATCAATGACACAAATGAAAAACACAAATATTTTCCCAAACAAATAAACTCATCAGTGAATTGATGAATGACATCATAAAATCACGAGACTCGCAATATATTCACACGCAACACTCAAAAATCAACCTTCATCGTATCCATAGAAATTGAATTTCAATGATAATAGTAACAAAGCTTATTAAAAGCTTGCATCCATAAATCTATAGTATATGCAAATTAAAGAAGAAGAACTTTATTTCTAAGATGAGGATCATGGAGATGAAGACTATCATTTGCAATTTGCAAACTATGAGAGTTAATCTGATTCCTCAATGTAATTATGAAAGTGAAGGGTGCAACATTATGGAGAGGTCCTCTCATCAAATCTATAGAGAAATCGATTAGCGCTATATAACTAACAGCTAGATTATTACTGCAAATTCTTTGAATTCTCTGCCAGTTGAACCAGAGCATGTGAGGAAAAGAAGAAAGATACAATTTCAGAGAATGAATAGCAGTAAGTGCAAGGGCTGATGCAAAAGATATAGGAGAATGCTCCTAGTGCCTAGAAGGTTAGGAAGATGATGGCCACCATTACTGTGGGAGGGGCATTGTTGCTCTTTGTTGGAATTACCCTTACAGGGACTGTGTTAACTCTAGTTGTTGTAACTCCTATGGTAATTTTCTTTAGCCCAGCATTGGTGCCTGTTGGGACTATTCTATTCTCACCACCATTGGTTTTATGTCTGCTAGGGGCTTTGAAATTGTTTCCCTCTCTTCACTTTCATGGACTATTAAATACATGAGGGGAAAACACCCACTTGGTGCTGATAAGGTTAAGTATGTACGCCAATGCATCGCCAACAACGCCAAAGATGTCAAGCACCAAGCCAGGGGCTATATCCAAAACAATTGTTACGAGGCCACCCAAGGGGGGTCCTGATCATATTTCATAATGTTTTTTCATTGTGGCACATGTTAAATATTACACTTAGAAATGTTTCTAAGTTTAATATGTCCAGTTGTTGCAAATATAAATTAGATTTTTCATCTAACAATATGTTCTTAGTATTGGAGGCATCTTTTAGTTTGGGTTCATTTCAGAAGTGTTGTTATAGGTTTGGATAATTTAGTCACTATTTATTCATGTGAAGAAGATCATGGATGGAATGAGTTGTCATTTTAGTGACAAAATGACACTCAACAGTCATCATCCATCTACTCTTCACAATATGTTGCACTTTATTTTAATGCTATTCTTCATGCCATCATGAATTGATCTTGATTGGCTTTAGCAATGTAATTATTGAGAGGTCACAGATCACTTTCTTGTTGCTTTGTATTTTTTATCATTTCCCTACTACTGTGGGGGAAGGGATATAATTAATTCTCTCAGGCATCTTTCTAACATGGCTAAGTTTTTGTCCATCACAACTACATATAGCTTCTTATGCTCAGATAATGGTTGAGATTGGTTTATTAGTCAACTGCAATAATCTCATACCCTACCATGTTTCATTTTTCCATAGGCTATTATCATCAGCACTTTCTCTTCTAAATAATTAAATGTATAGCATGATCAAATATCTTAAATATAGTATTCTTTTTCCCTTCAAAAAGTATTTTCATTTCAAAAAAATATTTTCATCCTTCCTGGTAAGGAATCTTAAAAGAATGTTTTCATCTTTCCTGGTGAGAATCTTAATATCATGATAAAATATGTTAAATACAATATACTTTTTCCCTGAGAATGATCTAATAGGAAGAGTCATTATTCTACTAATCTTCTTGTTATTATAGAGTTAATTAGAGATAAAAGTGGTTTTTCTCCTGTCAAGACGGCTGAACTCAAGTGCTTGGAGAAGGGATGGAGAGGAATTTAAACAATGCCATTGTTAAATTGGGGATATGTAAAAGATTTATAAATGTTGGGGATAGAAGATTGCAAGTTTTTATTGTAAATTTTGTAACTAAACTGTACGAGGTTGTGATGTGTTCAAGATTGTATAACTAATTGGACAATGTTGAGAAGAAGAGGAAATTAGTGATGAGTTGGTCTAGACTATCAAATTTATTTTGACTGAACACTCTATTGTGATCCATAACCATCCCACCACCATCGGTTGGATGATAAATCCAGTGTAGTTAGAAGTGATAGAGTAGGTTATACCCAGTTATATAGAAGGTCGCTCAATGCTCACCCATGGCTATGTGCATTCACATATGTCTGACGGCCACACTTCACTGCTAGGGTGTTTTATTCCTCACTCAAGGCTCACATACTCAGACATAACACATACAACACATATGACCTCTAACTACTAGAACACAAGAAGAATACTCATGCTAATGTGCCATATAAGTTGAATCTGTAATTCAGCAACGAACTCTTCTAATCTCTATTTGTTGGAATATTGTTACTTATGGTTGACCCTCTGCACATTTAAGTCACGGAATGGACTGATATATAGTCATGAGCAGAGGTGGTCATACATGGGTAATACATAGAAGATTGGTTGATAGGGTCTATAATACATAGCTTCCACGACGCCTCTCGGTTGTTGCATTAGAGTGATCAGGGGCAGCTCAATGTGGAGAATTTCTAATGTGAGATAGAGAATAGGAACTGGACACTTCTCAAGACCCTATACCACACATAATGGAAGACTCGAACTTGCACGGTGTGCCAAAGACAAATAAAGGGAGAGCAAAAGAAATAGAGTGAGACAAAATTACCTCTGGAAGAAGCATCTTGATCATTGTCTGCACTAGACGTATTTATTGACTAATTGTCTTCATCATCTTCGTGGTTGTCTGTGGTGAGAAAAGTTACATATTCAATCTCTTCTTGGTTTTTCTCCTTTCAAGATGACTGAACTGAAGCGCTTGGAGAAGTGATGGAGAGGAATTTAAACAATGTCATTGTTAAATTGGGGATATGTAAAATATTTATAAATGTTGGGAATAGAAGATTGCAAGTTTTTATTGTAAATTTTGTAACTAAACTGTACGAGGTTGTGATGTGTTCAAGATCGTATAACTAGTTGGACAATGTTGAGAAGAAGAGGAAATTAGTGATGAGTCGGTCTAGACTATCAAATTTATTTTGACTGAACACACTATTGTGATCCATAACCATCCCACTACCATCGGTTGGATGATAAACACAGCGTAGTTAGAAGTGACAGAGCAGGTTATACCCAGTTATACAGAAGGCCGCTCAATGCTCACCCATGGCTATGTGCATTCACATATGTCTGACGACCACGCTTCGCTGCTAGGGTGTTTTATTCCTCACTCAAGGCTAACATACTCAGACATAACACATATAACACATCTCAGCTCTAACTGCTAGAACACAAGAAGGATACTCACGCTAATGTGCCATGTAAGTTGAATTTGTATTTCAACAACGAACTCTTCTAATCTCTATTTGTTGGAATATTGTTACTTATGATTTGACTCTCTGCACATTTAAGTCACAGAATGGATTGATATATAGTCATGAGCAGAGTTGGTCATACACGGGTAATACATAGCAGATTGGTTGAGAGGGTCTATAGTACATAACTTCCACGACGCCTCTTAGTTGTTGCATTAGAGTGATCAGAGGCAGCTCAATGTGGAGAATTTTCTAATGTGAGATAGAGAATAGGAACTGGACACTTCTCAAGACCCTATACCACATAGAATGGAAGACTCGAACTTGCATGGTGTGCCAAAGACAAATAAAGGGAGTGCAAAAGAAATAGAGTTTGACAAAATTCCCTCTGGAAGAAGCATCTTGATCATTTTCTGCACTGGACGCATTTTCTCACTAATTGTCTTCATCATCTTCGTGGTTGTCTGCGGTGAGAAAAGTTACATATTCAATCTCTTCTTGGTCATCGTCTTCTTCGTCTAGGCTCGATTCTTCATTCTGTGGTCGTTCTTCCTCGGAGGAAGAGAGGTCATCTAATGAACTCCTATCATGCTTTCCCTTTGCTTGGCTCAGCTCATCTACTAAGGATAGATCCCGAGATCTGTATGGAAAGCCAGAGCACAAATTGGAAACTCTTGAACCAACGAGGGTTTTAAAATTTGACGAAAAAATAAAACTATGCTTTGGTAGCTTTTGTTGTCATTCCAATCATTCTTGCGAGGCAAGGAAGAGTGAATTTCACTAAAAGGGTGAAATGTTTTTGTGGCCATTTTTATTGATTTCTTTTAATTTTTTAGTGTTATCACATTTTTTTCTAACCTTCTCACCGTGGATTCTTTCTCGCAGAATTTGAGAGAATGGGAATGGTTCCCGCCAAGTTTTGCAAGTTCCCACCTTTTGTTGCTAGGACTTCCATGCACTTGGGTTGGGGTGAGTAGAGGCTCTTGAGTCTTGAGTCCTTCTTGGTCCACTTTGGTAGGGAAAGGGTTCTCATGTACGTGCATGTAATGATTTGACAAAATATTAATATCTTAAATTAAGAAAAAAAAAGAAAGAGTATATTAATGAATAAGTTGTTACACTTTGTAAATGTAAGTAATATTTTTTAAAATTAATAGGTTTAACTCTATTCATGTCTTTTTACCCATTTTTATGAAGAAAGAGGGGTCGAGGATTGATTTTTATAAATTTATTGAATTATATTAACTTTCTTCTCTTTATTTTTTTACAATATAGATGGGACACTTATCTAGCATTAGGAGAGTGTGTTTTTAATGGAATAAATTGGATTGGTAATAGGATCACTTAAAAAATCACATAGATTATCTCAACACCTTCTCTTGCACTCTTTTATCATTAAACAAATTGGTTTTTGCTTAAGTTGGAAGGACATAAAAATCATGGTTTTAATTACTATATCTTCATTCTCCACCTCTTAATCCAATGTAATCACAATTAAATTTGGTAGAACAATCAGGCCTTGAACAAAAGTAATTGTAGTATTTTAAGCTAAATCTATAAACATGTTTGAGTCAAAGGAATCATTTCAATTATCCATGAATCTATAACGAAATTATGCCAATTTATCTAATATTGGATCTTGAATGATTAAGAAAACTCAAGATTGTGGATATGTCATATTTATGCTGTTTGTGTTTTTGGGAGATGAATCTATGATGGGATAAATGGAATGCAAACATGCAAGATAAATTCAAAAAAAAAAAATGGTGAGCCTACTTAAGAAATTGGTTGCACTAGTTAAAGTGGCAGTTAAACATTTGTAAGAATTCAAAACTTTTAATGGGTAGAATGCCATCTCCATCCCTTGCGTTTTCATCCATAGATGGATAGCCACTTATAGGCCATTAAATATTTGGCCCTTGAGGGACCATACACTTCTCAAGATGCTATACCACACAAAACGGAAGACTCAAACTTGCACAGTGTGCGAAAGACAAATAAAGGGAGTGCAAAAGAAATATAGTTTGACAAAGTTACCTCTAGTAGAAGCATCTTGATCATTGTCTGCGTTGGATGCATTCACTGACTGATTGTTTTCATCATCTTCATGGTTGTCTATGGTCATCCAAGTTACAGATTTGAGATCTTCTTAGTCATCCTCTTCTTCGTCTAGGCTCGATTCTTCATTCTATGGTTCTTCTTCCTCGGAGGAAGCGAGGTCATCTAATGAACTCCTATCAATATTTCCCATTACTTGGTCGAGCTCAGCTATTGAGGATATATCCAAAGATTTGTATGGAAAGCCAGAGAACAAATTGGAAACTCTTGAACTAGTAAGGCTTTTAAAATTTGACGAATAAATAAAACTATGCTTTGGTAGATTTTGCTAACATTCCAGTCATTTGTGTGAGGCGGGGAGGAGTGGATTTGACTAGAAGGGTGAAATGCTTTCACAACCCTTTTTATTGATCTCTTTTAATTTTTCATCCTTCTCACAATTTTTCTAGCCTTCTCACTGTGGATTGTGAATTTTTCCTTCCTATTGCAATTTTTTTTCTTCACTTTCATGGAGAGTTTGAGAGAATGGGAATGGTTCCCACCAAGTTTTGCAAGTTCCCGCCTTTTGTTGCTAGCACTTCCATGCACTTGGGTTGGGGAGAGTAGAGGCTCTTGAGTCTTGAGTCCTTATTAGTCCACATTGGTAGGGAAAGGGTTCTCATGTACGTGCATGTAATGATTTGAAAAAATATTAATATCTTAATTTAAGAAAAAAAATAAAGAGTATATTAATGGATAAGTTGTTACACTTTGTAAATTTAAGTAATATTTTTTAAAATAAATATATTTAACTCTATTGATTTTTATAAATTTGTTGAATTATATTAACTTTCTTCTCTTTAGTTTTTTACAATATAGATGGGACACTTATCTAGCATTAGAAGAGTGTGTTTTTTAATGGAATAAATTGGATTGGTAATAGGATCGCTTAAAAAATCACATAGATTATCTCAACATCTTCTCTTGCACTCTTTTCTCATTAAACAAATTAGTTTTTATTTAAGTTGGAAGGACAAAAAAATCATGGTTTTAATTACTATATTTTCATTCTACACCTCTTAATCCAATGTAATCACGATTAAATTTGGTACAACAAGCAGGCCTTGAACTAAAGTAATTGTACTATTTGAAGCTATAGCTACTAACATGTTTGTTTCAAAGGAATCATTTGAATTATCCATGGAGCTACAACGAAATTATGCCAATTTATCTAATATTAGATCTTCAATGACTAAGAAAACTCAAGATTGTGGATATGTCATATTTATGTTGTTTGTGTTTCTAGGAGATGACTTTATGATGGGATGAATGGAATGCAAACAGGCAAGATAAATTCAAAAACAAAATAGTGAGCCTACTTAAGAAATTGATTGCACTAGTTAAAGTGGCAGTTAAACATTAGTAAGAATTCAAAACTTTTAAGGGGTAGAAAAAGTAATCTGCCATCTCCATCCCCAGGATTTTCATCCATAGATGGATAGCCACTTATAGGCCATTAAAGTTTTGGTCCTTGAGGGACCAGACATTCCTCAAGACCCTATACCACACAGGATGGAAGACTCGAACTTGCACTCTGTGCGAAAGACAAATAAAGGGAATGCAGAAGAAATGGAGTTTGACAAAATTACCTATAGCAAAAGCATCTTGATCATTGATGGCGTTGGATGCATTCACTGGCTAATTGTCTTCATCATCTTCATGGTTGTCTATGGTCATCCAAGTTACATATTCAAGCTCTTCTTGGTCATCCTCTTCTTCATCTGGGCTTGATTCTTCATTTTGTGGTCGTTCTTCCTCGGAGGAAGTGAGGCCATCTAATGAACTCATATCATGCTTTCCCATTGCTCCGCTCGACTCAGCTACCGAGGATAGATCCCAAGAACGGTATGGAAATCCAGAGCGCAAATTGGAAACTCTTGAACCAACGAGGGTTTTAAAATTTGACGAACAAATAAAACTATGCTTTGGTAGCTTTTGTTGTCATTCAGGTCATTCGTGTGAGGCAGGAAGGACTGGATTTGACTAAAAGGGTGAAATGTTTTTGCCACCTTTTTTTATTTCTTTAAATTTTTTGGCATTCTCACCATTTTTTCGAGCCTTCTCAACGTGGATTGTTAGTTTTTCCTTCCTATTGCAATTTTTTTTTCACTTTCTCGCAGAATTTGAGAGAATGGGAATGGTTCCCACCAAGTTTTGCAAGTTCCCTCCTTTTGTTGCTAGGACTTCCATGCACTTGGGTTGGGGTGAGTAGTGTCTCTTGAGTCTTTAGTGCTTGTTGGTTCACTTTGGTAGGGAAAGGGTTCTCATGTATGTGAATGTAATGATTTGAAAAAATATTAATATCTTAATTTAAGAAAAAAACTAAACATGATATTAATGAGTAGTTGTTACACTTTGTGAATTTAAGTAATATTTTTAAAAATTAATAGGTTTAACTCTATTGATTTTTATAAATTTGTTGAATTATATTAATTTTCTTCACTTTATTCTTTTACAATATAGATGGGACACTTATCTAGCATTAGAAGAGTGTGTTTTTTAATGGAATAAATTGGATTGGTAATAGGATCACTTAAAAAATCACATAGATTATCTCAACATCTTCTCTTGCACTCTTTTCTCATTAAACAAATTAGTTTTTATTTAAGTTGGAAGGACAAGAAAATCATTGTTTTAATTACTATATTTTCATTCTACACCTCTTAATCCAATGTAATCACAATTAAATTTGCTAGAACAATCAGGCCTTGAACAAAAGTAATTTTAGTATTTGAAGCTAAACCTACTGACATGTTTGAGTCAAAGGAATCATTTGAATTATCCATAGAGCGACAACGAAATTATGCCAATTTATCGAATATTGGGTCTTGAATGACTAAGAAAACGCAAGATTGTGGATATGTCATATTTATGTTGTTTGTGTTTTTGGGAGATGACTCTATGGTGGGATGAATGGAATGCAAACAGGCAAGATAAATTCAAAAACAAAATGGTGAGCCTACTTAAGAAATTGGTTGCACTAGTTAAAGTGGCAGTTAAACATTAGTAAGAATTCAAAAATTTTAATGGGTAGAAAAAGTAATGTGCCATCTCCATCCCCTACATTTTCATCCATATATGGATAGCCACTTATAGGCCATTGAAATTTCAGCCCTTGAGGGACCATTTCGCCATTATAACACATCTATGGTTTTCTTAAGGAGGTATGTAATTCATTTAAATGTACACATAATGTGTAATAATAAAGATGCAATGGGATTAAATAAGAATTCATTAACATTTCATAGCAACGAAGAATATATGTTTGAATTAAACCTGAACACACAAAACATGCATAATCCATGTTAATTTATTATAGTAAATAATACTCAATCAAATTTCAAATACACTTGTTTTTAACTAAGAATGGTCCAAGGAAATTAGTTTCATGTGAACAATTTTCCTCCTAGTCATAGGCATCCACTTAAAATGTCATCCCCAAGTTGGGTTATGAGCACACTAGGTAAAATCAATGTAAGATATAGGCTCCCACTCACTCAACCCAACCAATTTCTCTCATGGAATTGTTACTTCACTCATTACAAAGCATTACACATATAATCTGACCCACAAATATCAATGACACTCTCTTTTACTTCCCTACACGGCATAAGTAAGATCTTCCCCTACTATGGTTGGCAATGCCTTAGGGATTTTCTTCCCTTTAATTCTCCTTAGTGTAGGCATAAAGAGTCCAATATGTTGAATTCTTTCTAGGAATAACTTGGAAGATTAAAATGTGCCTCTCAAATAACTAATGGTCAATTTAACTAATGGGTGAAAGATTCCTTAGTTACCCAACCTCTATGCTCATCTACAACCTCTTTATCTCTTCACGAAGGACAATTGATTCCCATTTCTTGGTGTTTATTTTGATCATCTTCATAGTTATGATTAATTAGTAGAAGAGAATTAGCAAGCACCACAACCATAAGCCTTCTTTTATGCCTCAAATGCACCTTGAAATTACTTAGGAAAATGTTTTTTCAACCTATTGTGTGACTTTGTGGTCCACCCATATTTTAAATAGGGGTCACAAATTAGGTTGATAATAAAGTTGAAAATTATTTTGTCCAAAAAACCAATATAATATATGTTAAAAATCTAGGTCAAAATTATTTATAAAAAGAATAATTTTAGATTCAAAAACATATGTTAAAAATGGATATTACAAATGTGATTGAAAATAGATTTGATAGTTGCCATTTATTACACAAATATTATAAATGAGGTAGAAAATTATTTTGAAAGTTTAATAGGAGGTATAGGTTGAAACTTTTATTTCAAAAAAATGTTCTTGATCATGAGCTCAGAGATGATCCTAGTCATAGTTAAGGATCAAATCCTAATCCTAACCTCACTTCCTACTCTTAAGCTTTGCTTGTTGAGCCTAACAACTGGTTGAGTATAAATCACATTCTAAGTAGCTATATTCAACTTTGTATTCATAAGCTCCACAATGATTTATATATAGGTTATGTTGTTATGCTTTACATTTAGATTAATGCTTGAATCTTTCTCCATTATTAATATCAATTAAAACAATCTAATTTAATGTCATAGCATAATCAAACAAAAAATTATGGTTGTTGGTCGATTGCATAGTGTTAATTGAATGTATATGGAATGTCTCTTAAAAGAACTCCATCACCGAATCATAACTTCACCATGTATAGCTCCCCACCTCTATAATGCCTTGGTAACACTCCTCAAGTGTGGCTTTCCTTGCTTCAATAACTAATAATGGTAATGCTGGACTAGTACAATGTTTGTTGGACACTTAAGTGGACCCTAGTTTACCAATTAAAGCCAACAAATGGTTATTTTGTTGGGACCACGACATGATTTTGCGGCCTTATCAAAATTAAGGAAAAAATGGCTAAACCACAAGTGGAAGATTGTTTTGATGATAGAACAAAATATTTTTTAACGAGGAAGCTCCACTATTTTGTTGGAGAATGGAAAATTTGAAGGAGACATTCATGTATGAAGATGTCTTTGAAATTTTATGTATAGAGTTTTCTAGTGAGTTTGTGTGAATGGTTGCATATTCTTGATGAAGCCCCACATCACCATTGAGGAGACAAGAAGACAAGTAATTTGAATCTTAAATCCAATAACTTTAGAGCATTGTGATCACTTGGTTGATCAAGCAATAGGCTTTTGGGGAGAGCAGACAATGGAACGATGCATTATATCTAGTTTGTAGTAGAATTGTACTAGTTGTACTCAAAATCTAAGGACCAATTTTAGAATGGGTTTTGAGAGAGATTGGTGAACACAACCCATACTAGGATAAAAATGTTGTTGGTGAAGGAAAAGTTGTTTCCTACTAACCCACTGAGCATGTTGTTATAAAACCTTACATTAAGGAATGGGTTACAAAGAGGTTGGAAAAGATGAGAGCTCAAAGGACCAAATCACCATGGAGGACAGAAAAGCTAAAGATAAAGTTGAACAAGCTTTGAGGAAGTAGACATAACTAACTAGTGGTGGTTGAACTAGATGTGAGAAAATGAACAAAGCCACGAGGAGTTACAGAAATGGACTAGTGAGGAAGGGTGTAGTGAAGTGAGGATGAGAGATTTGGAGAATTTTAATAGGAAAGGTGAGTTAGCCCATGAATGGTTGTGAAACAAAGGTTTGGTGATAAATATATCTTAATAAGGAGTAGTAGTAAAGGCACCTCAATGAGGTCTGACGAAAACACTAGATTTGTGTCATGAGAGATATGTGGTTAGAAAGTGATAGGTTGGATACAATGTAGAATGATATTGTGTATGAGAAATCATCAAATGAACTAATGGGAAACCATATTCTAAGGCCAACATATGTGCCCCTTCTATCTAGGGAGGATGAGAACCTAGTAGTGGGCATGGCACTAGACATTAGCAACATTTTCCTCGTACTAACCCCACCTCTTATGCTTCTTAAATACAATTAGGTAACACTACACTAACTTGTTAGCAATGGTTCAAGTCCACCTAGTAGTTAGCTTACTTATGGAGGAAAAATAGGAATTAGAGGAAGTAGTATTAACAATAGTGCAAGTTGAATATTAGGAGTAGCACAATTGGGAGCTATAACTATTTAGAGAAACAAATAAGAGTTTCATGAGCTTTAGTACCTATGATGTTTCGAATTATAACCTAGGAGAATGTAATAGAAATAATATTAGAGTGATGCACTGTTTAAAAAATTTAGTCACATGTAAATGCTTTGAAAAAAAACATAATGATCCACATACCTTGACATAAAACAAACCCTAAAAATGTCATTCTTAAAATCTCTTGTGTAGTTACCTAATATCATTCAAGTAGAATATGCCAATTATTTATGTTAGTAACGGTGTGATCATGTTTTTCATTCTCCTAAAGGAACTCTTTCTAGACATGCACCCTCAAGCATAAAGCCTCCTAACATGTATCTTTGAAGTAATATAAATCGTCCAATGTCTATTCTCAAAAGAATTCTCACCCATAGACTTGGTGACGATGTAAGGATCGTATTAAAGTGGTATGAGCTTCTTATGGAAGTTTGTTAATTTCTCTTAATGCAAGTCCAACCATAACTTGTCACCAACCTAAAACTTATGCAAAACCCAGTGGATTGTGTATCTACTTGTACTTGGAGTTGGCAACTTTCTACAAAATATCATGAACTCATTGTTGAATTTTTTGGATACATTCCTCAAAATTGGTTTCTTTTCTTACCTCGTTCAAGCATGGGAGGTATCTTCATGTTTTATTCCATGAATATAGCTACATTAATTTGTCCCAATTGTTGGGACCCTAAGCATACTTGAAAGGGAATGTAGCTAATAGAAATATCAAGAGCTATGTCAAATTTCTATTGAAAATATGGAAGGCTTTCAACATGTGTATGTGGATCCTCACAATTGTATATTCTAAGGACATTTACGATAATCATATTGACTAATTTTTATTTATCAATCTAGGGATGGAAGGAAATGGATTTGGTCAAGCTTGATGTCCATCATGGACTAAGGGTTAAACCAAAAATACTGAGGAACCAACTATCTCTATGAGGAAATATGGTCTTTGGAAACCTAAAATGAACCAAAATATGCTCAAAGAAGAGCTTATGAGTGGATTTTGTTGTGACACTCTTCTTATAGGGTGTCACAATTCCCATCCTAAGGAAGCGATCAACAACAACAAAAACATATTCATTACCATGCTTGACTGGCAAAAAAAATGACATAAAATCCATGGGCACTAACTCCCAAGGATTTCCTAGGGTAGGAAAAAGTCTACAACTAGTGTAAATGGCCATTTCCTTTGGTAGAATATAATTCTTCCAGTACTTATAGGCTTTGACAATAGAATGAAACTCATTGTTATAAATTGGGTATCTATGAAACCCATTATAGAGTGTCTGGCTATGATAAACCATTGAAAGTTTGTTTTTGTGTGGGCACCACATTGATGACATGAATGATTGGCTCATAGGGTCCCTTTTGTATAACCATTCATCAATGAAAGCTACTTCCCTGATGAGATAAAAGTGAAAACTGAGAGTTGTAAAGGTTGGTTAGCTATGTGAAACTTGACATGGTAACTTGTAACTTGTTAAGTGGGATAAGTTGAAATTGGTCATGAGTAGCCTAAGATGAGTTATAGTTAGTTCTTAGGTGAACAAGACATACTCTAGTTGTAGTAATTCTAACTTGGTCAAGCTTTTGTAGTCGAGGAAGGACTTGGATGGGTTCCCAAGTCCCAAAAAAAGTAAGGGTAGTTGTGAGGGCATGATAGCTAAAGAGTGCCAGGGCATGCTAATGAATGAAAAGGCATCCCAAGGAATGAAAATGCATGTTAATGCATGCCAGACAGTGTTAATGCATACTAAGGAGTGCTAGGGAGTGCCAGGGTATCACAAGGGGGGTCTGGGTCAAAATGCATGGAGATGAATGAATACGAGTGTGTGCCAAGGAGTATCAGTGAATTCTAGATGTCCGAAGGATGAAGTGTACTAGGAGATGTTCATAATCGGACTTGTAGGAGGTAATCCTATGGTTATGATAAGGGGCTAGACAAAGCAGTTTCGAACAAAGGGAGACTTTGGGTTGGGCACAACATTGTTTTTCCAATGCCTTGGTTGGGTTCCCAAGCCACAAAAAAGGTAATGTTGTCTATGAGGGCATGCCAAAAAACTTCTAAGGCATGTAAGGGAATGCTAGGAAGTACTAACACATTCTATATAGTTCCAAGGCATGTTATGCATGCCAAGACGTGCCAACTGCTAAGGCTTTCTAGGATGTGTCAAGTGCCAGGGTGTGGCGTGAGCACATGCTAAGGAATGTTAGGACCAGGTGTCAGGGAAACACAAGGTAGCACTAGTTTCAAATTGATGGAAATGAAGTGTCAATGAGTTCGGGGTGTGATAAGGAGGGAGTTACAAGATATGTTAGATAGTTCCAAGGCATCCTAGAGTGTTAGGGAAGCATATAAATATGTGCTAAGAGTTAGAGAGTTTCAAGGAAATACAATGAATAACTAGGTCAAAATGCATGGAAATGAATGAATAAGAGTGTGTGACAGGGAGTGTCAACGAGTTTTAGTTGTGCTAAGGATGAGTGACAAGGTATGCTAGGTAGTGTCAAGGCATCTTTGAGTGTCAGGGCATGTCAGGGAGTGGTAGGGTGTGTTAGGGGGTGCCAAAGAATGCCAAGGAATGCATGGGGTGCTAACATGCGCCACATAGCGATAAGGTATTGTTAGACATACGAGCTGTTATGGCATGTTAAGATGTAAACTATGTTTCTTAGTTGTTTTTACGGCCACAGTTGGACGTGAGCCTTGACTTGGTAACTTGTTAAGTGGGATGAGTTAAGATTGGACATTAGTAGCCTAAGATGATTTATAGGCCATTCTTAGGTAAACAAGGAATAGTCTAGTTGTAATACCTGTAACTTAGCCATGTTGTTGTAGTCGAAGCAAGATTTGGTTGGGTTCCCAAGTCTAAATAAAAATAAGGGTAGTTGTGAGGGCATGATAGATAAGGAGTGATTGGGTGTGTGAGGGAATGAAAAGGTGTGGTAACACATGCCAGATAATTTAAATAGATGTTGAGGAGTTTTGGGGAATGCCAGGGCATCATAAGGGAGAATTAGGTCAAAGTGCATGGAAACGAACGAATAAGAGTGTCTGTGAGGGAGTGTTAGTGAATTACACGTGTCCTAAGGAGGAAATGTATTAGGAGAGTTTCATAATAGGAATTGTAGGAGGCAAGCCTACGATTGCGAAAAGGGGTTGGAAAAAGCTGTTTCAGACAAAGGGAGACATTGGGCTAGGAATAACACTATTTTTTTAATGACTTGGTTGGGTTCCCAAGTCGCAAAAAAAGTTAGGCTATCTATGAGGGCATGACAACTAGGGAGTGCCAAGGCATGCAAGGAATTCCACGAAGTGCTAACAAATGCTAGATATTTTCAAAGCATGTTAGTCATGCCAAGACATTCCAAGTGCTAAGATGTGTTAGGTTCTATGGTGTGGCGCCAATAGATGTCGGGGAGTGCCAGGGAAATACAAGGGAGAACTATTTTCACTTTCATGAAAATGAATGAATAAGAGTGTGTGATAGGGAGTGTTAGCAAGTTCTAGGTGTGCCAAGGAGGGAGTGACAAGGTATGCTAGGTAGTGCCAAGGCATGATAGAGTGTTAGGAAAGCATGCCAATATGTTCCAAGTGTCAAGGTGCGCCAATGTGTGCCAAGGAGTGTTAGGGAGTGCAAGGGGAACACAAAGGAGCACTACATCATAATGCATGGAAATGAATGAATAAGAGTGTATGTCATGGAGTGTTAGTGAGTCCCAAGTGTGATAAGGAGGAGTGAAAACACATTGTTGGAAGTGGTAAGGAATGTTAAAGTGTTAGGGCAGCATGCAGCCAAGATGTGCCAATGCGTGCAAGGATGTGTTAGCTAGGAGTGTGTCGGGGAGTGTCAATGAGTGTTAGCTGTCATGCCAAGGAGGGAGTGACAAGGTATGCTAAGCACAGGTAAGACATGCCAGGGAATATCAGGGCATGTCAAGAAGCGCTAGACTATGCTAGGTAGTTTTGGGGTGTGCTAACATGTGCCAAATAGTGCCAAGGCATGCCAGGTGCTAAGACATACTAGGATGTGCAGGGTGCCCAAGTATGCCAATATGTGTTAAGGAGTTTCAATGAAACAAAAGGAACAACCAAGCTAAAATGTAAGGAAATGAACACATAAGAGGGTTAATAAGTCGGGACTTTATATTTTTCAAAAGGGGCATGCTAGGCACACTAATAATATGTTCCAGTACATGCCAAGTGCCAATGTGTGCCAAGTGCTAATGTTTGTCAATGAAATATTATGCCAAGGAGTTCTAGGGCATGCTAGGGATTACAGAGCATGCCAACACATCATAGGGCAGTGCTATGCTACCTTAGGGCATGCCAACATGTGCTTGGGTGTCCTACTCATGGCAAGATGTTCTAGGTACAAATATGTTCCAAGACATGCGAGGTGCCAAGGAATGTTAGTGTATTTTTCCAAAGAATGTGAAGGTGTGCCATGAGTGTTGAGGAATTCTAGGTCTCTCTCATTAATAGAATTGACAAAGCTTAATTATGTATTAAATAATATAGTTCCTACACACACTAGTGGAAATTTATTTAAAGGAAAATTGCTAGATAATAAACCTAATAGAGATGAACCAATTTTTGACTCATAGGAAATATATTCTTATGACTTGAGGGAAGTGATACACATTAATTAATTCTTAACAAATTGACTGACTATAACCTCTATGACCTTGGACAGATAATGAAAACACTCCATAACAATGGTCTTAAATCATTATCTTCTGATAAGAAATATAGTAATCGTACATAGTGTCATAAAAAATTCATTGGAATGATCAATGATGATGAACATTTTTTGACCGTCACCAAAAGTAACCAAAAAGAGCATTGGTGAGGGTCATTAAAATATTGTCACTAGAAGTGTCACCAAGGAGAGAACTAGTGATGGCCTTTAATGACCCTCACCAAAAGTGTCACCAAATAGAAAATTACTAACAAGCCTTTAATAACCCCCACCAAAAGTGTCACCAAATAGAGAATTACTAACAAGCCTTCAATGACACCCACCAAAAGTTTCATTGAAAATGGCTTTGGTGACAAACCTTAAAGGATGATCACTATATACACTTACAACAACGTTTTTTTTAAAGACCATCACCATATGCGACATTGTTGATGGACCTTAAAGGTTCGTCACAGGCATGAGGCATCATCGAAAACTCATTGGAATGATGAATGATGACAAACATTTTTTGATCATCACCAAAAGTAACCAAAAAGAGCATTGGTGAGTGTCCATAAAAGATCATCACTAGAAGTGTCACCAAAGAGAGAATTAGTGATGGGCCTTTAACGACCCTCACCAAAAGTGTCACCAAAGAGAGAATTAGTGATGGGCCTTTAACGAAACTCACCAAAAGTGTCATTGAAAATGGCTTTGGTGACAAAACTTAAAGGACCATCACTATATACACTTACAACAACGGTTTTTTAAAGATCGTCACCATATGTGACATTAGTGACGGACCTTAAAGGTCTGTAATAGACATGACCCTCACTAATAACATTTTTTCTTGTAGTGAATGCCACTGGAAAACATCTTGGAGGCTGGAAGTACATAGACAAAATAATGGTTTCTTACCAAGAATAATGAGAGCATATGGAGAGGCACCAATAATCAGAAGCACCAAGCCACCAGTTATCCCCGAGTTAATGACCTTCTCAGTTGATGACTTCTACAAGCATATCACTCCCTTCTAACGAAAGCTCAAGAAAAAAAACTATGACAAAGAATTAATCGAAAAACACAAATGAGACTGCTCTCACTACATTGCATCAGAGAAAAATATCAAGAGACAAATATTAAACAATTATAGAATATCAAGGACATGTTATCTAGGGGATCATTGAGATAAAATAATAATAATAAAAAAATATGGCAATTAAAAAATAGATATATACGTAAAACTTTCTTGCACTTGGACCTCATGTGACTGCATGAATCACACGTGCCAGCTTACATTCTCCCCAATGTAACCCCAACTAAACTATCTTCCAATATCATTTGCTCACAATTTCTAACCAGGTTCGGAATCAGATGAAGCAACTTTTTCATAGAGTCAACCAAAATATTTCATTTATGACTCTAGGCTTTGCTCTTCACCTTCTCGATGGTCCAGTGAGATTTTGTATGTCACTCCTCACCCCTTCCAAACATGCATTTAATAAATCAAATATTTTTCTGTACGAGGTCAAAGGAATTATTTGTAATAACTTATGCTATTATGTAGCAAACTTGCTAACCAGTATGGTTAATTTTGTCTTCAAAGAGAACTTCCACAAATGGCAACAAGGTCTTGTTCTTTAATGGGAGTTAGAGCTAGATAAGGCTAGAACCAGAGGGAAATGATCTTATACCTTTTCTTACAATAACGGTTAGACAACTATTGGTTAGGGACATTCTGGCTATGTATGAAATAAAAACAAAGCCTACTCTAGAGGAAGATGAATTGGATAAACAGATGGCCACAAATGAAGTGATGTTCCATAGAGTGTAGGTTGGTGTAGAGGTGATTTCTTGCCTCATAGACTCCAGCTTTCTTCTCTCGATGAACCTGTGGAACGTTCCAGAATTAAGCACCAAGGATTACTAGATTAGACAGTGGGAAGATAAGATATTCTAAAAGAAGAAATCCTTATTAGAGATACCACTAGATGCATGCAAAGATCTAATGATTGAAGTTTCTACCCTTACAAAGCAAATTTCTTCAGCTAGGTTTGAGTAGCCAAATAAGCCTCTAAATCAAAGAAGGAATCCGGAGAAGGATGAACATGTTTGAGCTTTTTTAATATTCAAGAAATAAAATAATTATAATAGGTTTGATATTTTCTACTATTCAAGAAATAAAATAACTAAAACATTATTGGTTGTGAAGGAGCCACCTTTCATTTCAAAAAGCCATAAGGAGCAACTCTGGTAACAGATAAATAGATGTACAAGGTAAGAAAAGTACCTGGAGATTTTCTCTTTATTGAAATTGGCGAGCTGATGTGTCATGTTCTTGGTGATGAATTCAACATAATAGAAAAGAGGAGTCAAGTGAAAACAATGATGGAACTATTCTAGGAGCAATAGCATGCCTCCATCCACTGAGGCATCACCATCTGTCGTATCATTCCTTCCCAGGATAGGTGTGAAAACGACTGGACTCCTAGATCCGGGCTGGAATTTTTTAGTTCTACCCTAGCAACATGAACCCATATGGCTCCTCAAAGCAGCAACACTACAACTGCATGCAGTCCAGGTAGAAGTATCCAACACTCGAAACCGCATCTAGAAGAAATAGTTTGTAGGGAAACCTAAATGGTAAGGTTCTTAGGCTAGCAACAATGGTGAAGCCAAACGAGCAGAACCACGCATGACGTTAGGATAAAAATTGCAAAAAATTGGTTTACAGATATCTCCTATCCAAATACTGCTCCTCCCTTGGTTTTTCTATGTTCCCTTGGTTTTCCTCCGCCATGCACATGATGAAACACAACTATGAACATGAAGACACCCGAGCAACATGCACTAGAAGAATAGAAGAAACATGCACGAACATGTGGTAACTTTAGCCATTTATAAATTACTTCAGCTTTTTGACACTCCAAAACTCTGCTAAACTCTGCTAGAATTTCATACTGCTAGACTAATGCTAGCATTAGTTTACAGTTCTAAAATATGAATGGCACAAAGCCAAGATACTATACACTTATAACCTCTTCACCTTGGGAAGAGGCAAAAGAAGACCATGAAAAAATTTAGAATATAGTTTTTAGACTGCATCGTGTAGGCCGAAGTAAAAATTGAGTAAATCTTAACCCAAATTAATGTTATATGACCGATTCTGATTAATATATTGCCATGCCACATGGCAGAGAAGAATAACATGTGTATTGAATTAATATATTTTAATAATAATATAATTTTATAATTTAAAGAAGTTATTGTAAATAACCCCTGAATACACAGTAGATTTTATTTATTTATTTTAAAAATAACACATATAATAATTATTCCTTCATTAAATGTCTGAATCCATTATTAAGACATTATTGTAATGTGTGAATTCACACATTAATTATTTTTATTTCTACGAGGAATATTTCTTGATTTTCTAAAATTTGAAGACCATTTATGAATTGAGATTATACCAAGAAAGAGTATTTTTATCTTGATAACTTGCAACCCTTTGCATCCCTGTGCTTATGGCTTAACTGGAATTTTAAGATCATTCCAAACACCTTTAAATTGGAATAGGTTTATTGGAGCTTTGAAAATATATAAAGGATCCACTTTGAACAAGGACTGCAAGCAGTGGTAGTCTCTGCCAATTTTATAGGAGAATGAGGAAATGAAAATTTTCAATAAGAGATATACTTACGATATTCGGTATTCAAAGAAACAAAGAAAGAAGGTACTAAATCAATAATTACAGAAAATAAATAGCAGTGCAAACATGCAAATTTTGTTCTTAATATTATTTAGGCTTGATGAAATCCTTAAATTAATTTTGTTAGTGGGATGCATCATAGTTTCAAACACAACGTGATTATTCTAACTTGACTCATGAGAGAAGAATCAACGAACCTACGACGTCCTTAGGTTGAAGGAGGAGTTGACACCTATTTTCTTTCATTAATCATTCATTTGGATCTATCGTAGAAATTAATTGCAGTTAATTAACACGTCTGGCAAGAGGCCATTAAACATCACGCTATTATGAACCGATAAAAACAATGAGAATAACTTGACGACATATATAATGAGAAATATGAATTTGATTTATATTATAGAAATAGACATAAAGATTTTACATATTTTTTGAAAAAAAAAATTATTCTCTATTTAATAATTTATAATTAATTATTAATTATTACTCTAGTTAATGGTTCGCTGCTTTAATACCCATTTGCGCATCTGTTAATACTCCCGCGTACCACCCATTTGCACATCTGTTAATACTCCCGCATACCGCCCATTTGCGCATCCGTTAATACTCTGGTCTACCAATATCGGATCAATGCCATTGGGAATGAAATTAATATATAATCTGGATTACCATGTAGCACGTTATTATCAAGAGACATAAATAATATTACTGTATTTTCAGCAGCAGGCATATAGATAATGAGAATAACTTTACTCGTAGATATATATATCTATATATATAGATATATATAGGTATATGGAACTATGCTTTCCCTAATATTATGAGAGTTAAATAGGTGTGTGCCTCACAAAATATTCCCTAAGATAAAATGTGAACAGAATTGAAAAGAAAGAGATGTAGCTCTTAGGTGTGGCCTGAACCTAGAGACTACACTCACCAAAACAGAGAGATCACTCTCGTACACTCTATTATTCATCAATGAAAGATTACATCATTAAATACAATACTAGGAATTAGGAAGTTGCACCCAAACCACTAAACTTTAGGAACTAATCCTAAACTAGGGAGAATGTTACAACAATGTAACCATTTTCTCCATTAATACAAAATAATATTAATTATTTTTAACTCCCCCCCTTAATGGAGAAAGGGTTCTCCTGGACTCCTAGCATCCTTCTAAGCAATTCAAATTTCACTCGTGCAAGGGGCTTTGTAAAAATATCAGCCACATTGTCACAAGTTTTACAATATTCAACAACAATTTCTTTTGACTATATTTTCTCTCTAACAAAATGGAACTGAGTGTCTATATGTTGGTGCTTTTGTGAAACACTGGATTGTATGCTAATTTAATGGTGCTCTGGTTGTTGCTTTTGATGGAATTGGGATTCTTCTGTTCTTTTTTTGCATCTTTGAGAAGCCTTCTCAACCATATCACTTCACACGTTGCTGTACACAATGCTTGATACTCAGCTTCACACAAGGACAAGGCTACAGTACACTGCTTCTTGCTGCTCCATGCTATGACCCCAGATCCTATGTTGAATGCGTAACCTATGATGGACTTCCGATCATCCAAGTTACCTGCCCAGTCTGAGTCTGAAAAACCTACTAGAGTAACATCAGATACATCAGTGTATAAAATACCATAATTAACAGTACCACAAAGATACCTCAACACGCTCTTTGCTGCTACCCTGTGACTTTCAAGCGGTTTCGACATGAATTGGCTCAACACACTAACAGAGTATGCCAAGTCAGGTTTGGTTGTGGTAAGATATATCAAGCTGCCAACCAGTTGTCTATACATTGTGGCATCAACCTCTTTAGTGCCATCGTCACTGCTCAATTTCAGATTCTGCTGCAAAGGTGTCGCTGTTGATCTACACTAATCCATACCAAAATTTTCCAAAAGATTTCTGGCATACTTCCGTTGCGTAAGAAAAGTTTGCCCAGTATCTTTGCATACTTCTAATCCCAGACAGTAGTGAAGGCTTCTGAGATCTTTCATCTCAAAAACTTGTGCCATAAGCCTTTTGATTCCTCTGATTAGATCATCTGCATTTCCTGTTATAATCATGTCATCCACATACAAAGAAATCAAAATAATCTGCCCTTGATTATTGTACTTGGTATACAAATTTGGGTCATTTAAACTTCTATGGAAGTCATGCTCTACAAAGAAAGAATCAACATTTTCATACCTAGACCTAGGTGCTTGCTTTAAACCATATAAAGCCTTTCTCAATCTGCAAACAAGATGTTCCTGCCCCTGCTTTACAAATCCTTCTGGCTGTACTAAGTAAATTTCCTCTTTTAAATCACCATTTAATATGCAGATTTAACATCAAGCTAGTGTAATTCCCAATTACATTTAGTAGCTAAAGCAATAAGCATTCTGATAGTATTTAACTTTGCTACAGGTTCAAAGTATCATCAAAATCTATACCTTCCTGCTGTGAATATCCTTTTGCAACCCGCCTAGCTTTTAATTTCTCTATACTTCCGTCTGCATTCATTTTTGGTTTAAACATCCATTTACATCCTATGGGTGTTTTATTCTTAGGCAGCTCAACTAAATCCCAAGTATCATTTCTAAGAATTGATTCCATTTCTTCATTCATTGCAGCTCTCCATTCCTTAAATTGATTAGCTTCTTTGTAATTAGAGGGTTCTACAATGTTCAAAACCTTTGACATCAAAGCATAGTTTCTCAATTTTAATGGAAATTGAGTCTTCCTACCTGATCTCCCTGGTAGGGGACTTACCTCAAATTTTTTTTCTTCTGCTACAATTGGGCTTGCATTATCACCTTCTTTCTGTTCTTCTTTTTGCTCTTATTTCTATTCCCGCTCTCTTTCATCCTCGCTGCTTTCCTCCAACAACAATGGAATGTGCCAATCATCGCCAATGTCATCTTTCCCTTCCTGTACCTGTTCATGAAACACTACATCCCTACTTGCAAATGTCTTACGAGACTTAGGACTGTATAATTTATATGCTTTAAATTCTGTGCCATAACCAACAAAGATGCATATAACTGCTTTAGGGTCTAATTTCTTCCTATCAACTTTCGGTATATGGGCGAATGATTTTGACCCAAATACTCTTAGATGGTTTACTGCTGGTTTAAATCCATATAGAGCTTCAAAAGGGGTTTTGAAGCCAAGATACCTGGTAGGACTTATGTTCTTCAAATATACAGCAGTGTTGATAGCCTCTACCCAAAAACTATTAGACAGACCCTTACCTTGTAGCATGCTCCTTCCACACTCCACCAAGGTTTTGTTTTTGCGCTCTGCAACTCCATACTGTTGTGGTGTGTGTGGCACTGTATACTGCTGAACAATCCCGTGAGATTTGCAGAATTTCATGAATTCCCTTAGCTTGTATTCTCCCCCTTGATCAGATCGGAGAATTTTTATACTCTTACCAAACTGTTTTTCCACCAAGGTTTTAAATTCTATAAAGCACTACAGAGTCTAACTTTTCTTGTTCAAAAAATAAACCCATGAATATCTAGTGTAGTCATCAGTAAATAACAGAAAATAATATGCTCCTCCTAGCGACCTTGTCTGCATAGGTTTGCATACATCAGTGTGCGCTAGTTCTAAAATGTTTGTTTCCTTCCTCCTATCATGCACAGGAAACTGTTCTCTACGCATTTTTCCTAAGGCACAACTATCACAATTTAACTGAATATTGTGAAAGATACAGAGTCCCTCAACCATACCTTTCTTCTGCAATAACATGAGGTCCTGCAAATTCAAATGACCGAACCTCTGATGCCAAAGTTGTTCAGCTGTCGATCCTCCTGCAACCATGGCTTGCTTTGGTATACTTTTTGCATCCAGTCTGTATACGCTTCCAACTCGCATGCCTATTGCAACTATTTCATTCCTGCAATCCTTTATCACACAATGAGTCTTGAAGAACTCGACTTGCATATCTTGATCATCCATCATGGATACACATATCATATTTTTCTTAATTCCAGGTACATATAAAACATTTGTAAGGTGACTAATTTTTCCATTTGGTAACTTAACTGAAATCACCCCATAACCTTTAATCTTGTATCCACTATCATCTCCTAGATATATTTTTGATCCATTTATACTTTCTTCAAGACTATCAAAAAATTCCTTTTTACCTGCCATGTGAGAGGATGCTCTGGAATCGACATACCAAATATTGTTCTCATTAGATGCTGAAAAGGCATAGTTGACTGTAAACAGTCGAAATTCATGACTGAAGTCTTCTTCTTCAACAAAGTATCATGTGTGCTTTGCATTTTCCTGCCTCCTCTTTGCATCATCAACCTGCTTCTTATAACATTCACTCTGTATATGACCCTTCTTTCCACAATAATAACATTTCTTTTCAGAATGATTTGTAAGCATACCTTTATGAGAATATGAATTCTTATGTGATGTTCCTCCTTTCTGCTTTGACTGCTTTCCTTTGAATGATCGTCGTTTCGCCATCAGCGCAAGATCATCACTCTGGGGGTTCAAGTTCCGCCGCCGCTCCTCCTCTTGCTGCAAGATCCCAGTGAGATCATCAAATGTGGGCGCTTTCTCTCTTGCTGACAATCCAGTGATGAACGTTTGAAAATCATCTTGCATCCCATTCATTGTGATTGCGACAAGATCTTCATCAGAAACCATCACTCTGATGGCCCCCAATCTATCTTTCACATCTTTAACTTGCGCAACAAATGCAGTAGCAGTCTTCCTTTCGTCCATCCTTATTGAAAATAGCTTGCTTTTAAGTGCCAAGACTTGGCTTGTATTCTGGGTCTCATACATATTTTTGATTTTCGTCCAGATGTCCGCGGACGTTTTACAGTCTCTGATGTGCGCATTAACGTTGTCCTTCACAAACATCTTCAACAATACTTTGGCCTTGTTCTCTCGTTTTTCCCAATCTTGCTCCTATGGCCCTCCGTTCGGCTTCTGCTCATCGCATGTAACTATGGACCAAGAATTCGCACCCTCGAGCAAGGTCTGGATCTTAAACTTCCAATTCGTGAAGTTAGATCCATTAAGTTTACCAGACTCGTTAAGGTAAGATTCCATCGTATTACTCATTCTGACCAGATCTACAAAATGAATCTACCCAACAAAAAAAAACAATACCTGTCAGATCGATCTGTCACCTCTGCCACTAATCTATAGTGTCTGGCAATCTCGCTCCAATGAGCAAATTCGGCATTTTCAATACAGCCGAAGAATTGATCTGATCAAAATTGATCTGATCTGCCTCTCCCGGATAGATCTGCAACTTCGCTGATCTGCACCCCTTACAAACTGCCAAACAAAGTTGACGCTTCCCGCAGATCCCCTTGAAGGAAGATTGGTGCGTCCTTCTTTGTATCGGTGCTTTCTCGAGTGAAAAATCCACGCCAATTAAAACTCAGTTAGAGTAATTTTGCTGGCGCGATTAATCCGTAAAATTCTGCACCAATCGGGTGTTCTGGCACTCTGGCGGGATTAATCCCCAAACAATCATGCTAATTCCCCTCCTAGCACTTATGTCAGTGCGAAAAGCGCGCCAATGTCCTTTCTAATCAGAAAAAAAAATATATATCTAAGTCCGAGCCAGGTGTTCTGTAGTCCACCTGCTCAATTGAGCACAGAGCTTTTGTGTACACGCGGCCGCGAAGGCACTTCAAGCCACACAGGCAATTCTACCACACAGGTAAGCTAGCTACAATGGCACTTCAGCCACAAAGGTGACAAAAGATCAGGGTCACCCAATCTGAGCTCTGATACCAAGATAAAATGTGAATAGAATTGAAAAGAAAGATATGTAGCTCTCAGGTGTGGGTTGCACCTGGAGACTACACTCACCAAAACAAAGAGATCACTCTTGTACACTCTATTATTCATCAATGAAAGATTACATCATTAAATACAATACTAGGAATTAGGAAGTTGCACCCAAACCCCTAAACTTTAGGAACTAATCCTAAACTAGGGAGAACGTTACAACAATGTAACCATTTTCTCCATTAATACAAAATAATATTAATTATGTTTAACTCCCTACAATACAAATTTATTATCTCAATGAGACAACCACAAATTACAATACAAATACAGTGCCTGATTAATCAAGAAAATCGCAAACCACAAAACATTTTATGAAAGTCAATCTACCATGACAAACACACAACACTAAGGCTATACTAGTAAGCTTTAGCAACCACAATACGGTGAAGGGCCAACACAAAGTGTCTACTCATTGTATTCTCGATGAGATCTACCCTTACTTCAGATAATTTTTTAAAACCAATGCATTGTTTTCTCTTCATATGCCGCAAATTTTGAAATTCACTCTAAGTGACAATGCCGGATAAAGCATGTTAAGACAAAATAAAGCAAGTAGCATCAAATCATACTCAAGCAAGTTAAGCCAGAATAAAGCAAGTTTCATCAAATCATACTCTAGTCACCTGGCTGCTGTGGTGCTTTGGGTTGCTCTGCCGCTTTAACTCTTCTCTAATTGGAAGAGTTGGCTGGTTGAAATTAACAGCTGTAGGTGCCCTTTTTCTCGAAAAAACTCATATTACCATTTAAACTAAAGTTTTAACCTTATGCCCGAATTCCTGGAGTGTTGCCTCCTCTCGTTCAGCCAAGATGTAATTTAAAATAATGATATAGTAATAGCTATATTAAACCTAACAAATTAACAACCATATATTAAATATAAAACAACATGATCTAAACCATATATCAATATTAAAAATTTTAATAATAAAATTTCATTTTTATTTTATTTTTTAAAACAATTTATAAAATATATGGTATATATCAAAAATATATAATAATATTAATATTCAACATTTAATACCGGCACCTATTCAGGTTTAAGTTGATCAAATCATCAAATACGAGTTAATTCTGAAATGCTCTCTTAAAACAAGAGAATAAAAGGACACGAGATTGGAATAAAAGACAGTTCTAGAAACTTACTCCATGCACTCCACGTAGTTGTGGCTCCAAGTAATTCCCAATGCGCCTAAACAAACAAACAACAATGTTGCCTTTATTTCAATGGCGATGCCTTCTTCATAGGCTTTCCAGCTTGGATGCTATTTCTGTGGTGGTGCCTTCGTCATAGGCTTTCTAGCTTAGATGTTATGTCAACAACAACAGTCTTTATTTCAATGATTGAATCAATTCTGGAGGCCATGGGCCGGCTGAAGTTATTTTCCCATCCCTCTTTGCGTGGAAAACTAGTAGCAAAAGAAAAACCTTTTCTCCTCTTTCTGCAGGAAAGACATAATGCTTTCAGTTATACTTCTACAACATAAGGATCTAGGGACCATCTTAACCTCCAGTGTAGAACAAAGTTGTGCAAATAAAGATAGCAGAGGAAATTATTCTTTTTGGGACAAGATAAAAATATAGCTCGCATAACTTGGGTTCTGGAAATCCGTTTTCATCTGCGAGACTTGACATAGTAATTTAAGGTGAACGTGAAGAGGAGTGGACAAATGTCAAAGGAGCGGACGCAATTTAGGACCCTAAATGCGAAAGACAAAGTCTGTTTAATGAATTTGGAGGGAAAGACAAAAAAAAACTTGTTGGTGTGGAAAGAAATACCAACCAACAGTTCGGGAAATGTTGAAAGAGATATTGATTAGGCGATCTGTAACACACAATGTAGCTTCCATGAGTGGGGATATGGAACCAATTCATTAGGATGTGCCAGGGAGAGCATAGAGAAAAGAGTTCTCTACCTCCAGAGGCATAAATCCCCATAGTATACAAGATTAGGAGTTCAAGGTGGGGATAACCTAGTATCCAAAATGATTCTGCTCCACTGACACCTTTGGCCATCATAGGGTTAGAAATTACAGGCATTCATCTTTCATAAATGAAATTATTGTTATACATATTTCTTAAATGAAATTCTTGTTATGAAAATATTGTTATAAAGGATGACATTTACCCATGTAAATTATATAATGGAGCACTTAAGCATTGAAAGCTTAACTCCAGAAGAAGAGAAAGTAGTAACCAGGGAAATAGAAACAACATGAGGGTGACATATATTATATTCTCAATATATTTAAGTAAATGTCTATCCTCTTAATTCAATTTATTTTACTCTGTTTCAAAAAAAGATTGATGAGTCATAATTTGCACAGTAAACAATGATCAATCATTAAATGATCAATCATAATTTGAGCAGTAGGTAAATTTGATGAGTAGGTAAATTTGATCAGTAAGCAATGCTCCAATTAGAGACAAGCTAGCAGTAGTAATAAACATAAATTCTACCGGGTCATTCACAAAGCATTAGTGCCCCTTGTTATTGCATAGGACTTGGATATCCTGGTGAGCATTGCAAGTATGCATTCCAATAGATTTCCATCTGTCCCAGTTGAGAATTTATGTTGTCTAGCCCAAAAATGCAAATAAGAATGGAACTGATATCTAATGGTTGAGTGATGCAAAGATTGCACCTTCTCCTGAAATAGAGCTACATATTATGAATCTGAGTAATTCTATGTCTAATGTTATGTACAAATTTTTAGTGGGAGAAACCCACAACTGCAGAGCCAAACACCGACTTTCCGGTTAAATCTATCTCCCTAATTCATTCATTTTTCTTATAAAAAGAATATTATGGATTCATTTTTCTTATAAAAAGAATAATATACAGTCATTTTGTGAAAATTTATATTATTCATTACTTTTGTGTGAAAGAAAAAGTAATTGAGATTTTGTAGAAACTTTTCTTTTAAAAGGAACCTTTGGAACCTGTTGATGCCATTGCCTCATTTTGGAAGTTGGAAGTTATTAATGCATCAGACTGTATTGACATCCCATTGAAGGATATGGTTGTCTACTTATAGTGGATATCATCATCCACAACCTCCCCTGTTTCGTAAGTATTTATGTATAATAATGGCTGAAGTTTCGTAAGTATTTCTGTATAATAATGACTGAAAGAGAATTTAAGCATTTCTGGGTAACAATCATTGAAAGATAATGTTAAATGAAGGCACCTATATTTGATAAAGGATATCTGATAAAAGACATCTATATTAGGCCATAAAATATCAATTCTATCATTTTAAATTGGAAAATATTTGTATATCGGAAAATATCAATACGTTGTACTTCAGATGTTGTTGACCTGTCGCTGTTTATTCTTTTGATTCATTTAAAGATCCAGAAAATGATCCATATATGTAAGAGCATACCTTCAATTTGCAGCAATGCCAATTCATCAATGTCTAGATGGGCAGATAAATTGGAAGATATATGTAAGAGCATACTTTAAGTTTGCAAAAACAACGAAATGGAAAGTTGCATATAAATGTGAATCTAGATAGACTTTCAACAACGACATAATAATTTTAGTTTGCAGTAGCTGCTAAAAGGGAAGCATCAACATACCTTCAGTTTGCAGCAACGGCTAAATGGAAAGCTGGGGGAAGCTGTGTATAAATGGGAAGCGAGATAGAATTTTCGCAGCGACATACTAATTTTAATTTGCAGTAGCAGTTAAATGGGAAGTTGCGTTAAATGGGAAGGGATCATGATCTACAGTTTTTAGTGTCATCATGTTTTAGTGGCATACATAATTCCAGCCAGGTGACAACAATGTGGAAGCAGTCACGCAATGAAGACACTGAGACAACTAGCGAGCCAGGTGCCAACGTCATGGAAACGCAATGAAGACACTGAGACAGCTAGCCAACCAGGTGCCAACGTCCTGCAAATGGTTTGACAGCCAAAAGTTTAGATATCCAAAATTTGAGAGTTTAGATATCCAAAGTTTGTTATTTTTTTGAACTCATATAAATGTTTATCCAAACTTCGCAATTACCTGCCAACCAAGATATCCAAAGTTACTTTTACGTGCTAGCCAGCGAAAGTCGAAACATCCAAAATTTTCATTGATGCATGAATGAAAAATTTAGGATATCCAAAACTAAATTGCATTGGGATGCGTGAGGCTTGCAATAAGACCCCAAAAACTATTGACCAATAAAAAAAACTTAATACATTTTATATTATTTTTTTATACTAAAACTTTGGTTAAAGCTTCGGTGCAGATATATATTTCTGGTCAAACAAAAAATTAATATGCATTCAACGCTCTATCGATCGCTAATAGTCCCAGGCAGGGACTAATAATAGAGAAACCGTTGATAAAATTTATGTAAGTTCATATATACACATTAATTTTTATATTTATGCTGAAAGGCGGTTTCTTTATGGAGTTGGCTAGGCAAACACTCTTGAGCCCAACCAATCCTAAATCTCTATTTTCATCTTTCCAGCTAATCCTAAATCTCTATGTTCATCCTTCTCCTTCCTGTTAAAATTTGACACATGGAAAATTCACAGCCCTGAAAAGTCGTCGTCCGACTTTTCTTGGCGAGCACGTTTACTTGAAGACTGATTTCTGCGGTACGTAATCTCCATCGATCAGCTCATGGACAACCCCGCAGCTCGGGTTGTGCGTGCCATGAATTATATTTCACAAGAGTTCCCTTGACCTGAATTCATCTTTGAAAACCCTGCAATATTATTTGATGCCTGCAGGTACGACTCCTCCATTTTCATGCATTAGATTATCAAGAACCCTGCAATATTCTTCGATCGCTGCAAGCACGACTCCTCAAGTTTCGCGCATTAGATTAGTGAATAAGGAAGTGATGGATCTCTCTTTTTTGGTCATCGTTGGGATGAACGGTGCCAAATCCATAATATGCATTACAAACTATGATACAAGCTGTGTGGTCGATCACAATTACAGAGTCAGAAATAGAAGGTTCAGAGAACGAGAATCCCAAGCCTTGGCTTCTACATTGAACTTCTCTTGGATATCCAATGGTATGAGTGGTGCTCGACAGCCATAACGCTTACTAAGAAAATGGATTACTGGATTAACGCGGTAATCCATATATTGAATTATTTAATGCACATATCCGCTTATTTACAGACAACATAATCTCTAAATTTCTTTCCTGTCTGATTATAATGCCTCACACTTCAAATGTATGTTGCGTGCAAATCCTTTGTTAACTCGGAAGGAATATTCCGTTACACTATTCACGACTCATGAAACAACGTAAATTCAAGGAACATACCAATGTATTGGTGCTGATTATTAAATGGTAAACTTTTGAGGGAAGAAATTCTTAAACATCTTCCAAAGTGATTAACGAAGGTTGAATCTCATTGATTAAATCATTAGTCACTAATTGTTGGGAATAAAACATTGAAATTTAAATAATTTTTTTGGTTGGTTTTAAATCATTCTAGAAAATGATTTTGAATTTTATACTAAATTGATCCTTGATCGATTACTTCTTAGTGTTTTGAAATAATACTAATGGAATTTGATGCAATGACATTAATTCTAATCAGCATACCAGGTAGTGCACCACAATCATGATCATATTTATACAAACACTAGAAATTAAAACAACCGACGAAATTTAAGAAACTGAAACAATCTTAAAGAGTACAAATTGATTATAGACACATTTTTAAGCACAAAATGTAAACCTTTTTACATGTTGGTTTAAAAAAATTGTCCTTCGTAATTAAAATTATGTTAAAACTTAATTTTCAAATACGTTGTTAAAATTTATTCCAAATAATATCATAAGTAAAATAAAAAACAACTCAAATTCAAAATATACTACTTGACAGAGTAAAATATTTAAAATCCATACTTTCAAAAAAATACAATTCAAAATTTTCTTCTGTAATAGGAAATGGAATTTGTCAGTCCCACGTCAGCTATAAAAAGTCAAATCTCACCCGAAAGTAAAGTTGCTAAAGGAATTCAGATTACTAGAATTACTAGATAAATAGAATTTTCTTTTTCATTTTAGTTCTCATTTCTTTATGGTTTTGATAACATACGATGTTATAAATAATATTTTTTACTAGTTTTTGGAAAATTCTAGATATTACTAAAATGTCAGAAGAAAAGTGAGCCAATTTATATACACAAATTCAACAACCCTGAATAAATCTTTGCAGTTTTCTTTGCTCTACATGCATTAAGTTCTATATTGCAAAATCCATAGTATTTTGATTATAATAATAATGTATGTGGTCTTTGAATTTCTTTATAAGCCTCCTAAGTCCTCCCAAAATGGTCATTCTTATTAACAATGTACAATTATCTGAATCAGACTTGGAGGGGCTTGGTCTTCAATATCATTACATTGATAATATTGAAAACTGTAATGTTTGGCATTTGTTATTACATTCATGTTTACATGGATGAAGATTTCAAATTGCGTTGTATGAGCTTACATAGGTGTACTTTTTGTTATAGTTCAAACTGTCTTTCTACTTAGAGGATATCATCAATTTGTAGTCTTCGACTTTGTAGTGTCATTCTTAGTTATTGCTACTGCATAAATATAGACCTCATGTGTACTAGATAATTTTAGGCATGTTAAATTTATATGGCATACATCTCTTCTTTAGTGAACTACACAGTTGTGTTTTTTGCTATGGAAAATGATGATGCTACTTTTTTAACATTCCTTCAACAAACTATATGGGTATTTTGGGTCACTATAACAACCATTGTTGTTTGATTTTTATTGTACTGTTAAATGTTTACCACAGTTAGCTAATTTTTCTTGATTATAACCTACCACAGTAATGTCATTCCAATTTAAGGTTTAAGTTCCCCAAAAGACAATTTCATTATAGATCTTAATAGAAAATTATTTTTGTGTGGATTTTAATAGAGGAGAAAGGGAGATATGTTCTTGTGAATTTTGATACAAAATATGTAGAGAGTTGTTATCATCTCTAATGACATAGATGTAATGAAAGTTGGGATGTGGGGATCTATGTGAACTCCTTCCTACCACTGTTCCTCATGTCATTTTGAGAGAACTAAGAGGCTCTATATTAGCCAAATCAGATGATACCAAGGGATTTGCATATGTATATTTCAAAGGTTTTATCATCACAAAAAATTTGCAGGGTTTTTGAGAAAAAAAAATGGAGACTGCCATGAGAAGACTAGAAGCGGGCTTTGTGAAGCTAAATAGAGAGAATTTTGACGGGGAGGCTTAGGGAGAAATCGACAATGGATGTCGATTTGCATGAGACAGATTCCATGGTTGATTTTTTTTGAAGATGCTGAAATCACATTGCCTTCAGAAGTTGTATCAGTCTCACTGTGGTTTCTTGATCTACAACAAACTTTTCTTGTTGAGCTTTCGACATTACTTTGTAGCTCTCGGTGCAATTTCTAGTTACTTTTCCAGTTACTTTTAAATAAAATACTTTGTTATTCTTTGTTTCTAACACCTCTAATTTTGTGCCAATGTACAGTACTATATCAATATGTAAATGATAAATCTTTATCCTCATTGATGTTTCTATATTTGAACCTTGGTTTCCTTATAAATTAGGAGTTTGTTTTACCAATGGCATAATTATCAAATTTGTACATAATACTATGTACCATATAGTATAGGTTGCTCTCCGATACCTCGACACAGATTTGATTTTTTCTCTTAAATGTTTGTTCTATTATAGTTCTAGAACATTCTCCAAATCACCTTGTTGTGAACAAGTGGAGTTCATGTGTTTTTCCATGCTGTCGGCCTCCACGCATCATCATGTGAATGATTACACATTTTGTACAACTTTGGATCCGCTGTAGATAATATTTAACATTGAATCAACTGTTAGATGACATTCAACGTGGCTTGGGGTTTTGTTTATGACATTGGCCATTATTCAAGCCACTTTCCCTAGTTCATTCGTTGTTTGGTTTTACTATTTCTGGGGAAGGTTAGGATGAGGGTTGTCAAGAACACATTCATGCAAGAATTAATTTATTTCTTTGCTTAGTAGTTCTTCAACTATTTTTTATGACAACCTTCCTGCATGGCAGAGATTTATTAACTCGAATAGATTCTCGATGGATATGCACTTGGTTTCGCATGTAATTTCGAAAATGTTTAATCACGAGTTGTTAAAATGTAATTTACCTCAGGAATTCTTTTATGGTTATAATATTTTTTTTTCCATCAACATAGATTAGTATCATTCAATTATGGTACTCATTTAACCTCCTGTATTTAAATCTTTTTATATGTGACAAGGTTACCTCTCTTCGCTTTTAGTTTTTTTATCCATGTTCGGGTTCAATGCGGGTCTATTTTTTCTCCTTCAGAAACAGAGGTAATGTGATAACTCAATCATGTGTTATTCTTTTCTTTCCCTTTCTTAATTTCCCTTTTTTAATTAATTTATCTGACAAAATTTTTGTTCCTTAAATAAGTAACATCTAGGTGTATACCCATCTCTGTACATTCAACTGTAGGGTTTTACCCTGGTGTTTTTACCAGTTCATAAATCACGCTTCAAGGGTGCTAAAATTCACCCACCCATAACAGGTAAATTACGTTTCTCCATCAATATGACTTTTTTGTGAGTTCACTTGTTATTCTTCTCTCTTAAAGCTACAACGAAGAAAATTATAATTTTCCTCCGATGGTTTTATAGCCACTCATAGCTTTGGCTTGACCAAGAAATGAGATTGTTTCAGTTCATTATTAACATGTTTTGCATATCATTACATTTTTGTGTCTATGTTGATGTATATCTAGTTACGTTTCAAGATTTCATTTACTGGTAAAGGTTGTAGAAAACTGGTTATTCCTATCGCTTCTTTTGTTTAACCTTTCTTTCTAACCTTAGCCACAAATATCGAATGCTCAGAAGTGAGGATTCTAAATATACGAACTTTTTGGAAAGGTATTTAATTAACCTTTTCAGTCCCCGGTTATATACTCTATAGTTTGTTTTACTCTTCCTTCTACAATTTTTAAGCTTTTACATTTTCTTCTGTTTACTGACACTTACAAAGTCAGTCTAAACCTTGACTACGGCGTAACCGTTGAATTTGTCTAAAATACATATCTCTTAACAAAATTAACATGAACCCTCTTTAGAGGTCCAATTTTCTATTAACCTATTCTATTACTGTTGATGTTACATGCTTTTGTGAATGGTTTCTAACTGTTTTTCCATATCATTTCTAAGTTCAACGTTATTTTAAGATGTTCAATTTAGAGCTCCTCGCTACATGTGTATATGTATTTTTAATTAATTTGTTTTTACATTGTTTTCAAAGGGAAAATAACTCTATGACATTTGGCGAGTTCCGGTATTGCAGCAACGATGTTGCAACTCCTTGGGTTCTTTTCTTTACTTTTATCAAACCAATAGTTCATAACAAACTTGGAAACGACGATGCTATATGCACAAATACTAGCTCTTATTGCAGACTGTCACTTGATCAACTGGCACAAGTTCGCTAGGAGCTTAAGCCAACTTCTATGAGTTCTTAGAAGAAGCTTTTAACTGTAATGGACGAAAGCTAACTCAAAAGAGGCTAATACACTTACAGAAAGAAGTTGAACGCTGAAAGGAAATGCAAACCCTAGCAAACTCCAGTTTTACCGACTAACCCTACTGGTGTAAGAAAAGAGATGAAAGCTGCTAAAATGGATGCCATTGACTATTGGAAAGGTAAAATGCATGTGACTAAGCTACTTTTGAAGGAAAATATGGAAAAAGCATCTTTTTGTATTTTTGAGTAATTTTGCAAAATTATTATGCATGTGCTTTAACTATTTTTTTACTGTGCAGGTGGCGAAAGGCAATGGAGTGGGCGCTTGCAGGAGATTAGGAAGGTGAGAAGAGGGCCTAAGGGGTCCCTAGCACACTTCCAGCGATCAGATCTCGAAATACTATTCACGTGAACTTCTACAGGAAGTCTGCAAGTGTTCTACAAGAAGTTCTACAAGAAGAGCCGAAAGAGGATTTTGGAGAGTTGATGGTGGAAAAATGGTGGAAAAGTGGGAATGGAGGATGGATGAGGATGTGAAGGGGTCTAGGACCCACAGAGTGAAGCTAAGGAGTGATGAAGGTAGTTGGATTTGTTCAAATATGGAGGGAGCAATGTTGCACAAGAATGTAGAAACTAGGTCAAATTGGAAAAGTGTGGCAAATGAAGCGAAGGAATCTTGGATTAGTGGTTAGAGCAGGTTGTATGATGGAGGAATGATAGGTATGGGTGTATTACAGGTGCTCTGCACACTAGTTTCCAAAACTGATCGAACCAAGACTAGAAAAACCAGAGATCTATCTATTTTGACCTAATCTGACCTAAAAACCAGAAACATAATGAACATAAGCTTATAGACAGGAAATCATGCAAGATAACTATGAAAACTAAGCAATAACAGATTTAAACATGCAAGTACGACTGGTATCAACTTTTTCAACTAAAAATCTAACACTAGCAATTGCATGGAAAGGCAAAAACAGTGTTTTTGTGGCAGCAAGTATGCCTTGGTCTCAGCTTATGGTCCCAAGGAGGGAGAGATGAGATAAAAGATTGCTTGATGGCCTTTTTGCAGACCTTTTTTGTTACCAAACTGTCAAATCAACCTCAAACACGAAAAGCTATCATGATCATAAAAAGCAACCTAAGTAACAAAGTAAGATCTTAACCTAACTAACAGAAATTATTCTATGAATGCAAGAAAAACACATAAAAGTACACAAAGGAGGTACTAGAATTTGGGTTAGGCCCATCCCTAAGAGCTACAACATCCTAAGAAAGATCAAAGTTGGTGCAAGGCTGGATTCATCTTCATTGATAAAAAAATAATAGTTACATCCCAAGAACTGTCTACAAGAAGAAGCTTGAAAATGTGCCGATACAGAGCTACACTAAAGTGCAAAAATAGACTGACAAAATGACTAACCTACTAACTAAAATCTAACTAACTAAACTAAGGCCGTAAGCCTCCTTATTTATACAAATTGAGGACCCCAATAGTCCTCCTAAACTTTAGGAACTAAGCTACCAAAACTTGCAGTTAACAACAACTTTACTAGCCCTGCTCGACTTCCCTTGTGATCATCGATGTGGTGGCCCTTGAACTACGAGCTACTGGTGGAGAATTCAAGGTAAGGGCTCATAAATGAAGGGTACACCTTCCTATAAATCCTCCCCCTTGTTCTTCCACAAATTTGGCTGCCAAGTGCTAATTAAACCTTTGATTTTGTCTCAAAATTGACCAAAAATCTACATAAAGCACACATTAGACCTTTTGGCATAATGACTAACCCAATTCAGTTTATTAGCATAAATATAATAAAAAACATGTAATAAACTAATGATAATTGTGGATTAAGTCGAATTAGGAGGCTAAATGAGCCCATATAATTACCCATATCTGAGGCTCATCATCACCCCCTATTAAAGGTGCTGTTCATCCTCTAAGCAACTAATCCATCTCCTCATCCTTGATAGCCTTGGTGGCCTCCCTATCATCCCAAGCTTCTAGTGTCGTCTACTCATGTCTTATCCATGTCCTTCCACTACTCCTCTTATTCTCCTTGCTTGAATTCTTGTGCTTCTCCTGGCCTTAAAATATATGGAGGCCTGCCTTTTTCTCTTTTCATTTGGCTTGATTGTTGTGCTCAGAGCAATGAGACCTGTTGCTACCTCTCTTGCCAACATTTCAAAGGATTTCTTTTTCTGTTGTTCTTTTTCTTCACTTCATTTAGAAATTTCTATGCCCACTGTTTCTACTTGTGCCACTGATATCTCAGGGTGTATCTTTTCTTTCTCTTGCTGGGTGCCTGCCTTGGCTGTGGCAACCTTCTTTTGGGATTTTTTGGCCTTTTTTATTTCCAATCTTTATCCTTTTTCCCTTTTCTGTTTTTTTGTTTTCTCCTTTTCTGTCTTAGGCTCAACAGTGTTGTCAAATCCCTCTTTTTCCTTCTGTTCCTCCTTTGTTTTACCCTCTTCCTGAATGCCCTGTGTTCCTTCATCAATGTTCTTCTCAGTTTTTTCAATTTGCTCCCCCTCATCCCTGTTGGATGCGGTGATGTTCTCAGCCAGAGTTCTGATGTTATCATCCCTGGACATATTTCTGAAGATTTCCCAAGCTATGGGGACAGTATAGGTGTGTAAGGCATCTTCCACCAACAGTTTGATGAATCCATGGTGGGCCAACTCATTTGGAACTCCTACATTTATCTTTGTGCCATATTCAATTAAGGACTGAAGAAGGAAATATGGGATGCTCAATTTCTTAGCTGAGGGAAAGTCCATCCCATACCTTAATTCATATAGCAACCTGAAATGATAACCATAAATGATGCTAAACCACCCTTCACATGTGATATACTTCATTATTTGATAACCGACTTCAGTACAAAGAGCAGGCAAGCTTGTCCTTCTGACCCCATTTTCATCTTCTACAGGATGCTCCTCGGGCAGATTAAAATGTTTTCTTAGCCACTTGTCCCAATGACTCATCTTCTTTGCTCCAAGGAAGCCCCAATGGTAAACCAATAATTCTGCTGATGAAATCAAGGGTAAGTTCTAGGATCAAACCCCTAAAACTAATTGTAGCATATGTCTTCGAGTGTGGTCTCAGGGATATCAAAAACTCTTCAGTCACCTCCTCATCATAACCCTGAATTCTGTCAAAGAAGGATATCCAATTTTTTCTGGTGAAAAGGTCCACCACCTCAGGGTGTTCATACAATTTGCTAGAGTTTAAGGGTTATTTCCTCATTAATCCTCCTGACATGGTGTTGAGTTTGTGTTTTAAACAGCAAAAATAATGCTGAGGTGGGAAAAAAATCAATCACTAAAACAGAGGAGAGCTGAATTCAGTTTTTTCTAAAACCAAGAAGGAATTTTTCATGTGCTCCTTACAATATCAAATGGTAGTAATTCCCCATTTTAAAAACTACTGTCACCCAAAATTGGTCTGTCTGTTTATGAAAGATTTTTTTTTTATATATAGAATAGAGCATAAGGACATAGGTTTTTTTTAGCACATAGATAGATATGTAAATTCGGGTTTTTTCACACACACAAGCTGGATTCTACTGCTACATGTATCTTCCTTATAGGAGAAATTAAGAAATGATGAGGGGACTTTGGATGCAAAGAAAGAAATGAACTATGTAGACTTAGTGAAATATGCAGATAGACTTTCACATTTTTTCAATGTGCAGGCATACTTTTACTCTCGCTTTTCAATCTAATGCCGTGTTCAATTCACCACCTTACAGAAACAAAGCATGCACGGAGAATTTTTCTCCAGCCTACCTCGTTTTGAGCTTGAAATTCAATGAAAATCCAGGGTTTTCTTTCTGCAGAGCTGTTCTCTGCCTTTGCCGTAGCAACCTTCCTGTAGACGTTGTTCCTGCTCTTGTAGAAATGTTACAGCTTCGTGTGGAATGCCGATAAGCAAGAGGGTTTTGAAAAATGGCAGAGAACAATTGATTTGCTGTTATGGAGGTGGTATAGAGCTTGTTGCAGCTGCGGGGATGATGATAAAATGGAAACAACGGTGGTGAGGGTATTTCAAAGATGAGTTCGATTGGCTGTTTATGGAGACTTCTGTTGATGGAGGGTGAGCTGGCCAAGTGCACATTGGCCCCATGCAGACCATTGGTCCCCACTGCAGTGTTATTATGAACTGTATGTTCTCTGCCTATTAATCACTTGACATCAGTTGTGTTGGAGTTCAAAACCTCTATCACTACTTGTTTTTTAAATTTCCCATGAGTTGACTATACACATGTGCTGTATGATTTCCTGATAAGTGCTATAGAACTGGCCAAGGCACTGCCTGAACTAGATGAGGGTTATTGTTTAATCACAACCATCTCACTATCCATGCAGTTCTTAAATTACATTCATGCAACAGAGGAATGGGTTTACTCACTTACCTGGAAGTCGAATGCGTTTGTAGTGAGGTGCTCTGGCCTTTCCTTCTACTGCATGTCTTTGTTTCTGTGCATGCATGCTTGTCTGGTTGTTGACCTGAAACTTTCTGAGCATGTTTTTGTCATCATTATGCACCTCCCATAGCAAAATTGTGGTTAATGGATGCACAGATTTTGAGAAAAACTGAAAATTGTTGAAGGTGACAGATGTCAATTTCTCGGAAATCATGCCTTGGAATTAGCTGAAATTTCTTGGGTAGGTTACTATCACCCATATGCATCTCCCCATGAAACAAGTTTTTAAATGGATGCATGGATATGGAGAAAATGAAAAAATGGCTGAAGGTGATGGAGGCTGATTTCTTAGAAACCGTGCACTAGAATTGGCTGAAATTACTTAGGCATGTTGCCATCATCCCTATACAACTCCCCATAAAACATTTTTTTAAATGGATGCACGGTTTTCAAATTAGGGAAAAAACAAATTTCTGCTCTATGTATTTTTGTATCAGAGCATTCTGCAATTTCTTAAAGAGTAGGAGAAATGAGCTTGGGGTGTGATGCAGGCATGGAAATGATGGAAGAGGGGTTTGAAGACTGTAGGAGAATTTATAAACCATTTATGAAGCTTCCCTGCTCCTCAAACTGCTTTTGAAGTCCATTTCTAGCTCTCTGTAATTTCTACACGATCCTCCTGTAAAAAACACAGTTTTTAGAAAAGAAGCACAGTGAGGTATAAAGGATGTCAAGAATGATGGAGAAGGGCGAGGGAAGGTAGGCTAGGTGTTGTTATTGGTTTCAAAGCTTTCTTGGCACCTACTTCTGCTTTCCGAAGTTCTCTTGTAGACCTGCAATACAATTGGAAATTCATTTTTCTTTTTTCATTTTCTCTTTTTTTCTTTTTTTGAAAACAATTAGAGTGCCTCAAAAAGGTTTTCACCCTAATTGCCTTCCCTGGGCATCTCCAAGGGAGGTTTTCACCCAGGGATCTTATTCCTTTTTTCTTTTCTCTTCTTTCCAACCCATTGACAGCCTCATGGAGGTTTTCAATCAATGAGCCAATCTGAGGCGCCTCCGAGGAGGTTTTCACCTTAGATTTTTATTTTCCTCTTATTTTCATTTTTTATTCCTTTTTTTTTCTTGTTTTTTACCCTACCCTACTTGAAAAACAAAATCATTTTCAAGTATAAGAATACTTCCAATGGAGCCATGTGCACATCAAGATGATAGACAAAATGATGTCGAGGCTTGAAATGCATGCTTTGACAGGTATCTGGATTTCAGAGACCAAATGATTTGACTTTGAAGGGATCAAACATAGCTGAGGAAGAGAGTACTGCTGCAACTTAGTGACCGTCTAGAACCATCTCTCAATATAGCTTTTATATCCTTGGTCCTTTTGCTGATCTGGATCATTCTTCATGTCACCTTCTACCATGACCTTCTAATCTTCCTCTTTTTGCTATTTTTTCTCTTGAATACATGGAGGATTTGATGATAACCATGAGGGAACTCTCTCGATCTCTGATTTTGATGTCTTCTCTTCATCAAGTGTAGCCCATGGTCCTTTGATCTCCCCTTTTGAATCTTCTTTTTTTGGATGTGGTCCTTCAATGCTTTCAATATAATCTCTTGTTTGCAATACTCTTCCTGAGCTATGGTGAATATCATTGAGCTCAAGAGGAGTCATTTGGACATGTTGTGCCTCAGCATTGTAATTGGGTTGAGCTACTCCAATGCGGGGGTTTTGAAATGGTGGTTCCCCACTATATACTTGTTGAGTCTGCCCATTATTTGGGTTCGAGTTTGGCTGGGCAGGCAATTGGGGTTACCTTGGTGGAGTAGGAGGCAATAGTTGAGTAGGTGGTGGATGAAAAGGAGTGGGAGGAGTGTTGTATTAGGGCCCCCACCCCTGATGAGGTGTATTCCACTAAGGCTGTGGCTGAGCATAAGAGTGAAATGAATGAGCAACAGGAGGAGCAAGGTATTAAGATGTACGACCAAGGACAGGGTGTGGAATAGGAAGGATGAGCATGGGGACCCCAAGAAGGAATGGAAGTGGCTTGGTAGGGGTTGTAATAGGTCTGGGATGTCCCTTGCATTCCATCCTTGTAAGTTCTGGGTCCATGTGGCCTCCTTTGGTTCATAAAATAGAGTGGTTCAATGGCTCCTTTGGCCCTCTGATATGCAGCTTTAATTCTGGCAAGGAAGGGCACTCGTTCGTAGGATGGTCTCTTTCACAGACAAAACACACTTCTATGGAGTGCAATGGACATTCGTTCCTGGGATACTTTCTAGTGCACCTGGGACAAAAGATGGCCAAAGCCCTCCCAGCTTCCTCTTGATTCTTTTGGATCTGCAAGGTATCCATTTGCATGGCAATAGTCTGTCTGATCTCATTCTTGAAATATTTCCACATGTTTCCAATTTAACTTCAAATGGATGAGTTGGAAGAAAAGGTACTCCTCCCAACATTTCTGTTTTCAGCCATTTGCTCTAGAGGAATTGTTTTCTTCTTCTTCTCCCCTAGAGGTTCTTCAAATATGTCTTACTGTCCACCTAAGGGTTCTTCTTAATCACAGTCATCGAAGAAGAGAAAAGGTTGGCTATGTGAAGTAGTGGGGGTGTTGTGCAAACATTTTTCTGAATTATATTTACTCCTATAAGGCATGAAAGGAAATATTTCTGGTTGATTTTTGTTTTTTTCCTCTCATTGTACCTGCAAAACTGAAATAGATTGAACCACAACTAACTAAAATAACCCTTGCTGGAATGAAAATTGCATAATTGAAATGAAAGTAGGAAATGACTAGTCTATGTTGCTGAAATGAAATTGCAGAATTGAGATGCTAATATACGCTTGCAGAATTGAAATTGCAGAATTGAAGTGCTAATCTACGCTTGTAAAATGGAAATGCTAATCTACGCTTGCAGAATTGAAATTGAGGAATTGAAATGCTAATCTATGAAAGCGGGAAATATCTAATCTACATTTGTTGAAACGAAATGAAAGTAGGAAATATCTAATCTACTTTTGCGGAAATAAACTACTTAGCAGAATGTTGCAGTAGAAAATAGAGGAAAAGTAGTAACCACAAATACTTTGATGCTTCCCTGACAACGGCGCCAAAAAAATGGTGAGCTCTGGTATTGAAGCAATGGTGCTGCAACTCCTGGGGCTCCCTTCTTTACTTTTATCAACCCGGTAATTCGTAACAAACTTGGAAGCGATGGTGCTATATGCACAAGTACTAGCTCTTACTGCACGCTATCACTTAATCAACTGGCACAAGTTCGCTAGGAGCTTAAACCAACTTGTATGAGTTCTTAGAAGAAGCTTTTAACTATGATGGATGAAAGCTAACTCAAAGGAGGCTAATCTACTTGCAGAAAGAAGCTGAAAGCTGAAAGGAAATACAAACCCTAGTTTTACCGACTAACCCTACTAGTGCAAGAAAAGAGATGAAACCTGCTGAAATGGATGCCAATGACTCTTGGAACTGTAAAATGCATGTGACTAAGCTACTTTTGAAGGAAAATATGGAAAAATCATCTTTTTGTATTTTTGAGTAATTTTACAGAATTATTATGCATGTGCGTTAACTATTTTTTACTATGCAGGGGTTTATTGGCGAAAGGAAATGGAGTGGGCACTTGCAGGAGGTTGGGAAGGTGAGAATAGGGCCTAAGGGGTCCCTAGCACCCTTCCAAGGAGTTTCACAATGATCAAATCTCGAAAAACTGCTCACATGAACTTCTAAAAGAAGTCTGCAGGGGTTCTACAGGAAGAGCTGAAAGAGGATTTTGGAGGGTTGATGGTGGAAAAACAGTGGGAAAGTTGGAATAGAGGATGGATGAGAATGTGAAGGGTTCCAGGACCCGGGGAATGAAGCTAAGGAGTGATCAAGGTGGTTGGATTTGTTCAAGGATGGAGGGAGCAATGTTGCACAAGAATGGAGAAATTAGTTCAAATTGGAAAAGTGTGGCAAATGAAGGGAAGGAATCTTGGATTAGGGGTTGGAGCAAGTTGTATGATAGAGGAAGGATATGTATGGGTGTATTACAGGTGCTCTGCACACTATTTTCCAAAACTGATGGAACCAAGACTAGAAAAACCAGAGATTTATCTATTTTGACTTAAACAGACCTAAAAACCAGAAACATGACGAACATAAGTTTACAGACAGGAAATCATTCAAGATAACTATGGAAACTAAGCAAGAACATATCTAAACATGCAAGTACGACTGGTATCAACTTTTTCAACTAAAAATCTAACACTAGCAATTGCATGGAAAGGTGAAAATAGTGTTTTTGTGGTAGCAAGTATGCCTTAGTCTCAGCTCATGGTCCCAAGGAGGGAGAGATGAGATCAAGGACTGCTTGATGGCCTTTTTTCAGATCTTTTCTATTACCAAACTATCAAATCAAGTTGAAACATGAAGAGCTATCTTGATCATCAAAAGCAACCTAAGTAACAAAGCAAGATCTTAACCTAAATAACAGAAATTATTCTATGAATGCAAGAAAAACACATAAAAGTACACAAAGGAGGTATTAACACTTGGGTTGGGCCAAACCCCAAAAGCTACGGCCTCTTAAGAGGGATCAGAGCTGGTGCAAGGCTGGATTTATCTTCATTGATAAAAAAAAATAATAGTTACATCCCAAGAACTGTCTACAAAAAGGAGCTCGAAAATTTGCTGATATAGAGCTACACTAAAGTGCGAAAATAGACTAACAAAATGACTAACCTACTGACTAAAATCTAACTAAATAAACTGAGGCCCTAAGCCTTCTTATTTATACAAATTGAGGACCCCAACAGTCCTCCTAAACTTTAGGAACTCGGCTGCCAAAACTTACAGTTAACAACAACTTTACTAGCCCTGCTTGGTTTCCCTTGTGATCATCGATGTGATGGCCCTTGAACTCCAAGTTGCTAGTGGAGAATTCGAGGTAAGGGCTCATAAATGAAGGGTACACCTTTCTACAAATCCTCTTCCTTGTTGTTCCACGAATTTGGCTGCCAAGTTCTCATTAAACCTTTAATTTTGTCTTAAAATTGACCAAAAATATGCATAATGCACACATTACACTTTTTGGCATAATGACTAACCCAACTCACTCTATTAGCATAAATATAATAAACAATAGGCAATAAACTAATGAGAATGATGGATTAAGTTGAATTAGGAGGCTAAATGAGCCCATATAATTACCCATTTCTAGGGCTCATCAACATTCATATGTAGCCACATTTTCTAGGCTACAATATTTTGACATGACTTATAAAATACAATAGTTAATGTTTTGTTACTATAGCTTTTTCCTATACTTTTTGTTTTAGTTTTCAATTAACTAAATATTTGAAATATATTTAAAGTTTACACTTTATATGTGTGTGTGTCCCCTTAAACCACCCAAAGTATTTTCAATTGTTCTATTTGTGACTTCACTTTTTTCTAAGATAGGTCAAAACAATCTTATTAATTATGAGAAGTTATGCCACCAGAATTGAAACATAATATTACTTAGATTATTATAGCTATATTTTCTTCATCACAACTATTAGAAAATATACATACAAGGTTATTTTATTGATATCTACATCCTATTACTCAGATTACAACATCCGTAACATATTTCTACTGCATAGGTTGTCACTTGAACCAATGTTTACAAAAATATCCCACCATTTCTACTATGTAAATCATATTTGTGCTATATAATTACTTGACTACTTTTGTTTTTACAATGCACTGAAAAGAGTCATTATAGTCCTTAGTTCAAAAGAGAGACAAAATGAAAACAATATATAGTACAAAATTCAGCTGAGTTGTTACTCTGACTCTGCTTCTAACTAAAATAGAGAAAATGAACCAAACATGAACATTATAATACAATTTATTTTTCTTTATTTACAATTATAATGTAATTGTAGAAACAACATAGAAAACAATCATAAATATAATTTATTTTCTTTTTATAAATCATGTAAACGCAAGACCATATAAATCTTTAATTAATGACAATTTCCTACTCATAAAGTAAAAGTAGAAGTTGAAAATACCAACTTAATCAATATTTTTGAAAAACTAATAATTGGAGTACTTAGCTCCTTCTAACCTTGATACTGTAACCAAATAGTATCCCTCCGAGCTTTTCATGCTTGCTAACCTTTTCCTTATTTTTGTTTTTTTACTTCTCTTCAATTTTTCCTCTTTATTCCAGAAGTGAAAAACAAAATCAAGTCAGTAGAAAAAATTTTGTTCCTCACCCATGTACCACTCTTCTTGGTGGTTAATAACCCCCTCTGCCTCAGCAACGAGTGGCAAGTAGTTGTTATATCATTAGTGAGCTTCCGTCTCCCACTCCCAAAGACAACCTCCCGTATTTTAGGGAAGACATTAATTAGTGAATTCTATAATTCTTTAACAAATATAATTACTCTAGATTAGGTTACTAGGAATTATTCATGAGTAATAATATTTTTAGAAACAATTTTTCATCACTCTCCTACAACAATCTGTACTCCAAAACTTATTTTTCCAAGTTTCTTTATTTATCCACAAACATCATAAATACAAATCCATAATTTAGTTATTATCTGTAAAATTATTAATATCCCTAGTTCAAATATCAAAAAGGAAAAAACACACTTATGTACACATAAATACATAAAACCATCAAGCTAGGGGATTTCACATTATCTCCCTCTTGAATTTGATATCATCCAAGTGTCTAATTACTATCCTCCTAAACAAAATCAGCTTAGTGAAATAAAGAGTGGCATGGTTCTTTGAAAGAATCTTCCAATTCTCACATTGTCTTTTCAAAATGTAAATGTTTCCACTAAATTTTCAGTTGCAGTATTTCTCTATTCTAGAGTGTAACTGCTCTTCGGTATAGAATACATAGTGGTTTTTCTTGGAACTCTCCCTTTGGTTCCACCTATACAACATTCCAATCAATTATGTGAGTAGAATCATGCACATAATTCTCTAATAAATATATGTGAAAGATGTTTTAAACTTTTATGTTGACTTGAAGGGGGAGATCATAAGAAATTGGTCCAATTCCAACTAAGATTTCAACTTATCTGTAGAGCCTCGTGAATGATTAATCTTGACACTCTTCTTCACTCATTTTCCTTGTCATTGACCATTACTTTTAACTTGATAGGTATCAAATTGCAGGTTTTGGCATAGGTAAGGTATTAATTATCCTATTTTCCATATTTCATAAATGTTCCTTATTATTAACTTAAATTTTGCATTTCGTGTCAGACTCATGAAATTCTTCTACTAACTCTACTGTTGAACATGGTATGAGGTGCCATTCATGGAAGGAGAGATATGGGTAGAAAGAGGTTGATCCCATCAACGATATCCTCCTATTCCTTTGCACCAAATCATTAGAAGAAAGCCCAAATCATGTCGCAAAGGAAAAAGTCAACACAGATAGAGTAAGCAAGCGAGAGTCTGAGATGAAAATGCCTCACAATCTTCTTTGCCGAATAGCAAACCGTAAGTGAATCATTAGCTATTTCTCAATTTGATAGATAAATTAGATCTTTGTTAGCTGAAAGTATGCATGAAAGCATCAAACATTTATTAATTGGCTTTTATAAATAATGTAAGGCAGGAAAAAACAAGGGACGATGTGAATGAATATTTGGTGACTGTAATCGTTTTAAAACTCTGTGTTTTTATTTAATGGCAGTGCCTTTGAAAACTTGATACACAATTAATTGTTCATTAGAGCTTGAAACCGCCTGTTTGTGGAGGGCCCCTGCAAACTATGAGGGTTTTTAACTTTTAGATTTCCCTTCCTATTATTATTTGTTGGAGTATTTCTTCATATGTTCATTTCATAATTTTTAGTCTAATTTCAGATTGGATAGCAAAAATTATATTTCTTTTGATTAGAAAACCAGTAGCGAAGTTCTTTATTAGTTATTTTTGGATCCTCTAATATAAAATTAATCATAGACATTTATAGTTTTGATCTTCTTAAGATAGAATTACAGATATCTTTTATATTTTATGGAGTTGATTTGACTCATCAAAATACTAGTGGTTTCCTTGCAATTTCCTCGGAATTTCATCAAAAAACATTTCAAATTCATAGCATAAGATGTTTCTCTCTATAGATTTAGGTATATAGATTCATCTCAGGTTTATGTTCAGAGAATTTTTATTCAAATGTTTTCCTAGTTTAGTTTCAAAGAGAAGTGTGGCTTGACTGTAGTTACTTTCTTGAACTTTCAATATTGATGCAAGTGCATTCAAAAAGTGTGAGTTAATACAGTTTTCAATCAGCAAGTATGAGTTAATATAGTTTTTCATGTTAGAAAATTATATATTACAAAGCAATGGAACACATAAAATATTGTAGAAATATAAACACAAAAAACGCATAAAACAAGAGAGACACAGATGTACGTGGTTCACCCAATTTGGGTTACGTCCATGGAGAAACATCCTATCCTTCCTTTTATATTATCCTGCAAATTGAAGAGATACAATCTACAACAGATCTGCTATAATTCCCTCTTCTCTCTCCTTCAATCTACTCCCTTTTCTCGCTCAGAATACAGATCTACATAGATACAATACAATTCCTTCATATATAGTGAGGGGTTGCCTTCTAGGGCAATAACCCCTAGATTAAACATAGATTCTACCATCATACCTTTGCGTAATGAATGACCCTAATTGACTATGAAATTACAACATTTTACAAGGCAATTTTACATCTATTTTTAGCTTCGGGGGCGCTGCCCCCAATCCCCCCACTAGGGGGGCTCCCAAACATTGCAGCCGCACCCTTGGACCCCCTTGCAACGTATATTTTATGGGTGCCATTTCCACCACATTATAAACTAGGGTCCAATGTGGCGATACCTCTAAATAAAGAAGATAATCAGGCTCCAAACCCAACATTTCATTGAACAAGTGTGAGTTGATATAGTTTTCATTTAGCAAATGGGATTTAATCTAGTTTTCATTTTGCAAGTGTGAGTTATTTATAGTTTCATTTTTGAAGTAATGAATATTGCTTTAGATTCACAATAATTTTATTTTCACTAGATATCAATGTTAATTTCATTTTTAACATAGGAATATAAAACTTAAAAACACATTTCTAATAACTCAATAAACTAATAAATACAACTTAATAAAAAGGCTTCTAGCATATATTGTGCACTTGCACTTCCCAAGTTTACCCACTCCGATCGATAATTTGTGTAATGAATTTAACAAAATAAAATTAACAAACATTTTGGCACCATTGTCGAGGAGGTGTAAATAGAAGTCTTGACTTCTTTTAGATAAAAAAAAAATGATATCCATAGGGAAAGAGAGTCTAGTGGTAGATTTGTAGGTAGAGGAAAGAGTTTAATTCCAACAACATCACTTACCCCACCACGACCTTGTAGTGCCACACCACCCACACAACCTTTGATTTCATCCATAGTAGGAAAACATAAAATTCTTGATGTATTAAGATCTGAAATCCAACCTAGAGATTCACCAACTTCATCAACAAAAGCCATAACTGATAAAGAAGATCCCATATCCCCAACAAAAAGAGTAATTTTCCTATCTTTAACTGGAGAACATCTTCTATCTCAAGAGTTGGAAGTTCCTACTAAAGAAGAGGAATAAGAAACCTATTTCAAACCATTGATAGAAGAACTAGTGGAACTCGAGGAAGTTGAAAGCCCAATCTCAAAACCAGAACCCTATATAAGTTCTGAAGAATCTACAATGGATGGAGAAGGGGAAGGACAAGTTCGTAATTTGAATGGTGAACAACCTAGGATTGGAGGTGGAAGAGGAGGTGGAAGAGGTGGAGGAAGAGGAAGTGGAAGAGGAGAATCTATATAAATGTGGAACCCTTTGGATTTCCTATCCTCGATGAAGATGCAAATGTGACAATGAAAAATATCTCACCTTCTATCCTTTCAAACATTAATGGATTAAGGAGTGAAGATCCTTAGACATTTCTATTTGAATTTGAAGGCTTGTCTAGATCATATGATTATCTGCATGATGCTCAAATGTTGAAATTATTCCCTGCAACCCTTAAAGATGCAACATTAAAATGGTTTATGAGTTTAGGAATAAACTGCATAAGAACTTGGTAACAAATAAGGACTATTGTATGCCCCATAATATTAAGGATGAAGTCTTTAAAATGGTACAGAAATAAGATGAAAATATTGGAGACTTCGTTGGAGGATTTGCCTATAACGTTAAAAGGGAAAAAATGAATAATCTATATGAGAAAACATTGAAAGCTCTCTTACTAAAATCCATTAGAGATGATTGGATTTCGTAACTGTCACTAGGAGAAATTTGTGATTTGTGCATACACATTTCAAGACACAAACCAAGAACCAGAAAAAAATCCAAGAGATCCTCTTTTATCAAGGATTAATAAATCTGCAGCTAGGATAATAAGTAGAGAAGAATTAGGAAATTTTATTGATAATTTTAAAACAAATATTTTAGGGAGTCATAGTGAACAAATTGACACCCTTAAAATACAAAACAAACAAAAAGCTGAAAATGTTGCATTTTCCATTTTTCCCTAAGTGGAGAAAGAAACATGCCTTGAGAGAATGTTCTCTTGATTTAAATAGTGTAGAAACTTGTGTTATTTCTATGGAAAATCTTGATACAAAAGAATGTACCTAAATATCAGGTATTAAAGTTGTCTATCAAGAAGAAGTACCAAATCAGGTAGATCATCTTTATTTTATTGCTAAAAGACCTTGGCAAAATATAGAGCCAAATAAAGGTCAAGGTTTTAACACTCAACCATTTTCACAATCATCACAAAGTAATTGGACTGCCCCGATGCCTTGCCAATCTTGGCCACAACCTTGGTCACAAGGATTGCTAAATCCTTATGGCAAGTACCCTCAATATTCACAATATCCTCAATTTCCAAAATTTCAATAATCATATCCTTCTTTTCCTCCATGATATTATCTTGAGCCTGTTCAACAAACTCAACCTCATAATTTGAATCCACAAGTTTCATTACCATTTCCACAAACACTAAACCAATTGCCTGCCCAACCACTCCGAAATCCAAACAATAATAATAATTCACAACCTATTGACAATATGGAAGGACAAACATTTTGAAACCTACATGATAACTCCACTAGATATCAACAATGTTCAACTTAGGTATGGTAGAATATTAGAAAATAAGCCCCCATCAGTTGTTATTCAAGAAAGTGAAAAAGAAAATATCTCTGAAGAAGAAAAGTCTCTTAATGAAAAAAAAATCAAAAGCAAATTACTCCAACACATTCAAATAACTGAACTCCTATTATGTAACAACCTTCAGTATCTGTTTGAAAACCACCTTTCTCTTAGATATTAAAAATTGACGAAGGGGTGGAAAAATAGATTTTATTTCTTGATTACGACATGTTAGATGAACTAAAGAATGTTTGCATAAAGATTCCTTTTACTCAATCAATTAAAGAAATACCAATTTTCGCAAAGACAATTAGGGAATTGAGCATAAAAAGACCAGGAAGAAAAATGAAAAGAAATCAAAAGAATCCATCTAGTTGGAAAAATTGCAGAGATCATGATGCATAAGACAATAATTGAAAAATATATTTATCCAAGAAGTCCCATTGTGAAAGCACACATCAATGGTGTATAGATCCAAAATACATTGATTGATCTAGGAGAAACCATAAATATCATGAGTAAACAAACTATGAATCAATTAAAACTTTCTAATCATCAATATACGCCTACACTGTTAGAATTGGTAGATAGATATGTAATCAAACCTCATGATCTATTAGAAGATATATATGTATCCTTCAATTCTTGGGAATACCTTGTCTATTTTATGATTTTAACACCCAATAATAAATTAGGAGGGAATCCATTTATTCTATGAATACCATGGCTAGCCACAGCTGATGATTTTATAAGTTGTATATCTGGTGATATGTTCATTTCTGTTGGGAGCTCAAAAAATAAATTCACACTGTATCCACCAGGAAAAACAATAATAGCGGTTGAAAATGAAGAATGGATAGATGATGACATTGATATAAGACCAATCTTTACTACTTCACAAATAGATGAGGAAGATAAAATTTTGAATTTAATGGAAAATAATGAATATTCATCATATTGTGAATGTAGTTAGTGTTTTGAAGAACAATGCAATATTGAATATTTATCATCCTCTCAACTATCCCTGCATTCTATGGAAAAAAATTGGCAATTCTAAAATTGAAAGCTTTCAAGGAAAAAATTTTAATATCAACAATAATTTCGAATAATTTCAAAAGAAAGAATTAATAAAGATGTTGCATGAACATTGCTCTACTTATGCATTGGAATATACTGACATGAAGGGAATTGATCCTAATACTTGTATACATCTATCTAAATTGAACAAAATTCCAAAACAACTCAACAACCCCAAAGAAGAATGAATCCAAATGTAAGGGAAATTGTTAAGGAAGAACTACAAAAACTGTTGAATGTCAATTTCATATATCCAATAAAAGGAATGGAAAGTGGAGAGTTTGTATTGATTATATGGAATTCAATAAAGCCACCTTAAAAGATCACTTTCCATTCCCTTTCATAGATCAAGTTTTAGATACATTGGCAGGAAAGAAATATTTTTCATTATTAGATGGTTTTATAGGGTATAATCAAATCCAAGTAGCCCACGAGGACCAAGATAAAAATAACTTTACTTACCCATGGGGAACTTATGCTTACCGAGTACTTCCTTTTGAATTTTGTAACGCTCCTGCAACATTCCAAAGAGAAGTATTAGGCATTTCTTCTCATTTAATTCATGATTATGTGGAAGTGTATATGGATGAATTTACAGTTTATGGAAACTATTTTGTGGAAGCTCTTAAAAATTTGGAAAATGTCCTCATTAGATGTAAAGAGGCAAATCTCTCATTAAGCCATGAAAATGTTTTATGATGTTTATTGAGGGAATTGTTTTAGGACACCATATTTCAGGAAATGGAATTAGAGTGGACACATCTAAAGTATAAGTTATTTCTAAATTATCAATTACAATGTGTCAACGAGGTGTTAGAAGTTTTCTTTGCTTCACTGGTTATTATAGAAGATTCATTGAAAACTTTACAAAAATTACATCTCCTCTTTTCAAACTGCTCACAAAAGATTGTGAATTCAATTGCAATTCTGATTGCCAAACAGCCTTTGAGTCATTAAAAAGAGAAAATATCTGAAGCACCCATTCTTAGAGGACCAAATAGGAAATTACCTTTTCACATTTCAACTGATGCTTAAGACACAAATTTAAGATCCATACTAGTACAAAAAGACTTAACTCCATATGCCATTTATTACACCAGTAAAAATTTGGCTGCTGTGGAGTTAAATTATATTGTCACAGAGAAGAAGCTTTTAGTTGTTGTTCATGCCACTAATAAATTTAGAATTATATTACTGGCTATGAAACTTTTGTACATACTGATCATTCTTCAATTAGATACTTAATGAATAAACCAGTTAGAATGGCATAATCACTAGATGGTTTGTGTTATTGCAAGAGTTTCACATTACTATTTTGGATCGACGTGGAAAAAAAAATATAGTTGCTAACATTTTATCATGGATTCAAAATGATAATAATGACATGACTATAGAAGATAATTTTCCTGGTGAATATATTTTTGCAGTCTCTACTAAATCTCAATGGTTTTAACATATTGCTAACTATTTGGCTACAGAGAAATTACCATCATATTTGTCTCCTCGAGAAAAAAGGAAGGTAATTCAAATTAGTGCATCTTATTCATGGATAAATGAAGAAATGTATAAAACAAGGCTAAATATGATCATCCGAAGGTGTGTTAGTGAAGATAAAGTACCAGAGATATTGAAATCTTGTCATGATGAGCTATGTGGAGGAAACTTCGATGACAAAATAACTTCTTACAAATTCCTTCTCTTAGGATACTATTGGCCTTCCCTTTTTAAGAATGCCAAGGGGTATGTTAAGAGATGCGATAGTTGTCAAAGGATGGGGAAGCTTGTTCCTTGTAATGAGATACCTCTACAACATTAGGTACTTATTAAGCCTTTTGAAAAATGGCCTTCGGATTTTGTTTGTCCAACCAATCCACCATTGAAACAAAAAAGGTACATTTTTGTTTGCACTTATTATGTTACAAAATGGGTAGAAGCTAAAGCACTTCTTTTGCTACTGAAAATGTTGTAGTTTCATTTCTTTTTGAGGATATCTTCACTTTTTTTGGTGTCTCAAGAGAGATTGTAACAGATAAAGGTACTCAATTCACATCCAAGTTCTTACAGAAGATAATGGAGGAGTACAAAATCAAACATTGGAAGTCTACTCCATATCATCCTCAAGGAAATGGACATGTGGAGTCCACCAATAAAGCCATCGACACAATTCTCACCAAAACTGTGCATCTGCATAGAAGAGATTGGGCAGAAAATCTTCTAGAAGCTTTATGGGCATACAGTACGACATGGAGAAATACTACAGGGCATACTCCCTATGAGCTTGTTTATGGGAAACAACGACTCATGAAACAATTCCGTTACACTATTCACGACTCATGAAACAACGTAAATTCAAGAAACATACCTATGGATTGGTGCTGATTATTAAATGGTAAACTTTTGGGGGAAGAAACTCTTAAACATATTACAAAGTGATTAACGAAGGTTGAATCTCATTGATTAAATCATTAGTCACTAATTGCTGAGAATAAAACATTAAAATTTAAATAATTCTTTTTGGTTGGTTTTAAATCATTCTAGAAAATGATTTTGAATTTTATACTAAATTGATCCTTGATCGATTACTTCTTAGTGTTTTGAAATATTACTAATGGAATTTGATGCAATGACATTAATTCTAATCAGCATACCAGGTAGTGCACCACAATCGTGATCATATTTATACAAACACTAGAAATTAAAACAACCGACGAAATTTAAGAAATTGAAACAATCATAAAGAGTACAAATTGATTATAGACACATTTTTAAGCACAAAATGTAAGCCTTTTTACATGTTGGTTTAATAAAATTGTCCTTCATAATAAAAATTATGTTAAAACTTAAATTTCAAATACGATCTTAAAATTTATTCCAAATACTATCATCAGTAAAATAAAAAACAACTGAAATTCAAAATATACTAATTCACAGAGTAAAATATTTAAAATCCATACTTTAAAAAAAATACAATTCAAAATCCTAGACTTGGCGAGGTAGAGAACTAAACATAAATTTCTTTTGTAATAGGAAATGGAATTTGTGAGTCCCGCGTCCGCTATAAAAAGTCAAATCTCACCTAAAGGTAAAGTTGCTAAAGGAATTCAGATTACTAGAATTACCAGAAAAATAGTGTTTTCTTTTTCATTCTAGTTCTCATTTCTTTATGGTTTTGATAACATACGATGTTATAAATAATATATTTTTACTAATTTTTAGAAAAATGTTAGAAGAAAAGTGAGCCAACTTATAGACACAAATTCAACAACCTTGAATAAATCTCTGCAGTTTTCACTGCTCCACAAGCATTATGTTCCATATTGCAAAATCGATAATATTTTTATTATAATAATGTATGTGGTCTTTGAATTTCTTTATAAGCCTCCTCAATCCTCCCAAAATGGTCATTCTTATTAACTATGTACAATTATCCAAATCAAACTTGGAGGGGCTTGGTCTTCAATATCATTATGTAATGTTTGGCATTTGTTATTACATTCATGTCTACATGGATGAAGATTTCAAATTTCCTCGTATGAGCTCACATAGGTGTACTTTTTGTTATAGTTTAAACTCTCTTTCTCAAACTGTCTTTCTACTTAGAGGATATCATCAATTTATGGTCTTCAACTTTGTAGTGGCATTCACTGTATAAATATAGACTTCATGTGTACTAGATAATTTTAGGGATGTTAAATTTATATTTCATACATCTCTTCTTCAGTGAACTACACAGTTGTGTTTTTCGCTATGGAAAATGATGATGCTACTTTTTTTACATTCCTTCAACAAACTATATGGGTATTTTGGGTCACTATAACAACCATTGTTATTTGATCCTTATTGTACTCTTAAATATTTACCATAGTTAGCTAATTTTTCTTGATTACAACCTACCACAATAATGTCATTCCAATTTAAGGTTTAAGTTCCCCCAAAAGGAAATTTCATACCTACCACAATAATGTCATTCCAATTTAAGGTTTAAGTTCCCCCAAAAGGCAATTTCATACCTACCACAATAATGTCATTCCAATTTAAGGTTTAAGTTCCCCCAAAAGACAATTTCATTGTAGATCTTAATAGAAAAATATTTTACTGTGGATTTTAATAGAGGAGAAAGGGAGATATTTTCTTGTGAATTTTGATACAAAATATGTAGAGAGTTGTTATTATCTCTAATGACACAAATGTAATGAAAATTGGGATGTGGGGATCTATGTGAACTCCTTCCTACCACTGTTCCTCATGTCATTTTGAGAGAACTAAGAGGCTCTATATTAGCCAAATCAGATGATACCAAGGGATTTACATATGTATATTTCAAAGGTTTTATCATCACAGAAAATTTGCAGGGTTTTTGAGAAAAAAAAATGGAGTCTGTCATGAGAAGACTAGATGTAGGTTTTGTGAAGCTAAATAGGGAGGATTTTGACGAGGAGGCTTACAGAGAAACCGACAGTGAATGTCGATTTGCATGAGATAGATTCCATGGATGAATTTTCTTTTTGAAGATGCTGAAATCACATCACCTTGAGAAGCCTTATCGGTCTCACCTGTGGTTTCATGATCTACAACAAACCTTTTTTGTTGAGCTTTCGACATTACTTTGCAGGGTGCAATTTCTAGTTACTTTTAAATAAAATGCTTTGTTATTCTATGTGTTTGTAACACCTCTAATTTTGTGCCAGTGTATACTACTATATCAATATGTAAATGATAAATCTTTATCCTTATTGACGTTTCTATAATTGAACCTTGGTTTCCTTAGAAATTACGAGTTTGTTTTACCAATGGCATAATTATCATATTTGTACATAATACTATGTACCATATAGTATAGGTTGCTCTCCGATACCTCGACACAGATTTGATTTTTTTTTCTTAAATGTTTGTTCTATTATAGTTCTAGAACATTCTCCAAATCACCTTGTTGTGAACAAGTGGAGTTCATGTGTTTTTCCATGCTGTCGGCCTCCACGCGTCATCATGCGAATGATTACACATTTTGTACAACTTTGGATCCACTGTAGACAATATTTAACATTGAATCAACGGTTAGATGAAATTCAACGTGGCTTGGGATTTTGTTTATGACATTGGCCATTATTCATGCCACTTTCCCTAGTTCATTCATTGTTTGGTTTTACTCTTTCTGGGGAAGGTTAGGATGAGGGTTGTCAAGAACACATTCATGCAAGAATTAATTTATTTCTTTGCTTAGTAGTTCTTCAACTATTTTTTATGACAACCTTCCTGCATGGCAGAGATTTATTAATTCGAATAGATTCTCGATGGATATGCACTTGGTTTCGCATGTAATTTCAAAAATATTTAATCACGAGTTGTTAAACTGTAATTTACCTCAGGAATTCTTTTATGCTTATAATATTTTTTTTTCCATCAACATATATTAGTATCATTCAATTATGGTACTCATTTAACCTCCTGTATTTAAATCTTTTTATATGTGACAAGGTTACCTCTCTTTGCTTTTAGTTTTTTAATGCATGTTGGGATTCAATGCGGGTCTGTTTTTTCTCCTTCAGAAACAGAGGTAATGTGATAACTCAGTCATGTGTTATTCTTTTCTTTCCCTTTTTTAATTAATTTATCTGACAAAATTTTTGTTCCTTAAATAAGTAACATCTAGGTGTATACCCATCTCTGTACATGCAAATGTAGGGTTTTACCTTGGTTTTTTCACCAGTTCATAAATCACGCTTCAAGGGTGATAAAATTCACCCACCCATAACAGGTAAATTATGTTTCTCCATCAATATGACTTTTTTGTGAGTTCACTTGTTATTCTTCTCTCTTAAAGCTACAACCAAGAAAATTATAATTTTCCTCCGATGGTTTTATAACCACTCATAGCTTTGGCTTGACCAAGAAATGAGGTTATTTCAGTTCATTATTAACATGTTTTTCATATCATTACAATTTTGTGTCTATGTTGATGTATATATAGTTACATTTCAAGATTTCATTTACTAGTAAAGGTTGTAGAAAACTGGTTATTCCTATTGCTTCTTTTGTTTAAGCTTTATTTCTAACCTTAGCCACAAATATCGAATGCTCAGAAGTGGGGATTCTAAATATACGAACTTTTTGAAAAGGTATTTAATTAACCTTTTCAGTCCTCGGTTATATACTCTATATTTTATTTTAGTCTTCCTTCTACAATTTTTAAGCTTCTACATTTTCCTCTATAGTTTATTTTAGTCTTCCTTCTACAATTTTTAAGCTTCTACATTTTCTTCTGTTTACTGACACGTACAAATTCTAAGCCTTGAGTACGGCGTAACCGTTGAATTTGTCTAAAATACATATCTCTTTACAAAATTAACATGAACCCTCTTTAGAGGTCCAATTTTCTATTAACCTATTCTAATATTGTTGATGTTACATGCTTTTGTGAATGGTTTCTAACTGTTTTTCCATATCATTTCTAAGCTCAACATTATTTTAAGATGTTCACTTTAGAGCTCCTCGCTACATGTGTAGATGTATTTTTAATTAATTTGTTTTTACATTGTTTCCAAAGGGAAAATAACTCTATGGCATTTGGTGAGCTCCGGTATTGTACCAATGATGCTGCAACTCCTCGGGCTCCCTTCTTTACTTTTATCAACCCAATAGTTCGTAACAAACTTGGAAACGACGGTGCTATATGCACAAGTACTGGCTCTTATTGCAGGCTGTCACTTGATCAGCTGGCACAAGTTCGTTAGGAGATTAAGCCAACTTCTATGAGTTCTTAGAAGAAGTTTTTAACTGTGATGGACGAAAGCTAACTCAAAAGAGGCTAATCCACTTGCAAAAAGAAGCTGAAAGCTGAAAGGAAATGAAAACCCTAGCAAACTCTAGTTTTACCGACTAACCCTACTGGTGCAAAAAAAGAGATCAAAGTTGCTGAAATGGATGCCATTGACTCTTGGAAAGGTAAAATTCATGTGACTAAGCTACTTGTGAAGGAAAATATGGAAAAAGCATCTTTTTGTATTTTTGAGTAATTTTGCAGAATTATTATGCATGTGCTTTAACTATTTTTTACTGTGCAGGGGTTTATTGGTGAAAGGAAATGGAGTGGGAGCTTGCAAGAGGTTGGAAAGGTGAGAAGAGGGCCTAAGGGGTCGCTAGCACACTTCCAGCAATCAGATCTCGAAAAACTATTCACGTGAACTTCTACAGGAAGTCTGCAGGTGTTCTACAGGAACAGCCGAAAGAGGATTTTGGAGGGTTGATGGTGGAAAAATGGTGGGAAAGTGGAAATGGAGGATGGATGAAGATGTGAAGGGGTCTAGGACCCATGGAGTGAAGCTAAGGAGTGATGAAGGTGGTTGGATTTGTTCAAAGATGGAGGGAGCAATGTTGCACAAGAATGTAGAAACTAGGTCAAATTGGAAATGTGTGACAAATGAAGGGAAGGAGTCTTGGATTAGTGGTTGGAGCAGGTTGTATGATGGAGGAATGATAGGTATGGGTGTATTACTGGTGCTTTGCACACTATTTTCCAAAACTGATGGAACCAAGCCTAGAAAAACCAGAGATTTATCTATTTTGACCTAATCTAACCTAAAAACCAGAAACATAATGAACATAAGTTTATAGACAGGAAATCATGCAAGATGACTGTGAAAACTAAGCAAAAACATATCTAAACATGCAAGTATGACTCGTATAAACTTTTCCAACTAAAAATCTATCACTAGCAATTGCATGGAAAGGCAAAGACAGTGTTTTTATGGCAACAAGTATGCCTTGGTCTCAGCTTACAGTCCCAAGGAGGGAGAGATGAGATCAAGGATTGTTTGATGGCCTTTTTGCAGACCTTTTTTGTTACCAAATTGTCAAATCAAGCTGAAGCATGAAAAGCTATCATGATCATCAAAAACAACCTAAGTAACAAAGCAAGATCTTAACCTAAATATGCAAGAAAAACACATAAAAGTACACAAAGAAGGTACTAGCACTCGGGTTAGGCCAAACCCCAAGAGCTACAGCCTCCTAAAAAAGATCAGAGTTGGTGCAAGGCTGGATTCATCTTCATTGATAAAAAAATAATAGTTACATCCCAAGAACTATCTACAAGAAGAAGCTCGAAAATGTGTTGATACAGAGCTGCACTAAAGTGCGAAAATAGACTAACAAAATGACTAACCTACTGAATAAAATATAACTAATTAAACTGAGGCCCTAAGCCTCCTTATTTATACAAATTGAGGACCCCAACAGTCCTCCTAAACTTTAGGAACTCAGCTGCCAAAAATTGTAGTTAACAACAACTTTACTAGCCCTGCTTGACTTCCCTTGTGATCATCAATGTGGTGGCCCTTAAACTCCAAGCTGCTTGGAGAATTTAAGGTAAGGGTTCATAAATGAAGGGGACACCTTCCTACAAATCCTCTCCCTTGTTTTTCCACAAATTTGGCTGCCAAGTGCTCATTAAACCTTTACTTTTGTCACAAAATTGACCAAAAATCTACATAAAGCACACGTTAGACTTTTTGGCATAATGACTAACCCAATTCACTCAATTAGCATAAATATAATAAAAAACATGTAATAAACTAATGAGAATGGTGGATTAAGTTGAATTAGGAGGTTAAATGAGCCCATATAATTACCCATATATGGGGCTCATCATCACCCCCCTATTGAAGGTCTTGCTCATCCTCTAAGCAACTAATCCATCTCGTCATCTTTGATGGCCCTAGTGGCCTCCCTATCATCCCAAGCTTCTAGAGTCGTCTACTCATGTGTGCCATAAAATTCTGTCTTCTTATCCATGTCCTTCTGCTACTCCTCCTATTCTGCTTGCTTGAATTCTTGTGCTTTTCCTGGCCTTAAAATACATGGAGGCCTGCCTTTTTCTCTTTTCTTTTGGCTTAATTGGTGTGCTTAGGGCAATGAGAACAACTGCTGCCTCTCTTGCCAACATTTCAGGGGATTTCTTTTTCTATTGTTCTTTTTCTTCACTTCATGTAGAAATTTCTATAACCACTGTTTCTGCTTGTGCCACTGATATCTTAGGGTGTATCTTTTCTTTCTCTTGTTCGGTGCCTAGCTTGGCTGTGGCAACCTTCTTTTGGGCTTTTTTAGCCTTTTTATTTCCAAGCTTTGTCCTTTTTCCCTTTCCTATTTTTGTTGTTTTCTCCTTTTTTGTCTTAGGCTCAGAAGTCTTGTCAAATCCCTCTTTTTCCTTCTGTTCTTCTTTTGTTTTACCTTCTTCCTGAATGTCCTGTGTTCCTTCATCAATGTTCTTCTCAATTTTCCAATTTGCTCCCCCTCATCACTGTTGGATCGGGTGATGTTCTCAACTAGAGTTCTGATGTTATCATCCCTGGACATATTTCTGAAGATTTCCCAAGCCATGGGGACAGTATAGTTGTGTAAGGCATCTTCCACCGATAGTTTGATGAGTCCATGGTAAGCCAACTGATCTAGAACTCCTGCATTTAGCTTTGTGCCACATTCAATTAAGGACTGAAGAAGGAAATATGGGATGCTCAGTTTCTTAGCTGAGGGTAAGTCCATCCCATACCTTAATTCATGTAGCAAACTGAAATGATAACCATAAAAGATGCTAAAACACCCTTCGCATGTGATATACTTCATTATTTGATAACTCACTTCACTATAGAGAGCGGGCAACCTTGTCATTCTGACCCCGTTTTCGTCTTCTACAGGGTGCTCCTCAGGTAGAAAAAAATGTTTTCTTAGCCACTTGTCCCAATGACTCCTCTTCTTTGCCCAATGGGAGCCCCAATGGTAAACTAGTAATTCTACTGATGAAATCAAGGGTAAGTTCTAGGATCAAACCCCTAAAACTAACTGTAGCGTGTGTCTTCGAATGTGGTCTCAGGGATATCAAAAACTCTTCAGTCACCTCCTCATTATAACCCTGAATTCTGTCAGAGAAGGATATCCAATTTTCCCTGGGGAAAAGGTCCACCACCTCAGGGTGTTCATACAGTTTGCTAGAGTTTAAGGGTTATTTCCTCATGAATCCTCCTGGCATGGTGTTGAGTTTGTGTTTTAACCAGCAAAAATAATGCTTAGGTGGGAAAAAAAAATCAATCACTAAAATAGAGGAGAGCTGAATTCAGTTTTTTCTAAAGCCAAGGAGGAATTTTTTGTGTGCTCGTTACAATATCAAATGGCATTAATTCCCTTGTTTGAAAACTGCTGCTGTCTGTTTTTGAAAGAATTTTTTTTTTTACCGAACAGAGCATAAAGACACAGGTTTTTTCAGCACAGAGATAGATATGTAAATTCAGGTTTCTTCACACACACATGCTGGCTTCTACTACTGCATGTATCTGCCTTATAGGAGAAATTGAAAAATGATGAGGAGACTTTGGATGCAGAGAAAGAAAAGAACTGTGTAGACTTAGTGAAATATGCAGGCAGACTTTTACTCTCTCTTTTCAATCTAATGACGTGTTCAATTCACCACCTTAAACAAACAAAGCATGCACAAAGAATTTTTCCTGATCCTACCTCGTTTTGAGCTTGAAATTCAATGAAAATCTTGGGTTTTCTTTCTGCAGAGCTGCTCTTTGCCTTTCCTGTAGAAACCTTCATGTAGATGTTGTTCCTGCTCTTGTAGAACTGCTATAGCTTCCTGTAGAATGCTGATAAGCAAGAGGGTTTTGAAAAATGGCAGAGAACAAATGATTTGCTACTATGGAGGTGGTATAGAGCTTGTTGCAGCTGTAGGGACGACGATAAAATGGAAACAACGGTGGTGAGGGTATTTCAAAGATGAGTTCAATTGGTTGTTTATGGAGACTTTCGTTGATGGAGGGTGAGCTGGCCAAGTGCACGTTGGCCCCATGCAGACCGTTGGTCCCCACTATAGTGTTATTATGAACTGTATGTTCTCTGCCTATTAATCACTTGACATCAGTTGTGCTGGAGTTCAAAACATATGTCACTACCTGTTTTTTAAATTTCCCGTCAGTTAACTATACACGTGTGTTGTATGATTTCCTGCTGAACACTGTAGAACTAGACAAGGCACTGCCTGAACTAGACGAGGGTGGCCAGCAGTTAGCTAGCCACCAATATTGTTCAATCACAATCTTGTTTAATCACAACCATCTCACTATCCATGCAGTTCTTAAATTACATTCATGCAACAGAGGAACGGGTTTAGTCACTTACCTAGAAGTCGAATGCATTTGTTGTGAGGTGCTTTAGCCTTTCCTTCTACTGCATGCCTTTGTTTCTATGGATGCATGCTTCTCTGGTTGCTGATACGTGGCTATTTTTCTTGTGCAGGAATCCTCTGGCTAGATCTAAGCTGCAGGAGTCCGTTTCAACCTTCAAATGTGCACCCTCATGCTACTGATGCTAGATTTTTGCAGGACAATGACTTGTTTTGCCCATAGCTCCCAAACGATAGACTGGATTGACCTGAAACTTTCTGAGCATGTTTCTATCATCATTATGCACCTCCCATACCAAAAATGTGGTTAATGGATGCACAAATTTTGGGAAAAACTAAAAATGGCTAAAGGTGACAGAGGTCAATTTCTTGGAAATCGTGCACTGGAATTAGTTGAAATTGCTTGGGCAGGTTACTATCACCCATCTGCATCTCCCCATGAAACAAGTTTTTAAATGGATGCATGGATATGGAGAAAATGCAAAAATGGCTGAAGGTGATGGAGACCGATTTCTTGGAAACCATGCATTGGAATTGGCTGAAATTGCTTGGGCATGTTTCCATCATCCCTTTACAACTCCCCATAAAACATTTTTTTAAATGGATTCATGGTTTTCAAATTAGGGAAAAAGTAAATTTCTGCTCTATGTATTTTTGTATCAGAGCATTCTGCAATTTCTTGGACAGTAGGAGAAATGAGCTTGGTGTGTGATGCAGGCATGGAAATGATGGAAGAGGGGTTTGAAGACTGTAGGATAATTTATAAATCCTTTATGAAGCTTCCTTGTTCCCCAAACTACTTTTGAAGTCCATTTCTAGCTCTCTGTAATTTCTACAGGATCCTCCTGTAGAAAACACAATTTTTAGAAAAGAAGCACAGTGAGGTAGAAAGGATGTCAAGAATGATGGAGAAGGGCGAGCGAAGGTAGGATAGGTGCTGTTATTGGTTTCAAAGATTTTTTGGCACCTACTTCTGCTTTCTGAAGTTCTCTTGTAGACCTGTAATACAATCGGAAATTCATTTTTCTTTTTTCATTTTCTCTCTTTTTTTTTTTTGAAAACAACTAGAGTGCCTCAAGGAGGTTTTCACCCTAATTGCCTGCCCTAGGCATCTCCAAAGGAGGTTTTCACCCAGGGATCTTATTCCTTTTTTCTTTTCTCTTCTTTCCAACCCACTGACCGCCTCATGGAGGTTTTCGATCAATGAGCCAATCTGAGGCGCGTCCAAGGAGGTTTTCACCTTAGATTTTTATTTTCCTCTTATTTTCATTTTTTATTCTTTTTTTTTTTTTCCTACCCTACCCTACTTGAAAAACAAAATCATTTTCAGGTATAATAATACTTCCAATGGAGCCATGTGCACATCGAGATGATAGACAAAATGATGTGGAGGCTTGAAATGCATGCTTTGATAGGTATCCAATTTCATAGACCAAATGATTTGACTTTGAAGGGATCAAGCATACCTAAAGAAGAGAGTACTACTGCAACTTAGTGACCGTCTGGAACCATATCTCAATATAGCTTTGATATCCTTGGTCCTTTTGTTGATCTGGATCATTCTTCATGTCACCTTCTACCATGACCTTCTAATCTTCCTCTTTTTGCTATTGTTTCTCTTGAATACATGTAGGATTTGAGGGTAACCATGAGGGAACTCTCTCGATCTATGATTTTGATGTCTTCTCTTCATCAAGTGTAGCCCATGGTCCTTTCATCTCCTCTTTTGAATCTTCTTTTGTTGGATGTGGTCCTTCAATGCTTTCAATATAATCTCTTGTTTGAAATACTCTTCCTGAGCTATGGTAAATATCATTGAGCTCAAGAGGAGTCATTTGGACATGTTGTGCCTCAGCATTGTAATTGGGTTGAGCTACTCCAATGCGGGGGTTTTGAAATGGTGGTTCCCCACTATATACTTGCCAAGTCTACCCATTATTTGAGTTCGGGTTTGGCTGGGCAGGCATTTGGGGTTGCCTTGGTGAAGCAGGAGGCAATGGTTGAGCAGGTGGTGGATGAAAAGGAGTGGGAGGAGTGTTTTATTGGAGCCTCCACCCCTGATGAGGTGTATTCCACTGAGGTTGTGGCTGAGCATAAGAGTGAAACGAATGAGCAACTGGAGGAGCATGGTATTAAGATGGATACGACCAAGGAAGGGGTGTGGACTAGGAAGGATGAGCAGGGGGACCCCAAGAAGGCATGAAAGTGGCTTGGTAGGGGTTGTAATAGGTCTAGTATGTCCTTTGCATTCCCTCCTGGTAAGTTCTTGGTCCATGTGGCCTCCTTTGGTTCATGAAATAGAGTGGTTCAATGGCTCCTTTGTCCCTCTGATATTCAGCTTTAATTCCAGGCAAGGAAGGGCACTTGTTTGTAGGATGGTCTCTTTCACAAACAAAACACACTTCTATGGAGTGCAATGGACATTCGTTCCTAGGATGCTTTCTAGTGCACCTGGGACAAAAGATGGCCAAAGCCCTTCCATCTTCCTCTTGCTTCCTTTGGATCCGCAAGGTATCTATTTGCATGGCAATAGTCTGTCTGATCTCTCTCTTGAAATATTCCCACATGTTTCCAATTTAACCTTCAATTGATGAGTTGGAAGAAAAGTTACTGCTCCCAACATTTCTGTTTTCAGCCATTTGCTCTAGAGGAATTGTTTTCTTCTTCTTCTCCCCTAGAGTTCTTCAAATATGTCTTGTTGTCCACCTAAGGGTTCTTCTTAATCACAACCATTGAAGAAGAGAAAAGGTTGGCTATGTGAAGTAGTGGGGGTTTTGTGCAAACATTTTTCTGAATTATCTCTACTCTTACAAGACATGAAAGGAAATATTTTTGGTTGATTTTTGTTTTTTTTCCTCTGCTTGTACCTGAAAAACTGAAATAGATTGAACTGAAACTAACTAAAATAACCCTTGCTGGAATGAAAAGTGCGGAATTGAAATGAAAGTAGGAAATGACTTGTCTATGTTGCTAAAATGAAATTGCAGAATTGAGATGCTAATCTACGCTTGCAGAATTGAAGTGCTAATCTACGCTTGTAGAATTGAAATGCTAATCTACACTTGCAGAATTAAAATTGCGGAATTGAAATGCTAATCTATGAAAGAAGGAAATATCTAATCTACGTTTGTTGAAACGAAATGAAAGCAGGAAGTATCTAATCTACTTTTGCGGAAATAAACTACTTAGCAGAATGTTGTAGTAGAAAATAGAGGAAAAAAAATAATCACAAATACTCTGACGCTTCCCTGACAACAGCACCAAAAATATGGTGAGCTCTAGTATTGCAGCAATGATGCTATAACTCTAGGGGCTCCCTTCTTTACTTTTATCAACCCAGTAGTTCGTAAAAAACTTGGAAGCGACGGTGATATATGCACAAGTACTAGCTCTTACTTCAGGCTGTCACTTGATCAGCTGGCACAAGTTCGCTAAGAGCTTAAGCCAACTTCTATGAGTTCTTAGAAGAAGCTTTTAACTATGATTGATGAAAGCTAACTCAAAAGAGGCTAATCTACTTGCAGAAAGAAGCTGAAAGTTGAAAGGAAATGCAAACTCTAGCAAACCCTAGTTTTACTGACTAACCCTATTGGTGCAAGAAAAGAGATGAAAGCTACTGAAATGGATGCCACTAACTCTTGGAAATGTAAAATTCATGTGACTAAGCTACTTTTGAAGGGAAATATGGAAAAATCATCTTTTTGTATTTTTGAGTAATTTTACAGAATTATTATGCATGTGCTTTTACTACTTTTGACTGTGCAGGGGTTTATTGGCGAAAGGAAATGGAGTGGGCACTTGCATGAGGTTGGGAAGGTGATAAGAGGGCCTATGGGGTCCCTGGCACCCTTCCAAGGAGTTTCACAGTGATCAAATCTTGAAAAACTGCTCACATGAACTTCTACAAGAAGTCTGTAGGGGTTCTACAGGGTGTTCTATAGGGAGTTCTACAGGAAGAGCTGTAAGAGGATTTTGGACGGTTGATGGTGGAAAAACGGTGGGAAAGTGGGAATGGAGGATAGATGAGGATGTGAAGGGGTCTAGGACCGGGGAATGAAGCTAAGGAGTGATGAAGGTTGCTGGATTTGTTCAAGGATGGAGGGAGCAATGTTGCACAAGAATGTGGAGATTAGGTCAAATTGGAAAAGTGTGGCAAATGAAGGGAAAGAATCTTGGATTAGGGCTTGGAGCAAGTTGTGTGAGAGAGGAAGGATATGTATGGGTGTATTACAGGTGCTCTGCACACTATTTTCCAAAACTGATCGAACCAAGACTAGAAAAACTAGAGATCTATCTATTTTGACCTAAACTGACCTAAAAACCAGAAACATGATGAACATAAGTTTGTAGACAGGAAATCATACAAGATAACTATGGAAACTAAGCAAGAACAGATCTAAACATTCAAGTATGACTGGTATCAACTTTTCCAACTAAAAATCTAACACTAGCAATTGCATGGAAAGGCAAAAACAATGTTTTTCTAGTAGCAAGTATGTCTTAGTCTCAGCTCATGGTCCCAAGGAGGGAGAGATGAGATCAAGGACTGCTTTATGGCCTTTTTTTAGATCTTTTCTATTACCAAACTATCAAATCAACCTAAAACATGAAAAGCTATCTTGATCATCAAAAGCAACCTAAGTAACAAAGCAAAACCTTAACCTAAATAATAGAAATTATTCTATGAATGTAAGAAAAACACATAAAAGTACACAAAGGAAGTACTAACACTTGGGTTGGGCCAAACCCCAAGAGCTATAGCCTCTTAAGAAAGATCGGAGCTAGTGCAAGGCTGGATTCATCTTCATTGATAAAAAAAATAATAGTTACATCCCACGAACTACCTATAAGAAGGAAATTTGCTGATACATAGCTGCACTAAAGTACGAAAATAGACTAACAAAATGACTAACCTACTGACTAAAATCTAACTAACTACACTAAGGCCCTAAGCCTTCTTATTTATACAAATTGAGAACCCCAACAATCCTCCTAAACTTTAGGAACTCGGCTGCCAAAACTTACAGTTAACAACAACTTTACTAGCCCTTCTTGGTTTCCCTTATGATCATCGATGTGGTGGCCCTTGAACTCCAAGCTGCTGGTGGAAAATTTGAGGTAAGGGCTCATAAATGAAGGGGACACCTTCCTACAAATCCTCTCCCTTGTTCTTCCACAAATTTGGCTGCCAAGTTGTCATTAAACCTTTAATTTTGTCTTAAAATTGACCAAAAATATGCATAAAGCACAAATTAGACTTTTTGGCATAATGAGTAACCCAATTCACTCTATTAGCATAAATATAATAAAAAACATGCAATAAACTAATGAGAATGGTGAATTAATTTGAATTAGGAAGCTAAATGAGCCCATATAATTACCCATTTCTAGGGCTCATCAACATTCATATGTAGCCACATTTTCTAGTCTACAATATTTTCACATGACTTATAAAATACTATAGTTAATGTTTTGTTACTATAGCTTTTTCCTATACTTTTTGTTTTAGTTTTCAATTAACTAAAGATTTGAAATATATTTAAAGTTTACACTTTATATATATGTGTGTGTCCCCTTAAACCACCCAATGTATTTTCAATTGTTCTATTTGTGACTTCACATTTTTCTAAGATAGGTCAAAACGATCTTATTAATTATGAGAAGTTATGCCACCAGAATTGAAACATAATATTAGTTAGATATTGATATCTACATCCGATTACTCATATTACAACGTCGATAACATATTTCTACTCCATAGGTTGTCACTTGAACCAATGTTTACAAAAATATCCCACCATTTCTACTATGTAAATCATATTTGTGCTATATAATTACTTGACTACTTTTGTTTTTAGAATGCACTGAATAGAGTCATTATAGTCCTTAGTTCAAAAGAAAGAAAAAATGAAAACAATATATAGTACAAAATTCAACTGAGTTGTTACTCTGACTCTGCTTCTAACTAAAATAGAGAAAATGAACCAAACATGAACATTATAACACAATTTATTTTTCTTTATTTACAATTATAATGTAATTGTAGAAACAACATAGAAAACAATCATAAATATAATTTTTTTTTTATTTATAAATCATGTAAACGCAAGACCATATAAATCTTTAATTAATGACAATTTCCTACTCATAAAGTAAAAGTAGAAGTTGAAAATACCAACTTAATCAATATTTTTGGAAAACTAATAATTGGAGTACTTAGCTCCTTCTAACCTTCATACTGTAACCAAATAGTATCCCTCCAAGCTTTTCATCCCTGCTAACATTTTCCTTGTTTTTGTTTTTTTACTTCTCTTCAATTTTTCCTCTATATTCCAAAAGTGAAAAACAAAATCAAGTCAATAGAAAAATTTTTGTTCCTCACCCATGTACCACTCTTCTTTGTGGTTAATAACCCCCTCTTTGGTGAGTGGAAAGTATTTGTTAGCTCATTAGTGAGCTTCTGTCTCCCACTCCCAAAGACAACCTCCCGTATTTTAGGGAAGACATTAATTAGCGAATTCTATAATTCTTTAACAAATATAATTAGTCTAGATTAGGTTCCTAGGAATTATTGATGAGTAATAATATTTTTAGAAACAATTTTTCATCACTCTCCAACAACCATCTGTACTCCAAAACATATTTTTCCAAGTTTCTTTATTTATCCACAAACATCATAAATACAAATCCATAATTTAGTTATTATCTATAAAATTATTAATATCCCTAGTTCAAATATCAAAAAGGAAAAAACACACTTATGTACACATAAATACATAAAACCATCAAGCTAGGGGATTTCACATTATCTCCCTCTTGAATTTGATATCATCCTAGTGTCTGATTACTATCCTCCTAAGCAAAATCAGCTTAGTGAAATAAAGAGTGGCATGGTTCTTTGAAAGAATCTTCCAATTCTCACAATGTCTTTTCAAAATGTAAATGTTTCTACTAAATTTTTAGCTGCAGTATTTCTCTATTCTAGAGTGTAACTGCTCTTCGGTATAGAATACATAGTGGTTTTTCTTGGAACTCTCCCTTTGGTTCCACCTATACAAGATTCCAATCAATTATGTTAGTAGAATCATGCACATAATTCTCTAATAAATATAAGTGAAAGATGTTGTAAACTTTTATGTTGACTCGAAGGGTGAGATCATAAGAAATTGGTCCAATTTCGACTAAGATTTCAAATTATCTATAGAGTTGTTGGAAAAATACAGAGAGGGGAGGGGGGTGAATCAGTATTATAAAAGGCAAATATTTCCTTTTACACTTTCAGATAATATATGCTACTTTAGTTAATAAAAATCGCGTATATACGCAACTTCAGATAAGGAAAATTGCGTATATAAAGCAGACTTATAATTTGATTTATCTTTCAGATGTCAGTTATTAATCTGTGAATCAGAAGCAAATAAACAGTACTAGAACCAGTGAAACAGAGCATAATACAGTCACACACATGAACACAAGATATAAGGAGGAAACCCAATGTGGGTGAAAACCCCCTGCTGCAATTCGTCTCTATCATTTTTTTAATTAGAAACTTCTCTTTACAATGTTTTGCACTGGTGCAGTCTTTACCAGTACACAGGCTGCAACCTACAGAGAGTTACAACTCTCTCTCGTTCTCCAACTTTCCTGAAAGGGAGCTCCAACCCCCTTAGTTCTTGTACTAGCTTGAGATACTAGTACGCAGGCTCCTACCTGCAGAAGGCTGCAACCTTCTCTCTGCTTTCAGGGACCTCGTTTCATTAATTTTCAGACTCGATCCACAAGTAATATCAATCAAACATCAAGTGTTTCTACATCAACCAAACCCTTTTCACCAATCAAAAACTGAATCAGATAAACACTTCTCTGTCAGCTGTAACCAGAACACAGTAACTGTAATCAAACACCAATTCTGAACCCAGAACACTGCAGCAATAAAACAGAAGCAGCTAGAACATAAATCAAGATATGTACGCTACTTCACTATTCATCAATCTGCATGTATACGCTTCTGTACCACAACCAACCTGCGTATACGCTTCTTTCATTCACAGAAAAAGCGTGTATACGCACCTGCACTTCACTGAACCTGCGTACAGATCTATAAAGGATAATTTATTCTTTTAAACATTCAGACATTAGTTAACCCAGATTTATAGATCAAGAGTGTGCCACATATAACAGATCAAAATCATACAGAGATACCAATGTTCAAGCCTTGAGATTTTGATCCATCAATAGTCCTTATCCTTCTCGCGCTCAGGTTCCTCCTTCATTCAGATCCAGATCTGCACCATAACACAATCACCAGTATTCCTGATCTAGCACGATATCAGATATTCAATAAATCAGATGATTCTTTGCCACATGATCTCCTTCCTCTTTTATAGTTTTAGCCCTTCCACAATACCATGGTCCAAAACCATAATAAACCAATACCAAGGGCCCAAAACCTGGGGTCAACACTTCTGACGAGATACCATTGTCCAAAACCATAGGTTCAAATTCCAAGGACTAACAACCACGGACCAAAAATAAGTTTCCCACCATGTACGCGCTTTTCTGTGCATAAAAGTGCATGTATATGCATACGCGACTTTTGAACATATAACCCGCGTGTATACGCGTTGTCGGCAAGGTGGTCCCGCGTATACAAGATTTCCTTCATTCTGAGTGCCTAAACTGAGATCTGTCACCAAAGTGAGTTGCCATCAAGGACAACACCTGTACCATAGCACCACACCAGTGCCAAAATGCCAACAATCTCCCCCTTTGGACTTGATGGAAATCCCAAGATCCTCAAAGTCATTCTCCCCCTTTGTCATCAAGGCAAAGGGCTGTGCTCCCCCTGAGTACATGGTTATATCTCTGCTCTGCTGTGTTGAACATGGTCCCCCTGACTGTAGGCAAGATCTGCAAAAAGGTGTTCTTCAAAAAGAACCATGACTTATACATCATAAAAGACCTTCCTATCACCAAAAGACTCAATACATACAACCATCACCCAACCAAGTGGGGATACATCAGAAATTTACATATGACAACCAATTGCATCAATCATCCCAGGCATAGTGGGGAAACCAAAATAGGCCGTTACATGACCTTGATAAGAAAAAGATATACATGACATAGAGACGAAATATCAAGACTATGCAAATCACCAATAACTACTATCAGCAGCATCTGACAACCACTGTATATATCAGCAACCATGTTCCCCTTCTGTTCTTCTTTCTACGGCTGATCCACCTGAACCAAAAATAGCTTGAGTACTAGAACCAAGAGCTTCTAAGGTAATGCCAACAATGCGTTATTAGAAGATTATCTGCTCCCCCTGAACCTGTGCCTGATGGTATCTGACAGACCCATATCAGACTCTCTTCAACCAGAGTCTGTCCTTGCTGATTTTCTTCATAACTTCATATACGCGACTGCACCTGCATAAATCAGCGTATGTACATGGATTCCCCTCATCCAACTCGCGTACACAAATTTTTCTTTGAAACAGACAAGCTTCAACAACAGGATGAAGCATCAACTACTCCCAGTTTCTGTCTGAGATATTCAAAAGTTTCCCTGGGCAGTGGTTTGGTGAGGATATCAGCAATTTGTTCCTTAGAAGGAACATACTCCAACTTGACTTTTTTCTCAAGCACTTGTTCCCGAAGAAAGTTATATTTGATAGGTATGTTCTTGGTCTTTGAATGCATGACAGGATTATTTGAAATTCTTATTGCACTTGTATTATCACATAATATAGAGACAGGTGGAGTACAAGTGATTTGAAAATTCTGCAAGGTTTGCATCATGCAAAGAAGTTGAGTGCAACAAGATGCAGCAACCACATATTCCGCTTCAGCTGTAGATAAAGCAATCGAACTCTGTTTCTTGCTGAACCAAGATACTAATCTGGAACCCATAAAGAATGCACCACCACTTGTGCTCTTCCTGTCATCCATGCTTCCGGCCCAATCTGCATCTGTGTAATCATGAAGTGTGAGATCTGTATCTCTAGGGTACCATAAGGCATAGTTTTGAGTTCCTTGAAGGTACTTGAAGATTCTCTTGACTGTCTGAAGATGAGTTTCCTTTGGATTTGCCTGAAATCTTCCAACTATTCCCACTGCATGCATGATGTTTGGTCGGGTACCTGTCAAATAAAGTAGACTTCCAATCATAGATCTATAGGTTGGTTGATGCACTGTTGTCGATTCATCATTTGCACTGAGGCTGCATCTTGTAACCATGGGGGTACATACTGGTTTTGAATCTTCCATGCCATACTTCTTCAGAATCTGCTTGAGGTACTTGGTTTAATACAAGAAGATGCCGCCTTCATTTTGTTGGATTTGCAATCCAAGAAAGTATGTCAGTTCTCGAAGCAAGGACATTTCGAATTCTTTCTGCATCACCAAGGCAAAGCTTTGACTCATAGCTTCTTCATTGCTTCCAAAGATAATATCATCTACATACACAACAAGTATTAGCAATTTGTTATTTTAAATTTTTATATAGAGATTGCTGTCTGCTGATCCTTTTGAAAAACCTTGTTGATGAAGGTATTTATCTAAACGATAGTACCAAGCCCTTGGAGCTTGCATAAGCCCATAGAGAGCATTTTTAAGTCTGCATACAAGATTTGGATCATTCCTAAGGATGAAACCATCTGGTTTCTCGATGTATACTTCTTCTTCTAAGTCTCCATTCAGAAAGGTTGACTTCACGTCCATTTGAAATACTTTGAACTTCTGAAAGCTTGAGAGAGCAAGGAACATTCGAATGGCTTCATGTCTAGCAACAGGAGCAAAAGTTTCTTCAAATTCTATTCCTTCTTGTTGAGAATACCCTTTACAAACAAGCCTGGCCTTGTTTCTAATAACTTCCCCATTTTCATTCAACTTGTTCTTGAAGATCCATTTTGTTCCTATGACATTATTATCTTTTGGTCTAGGAACCAACTCCCAAGTGTTTTTCTTTTCGATTTGCTCAAGTTCTTCATCCATTGCCTTGACCCAGCATTCATCTTTGCACACCTCTTTTACATTTTGTGGTTCAGTGGAGGAGAGTAATGCCAAATAGCTTGAGGCTTCTGCAATTGTTCTTCTAGTTTGTACACCTGCTTCTTTCTGCCCCAAAATCTGAGATTCTGGATGATTCTTCTGAACGTACCTGGATGGAGTCTTCTCTTCTATCCTTATCTGTCCCTCTAGCGTCTCTTGAGGTTCTTCTTCATAATTTGTCTAATTTGGAGAGTAGTCTTCATCCTCATCGATATCTTCATGATTTACTTGCCTAGGGATGTATCCTTTTTCATCAACCACTACATCAATGCTGTCAACAATTCTTCCAAGTATTTTATTGTAACACTTATATGCTTTGTTGTGAGGAGAATAACCAAGGAGAATGCCTTCATCTGCTCTAGGTTCAAGTTTGCCAAGCTGCTCATCAGTATTCCTAATATAGCATTTGCTCCCAAAAATTTTGAAATGATTTACCGAAGGAGTCTCACCATACCAGAGCTCATGAGGAGTTTGAGTGTTGTTCACTCGGACATTTGTTTTATTGAGAATAACAACTGCAACATATGCAGCTTCACCCCAGAAGGTTGCGGGAGTTCCAGACTCATCAAGCATAGCACGAGCCATTTGTTGGATTGTTCTGTTCATCCTTTCCACCACTCCATTTTGCTGAGGAGTTTGATGAGCCCCAAATTTGGTAACATTTTGGGCTCATTTGGCCTAACTACCTTTGCTCAATCCTTCATTTTTCATAACTTATGCATCATTTTTTAGTATGTTTATGTCATTTGTACGAATGAGGGTAGTCACTATTCCTAGGTGGCTAACACGTGTTCATTTCAGGTTTTTTGACCCATGATTGGAACAAAACTGAGCGGATAAGGATAGAAGACAGCCAAGATGGGGTTGAGGATTCGTAGGAGGGTTGTCCACAGCATTGAAATGACCTTCCTCGGGATCTTCACCCCCAACTCCGAGCTCCAACAGCCACCACAACCGGATTTAAAGACAGCCAAACGGATTTTGAGGAAGCAGCAGTTCACTCTTAGTTTGGTCATCCAAGCCCCACTAATTTAGGAGGCCAGCTTGGGGCCTCGAGATGTATAAATGATAGGGCTTTAGCCTTCGAAAAGGACTTTTGAAACATTGTTGCACATCCTGCACTACGAGCTGCTAGCTTAGTTTTGCTCTTTTGTAGCCATTGTTGGCATACTATGTGACTTATGATTATTATTTTTTTAATGGAAAGCAGTCGGATTTGATCTCAGTTCTGAGCTTTTAAAGGAGCCATAGCTCTCGGGGTTGGGCCCAACCTGAGAGCCTAAGGCCTCCTTCTTCTGTATTGTTATCCTTTCTTTCAGCATTATGGTTTTTATTTACATGCATTCAGAACGCAGTTTGCTGAGTTAGATTTCTTGGTGTGGTTAAGTAGGTCATTTTCATAAGACAAAATTGCTTCAGCTGTTTAGAGTAGAGTGAAGAGATTGGAGTTGATAAAAGTTCTAAAAAAGGGGTTGCCTGCACACTCATTTTCACCTCTTTCTAGGGGCTGGAATTGCAGACAGTGCTGCCCACCAAAAACATTGGTTTACAAATTCGTGCCATCTGTGGTGCAATATTTTTGTTTGTAGAAGTTTCCCATGCGTTCAAACCTCTTGGAATATTTCCTTGCTTCAGTACTATACATGGTTTTCCTTAAGAATAACATTGTTGTTCATTGGTTCCATTAAACAGTTAGGAATGTTTTGATTATATGCAGGACGTGGAAGATTTGATTCAGTTTGCACTGTGCAGAGCTACTCCCCTCACTCTCTCATCCTTCGAAGCCTTGCTCAGGCCAGCTACTCATCTCCCAATTAGACCCCTTGTCTCTCAGCCACTCTACCACCCACGTTATCCCACCTTTTCGACCTTCCATTCCCTCTACCCTCCTTTAGACAAACCAGCTTAGCACACCCCCTCATCATCTCATCTCTCTGTCACTAAGGCATTACAAACCCCTCTCCTACCTCCCTATCCACCCATGCAGCCTCTTCCACTCACCCATCACCCAAAAATCCGATTGTAGAACATCCTGTAGGAATTACTGAACATCCTGTAGAAGTTCTGAAACATCCTGTAGAACCCCTGCAGACTTCCTGTAGAAGCTCATAAACACGGTTTCTTGGGAGCCAAACTTTGTGAGACTCTCTGGAAGGGTGTTAGGGACCCCTTAGACCCTCTCTGAACTTTCCCAACCTTTTTCAAACCTTTCGCCTCCTTGATCCACCTCTGCACAGTAAAAAGCTAGTTAAAAGCACATGCATGATAATTCTAATAATTGGAACAAAAATACAAAAAGTGTTTTCTTCAGATAGAGGTAGTCTAAACACATGCATTTCACCTTCATAGAAGTAATGGCATCGCTTTCAGTAGTTTGCATCCCATCTCTGCATCAGTAAGACTAGCTGGTAGAATTAGGGTTTGCTAGGGTTTGCGTTTCTTGTTGGCTCTCAGTTCCTTTTTGCAAATAGATTAGCTTCCTTTGATATTAGCTTTCGCCCATCAGTTCAAAAGCTTCTTCTAAGAGCTCATAGAAGTTGGCTTGAGCCCCTAGCGGACTTGTGCCAGTTGACCAAGTGACAGCTGCGACAAGTGCTAGTACTTGTGCATACAGCACCGTCGCTTCCAAGTTTGTTACGAACTATCGGGTTGATGAAACTAAAGAAGGAAGCTCCAGGAGTTGTAGCATTATTGCTACAATACTGGAGCCCACCATCTTTTTGGCGCCGTTGCCGGGGAAGCGTCAGAGTATTGGTGATTGTTGCTTTCTTCTACTTTCCTACTCTCGCCTTCTGCTAAGTAGTATTTCATTTCCATTCTGCAATTTCCTTTCTACAAAAGTAGCATAGACATTTCCTGCTTTCATAGATTAACATTTCAATTCCTCAATTTCATTCCTGCAAGCGTAGATTAGCATTTCAATTCTCCAAAGCATAGCATTTCGTTCCGACAATTTCATTTGAGCAAAATAGATTAGTTCTTTCATGCTTTCATTTCAATTCCGCATTTCCATTTCAGCAAGATAGTTAGTTGCAGTTCAATCTATTTTAGTCTTGCAGGTACCAGAAAAAACAAAAGCAATCAAAAGTCTTTTCATTTCATGCCTCGTAGAAACCGCGATAAAACAGGCAAATTCTTACCCAACACCCCCACCACATCACTGAGTCACCCTTCTCTCTTTTTTGGTGACAGTGATCCAGAAGAACCTATAGGTGAACCTCCTGAGATATACGAAGATCCTATAGCAGAAGAAGAGTTAGAGACCACTCCATCTGAAGCTATGGCTGACAATAGGGGAGAAGATGAGAGAATTGAAGGTGCCTTTCCCATCCGAGAGACCAATGGGGACATGAAAATGAAGAACATCAGCCCCTCCGCTTTACCTCACTTCCATGGACCTACTGAAGATCCTGATACCTTCCTGTTTGAGTTTGTCGTCCTTTGTCGAACCTATGACTATACCGAGGATGAGAAAAAACTGAAACTCTTCCCCTCTACCCTTAAGGATGCAGCACTACGCTGGTTCATGGGCTTACCTGGGAACAGTATCACCACTTGGGCCCAGATGCAGCAAGCTTTCAATACCAAGTACCGGGACTACTGTAGGTCCAAGGAAACCAAGGGAGAAATCTTTCGGATGACCATGGGGAATGATGAGTCTCTAGAAGATTACGAGGAGAGGTTCCAACTTAGCTATAAACGGGCCAGGTGCACACTTGACCTTGAATCTCTTAAGTTGGTCCTGCTCCGAGGAGTCCCGGAAGACCTCTTAGATACCCTTCACATGCTAGCTGGAGGAGATATTTACCAACTGCCTTATGAGGACATAAAGACTGTGTTTAGAAACCACTCTAGGGCAACCCGGAAAAGAGGTAGAGGAAACCCCCTCTCAGCTGGTGTTCCTTTCTCCAAACATGAGTTTGCAAATCAATTAGAGGATCTCAAGAGTGAGGTGAGACAGACCATCGCCATGCAACTTGATACATTCCGAATCCAGCAGAAGAAAGAGGAAGCTGAGAGGGTTTTGGCTATCTTCTGCCCTAGGTGTACAAGGAAACACCCTAAGAATGAGTGCCCATTACATTCGGTTGAGGTATGTTTTGTCTGTGAGGAGGACCACCCCACAAACCAATGTCCAACCTTACCTGGGCTTAAAGCCATGTATCAAGGGACAGAAGTGCCCACTGATCCTCTCTATTTCCTCAACCAAAGAAGGCCACATGGACCTAGACCTTACCAACAAGGGATGCAAGGGACACCCCAAGCTTATTACAGCCCCAACCAATCCGCTCCGATGCCTTCCTGGGGACCCCCTGTTCATCCTTCCTGGTCTATACCTCCTCCATGGTCTTACCCACCTCAGTACCATACTTAGCCCACTACTCCTTCGTTTCACTCACATGCCCAGCCACAGCCTCAGTGGAATGCACCTCAACCGGGGTGGAGGCCCCAGTACAATACTCCTCCTGCCATTTTGCCTCCACCACCGGCTCAACCACAACCATTACCTCCTGCTCCTCCAAGGCAACCCCAAATTCCTACTCAACCGAACTCGAACCCCAACAACAGACAAGCCCAGCAGGTATATACTAGGGAAACATCATGCCCTACCTATGCTGTGGAGATCCAGGAGATCAATCTGCGATCTGGAAAGACTCTTCCAGATCGCCAACCTCCTCCCCCAGAGGACGAGGAAGATAAACAGGAAAGTGAACCAAAGGCCATTCCACCCTTTCCTGAGAGACTAACAGCCACCACACAACCCAACCCAGAGGAGGATGAGCTTCTGGGAGAACTCAAACAGTTGTGTGTGAGAATACCACTTCTCCAAGCCAACAAGATGTACCGATATACAACAAACTGGTTAAGGAAAAATGTTTCAGGCACCCAGGCAGGCGAAAAAGAGATGCTTCAACCATCAATGTCATAGGACAACTGTCTGATCTTATGTTAGGGCAGGCCATCTGCCCAAAGTATCTGGATCCTGGGAGTCCTGTAGTGGATGTCCACATCAATGGCACCATCATACCTCACACATTGATTGATCTGGGGGCTGCCATTAATGTGATGACCAGAGATACCATGCTCAAACTCAACCTTCAGGGTTCCCTGAGAAAGACCTCGACAATCCTACAACTAGCAGATCGCTCCACTGTGACTCCTGAAGGGATCGTAGAGGATGTCTTGGTCTCGGTTGACTCTTGGGAGTACCCTGCAGACTTCTTGGTTCTGCAACCAAAGGCAAAGCTTACTGGATACCCTCTCATTTTGGGAAGGCTTTGGTTAGCCACTGCAGATGCTTACATAAGCTGTCATGCAGGAAACATGACCATCAAAAATGGTCCTATGTCCAAGTAGCTAGTCCTGTACCCTCCTGCCCAACCCTTATTAGAGCATGACTTACCACTTTGGTTGGAGGAAGGAGAAGAGGATGAGGTGTACTCAGCACCTTTGTGCACCCTAGACACCGTTAGGGGAGGCCTCCCAACCGAGGATGATTTGATTTAGACCTTGATCCAGACTCCACCTCCTAGTGCATTGTCCTTAGAAGAATTGGTGGAGGATGCCCAAGCCAGTTAAAGATCAACTCCTCCCTATCTCCTTCCCAGGAAAAGGAGCTGTGTAGTCTGTTGGCCAGTCATCTAGATGCTTTTGCTTGGAACTATAAGGAGATGAAAGGAGTTCATCCTTCAGTCTGTACCCATCACATCTACATCAAAGAAGATTGTAAACCGGTTAGGCAACCCCAAAGGAGAATGAATCCAGCCCTTAAGGACATCGTCAAGGAGGAATTACAAAAACTGTTGGATGCCGGATTCATCTACCCCATCTCGGATAGCGAATGGGTGTCCCCTTTGGTGTTTGTTTCCAAGAAAAACGGGAAGTGGAGAATCTATGTGGACTACCGAGAACTGAACAAGGCCACCAAGAAAGACCATTTTCCTCTACCCTTCATAGATCAAGTGTTGGAAGGCCTGGCAGGGAAGAAGTTTTTCTCTTTCCTAGATGGGTTTAGCGGGTATAACCAGATCCAAATCAGCCCAGAAGACCAAGATAAGACCACCTTCACTTGTCCTTGGGGTACCTTTGCTTACCGAGTTCTTCCCTTTGGACTATGCAATGCTCCTGCCACCTTCCAGAGAGCCGTCTTGAGCATCTTTTCTGAGCTGGTCCATGATTCGGTGGAAATCTATATGGATGACTTCACTCCTTATGGGTCCAACTTCCAGGAAGCATTGTCCAATCTGGGAAAAGTCCTAACCAAGTGCATTGAGATGAACCTGTCCCTTAGTCTTGAAAAGTGTGAATTCTTGATGACTGAAGGGACCGTGCTAGGCCATACCATTTCTCGCCAGGGATTACAGGTGGATCCCAACAAAATTGCTCTCATCAAGAAGGTTCCACCTCCTCAGAAGGTAAGAGATGTTCGAAGTTTCTTAGGATTAGCGGGATATTATAGGAGATTCGTTAAAGACTTCAGCAAGCTAGCCTCGCCATTGTTTAGCCTCTTGGCAAAAGATGTTGAGTTTAAATGGACTGACGATTGTCAGAAGGCTCTGAATGAATTAAAGGACAAGTTGGTGTCTGCCCCAATCTTGAGAGGTCCAAACTGGGCCCTACCTTTCCACATCCACACTGATGCCTCGAACAAAGCCATAGGGGTAGCCTTAGGTCAAGTTGAACAAAAACTTCCATATGCCATCTACTTTGTCAGCAAAAACTTATCCAAGGCAGAACTGAATTACACTATAACTGAGAAAGAATTCTTGGCTGTGGTCCATGCACTGAACAAATTTCGACATTATATCACTGGATATCAAACATTTGTACATACTGATCATGCTGCAATTAGATATTTAATGAATAAACCGGATGTGAATGCTCGTATTATTAGATGGTTACTTTTGTTGCAGCAGTTTGATTTGACTATTGTTGACAAGCCAGGTAAAGAAAATGTTGTTGCTGACTTTTTGTCTAGATTGGATTTACCTGCAGGAGAGGATGGAACAGTGGATGACCAGATGCCAGATGAACATCTGTTTGCTATCTCAATACACTCTCCATGGTTTTCTGATATAGCAAACTAGCTTGTCTCAGCACAGTTTCCTCCGCACCTATCCTCAAGAGAGAAGAGTAGGATCATACGGAAGAGTGCCTCATTTACTTGGATCGGGGGCAACCTGTTCAAGCTTGGCCCTGATCAGATCTTAAGGCATTGTGTAAGGGAGGAGGAAGTCTTTGATATCCTCCTAACCTGTCATGACGGGCCTTGTGGAGGACATTTTGTAGCCAAAAGGACTGCCTTCAAAATCCTGCAGGCAGGCTACTATTGGCCCACGCTTCATCAAGATGTCAGAAGATATATCAGCCAATGTGACTGATGCCAAAGGATGGGGAAACCGACTCCAAGGGATGAAATGCCTCTCCAACCTCAAGTGACTCTTGAGCCATTTGAGAAGTGGGGTATGGATTTTGTGGGTCCGATCAATCCTCCTTCGAGGCAAAGGTCTTACATCATTGTGTGCACAGACTACCTGACAAAGTGGGCAGAAACCAAGGCAATCAAAGCAGCGACAGAAGAAAAGGTGGCCGAGTTCTTAAGAGAAAACATCTTCTACAAATTTGGCTACCCAAGAGAGTTAGTCACCGATCAAGGAAGCCAGTTCACCTCCAACTTAATTGAAGACCAATTCACTCATCACAAAATCAATCATAGGACTTCCACCCCCTATCATCCTCAAGCAAATGGGCAAGTGGAAGTCACCAATAGAGCATTAGAAGGGATCTTGACTAAGGTGGTGAGCAGCAGCAGGAAAGATTGGGCAGATCGCCTGGTTGAGGCCACATGGGCTTACAACACCACTTGGAAGACCACAACCGACTTCACACCTTATGAGCTGGTCTATGGGAAGAAAGCTTTGCTGTCAATTGAGTTTGAATACAACATCTTGAGGATGGCAGCTCAGCTGGACCTGGATGTCAGCCATGCCCAACAAGAAAGGCTATTGCAGCTGAATGGATTGGATGAGCACCGAATGCAGGCCCTTCTCCACTCAGAAGTGGTTCAACTTCAAAGGAAGGTGTGGCATGACCAACACCTCAATGACAAGCAATTTCAGCAGGGAGATTGGGCGTTGTTGTATGATTCCAGGCATAAGGATTTCAAGGGGAAGCTGAGAACCAGATGACTGGGACCATATGCAGTGGAAAAATGTAATGACAATGGATATGTTCTTATTCAGACCATTGATGAGGATGCCATCCCTATGCTTGTTAATGGGCATCGACTAAAGATCTACAGGAAACCTCTCTCAAGACAAGAATTCATCAAAACTGTGGAAAAATCAGTGCTGGTCATAGATCAGGGTTCTGCCTCTGTTTTGGGCATACCTTGAAGATCTTAAAAAAAAAATAATAAATAAAAATAAAAATAAAAAAATAAAAAGATCCTTGGGTGAAAACCTTTCTGAGGCTCCCAAGGCAGATGGTAGGGGTGAAAACCTCATTGAGGCGTCCCTACTATCTTTCTGAAAATGTTTAAAAAAAGACCGTTAAGTGAAAATCTCTCTGAGGCGCTCAAGGCAGATGGTAAGGGTGAAAACCTCATGGAGGCGCCCCTGTTGTCTTTCAAAAAAAAAAAAAACAGGGAAAGCAAGTTCACAATGTGGCAATGCATGCAGGTTGCAGGTATTCTATGAAGGAAAAGAGGCCCCTCAACTCAAAGACAAGGGTCCTTACTATTCTACTAGGTGACCTCACCAGCACCCCCTCCGGAAACACCCATATTCTCCAAGGTCTGGGCACGATTTGATTACAGTTTAGCCTTCTACAGGAAGCTACATGACTTTCTACAGGAAGTTCTGTATTTCTACAGCAAACTTCCTGTAGAAGTTTTGGACAGTCCAGAACCAATTGTGTGGGGAGATCTAATGCCCGAGGTCTGACACGGAGGCATGCAAGCTAATATTTTCTCCATCACGCACTGTTGTCACCTCCTTCTACCATGCCAGTTGCCATGCAATGGAAATACCTGCACAGTCAAAACAGCACATTGAATTATCAGAGGAAGCAATTCTCAAATAAAAAAAGTTGCAGAGACACCATGCACTACTTATCAAATTCATCCGAGGGTCCTGCGATCGTGACTGTGATGCCACCGTCTCCACTATCTCAGCATGCACCCGAGGAGGAAAAACTTCTATAGGACATCCTACAGGAATCCCGTAGCAGTTCATCCAGCTAGAGTGTACACCATCAAAGCGCCTGCAACACATAGAGCGGTCACATGCAGCCGAGTCACAAGCTTCGTCATCAGTGGCAGTCTGCAAGGAAGGACCCCTGGGCCTGTGCAAATAGCAGCAGCAAGCAAATCCAATCACCCTCGTCCCGAAACCTGGAAACAACGTCGCGACCGCACAGGTAAGTGCCTCGCCTTTTCTTTCGTCAAATTACATGAATAATACTCTAGAATGTTTGCAAGTGTGGAAATGAACGGGTTGAGCAGTCGGGTAGCCATTCCACTGGCCACCACGACCAGTCAGATGGTCTAGTCAGATTTGGGAAGTGGTAGTCGTGGCAAGCAAAACGGGTAATGGAGACGTGAGAAGCGTCCAGTCGGGGAGAAGCGGCGATTTAACAGAAATGGCGGCGGCGGATCTGCGGGGAATGATGGGGCAGTCAGGGAGATTTGCAGTGAAATGAGTAGGTGACGTCGTCCAACGGTCCGGCAGGGACAGCTCACCCCCGCGCCACGAGTTCGGACGGGATCAAATCCACCGCCTAGATCGTCACTCCACTCATTTATCACTAGCCGTTTGCAGTTGAGTAGCGTCTGAATTTCTCTGAAGCTCGTTACTCCAAGTCCTTGGCTCGTTCAGACGTCTGGTGGTGGCATAGAAGGAGCAGAACCACTGACATGCTCTCTGGAACCTGTGCGCGACTTCTACAGGAAGCTGCGCTACAGGAAGCTCGCCGCTACGAAGGAAAGTTGGTCTATTCACGTCAAGGTGGCAAATTGGAAAAGGTAAGCCTGAACCTGTTCCTCCCATGCAATTGGTTTAAAGGGTGGCGAAGTCGACGTCTTCAAAAATGTAAAACTACAGTCTTCCTTTTGCATGAAAGTTGTCGTCGAAGCACATGCGGGGTTTTCTACAGGATGTGGTGTGTAATCGAGCCCCTGTCAAGGCTCATCTGTAGCTAGCCCAGAATTCGAATTGTGTGCGTGACCGAGGCATAGTTCTACGCTCTGTCCCAAAGAAATCCGAAAGACCATCTTTTGATACGCACCCGCCACCTCCAGCTAACATAGCAGGCTTTCACCATGCTGGGTGGATTCATCAGAAAAGAACCGACAGACTCAAAGAAACTACGGGAGAACCCAGAGGTGGTAGAATTGTTCACTCAGGCGCGATGGATGTCGTTCTGCGACAAACTTCAAGGCTATGATGATGAGGTGGCAGAGGAGTTCCTGTGAGCATTGAAACCAAAATCAAAAACGCTGGCCATTGTTAATTTCAGGGGTTTGAATCTCAGAGTCACCCCACAGCTCATCAGCAGAATCACTGACCTCCCAATGGGGGTACCGTGGGACAAGGAGGAGAGGAAATTAGGCCAAAAGGCTAAAAAGGAGTTTTTCCCACCGGAGGAGCAATTCTCAGAGGATAAGAACGGGGTTCACAGAGCTAGCTTACAGCCACTTTGGAGTGAGGTCAGCCTCCAAATTATGAAATACATCACATGCGAAGGATCGTTCAGCATTGTCTATGGGTACCATTTCCGGCTACTCACAGAATTGAGGCACCAAATGGACCTACTCTCAAAAAACAAGCTCAGTATTCCTTACTTTCTCCTGCAGTCTATGACTGAATGTGCCACCAAGTTAAAAGAAGGCACACCAAACCAGGTAGCCCATGATGGGCTCATTAAGCTCCTCGTGGAGGATGCGCTCCACACCTACACAGTCCCACTCTCGTGGGAAGCCTTCCGAAATCTGACTAAGGATGGCGATATCAAGATGTTGACCGAGGAGCTCACCACCTCCATCAGCGAGGAGAAGGAGCCAGTACACACAGAGAAGAAAGGGAAAGGTGAAGAACCCGAGGCCAAGGCACCTAAGAAAGAACAAAAGGGAGGCAAGAGAAACCCCAGGTTGCCGAAAAGGAGGGTGACAAATCCACATTGACACCCAGAGAGAAAAGGCTACAGAGTAGGATGGAAAGAACTGAACCCATCCACGTCAGCAAAGGCACCTCGAAAGTAGCCTCAACCAAGTCAAAAGGCAAAGCGCCCTCAGATAAACAAGCTAAAACGGTGCCACCTGTCTCTACAGGAAAACCCAAAACGTCTTCTACAGGAAGCCAGAAATCAGCTGATACAGGGCCTTCTACAGGAAGCCCTGAGAAAGGAAAACCAAAGGAGAAGAGAGCCGAAATTCTTGCAAGGGAGGTAGCAGCCGTGCTGGCCGCCCTTAGTACACCTCCTAAGCCGAAGGAAAAATGAAAGAGGGAGATCCCTATGTACTTCAAAGCCAGGAGAAGTGTGAGAATCAAAACAGGCAGGCCACAAGCTCCATCTAGCAGCCCAATTACTATAGAAGATACTCCTACCTCGCCAAGGGAGAGGTCCCCCTCAAAGATATCAGTCACTTATGAGAGGGGGAGCCTGAAGACAACTACTTGGAAGGAAAGAATGGACAGGTTGGCTTCAAAAGACCGGCTACAGGATGCTGAGGCCGCTCTACAGGAAACCTTGGCCCGGCTTAAGGAGACAGAGAGAATGGAGGGAGAGGCACCCTCATCACCACCGAGGGAAGACACAGTAGAGCCACCGAGGGAAGAAGAGAAAGAGCATATTCCAGAACCAAGTCCCCAGCCAAGCTTGAGCTCGTATTATAACTTTTTGGAGGCTGGGAAAATTATTCCACAAAAATTCACCGTGCCATTTTTCTTTGCATTGGAGGAAGAAAGGGTAAGGACCCACACGTGGATGAAAATAGCTAAATCCAAAGGTGTGGCAGATATAGGCCCCTTGGAGGAACAACTCAAGGAGGCAAGAAAGGAATTAGCTATGGCTAAACATGTGGCAAACTGCCAGCGGGTGTTCCTACAGGAAGAGAACGAGAAACTTAGACTGCAGCTACAGGAGCTGAAGAAGGAAAAGGGCACATCCTTAGGGGACACTACAGCAGAACATCAAGGCAGAGAAGGACTGCAAGTTGGTCTTGGGGAGCCAACCTTGCATGTACAGGAAGGGGAACTGCAACCACAAATCGAGATACAAGCTCTCAAACAGCAGTTGCAGAAAAAAGAGGTGCAACTGGCTTGCATGGCCAGTTGGGCCATGGATGCTCTCTAATGCAGATAGCCGGCCAAATCCTATGGCCTGTAACTACGAGACCAGTTGCTGCAATTTCAGATAAATGCATTGGCACAGAGGGGTATCTCCCAACTCCAAGACCCCCAGTAGTTCACATCGTTATGTAATAGCAGCTCATCAAAGGATAAGGCCAAACTCTCGGAGTTCTATCTCCATAATTTGGCCCTTCCTAACGTGACTACATGGGATCCCAACACAGTTGTAGGGGATATGCAATTGATGGCATTTGCCTCATGGTTGAACCATGAAGAAAAGAGGGCAGCAGAAGTCAAGGAGGTCATGGACCGAGAATTACATGAGCCACTGCTAATCAGAGCAGAGCCATGGGATCCCACTGCGTTGATATCGGCCCAACAACACTTAGCCACCAACCCTCAAACTTTATTGAAATACATTGATCAGCAGGCATAGGCCATAGCACATTTCGAGGATATGGAGCGACTATTAGGGGACAACTGTGTTCATGCTTGCACCCGCCGATGGAACACATTGTCCCACAGCCTTAAAATCAAAGAATACCATACTCCAACTCGAATGAGGGAAGCTCTAGCACGGGTGCCCCTCTACAAAAAGTCCATACAGAACCTTCAAGCCAGCTGGATTGGCCTCAAGCTAAGCCCACCTCTGCTGTTAGGATTGATGGAAGGCAGCACAGAAAAAGAAGAGAAAAAGCAGTGGGAGGAGGTGGAAAGGAAGGCTGGGTTCCATGCCAGTGAGGAAGAGACCACTTCAGAAGCCTGGGATGTGAGGGTGGCGGTGAAAGCAATGAAGGATGAGGAGCTGGATTAGTTGCTCAGGGATGAGCAATCATTTTAGCTGGGGGGTGATGATGATCCCCAAATTTGGTAACATTTTGGGCTCATTTGGCCTAACTACCTTTGCTCAATCCTTCATTTTTCATAACTTATGCATCATTTTTTAGTATGTTTATGTCATTTGTACGAATGAGGGCAGTCACTATTCCTAGGTGGCTAAGACGTGTTCATTTCAGGTTTTTTGACGCATGATTGGAACAAATCTGAGCGGATAAGGACAGAAGACAGCCAAGATGGGGTTGAGGATTCGTAGGAGGGTTGTCCACAGCATTAAAATGACCTTCCTCGGGATCTTCACCCCCAACTCTGAGCTCCAGCAGCCACCACAACCGGATTTAAACACAGCCAAACGGATTTTGAGGAAGCAGCAGTTCACTCTTAGTTTGGTCAGACAAGCCCCACTAATTTAGGAGGCCAGCTTGGGGCCTCGAGATGTATAAATGATAGGGCTTTAGCCTTCGAAAAGGACTTTTGAAACATTGTTGCACATCCTGCACTACGAGCCGCTAGCTTAGTTTTGCTCTTTTGTAGCCATTGTTGGCATACTATGTGACTTATGATTATTATTTTTTTAATGGAAACCAGTCGGATTTGATCTCAGTTCTGAGCTTTTAAAGGAGCCATAGCTCTCGGGGTTGGGCCCAACCTGAGAGCCTAAGGCCTCCTTCTTCTGTATTGTTATCCTTTCTTTCAGCATTATGGTTTTTATTTACATGCATTCAGAATGCAGTTTGCTGAGTTAGATTTCTTGGTGTGGTTCAGTAGGTCATTTTCATAAGACAAAATTGCTTCAGCTGTTTAGAGTAGAGTGAAGAGATTGGAGTTGATAAAAGTTCTAAAAAGGGGGTTGCCTGCAAACTCATTTTCACCTCTTTCTAGGGGCTGGAATTGCAGACAGTGCTGCCCACCAAAAACATTGGTTTACAAATTCGTGCCATCTGTGGTGCAATATTTTTGTTTGAAGAAGTTGCCCATGCGTTCAGACCTCTTGGAATATTTCCTTGCTTCAGTACTATACATGGTTTTCCTTAAGAATAACATTGTTGTTCATTGGTTCCATTAAACAGTTAGGAATGTTTTGATTATATGCAGGACGTGGAAGATTTGATTCATTTTGCACTGTGCAGAGCTACTCCCCTCACTCTCTCATACTTCGAAGCCTTGCTCAGGCCAGCTACTCATCTCCCAATTAGACCCCTTGTCTCTCAGCCACTCTACCACCCACGTTATCCCACCTTTTCGGCCTTCCATTCCCTCTACCCTCCTTTAGACAAACCAGCTTAGCACACCCCCTCATCATCTCATCTCTCTGTCACTAAGGCATTACAAACCCCTCTCCTACCTCCCTATCCACCCATGCAGCCTCTTCCACTCCCCCATCACCCAAAAATCCGATTGTAGAACATCCTGTAGGAATTACTGAACATCCTGTAGAAGTTCTGAAACATCCTGTAGAACCTCTGCAGACTTCCTGTAGAAGCTCATAAACATGGTTTCTTGGGAGCCAAACTTTGTGAGACTCTCTGGAAGGGTGTTAGGGACCCCTTAGACCCTCTCTAAACTTTGCCAACCTTTTTCAAACCTTTCGCCTCCTTGATCCACCTCTGCACAGTAAAAAGCTAGTTAAAAGCACATGCATGATAATTCTAATAATTGGAACAAAAATAAAAAAAGTGTTTTCTTTAGATAGAGGTAGTCTAAACACCTGCATTTCACCTTCATAGAAGTAATGGCATCGCTTTCAGTAGTTTGCATCCCCATCTCTGCATCAGTAAGACTAGCTGGTAGAATTAGGGTTTGCTAGGGTTTGCATTTCTTGTTGGCTCTCAGTTCCCTTTTGCAAATAGATTAGCTTCCTTTGATATTAGCTTTCGCCAATCAGTTCCAAAGGTTCTTCTAATAGCTCATAGAAGTTGGCTTGAGCCCCTAGCGGACTTGTGCCAGCTGACCAAGTGACAGCTGCGACAAGAGCTAGTACTTGTGCATACAACACCGTCGCTTCCAAGTTTGTTACGAACTACCGGGTTGATAAAACTAAAGAAGGAAGCTCCAGGAGTTGTAGCATTATTGCTACAATACTAGAGCCCACCAGAGTCCTAGCCGTAGAGAATTCCCTTCTTATTCCATATTCTTCACAGAAATCGAAAAATTCATTTGAGGTAAACTCCCCACCTCTGTCGGACTTGAGGCACTTAATTTTGTAATCTGATTCATTTTCAGCCAAGGCTTTAAAGGATTTGAATTTTTCGAATGCTTCATCTTTGTGCTTCATAAGTCCTAACCAAACAGACCTGGAGAAGTCGTCAATGAATAATATCAAGTATTCTTCTCCTCGAGGTGACCTTGTCCTAAATGGACCACATACATTTGTATGGACTAGCTCAAGAGGCTTGCTAGTTGATCCTTCCTTCTCAGGAAAGTTAGTTCTGGTTTACTTACCAAACTAACATGATTTACATATGGTGTTGTCTAGTATTTTGATATCTGGAAGACCACGAACTGCCTAGTATTTGCATACTTTCCTTATTTGTGAAAAGCTTAGATGCCCCAACCTCCAGTGCAATAATCAGTGTTCATCATCCTTGCTCAAATAGCATTGTTGTTGTCCTTCTTCAAATATGTATAGATTATTTAGAGTTCTTCTGCCTTTGATCACTGTTTTTCCTGTATCAAGATCATGAACACTACATCCATTTGATCGAAATATTACCTCGGTTCCTTGATCGCACATCTGACTAACACTTAGTAGATTATGCTTCAAGCCATCAACATACAAAAAATTTCCAGCTTTGACCTGTTCTTTCAACTGAGCAGTGCCTTTTCCTTTTATGGCTGCAGGGGTATCATTTCCAAAAGACACCTTCTTTCCCTTTTCTAATGCAGTATATGATTCAAGTTTTTCTTTATCCCCTGTCATATGCTTCGAACATCTGCTGTCGATATACAATAGATTCTCCTGTCCTTCTGCAAAGAAAGCTATCCCACATCTTTCTGGTTGTGGTTCCTTCATTCTCCATGTTCTGGCACTTGAGGTATTTTCCTTCTGAGTTGTCTTCCAAAACCTGCTCCTGCATTCAGAATCTTCATGACCAAAGTTGTTACAAATAGAACATTCAACTTCATTTTCAAGGGCCGAAAAGTTGTTATAAGTCCTTTTCGTGATTCCAGTCATATTCCTCTGTTTTTGAGCTTCTCTAGTCATGATTGTCTTATAGGCAACACATTGAGCTACTTTGTGACCAAAATTATGGCAAGAGAAACATTGGCCATTGAAGAAACTCCTGCGATTATCAAATCTATCATCCAACCGATTGTAGTTTCTACTGACATCCAATCTTGAGGCAAATTGGGAAGATTTTACCTGTGGCCGATTGTAGCTTCTGTTTGTCCTTAAGGTAGCTTGTCCCCGATTTTCTTGATAGTCTTTATTCTTTCTTGAGGTAAACTGTCCCTAATTTACCTGATGATTTCTATTAGGCTTTTGCTCGCTCCTCCTTGTTGCATCAAGATAACTTTTGGAGGTAGAAGCTTGAGATGTTTCTCCATTATATCCCAAACCTGTCTTGATTAGTGGAGAATGCTGCACATTGATAATCTGATCCAGAGTTTCAGATCCTTTAAAAAATTTAAGATTAATAGCTTTTGTTTTCTCAATCTCCTTTCTAAGACAAACAATTTCACATTCCAATTTTTCAAGATGTTTTTCCCTTTCAGCCAGTTGACATTGTAGAGAATCAATAATTGCATTTTTCTCTTCTAAGCAGATTTTGAGATTAGTTGTCTCTTCACAAAAACCTTCTACATCTATAACGTCCATGTAGTCATCATCTTCAAAAGCCATTAAAATTTTATATTCATTACCTTATTCATCTTCGTCACTATTTGAAAGACCATCACTATCTTCATGAGTGTAATAGCTTTTCTTATTTGCATTCTGTTTCTTGTTCCATCTAACAGGTTCTTTTCCCTTATCAATCTTATCCTTATGAGGACATTTGGCAGCATAGTGACCTACTCTTCCACAAGCAAAGCACTTGAAAGGTAACTTACCTCGGAATCGTCCGTCACCCCTTTGAAGATTTTTGACAAAATTTGATTCTTCTTCTTCTTCTGACATGTGTCCTGATTCATAGTATTATCCTTTGCCTGAAGCCTTGAAGGCAGCTTCTCTCCTGTCTGATGGACCTCCTTTCCTCATTTCATAAGCAGTAAGAATTCCGTGCAGTTATGACATTTTAAGACTTTGTAGATTCTCCTTTTCTTCTATTGCAAAAACTTTAGATTCAAACCTAGGTGGCAAAGATCTTAGAACTTTTTCAACCACAACAGCCTCTTTTATTTCTTCTCCCAAGTTTTTCATACAATTAACAATCTCATCTACATGAAGAAAATAGTTAGCCACACTTTCATCATTATACATCTTGAAATTTTCATACTGAATCCTGAGGGTTTGAAGTTTTGCTCGTTTTACCTGATCATCTCCTTCATAGCTTAGGACAATCTTCTCCCATATTTCTTTTGCTGATTTTAACTGCATAAATTTCATGAATTCTGATTGAGGTAGACATCCTAGAAGAGTATTGACCGCCTTTGCATTTGTTTCATATTTCTTCTTCTTAGCTGGATCTGTAGGGGTAGCTGATGGAAAAGTATACCCTGTTTCTATGATGTCCCAGACTTCTGTACCTAGAGATTGAAGATAGGCAGTAACTCTTACCTTCCAATATACGAAGTTTGTCCCATAAAAAACCGGTGGCCTGATTGATGCTTCCCTCTCGTAGTTGCTCATGATGAAAGATATTCCTTCAAGCGATCAAGCTTCTTCAAAAGGACCGGCTCTGATACCAATTGTTGGAAATAATACTGAGAGGGGGGGGGTGGTGAATCAGTATTATCTTTTACACTTTCAGATAATATACGCTACTTTAGTTAATAAAAACCTCGTATATATGCAACTTCAGATAAGGAAAACCGCATATATAAAGCTGACTTATAATTTGATTTATCTTTCAGATGTCAGTTATTAATCTGTGAATCAGAAGCAAATAAACAGTACTAGAACCAGTGAAACAGAGCAGAAGACAGTCACACACATAAACAAAAGAGATAAGGAGGAAACCCAATGTGGGTGGAAAGCCCCTGCTGCAATTCGTCTCTATCTTTTTTAAAATTAGAAATGTCTCTTTACAATGTTTTGCACTGGTGCAGTCTTTACCAGTACGCAGGCTGCAAACTGCAGAGAGCTACAACTCTCTCTCGTTCTCCAGCTTTCCTGGAACGGAGCTCCAACCCCCTTAGTTCTTGTACTAGCTTGAGATACTAGTACGCAGGCTCCTACCTGCAGAAGGCTGCAACCTTCTCTCTGCTTTCAGGGACCTCATTTCATTAATTTTCAGATTGGATCCACAAGTAATATCAATCAAACATCAAGTATTTCTACATCAACCAAACCCTTTTCACCAATCAAAAACTGAATCAGATAAACACTTCTCTGTCAGCTGCACCCAGAACACAGTAACTGTAATCAAACACCAATTCTGAACCCAGAACACTGCAGTAATAAAACAGAAGCAGCTAGAACATAAATCAAGATATGTACGGTACTTCACTATTCATCAATCTGCGTGTATACGCTTCTGTACCACAACCAACCTGCGTATACGCTTCTTTCATTCACAGAAAAAGCATGTATACACACCTGCACTTCACTGAACCTGCGTACAGATCTATAAAGGATAATTTATTCTTTTAAACATTCAGACATTAGTTAACCCAGATTTATAGATCAAGAGTGTGCCACATATAACAGATCAAAATCATACAGAGATACCAATGTTCAAGCCTTGAGATTTTGATCCATCAATAGTCCTTATCCTTCTCGCGCTCAGGTTCCTCCTTCATTTAGATCTAGATCTGCACCATAACCCAATCACCAGTATTCCTGATCTAGAACGATATCAGATATTCAATAAATCAGATGATTCTTTGCCACATGATCTCCTTCCTCTTTTATAGTTTTAGCCCTTCCACAATACCACGGTCCAAAAACATAATAAACCAATACCAAGGGCCCAAAACCTGGGGTCAACACTTTTGACGAGATACCATGGTCCAAAACCATAGGTTCAAATTCCAAGGACTAACGACCACGGACCAAAAATAAGTTTCCCACCATGTACGCGCTTTTCTGTGCATAAATGTGCGTGTATACGCATACGCGACTTTTGAATGTATAACCCGCGTGTATACACGTCGTCGGCAAGGTGGACCTGCGTATACAAGATTTCCTTCATTCTAAGTGTCTGAACTGAGATCTGTCACCAAAGTGAGTTGCCATCAAGGACAATACATGTACCATAGCGCCACACCAGTGCCAAAATTCCAACAAGAGCCTCATGAATGATTGATCTTGACACTCTTCTTCACCCATTTTCCTTGCCATTGACCATTACTTAAAACTTGATAGGGATCAAATTGCACATTTTGGCATAGGTAAGGTATTAATTATCCTATTTTTCATATTTCATAAATGTTCCTTAGTATTAACTTAAATTTTGCATTGCGTGTCAGACTCATGAAATTCTTCTGCTAACTCTACTGTTGAACATGGTATGAGGTGCCATTCAAGGAAGGAAAGATATGGGTAGGAAGAGGTTGATCCCATCAACGATATCCTCGTATTCCTCTGCACCAAATCATTAGAAGAAATCCCGAATCATGTGGCAAAGGAAAAAGTCAAAACATAGATAGAGTAAGCGAGTGAGAGTCTGAGATGAAAATGCCTCACAATCTTCTTTGTCGAATAGAAAATCGTAAGTAAATCATTAGCTATTTCTCAATTTGATAGTTAAATTAGATCTTTGTTAGCTAAAAGTATGCATGAAAGCATCAAACATTTATTAATTGGCTTTTATAAATAATTTAAGGCAGGACAAAACAAGGGACGATGTGAATGAATATTTGGTGACTGTAATCGTTTTAAAACTCTGTGTTTTTATTTAATGGCAGTGCCTTTGAAAACTTGATACACAATTAATTGTTCATTAGAGCTTGAAATTTCCTGTTTATGGAGGGCGCCTACAAACTATGATGGTTTTTAACTTTTAGATTTCCCTTCCTATTATTATTTTTTGGAGTATTTCTTCATTTGTTCATTTCATAATTCTTAGTCTAATTTCAGATTGGATAGCAAAAATTATATGTCTTTTGATTAGAAACGCAGTAGCGAATTTCTTTATTAGTTATTTTTGGATCCTCAAATATAAAATTAATCATAGACATTTATAGTTTTGATCTTCTTATGATAGCATTACATATCTCTTTTATAGTTTATGGAGTTCATTTGACTCATCAAAATACTAGTTGTTTCCTTGCAATTTCCTTGGAATTTCATCAAAAAACATTTCAACTTCATAGCATAAGATGTTTCTCTCTATAGATTTAGGTATATAGATTCATCTCAGGTTTATGTTCAGAGAATTTTTATTCAAAAGTTTTCCTAGTTTAATTTCAAAGAGAAGTATGGCTTGACTGTAGTTACTTTCTTGAACTTTGAATATTGATGCAAGTGTGAGTTGATATAGTTTACATTCAAAAAGTGTGAGTTAATATAGTTTTCAATCAGCAAATATGAGTTAATATAGCTTTTCATGTTAGAAAATTATATATTACAAAGAAATGGAACACATAAAATATTGTAGAAATATAAACACAAAAAATGCATAAAACAAGAGAGACACAGATATACGTGGTTCACCCAATTTGGGCTATGTCCATGGAGAAACATCCTATCATTCCTTTTATATTATCCTGCAAATTGAAGAGATACAATCTACAACAGATCTGCTATAATTCCCTCTTCTCTCTCGTTCAATCTCGTCTCTCTTCTCGCTCAAAATACAGATCTATATAGATATAATACAATTCCTTCATATATAGCAAGGGGTTGCCTTCTAGGGCAATAACCCCTAAATTAAACATAGCTTCTACCATCAGATCTTTGCCTAATGAATAACCCTGATTGACTATGAAATTACAACATTTTACAAGGCAATTTTACATCTAATTTTAGCTTTGGGGGTGCTGCCCCTGATCCCCCCACTAGGGGTGCTCCCAAAAATTGCAGCCGCACCACCAAACCCCCTTGCAGCATATATTTTATGGGTGCCATTTCCACCACATTACGAACTAGGGTCCAATGTGGCGATACCTCTAAATAAAGAATATAATCAGGTTCCAAACCCAACATTTCATTGAACAAGTGTGAGTTGATATAGTTTTCATTTAGCAAAATGGGATTTAATCTAGTTTTCATTTTGCAAGTGTGAGTTATTTATAGTTTCATTTTTCAAGTAATGAATATTGCTTTAGATTCACAATCATTTTATTTTCACTAGATATCAATGTTAATATCATTTTTAAAATAGGAATATAAAACTTAAAAACACATTTCTAATAACTCAATAAACTAATAAATACAAATTAATAAAAAGGCTTCTAGCATATATTGTGCACTTGCACTTCCCAAGTTTACCCACTCCGGTCGATAATTTGTGTAATGAATTTAAGAAAATAAAATTAACAAACATTTTGGCACCATTCTCGAGGAGGTGTAAATAGAAGTCTTGACTTCTTTTAGATTAAAAAAAAAAAACATGATATCCATAGGGAAAGAGAGTCTAGGGGTAGATTTGTAGGTAGAGGAAAGAGTTTAATTCCAACAACATCACTTACCCCACCACGACCTCGTAGTGCCACACCACCCACACAACCTTGAATTCCATCCATAGCAGGAAAAAATAAAATTCTTGATGTATTCAGATCCGAAATCCAATCTAGAGATTCACCAACTTCATCAACAAAAGCCATAACCGAAAAAGAAGATACCATATCCCCAACAACAAGAGTAATTTTCCTATCTTCAACTCGAGAACATCTTCTATCTCAATAGTTGGAAGTTCCTACTAAAGAAGAGGAATAAGAAACTTATTTCAAACCATTGATAGAAGAACTAGAGGAACTCGAGGAAGTTGAAAGCCCAATCTTAGAACCAGAACCCTATAGAAGTTCTGAAGAATCTACAATGGATGGAGAAGGGGAAGGACAAGTTCGAAATTTGAATGGTGAACAACCTAGGATTGGAGGTGGAAGAGGAGGTGAAAGAGGTGGAGGAAGAGGAAGTGGAAGAGGAGAAGATATAAATGTGGAACCCTTTGGATTTCCTATCCTTGATAAAGATACAAATGTGACAATGAAAAATATCTCACCCTCTATCCTTCCAAAATTTAATGGATTAAGGAGTGAAGATCCTGAGACATTTCTATTTGAATTTGAAGGCTTGTATAGATCATATGATTATTTGCATGATGCTCAAATGTTGAAATTATTCCCTGCAACCCTTAAAGACACAACATTAAAATGGTTTATGAGTTTAGGAATAAACTCCATAAGAACTTGGGAACAAATAAGGACTATTGTATGCCCCATAATATTAAGGATGAAGTCTTTAAAATGGTACAGAAAGAAGATGAAAATCTTGGAGACTTCATTGAAGGTTTTTCTTATAATGTTAAAAGGGAAAAAATGAATAATCTAGATGAGAAAACTTTGAAAGCTCTCTTAGTAAAATCCATTAGAGATGAGTGGATTGATCTTCTCAATCTAATGGGTAAGGGAGACATTTCGTAACTGTCACTAGGAAAAATTTGTGAGTTGTGCATACACATTTCAAGACACAATCCAAGAACCAGAAAAAAATCCAAGAGATCCTCTTTTATCAAGGATTAATAAATCTGCAGCTAGGATAATAAGTAGAGAAGAATTAGGAAATTTTATTGATAATTTTAAAACAAATATTTTAGGGAGTCATAGTGAACAAATTGACACCCTTAAAATACAAAACAAACAAAAAGCTGAAAATGGTGCATTTTCCATTTTTCCCTATGTGTAGAAAGAAACATGCCTTGAGAGAATGTTCTCTCGATTTAAAGAGTGTAGAAATTTGTGTTATTTCTATGGAAAATCTTGATACAAAAGAATGTACATAAATATCAGATATTTAAGTTGTCTATCAAGAAGAAGTACCAAATCAGGTAGATCATCTTTGTTTTATTGCTAAAAGACCTTGGCAAAATCTAGAGCCAAATAAAGGTCAAGGTTTTAACACTCAACCATTTTCACAATCATCACAAAGTAATTGGACTGCCCCGATGCCTTGCCAATCCTGGCCACAACCTTGGTCACAAGGATTGTTAAATCCTTATGGCAAGTACCCTCAATATTCACAATATCCTCAATTTCCAAAATTTCAATAATCATATCCTTCTTTTCCTCCATGATATTATCTTGAGCCTATTCAATAAACTCAACCTCATAATTTGAATCCACAAGTTTCATTACCATTTCCTCAAACACTAAACCAATTGCTTGCCCAACCACTCCGAAATCCAAACAATAATAATAATAATTCACAACCTGTTGACAATATGGAAGGACAAACATTTTGAAACCTACATGATAACTCCACTAGATATAAACAATGTTCAACTTAGATATGGTAGAATATGAGAAAATAAGCCCCCATCAGTTGTTATTCAAGAAAGTGAAAAGAAAATATCTTTGAAGAAGAAAAGTCTCTTAATGAAAAAAATCAAAAACAAGTTACTCCAATACATTCAAATAACTCAACTCCTATTATGTAACAACCTTAAGTATCTATTTGAAAACCACCTTTCTCTTAGAGATTAAAACTTGACGAAGGGGAGGAAAAATAGATTTTATTTCCTGATTATGACATGTTAGATGAACTAAAGAATGTTTGCATAAAGATTCCTTTTATTCAATCAATTAAAGAAATACCAATTTTCGTAAAGACAATTAGGGAATTGATCATAAAAAGACCAGGAAAAAAAAAGAAAATAAATCAAAAAAATCCATCTAGTTGGAAAAATTGTAGAGATCATGATGCATAAGACAACAATTCAAAAATATATTTATCCAAGAAGTCCCATTGTGAAAACACACATCAATGGTGTATAGATCCCAAATACATTGATTGATCTAGGAGAAACCATAAATATCATGAGTAAACAAACTATGAATCAACTAAAACTTTCTAATCTTCAATATACACCTACACTCTTAGAATTGGTAGATAGATATGTAACCAAACCTGATGGTGTATTAGAAGATATATATGTATCCTTCAATTCTTTGGAATACCTTGTCGATTTTATGATTTTAACACCCAATAATAAATTAGGAGGGAATCCATTTATTCTATGAAGACCATGGCTAGCCACAACCGATGATTTTATAAGTTGTATATCTCGTGATATGTTCATTTCTGTTGGGATCTCAACAAATAAATTCACACTGTATCCACCAGGAAAAACAACAATAGCGGTTGAAAATGAAGAATGGATAGATGATGACATCGATATAAGGCCAATCTTTGCTACTTCACAAATAGATGAGGAAGATCAAATTTGAATTTAATGGAAAATAATGAATCTTCATCATATTGTGAATGTAGTTAGTGTTTTCAAGAAAAATGCAATATTGAATATTTATCATCCTGTCAACTATCCCTGCATTCTATGGAAAAAATTGGCAATTCTACAATTGAAAGCTTTCAAGGAATAAATTTTAATATCAACAATAATTTGGAATAATTTCAAAAGAAAGAATTAATAAAGATGTTGCAAGAACATTGCTCTGCTTATGCATTGGAATATATTAACATGAAGGGAATTGATCCTAATACTTGTATATGTCTATCTACATTGAAGAAAATTCCAAACCAACTCAACAACCCCAAAGAAGAATGAATCCAAATCTAAGGGAAATTGTTAAGGAAGAACTACAAAAAATTTTGAATGTCAATTTCATCTATCCAATATCAGACAGTAAGTGGGTTTCACCCTTAGTAATTGTTCCTAAAAAGAATGCAAAGTGGAGAGTTTGTATTGATTATATGGAATTCAATGAAGCCACCTTAAAAGATCACTTTCCATTCCCTTTCATAGATCAAGTTTTAGATACATTGGCAAGAAAGAAATATTTTTCATTATTAGATGGTTTTAAAGGGTATAATCAAATCGAAGTAGCCCACGAGGACCAAGGTAAAATAACTTTACTTACCCATGGGGAACTTATGCTTACCGAGTACTTCCTTTTGGATTTTGTAATGCTTTAGCAACATTCGAAAGAGCAGTATTAGGCATTTCTTCTGATCTAATTCATGATTATGTGGAAGTGTATATGGACGAATTTACAGTTTATGGAAACTATTTTGCAGAAGCTCTTAAAATTTGGAAAATATCTTGATTAGATGTAAAGAGGAAAATCTCTCATTAAGCCATGAAAAATGTTTTATGATGTTTATTGACGGAATTGTTTTAGGACACCATATTTCAAGAAATGGAATTAGAGTGGATAAATCTAAAGTATAAGTTATTTCTAAATTATCAATTCCAACGTGTCAGCAAGGTGTTAGAAGTTTTCTTTGTTTCACTAGTTATTATAGAAGATTCATTGAAAACTCTACAAAAATTACATCTCCGCTTTTCAAACTACTCACAAAAGATTGTGAATTCAATTGCAATTCTGATTGCCAAACAGCCTTTGAGTCATTAAAAAGAGAAAATCTTTGAAGAACCCATTCTTAGAGGACCAAATTGGAAATTACCTTTTCACATTTCAATTGATGCTTAAGACACAAATTTAAGATCCATACTAGGAAAAAAAGACTTAACTCCATATGCCATTTATTACACCAGTAAAAATTTGGCTCCTGTGGAGTTAAATTATATTGTCAAAGAGAAGAAGATTTTAGTTGTTGTTCATGCCACTAATAAATTTAAGAATTATATTATTGGCTATGAAACTTTTGTACATACTGATCATTCTTCAATTAGATACTTAATGAATAAACTAGTCAATAATGGGATAATCACTAGATGGTTTTTGTTATTGCAAGAGTTTCACATTACTATTTTGGATCGACATGGAAAACAAAATATAGTTGCTAACTTTTTATCATGGATTCAAAATGATAACAATGACATGGCTGTAGAAGAAAATTTTCCTGATGAATATATTTTTGCAGTATCTACTAAATCTCAATGGTTTTAACATATTGCTAACTGTTTGGCTACAAGGAAATTACCATCATATTTGTCTCCTCGAGAGAAAAGGAAGGTAATTCAAATTAGTGCATCTTATTCATGGATAAATGAGAATTGTATAAAACAAGGCCAAATTTGATCATCTGAAGATGTGTTAGAGAAGATAACGTACCCAAGATATTGAAAGCTTGTCATGATGAACCATGTGGAGGAAACTTCGATGACAAAAGAACTTCTTACAAATTCCTTCTCTTAGGATACTATTGGCCTTCCCTTTTTAAGGATGCCAAGGGGTATGTTAAGAGATGCGATAGTTGTCAAAGGATGGGGAAGCTTGTTCCTTCTGATGAGATGCCTCTACAACCTTAGGTACTTATTAAGCCTTTTGAAACATGGCCTTTGGATTTTGTTGGTCCAATCAATCCACCATCGAAACAAAAAAGGTACATTCTTGTTTGCACTTATTATGTTACAAAATGGGTAGAAGCTAAAGCACTTCTTTTGCTACTGAAAATGTTGTAGTTTCATTTCTTTTTTGAGGATATCTTTACTTTTTTTTGGTGTCTCAAGAGAGATTGTAATAGATAAAGGTACTCAATTCACATCCAAGTTGGTACAGAAGATAATGGAGGAGTACAAAATCAAACATTGGAAGTCTACTCCATATCATCCTCAAGGAAATGGACATGTGGAGTCCACCAATAAAGCCATTGACACAATTCTCACCAAAACTGTGCATCTGCATAGAAGAGATTGGGCAGAAAATCTTCTAGAATTTCTATGGGCATACAGTACCACATGGAGAAATACTATAGGGCATACTCCCTATGAGCTTGTTTATGGGAAAAAATTCTTGTTTCCTATTGAGTTTTATGTCAAAAATTTGAAGAAAATAGTCAAATTGGGTCTTGATCTTTCAGAGGAACAAAAACAAAGAATGGAGAAACTAAATGAAATTGATGAGATAAGACAAGATGCAATCCAAAGAACCAATCCATTTCAACAACAAAGATCCATAAGGCATGACAAATATATCAAAGAGAGAAATTTCCATCCAAGACATTGGGCATCACTGTTTGATTCAAAATTGAGAGATTTCCAAGGGAAATTTCAAAATCATTGGCTTGGGCCTTATGAGATTGAAATAGTCTTTGATAATGGTGCAGTTAGGATCAAAACTATTGCTGAATAAATGACAACTTTTCCTCTTAATGGTCATCAACTAAGAATCTATCATAAGTCATTGACAAAGGAAGAATTTATCAAATATTTGCAAGATAATATAGATTTAAAGTTGGTGAAGAAGGATTTTACTTCTTCCCCAACTTGATCTCCAAATGTCTTTTTATTTCTTAAAATAAATAAATAATAATTAAAATTAAATAAAAAATAAAAGTAAATAAATAAAATGTATAAACTTGAAAACCAACAATGGTTGGCATGTTTACACAGAAAATCTAGGGTGAAAATCAATTTTTAACACCATGAATTTTCCTCATACTTGTTCAAAACCCATTTTCTTTATGTCCCACTCTTTTCTTTTCAAAGATAAAATAGCTACAGAATAACAAGAAATATACAACTTTTGTAGAATTCTGGAGTTGATGTTTGAGAGGAACCATCAATTGGGAAATTGAAGTAGTGATCAAATTCATTCTTGAAAGCACCTGAAGACAATTAAGAAAGGAGAAAACAAAGGTCAGGAATATCAATGCAAAGGTATTGAAAGGTATGCAAACATTTAATTTAGTAATACGGATAAAAAAACATTTATTTTATGAATTTTATGATGATTGTACCAAAGTTAAAAACCATCACTGCCTAAGGTTCAAAGATATTTTGGTCATATCACCATAAAACCACCATTGTCTCCAATCATTTCACAATACTCCCAACTCAAATTTGAATTCATTGAAGAGATCACCAAAATCGCCAACTCACATTCATTAAATCCTCCAAAATGGTCATTTTATTCATTCCTCTCTCATCCTCATTTTCGTTTATACTTGCCGAAACCCCTCATTCTGAAACCATCATCCATTTTCTGTTAAGAAGCAAGTCAGAGGAAAAAAATTTCGATCATGGGAATCATTGTGAGTTCTGAGCCGAATGGATGAAAGTTCATAGAAGGTTACCCCCAACTGAAATATATGTTGTAGAAAGCATAGTGGCTACATTTAGTGGAGAAATTTGATGGTTTCAACAAATAGGTGACCAAATCCTTTGCCAGAGATTTTGATCGAGTATAATTTGAGATTAGAGATATCAAATTTGCATTGCCAAAGTGCCTTATGGCTGAAGCAACCAACCTATATAGTAGAGGAGAACGATGGTTCAAAAGTAGAGGCATAGAAAGTGAAGAGTGGAGAATTTTATTAAAGAATTCAAGTATGGATATATCCATTCTCAAGAAATTAATCCCAAGCACTCCACTTAAAAGTAAATGGAGAAATGTATTACTAGTTATTAAAAAACTTATCTCTTATGAAGGAAGGTTTGGCTACATGTTCTTTTATCACATTTTCCTAATGATGCATTTTCTGGAAGGGAATGAGATCAATATCCCATACTTTTTATTGAATAGCTTAAGAAAAATGATAGGAAATGTACATAAAAAGATTCAATTTATAGAAACCACTATGTATCATCATGGCCTCATCAAAATGATTATTGAATTCCACTTTAAGGGTTTAGAAGATGACTTGGAAAACTTCTTACTTAGAAACCATTTTAAGGAAGAAGAAGAGGAACATGCCAATAATAGTAAAGGAAAAAGAGGGAGAAAAAGAGTATATAAAAGCCCTATTGAAAAGTTACCTCGATAACGGTCCCAAGAATAATCAAAGGATGAAATTCCTATTGCAAAAATTTTAGGAAGCATTGAAAAGAAAATTGTTAGAAGAAATAAATTTGGAAAAGAAGAAGAAAACAGATTGAAGGAGATAGAAGAGGTCAAAACAGAAAAGAAAATAATTTTGAGAATAAGTGAGAAAAGAGAAGAAAACCCTCCTCCATCAATTATGAGAAGACGTTCCAGGCCTAATCCAATGTTGAAGGAACCATCTCTAAAAGACATGGAATATGATACAGAGGAAACAAAGAAACAAAGGACTCCCTCACCTACTGTCATTTCACCCATTCAAAGTTGAGGCCAAAAAACACTGGAGATAGGTCCAGTACAACAAGACATATATGATTATATCGAATCTCTTGAAAATAAAGCTATAGAAAAGACATATGGTTAAAAATTGCATGAAAAAGAAGATGAGTCTAGTAGCCCACAAGAACCTCTAGTCATAAAAAAATTAAAACAATAAATCATTGAACAAGAGATTCTCAATAGATACATACAAAGGGAACATGAAGCATTGAAGATGCAGAATGAAATCCAAAGGACCAAAAACAACAATATTCTCTTACATTTGATCATGTGGTATAAGAAAAATAATAATTTGAAACAAAATAATAAGGTCCTTGAAAGAAAAGTGATAAATCTGAAATACAAATTTTTTATGAAGAAGCCAAGAATGGAAGTTACAAGGAAAAAGGTGAAAAAGAAAAATTTGGATGTGCTAGCCAGAGTTTCAAAGGAGATACAGTAACTGACAAGGGCACTAATTTTTGCATTTTTTCATGAGCACATGTAATGACCTCCATGTGGGGGAATGTAGAGCCTCATGAATGCTTTATCTTGATAGTCTTCTTCACTCATTTTCCTTCTCCTTGACCATTACTTTTAACTGGATAGGAATCAAATTGCAGGTTCTGACATAGGTAAGGTGTTAATTATCCTATTTTTCATATTTCATATATTTTCCTTATTATTGAGTTAAATTTTGCATTTCCTATTAGACTCGTGAAATTCTGTAGCTAACATCCATTTCTACAGCTAACTCCACTGTTGAACAAGGTACAGGGAGCCATTTAAGGAAAGAGAGATATGGGTAGAAATAGGTTGATCCCCTCAATGATCTCCTCCTATTCATCTGCACCAAATCATTACAAGAAAGTCCAAATCCCGTGGTCAAAGTAAAAATTCAACATGTAGCTGGAGCAAGCGAGTGAGAGTTTGAGATGAAAATTCCTCATGATTTGTGTCGCGAAATAGCAAATCGTGAGTGAATCATTATATATTTATCAGATTGATAGTTAAATTAGAACTCTGCTAGCTGAAAGTAGGCATGAAAGCCTCAATCATTTATTAATTATCTTTTATAAATACCAAAAGGAACGACAAGGCAAGGGATGATGTGAATGAATGTTTGGTGACTGTAATCATTTTAAAACTCTATTTTATATTTAATGGAAGCGCCTTTGAAGACTTGATGCATACTTAATTGTTCATTTGAGCTTGAGACTGCCTATTTGTCAAGGGCCCCTGCAAACAATGAGCATTTTTAACTTGTAGACTTCCCTTCCTGTTACTATTTTCTGCAGTATTTCACCATATGTTAATTTCCTAATTCCTAGTCTGATTTTAGATTGGATAGCAGTAGTGATATTTATTTTGATTAGAAAAGAAGTAGTGAAGTTCTTTATTAGTTATTTCTGGATCATGAAATAGAAATATTATTCATAGCCATTTATCATTTTGATCTTATTCTAATAACATTACGTCTCTCTTTTATAGTTTATGCAGTGGATTTGACTCATCAAAATACCAATGGTTTCCTTGTGGTTTCTTTGGAGTTTCATCAAAATTCATTTCGCCTTCATAGCACAATATGTTTCTCTCTATATATTTAGCTATATAGATTCCTCTCAGCTTTATCTTGAGAGCATTTTTTTCCAAAGTTTTCTTAGTTTAATTTCAAAGAGAAGTGTTGTTTGATTGTAGTTACTTTCTTGAACTTTAAATCTTGAAGAAAGTGTGAGTTAATATAGTTTTCATTCAAGAAGTGTGAGTTAATATAGTTTTCATTCAGCAATTGTGAGTTAATATACTTTTTTCATTCACCAAGTGTGAGTTAATATAATGTTCATTCAGCAAGTGGGATTTAATCCAATTTTCATTATGTAAGAGTGAGTTCTTTATAGTTCCATTTTAAATAAGGAATATTAATTTAGATGAAAATCATTTTATTTTCACTAGATAGCAATGTTAATTTCATTTTTAAAATAGGAATACAAAAATTAAAAACAAATTTCTAATAACTCAATCAATTAATAAATACAACATCATAAAAAGGCTTCTAGCATATATTGTGCACTTGCACTTCATAAGTTTAACAACTCCGATCGATAATTTATGTAATTATTTTAAGACAATTAAATTGAAAAACATGGTCCATAATATATAGCTGATATCTTCAGATAACTACCAAGTCTAAGTGTGCATTTCTACAATTTTACTTTTAGATATACATGATCTCCCACATTAAATTCGTTATGAGTTATTTATATATATATATATATATATATATATATATATATATATATATATATATATATATATATATATATATATATATATATATATATATATATATATATATATATATATAATTTTTTCCTTTCATGGGATGTTTTGAGATTTTGCTTGATTTGGTTCACCACTTCCTCAATTTCATTTAACATATCTAGTTCTAATATCAATTGGTCTTCTGTATTATCTCAACTGACATGTATTTTTCACGTTCATCCATATATAACCTCAAAGGGGCTCATCTTCAACGAGGTCTCGTATCCATTATTATAAGTGAATTCTTCTAGATTTAGGTAGTCTTCCCACTTGGTTGGTTTGACCATTAGTTTGGGGATGGTTTTGTACCAAATTTTAATTTTGTCCCATACCTTCAAATAAACCATTCGAGAATTTAGAACTAAATTTTGCATCTTGGTTTGAAATCACCATTTTAGGCAGTCCATGGAGTCTGAATATTTATTTCATAAACATTTGTGATATATTAATAGCCTTTAAAGTGGACCTAACTAGAACAAAGTGTGGAAATTTACTAATTGTATCCACGACTAACATGATCTAATCATGCTGCCTTCTAGCCTTTGGTAACTCCATGATAAAAGCCATGGGTATGGTTTCCAATTTTCATTTGCGAATGTGAAAGGGATGCAATAGTCCTACTAGGTGTTGATGTGAGGCCTTTACTTGTTGACACTCTATACATTTGGCTAAATATTTTGTTGTCTATAATTTCATATTAGTCCAATAGAAATATTTTCGCAAAGCACTTATCAACTTTTCATACCTAAGATGACCAACTTTTGGTTTCTTATGTAATTAATTAAAACACATTTCTTTAATTCTACACTACTCAGTAAAAAGTTTGTAATTTGAACATCAACGATCCTTGATCATCAATTGGAAACTCAATTTCTTCTTCAACTTTCTGTTTTTTTTCTTGCAATCTCTATTTAATTTGCATATATTCCTCATCATAATTAATCAATGTTTTTATCTTCTCAAGGAATAAATAATTTTGTTTTCTTTTCCTTTAATGTGTATGATTTTAAAACCATATTCACTCATAAATGTTGTCCATATATCTTATCTATAATTCAAATTGGGTTGGGGAAAAATATATTTAAGGCTCAAATTATTTGTCTTTAGTTAAAATTTCCTTCCTATCAAATAATGCCTCCACATTTTAAGGGAATGTATTATGGCTGCCAATTCTAGATCATGAGTAGCATAATTATTCTCATATTCTCTCAACCTTATAGATTCATAGCTGATTACATGACCTTCTTGCATTAAAGTACCCCATAATCCTTCTTTACATGCATTTGTATAAACAATACTTTTTTTCAGGATGAACTAATTTTAGGATTGGGGTAGTAATTAGTAGTTCCTTAAGTTTTTCAAAACTAACATGCCATCCTTTACTCCATACAAAATTTATTCCTTTCCTTTCACAAAGAAGTAATAGGATATGCTAATTTTGGAAATCCTTCTATGAATGTTCTATCGTAACCGGTAATTCCCATAAAATATTTTCTATCAACTACATCCTTTGGTACTAGCCATTAAGTAATAGCCTTGACCTTTTCTGGATGCATTGGAATCCCCTCTTTAGATATGACATGTTTTAAATATTGAATTTCTTTGTGATAGAAATACCACTTTCTAAATTTAGCATAGAGTTCATTTTCCTTTAATGTTTTCAAAACTATTTGTAGGTGTTGATCATGTTCTTATTTACTTGTGGAATAGATCAAAATAGCATTTATGAATACAATGGACAACTTATTTAGATATGGGCTCAGTGCATTGTTCAGCAAACACATAAAATTAGTTGGTGCATTGGTGAGTCAAAATGGTAAGAGTATGAATCCATAATGCCCATACCATGTTCCAAAAGTTGTTTTATCGATGACCTCATCCTTGACTCTAATTTGAAGACACCGTGATCTCAAATAATTTTTTGACAATATAGATGCTCTCTTAACTTTATCAAACAAGTAATCAATTCTAAGCAATGAATACCTTTTTTTTATGCTCATCTTGTTAATTTGTCTATAATATATGCAAAGTTTAAGAGACCCATCTTTATTTTTGAAAAAGAAGTAGTAGAACACCCTAAGATGATACACTAGACCATATATATTTCTTGTCTAACAACTCCTGTTACTGAATTTTTTATTCCATTACCTAAGGAGCGCTCATTCTATATGGGGATTTAGGGACTTGTAATACTCTTGGAACAAGATCAATGGTAAAATATATATCTCGCTTTAGAGGAGTTTTTGTATTTCCTCAGGAAACACATCTTTAAACTGTTCCAAAACTGGGTAATATTCTAAAACTAGTTTCTTATTATTCTAAGATAATTCTTCAACTTAAACTGTGTACATTTGACATCCTCTTCTGGCACAGTTCTTTAATTGCAAGGTTGAAATTTTCCACACTAAAATAGCTCTGGGTACTCCTTTGATAGTACATATTTCTCCTTTATCATTTACGTAGGTAAATATATTCTCCAAACAATTGAAAATCATCCTATGTGGTTCCAACCAACCCATAAAAACAAGCACATCATACGATCCTAAAGGAAGGATATTTAGATTTAACTTTGTATTCATTCCATTTAGATCCAACAGACACTTCATTTATTTCAATGGGTTTTCTTTTGGTTCCTGTGGCTATTTGTACTAACCAAGGTTTTTGTTGTTTTTCTTTCTTAAGTCAACATTTTTTTATAGCAATAGGAGAAATATAACTTAAAGTACCACCAAGATCAATTAGTACAGTTACACTTTGCCAAAGAATTCTACCTTGAATTTCTACCATTGTAGATTTATGACCTGCATATCTCCCATCCAATGTTGCACTTATTCTTGGTAAAATATAAGGTACATCATTGATTATAGATGCTTCTTGTAAATTATTGACTGTTATATTATTATTTATAGGATTTTCTGGACAATCCAACCATAAATGGTTTTAATTATATCCCCAACTCTTAATAGGCAGTCTAACAGATTCAACCATCTTTCTACACTTTGTTATTGTTACTTGCCCCTTTTTCTATTGAACACCTTTTTGTTGTGGTATTTGTCTACTGTAATTTCCTCCTTGAACACTTATAAAAATATTAGAAAATAAATTTTTCTTAAACCCCTTCTTTTTGGTATTAGATTTTTCAGAATTTTTAGCCTTCCAACTCTTTTAATGATCAATCTTCTTCTTATTTGATTAAAAAAAAACTTATCCTTCTTAATATTCTCATACATATTCTTTGGATTATCAAAACTCAATTCCTTCTCTGCATGAAAATGGAAGAACACTGACAAACCTTGGTATTTCGGCCTTCTCCTCCTTCAAGTACGAAACATATCTTAACAAACTCATAAACCTGTTTACAAATCCGTCCATGGTTGATTTTCCAAGCCTAAGTTCATGAAATTTTCTATCTTTTTCATCAAAATACTTCTAGGTTAAATATTTGCTTATGATTTTCTTATGAATTTTATTTTCTTTCCACCATGTAGCTACTTTTCTAAACAACTAATAAGTATCCATTCTAGCCTTTAGATTACTAGGATAGTTATATTCCTCAAAATATTTGGACATATTTAGAATCCATGCTTCTGCCCCTTCAAATTCTCCATCAAAATTAGGAGGCCTTATTTTCTTAAATTCCCCTTGTAATTGTGGTTAGTTTTTTTCTTTTTCTTTTTGGTAATTGAAATTGATGCAAGAGTATCCAGCTCAACATTATCAATATATTCTAGTAGACATATGGGTGTGGTGTTTTCAAGTAAGTAGGTTTCTTAAGTATTGGATTATGTAATTATTTAATGTTTTGAGTGATTTTAATGAGTATATGAATTAATTGAATATTGTGAGGCTTTATTGTAAATGTTCCCAAATGTAGGAGAATATGAGAGATTTAGGATAGTTGAGTGATGAGAGGATTGAGAATTGATTGTAATTCCTGAAATTAGGAGTCAGTTCATGATTTTGTGGATTTGAGAGAATCCTTAGGGATGAGAAAGATATTTTAGGATTTTGTTGAGGGATTTAGGGATCTAACCAAAAATTGGTTTTAGAACCCCTTTGTATAGATGTTAGCCTGAAAGGCATGAACAGCGAGTAGAAAGTTTGAATATAAAAATAGATAGTAGATTGGAGTGTTGTAAGCCTACAGGAAGATTGGGAAATAAAGGCCACTAATATTTAAAATCAGGCCAGAGAGACAGTGATCTCAGTTTGTAATTCATTGTTGTAGTTATAAAGATATAAAGATTAATTAAAATCTTGTTAAGCACGTGATTGAGTGTTGAAATGATGAATCGAATGGATTTGAAAAGTGTATATATATGTTTATGCAGGCAGGTGCAGTAAATGGAAGGAGGCAGAGTCAAGGTGGATTACACAGAGGAAGATGTGACGAGAAGGATCATAATGGATTGTTAAATCCATTAGAATGATTGAAGAAAAATTTCAGGAGGAGGAGTGTGCAGCGAAACAACAACAGGCTGAAACCTTCAAAGAAATCTAAGAATCATATTAACAGTAGAAACAACGTAAAGTTAAGAGAAAGGGAGTAGCAGAGAATTGAAGAAATGGCGCATAGTAGCTGTCAGATCGGAGTGATTGATGGACAGGATTAAATTGGTGGAGTGAATAAATCAGAACAACATCACATATCCAAAAGGGAGGAAGTGACTGCGACATGCGATCTATCCTGACCCGAAACCTATGGGATGTAACCTATAAGCCTATCGGATCTGTAATATATATCGGATTGGAGCAAGTGGAAAGGGTCAATTGCGATGGTGTGATAGTGACTACCGATAGCGATAATTACTGATCAGAGATTGCATTAATCGGGGTTCGGGGGAAGAATTTTTCAGAGGCGGACCCGAAGATATATAGATTCGAGTCTATATATTTTAAAGTCTGATATATGTGTTGGGTAGAGTTTCTCCTTTGTAAATGGGTACTTGAAGGATTAAGCGCTGATAATGTAATTCCTAGGTTTAAAGGGAAAGTCACAAATCAGAAGGAGAGGGGTGATAACATATATATGTATGTGACCTGCGAGAAGCCTGATTGCGATTGCGATGAGGTCAAACTTGGGGAACCATGACAGCACAGTACGGAAGGTGGAAAAAGGTAGGATTTACATACATTTCCCTTTGTAAAGGGCATTCTAAAGAAATTGCATGAATGAAGGTTTTTTATATGTTAAACATATATTAACCGCGTTTAGAGAGGGAAGGTTATGTAAAAGCGACTGATGGTTGGTTTAAAGGTTACGAAGGGTTTTAGCGTCCCAATAGAGGGAATTAGAGGGAAGATCTTAACACAGTCTTATATAAAGGCTTGAGAGTTGTTTAAAGCCCCGATAGGAGGTATTGGAGGGGTGATTGAGTTCTGAAACAATGGAACTATAAAAGGGGCATTAACCATCCTTATGTTTGAAGTTTTGACCAGGTGGGCCATATAAATTCCTGGGAGTTGTGTTTATGCATATTTATGCATACTGTGGGTATGCGCAGGGGTAACCCTACATCGTTTTGGTATCAGAGCTGCTCATAACTTAAACATTTAGCATGAGCCAGAGTAAAGCAAGTATGTGTGGAAGTTTCTTGAAGGAATTCAGAAACAAAGATACTTGGAAAGATGTGTATACAGGCAAGGGAGATCAGATTCTAATCTGATAGTGAGGCAACTAGAGTAAAGCTGGGAGAATGAAGAAGAACAGTTAAAGTCCTTAGAGGCAAGTGAGCAAGAATTAAGAAGAGATTTCAATAATATAAAGAATCCACAGTGATGTTGGAGAATGGAGATTCACTCAGATGTGGAGAGTGAATGGAGAAATCAGGCAGGTATTGTTTTTATTTAATTCTAATTTGAGTTTGCTGACAAAGAAATAGATTGAAGATTGAGGGTTGCAACTAATAAAGTATCTCAGTAAAAGGAGATCAAACCTTAAAGGGTAGCAATGAAAGAAACTATTAATGATTTCTGAGTGGAGGAAAACTCAGAAAAGAAGGAATTGTTGCTCATAGTTAAGCTTTGCCAAGGTAAAGTGGAAGATTGGAAGGCAGAATCAGATTCTAAAATTTGATTGGAAGTAGCTGAATATTGATAATTTGTGCAGTGGAAGAATAAAGATCTTCTGGAACAGATTTGCTGAGATGGTGAGATTCTAAAGGTAGTCGAAGAGTTTGATACAACTAGAAGTTAGTGGAAGGGACAGTTCATTCAAAAGTGTAGGTGACTGGGGAGACAAGATCAGACAGAGATCTTGAAGGTGGGATGATATGGTTTTATTTGGATTTGAAGATTAGAAAGCTGTAGTCTTTGTAATGATGCAGAAGTATTATTGCAACTCCCAAAATCAATTCTGCAGAGGATGTGCTAGAATTCATAAGAGATAAAGGAAGCTGGTGAAATTTTCTAAGTGAGAGTAGAAATGTGGCAGAATCTTGAGGAATCCTAACAAAGATTGGATAAAGAGGAAAATTTTGTTCTGTGAAACTGTAGATGAGTTGAAGCCTAGAAGGAGCCATGAGAAGTGCTCAAGAGATCTAGAGATAGAGAGCCAATTGCTTGCCAAAATACTAGGTGAGGAGAGCTTGGTGAGGTAAGTGGTAGCAAGGCAAACGTGCTGTTGTAGAGGCTTTTGTGTAACTCATAGTGAATGAGTAAGGAACTCATAGAGATGGAGAGGATGATGACTAGTGACAGTCATAACAGAGGTTTTGAAAGATATTACAGCAAAGGACAAAAAGAGAAGGATGCCAAGGAAAATGGCATACAAATACAGTTAAGCAAAGAAGGATATGAGAGGGAGAAGGTTGAGATAACAGTTTAGCTTGAAGTGTTAATGAAGATGTTGCAAAGAAACGAAGCAGACCGGAAGCATGGTTATGTCATGAGAAAGAAAGTGAAGTGGCAGAGACTATAAGATAAGAGGGAACATCAAGTGAATATGCAGATAATAAAGGAGATAAGGGAACTTGAACAGATTAAAGAGAAGCTCGAAAGAGTTGAGCTACAACAAAAGGGAGATGTTGAAGAAGATGTTGAAGTTTCAATATGTGAACCGGAAAGTGGACCATTACATTTTGAAAGTGATGATGTTATGCTCTTAACCTGCAAAATGATACCCAAATACAGAATATGTGAAGAAAAGATACCCAGAACACAGAATAGCAATGATTTTATTATTCAGAGAGTAATGTTCACTTGCCTCTTCGAGGGGGCAACCTCCAATAGAGCAAAGCTCGAATACAAAATAAGACACAATGCTCCTCGCAGGGAGTCTCTATCCTTTATATATGACTCATACATGCAATACCACGGGCCAATACCGTGGGTTTTATTAATACCATCTATCTAATACTACGGCCCATTTGCAACTAACTGTGGTCCCGTCATTAATTGTGGGTTAACCACTTAAAAATATTAATATGGGCTTTATTGACTCTTGACTATGACATGATCCCATGACATAAATAAGGGGGTTAGGATGGGACCCTAACATGCCATCCCCCTTAAGACTAGCCTTGTCCTCAAGGCTGAAGCTGCAGAAACTACTGAAGAATAGTGGCTGGTTCCCAAGTTGCATCTTCCGGAGAGGTGTCTTTCCAATTGATGAGGACTTCCTTAATCATGCGGCCGCGCAGGTGCTTGTCTCGTGTGCCTAGAACCTATTCGGGTTGAAGCCATATTGACCCTTCTTCGTCCAATTCAGGTAGACTGGTTTGAACTCGGCAATTGTTCCCAATCACTTTCTTGAGGCACGATACATGGAAAACTGGATGGATTTTTGCCGTAGGTGGCAAAGCCAACTTGTAAGCCACTTCTCCAATGCGCTGAAGTACTTGGTATGGTCCGTAGAATTTTTGAGAGAGATTTTGACAACCCTTGTCTTTGAGTGATGTTTGCTTATATGGTTGCAGCCTCAAAAAGGCCTGATCCCCTTCTTGAAATTGGCACTCTGAGCGATGTTGGTCGACCTGTTGCTTCATGCGGTTCTGAGCTTGATGAAGATTCTCTCTAAGATGGGCGAGCATGGTTGTGCGGTGTTGTAGGAGTTGATCCACTGCTTGTACTTTGGAGCACCCCTTGAGATAAGAAGTAGGGGAAGGTGGAAGTTGACCATATACTGCTTCATAGGGAGTCATTTTGGTGGTGGCATGATAGTTGGTGTTATACCACCATTTAGCCGGAGGTAACCACTGTACCCAAAGGTGTTGCTTTTCTGAAGTGAAACACCTAAGGTAGGTTTCTAGACATTTGTTGACGGCTTCGGTTTGACCATCTGTTTGTGGATGATATGAAGTACTGAGTTTGAGTTGAGTGCCTTGTATTCTGAAGAGTTCCTGCCAAAAATTACTGGTGAAGATCGGGTCATGGTCAGACACAATAGAAGTGGGCATGCCATGCAATTTGAAGATCTGATCCATGAAAGATTGAGCAACCAAAGTTGGTGTAAACGGGTGGGGTAGGGCGCAGAAATGAGCATACTTCGACAGTCGGTCCACAACGACCATGATGACTGACATGTTCCCTGACTTTGGAAGACCTGTAATGAAATCCATAGAAACCTCCGTCCAAATTGATGCCGGAATGGGCAATGGTTGTAATGTGCCTGGTGTGTTGATGGTTTCCCCTTTGTGGCGTTGACAGACATCACATTCTGCTACGAAGGTAAGGATGTCCTTTTTCATGCCTGTCCAAAAAAATGATCTTCTGGTGCGAGCATACGTCTTCTAAAAGCCTGAATGTCCTGCAATGGGAGATGAGTGCAATTCTGCCAAAATGCGACTTTTGAGGGTGGATGTTGGTGAGATTACGACTCTGTCCTTGTAGCGAAGAATATCATTCTGCCACGAGTAGCCCTTGGTGGAATTAGGATCTACTTGCAATTGAGAAATGAGTTGGGAGAGCCCGGGGTGTGAAAACCATTCCCTGCGAGCCTCTTCAATCCAGTCTGGAATGGGGAGGGAAATTGCAAGCAGAGTACTTTCCTCCTCAAATTGGCGAGATAATGCATCTGCTACCCTATTGTCTTTCCCTTTCTTGTAAATGATCTCATAATCATATCCCAACATTTTGGCTAACCATTTATTTTGTTGTGGGGAGGATAGGCATTGCTCCAAAAAATATTTAAGACTGTGATGATCTGTGCGGATTTGGAAACGTCGCCGCAATAAGTAAGGTCGCCAGGTCTCGACTGCATGTAAGATGGCCATCATTTCCTTCTCGTAGGTAGATTGGCCTAGATTCCTCCCACTGAGTTGTTGGCTTGTGAAGGCCAACGGTCACCCTTCCTGCATTAAGACCACCCCAATACCTGTACCTGAAGCATCACATTCAATGACAAAGGATTTGGTGAAGTCAGGTAGTGCTAAGACTAGAGTGGAACACATGGTGTTTTTGAGAGTGGTAAATGCCTGTTGTGCTTCCTCGTTCCAGAAGAAGGAATTTTTCTTTAGGAGTTGAGTGAGGGGTTTCGCGATGCGGCCATAGTTGCGGACAAATTTACGATAATAGCCTGTGAGACCCAAAAATCCTCTCAAGCTCTTCAAGGTCTTAGGTTGAGGCCATTCTTGCATTGCCTGGATCTTTTTGGGGTCCACCTTGACACCTTCACGCCCCACAATGTAGCCCAAATACTCAACTTCTTCCATGCCAAACGAACACTTGGACATCTTGACAAATAATTTATGCTTGCGGAGCAGTTGCAAGAGTAGATCTACATGCTGAAGATGTGCAGCCAAAGTGCCACTATAGATGAGGATGTCATCAAAGAAGACAAGGACAAATTTTCTGAGATATGGTTTGAGAATGTGATTCATAAGGCTCTGAAAAGTAGAGGGGGTATTACAAAGACCAAATGGCATGACCAGGAACTCATAATGGCCTTCATGAGTTCTGAAAGCCATCTTGGGAATGTCAACTTTCTTCATGCGAATTTGGTGGTAGCCTAAGCGAAGATCCAACTTAGTGAAGAATTGAGCCCCATTGAGTTCGTCCAACAAATCATCAACCACCGGGATGGGAAATTTATCTTTGACTGTCAACTTATTGAGGGCCCTGAATTCGGGACACATCCGCCACTCCCCATCTTTCTTGAGCACCATGACCACTGGGGATGAATAAGGACTAATGCTGGGACGAATGACACCTGCTTCCAATAGTTCCTTGATGATTTTTTCTATTTCATTCTTTTGGGTGAACAGATATCTGTATGGCTGCACATTTGGGGGTTGGGCCCCTGGAACCAAGGTGATGCTATGATCATGTTCCCCTTGCGAGGGTGGAAGCTCATTAGGCTTGTCAAAGACCGTCCAATGGTTATTTAAAATCTATTGCATCTCATGATGAATTGGCAGAGACATGGTTTCAAATACCTGGATGGCATTAAATTGAGCTACTACTCCATGATGGCCCTTTTTTAACAATTTTTCCATCCTATGCAAGCTGATGATAGAGGGGGCTCCCGTCTGGAGTCCACGAAGGGTATGTGTGGAGTTGTTCTGCTTAAAACTCATATATAACTCCTGGAAATCCATTGTGATTGGCCCAAGGGTGCGGAACCATTCAGCGCCGAGGACAATGTCGCAACCTCCCATGTGTATGGCAAACATGTGGGTTTTCAACTGATAATTGCCCATTTGAACTTTGACATTTTCACAGCGGCCTTCACATTTCATTGTGGCCCCATCCGCAATTTGGACTTGGAAGTTAGAAACTGTTCGTACAAAACAATGCGCTGCTTCTGCAATTTTTTGATGGATGAAATTATGGGTACTTCCACTATCAATCAAGATTACTACTGGGCGATGTTTAAGAAAACCCCGGATTTTGAGAGTTTGAGGGGAAGAAATCCCTGCCAACTCATGCAGCGAAATAATTGGTTCCTTAGAGACATTCTCCTTTGGGTTGTCTTCTTCTAGTGCCTCATGTTCCTCAAGTGGTGGATCTTCCTCTATTGAGTTGTAGTCAGTGGCATCTATTTGAAAAAATTTGGGCTCCTTGCATTTATGACCTGGGGATTATTTTTCATCACAGTAGTAACATAGTCCTTGGTTCCTTCTTTCGTCCATTTCCGCAGGTGACACCTTTTGGACCTTAAGTGTTTGAGTCGTGTTGTGAGCCTGTGAGGGACGACCTTTAGCGGGGAAATTTGGGCGACTGTATTGGGCTGCTAATGCACGTTCCACCTTACGAGCTACCTGGCAAGCCTCCGTCCACGTGGGAGGGTGGTGAAGTAGAACTTGAGCTTTGATGGCTTCTTTAAGACCGCTGATAAAACATTCCGTGTAGAACTCATCTGTAAGACCCCTAGTGCGGAATGCTAAGGCTTCAAAAGCGGTAATATATTCATCCACTGTACCAATCTGTCGGAGCTTAGTGAGACGACCCAAAAAAGAGTCTTCCTGTTCAAAGCGATCTCGAAGAGCTTTGGTAAATTGGGTCCAAGTCTTAAAAGGTCCATTGCAATGCTAATGCCATTCCCACCATTGCCACCGTTCATTGTCCAAGTACATGCTCCCCAAAATAAGCTTATTCGCATCATCTGGGATATGATTCAATTTGAAATACTGCTCCATTTGTGATAGCCATGCGGACGGGTGAGAACCGTCAAATTTATGCACATCCAACTTGGGAGGTCGCTGACTGGGTGGTGGATGGGTGTGCCAGACGTGAGGAGAGTGGCTAGACTCACCCTCATTGTATTCATGGCCATTATACGCCTCCTCGTGGGCTTGCTCCTTGCCCTTCCGGAGGAATTGTTGTATCTGGAGACTTAGTCCGTGAATCTCAGTTTGCATGGAGTGAACCTCAGTTTGGATGGAGTTCACAGTGTCTTCAAGTTTGTCCATCCTTTCATTGGCAATCGCTTGAGCTCTAGTTTCTACCATACACCAACCTGATGAAAAATTGGGACCGCCTAAAATTTTTTACTAATAAATTGAATGGTACCACCTTGCTCAGCTCGTCATCCTAATTCTGATGGGCTAGATCACCAATAAGCGCCCCGGAAGATCTCAGACTCTTTTTTTTTTCTTTTTTGAAAACTCCTAATGGAGTTTTACTCCTTCTTGATCAATACTGTAGTCGCTAAATCCTCAAAATGTCAATGCTGCCAAAAGTCCTGCGAAAAGTATACCCCGGTATAGGAACCCTTCACAACAACTCCGATCTGGTGGGTCTGAGAGATCTGAATGGCAGAACAACTGCTGCGGCGGATCTGATGGATCTGCGGGACTGACGTCTGCTGCTGCTGCACCTCTTTGCACACGCAGATCGGGAGTAGATGATGTGTGATCCCCCGATAGAAAAGGAAACTATGGTCATGAGGAGTGTCAGGTGCTACAAATCGCAATATACATAAGGGTCTGGCAGTAGTACTCGGCCCAATGTTTCAGGGCTCTAACTAAGGAGGATCGACCGTACCCTTAGCCGTACAACCCGACTCCCCTATCGTACGGGCGAGTAATCTCTCCGAGTGTTGTTCTCGGTGTACTGTAGCCACAAGACGGCCCAAGGTTTATCTATGGCGAGGTTTCAAGGGAGCCTAGGGGGCTTTCGATATACCCACAGGGTACGTGGAAGACAGTCCGTGCGCGGTTCTGTCTAATGCACTACTACTCGAAGGGGTACCCATAGGGGTTACAAGGGAGTCCAACAGACGTGACCACCTCTTGCATTTCCTGCGTGCATGCCTCCCCAAATCCGCAGGTTTATGCGCTCAACGATAGATCCCGTGGTTTAAAGACGCCGGAACACGTCTCTAGCCGAAAAAAAAAAATTGCTAAGAATTGGAGATCCCACCGGCCCTGGAAAGTGCTCTGATACCACTTGTTGTGCTCTTAACCTGCAAAATGATACCCAAATACAGAATATGCGAAGAAAATATACCCAGAACATAGAATAGCAATGATTTTATTATTCAAAGAGTAATGTTCACTTGCCTCTTCGAGGGGGCAACCTCCAATAGATCAGAGCTCGAATACAAAATAAGACACAATGCTCCTCGCAGGGAGTCTCTATCCTTTATATATGACTCATACATGCAATACCACGGGCCAATATCATGGGTTTTATTAATACCATCTATCTAATACTACGGCCCATTTGCAACTAACTGTGGTCTCGTCATTAATGGCGGGTTAACCAGTTACAAATATTAATATGGGCTTTATTGACTCTTGACTATGACGTGATCCCATGACATAAATAAGGGGGTTAGGGTGGGACCCTAACATATGAAGAGCTAGATGAGTTGAATCATATGAATGATTCGAAGCAGCTGGAAGACTTGATGATTGAAGCATCAAGCGAGACTAGAAGATCTTGTATTTTTAAAATTAATGATTTGTGTATGATTACAGGTTTGGAAAAATACAAACAGCCTTTTAAAGCTGTAAAAAACATGAAAGAATACCTTTCAGAAGATGAAGCAGAATATGACAAGGAGATTAATAAAACATCAATTCATTACCAAGGAAAAGTGCTGGAAGACATCATTGAAACAGATGATGAGAAAGAGAGAGTAGTTGACAGTCTCAAAAATTCTTTGAGTTTGAATCAGCATACTAATGTGCTCATAAAGGAGTTGAGACCTTATATTTTTTATTATAATGATTGTCTTATAATTGAAGGTGTTGTTGCAGAAACTAGAACATATTTAGCAGATGTGGACAGCCAAATGGAAGAAGAAGAGGAACAACATCTTCAGAAGGATGTCAAGGAAGGCTTAGCAGAGGAAGAACAACCATGTGATAATGGATCAATAACAAATGAAGGAATCGAAGATTGTGTAAAATTTCCAAAGTTCACTCCAAGTAAAATCATTGAGATATATAGGGAATTGGACTTCCAAAGGAGAAAGTTGGAAGAGTAGAGGATGAATGTTTAGGATAGATTACTGAAGAAGGATGACAAAGAAGTTGTCATAAATAATAATCAAGAAGAAGTTAATAGGTGCAGGCAACAGAAGCAGGAAATTGTTCTGAAAGACAATATAGCAGCAGCAGAAAAGGTGCAAAACAACAGTAAAAAAGAAGGTAAAGATGAAAAGAAAACAATCAGAAGAAGTGAAGAATAAGCAAGAAAGAGAGTTCAGCAACCAAGAGATGAAAACAATCAGCAGACAAAGGATATGTTGGATAGAGAAATTGAGTTGATAATGAAATTAATGATGAAAGTGTCTCAGAGAATGACAACAACATGAAAGGAAAGGAGTGACAACAAGAGGAAAACAGTAGCAGAGTACGAAAGCAAGGAAACTGGAGCATTACGACACAAGGTATGGAGACCTGGAGAACATCAACATATAACAACAGCAACATAACGATTGATAAGCAAGGACAGATTACAAAATAAAGTCTGGGATCCAGAAGGAAAGAATTATCCAGACTTATGACCAGGTGCTCATAAATTTTTTTACATGGGGAGTTTGATGCAAGAGCATCCAGCTCGACATTATCAATGTATTCTAGTAGACATAAGGGTATGGCTTTTTCAAGGAAGTTGGTTTCCTAGGTATTGGATTATGTAATTATTTAATGTTTTGAGTGATTTTAATGAGAATATGAATTAATTGAATATTGTGAGGCTTTATTGTAAATGTTCCTGAATGTAGGACAACATGAGAGATTTAGGATAGTTGAGTGATGAGAGGATTGAGAATTGATTGTAATTCCTCATATTTGGAGTCAGTTCATGATTTTGTGGATTTTGGAGAATCCTTAGGGATGAGAAAGAGATTTTAGGATTTGTTGAGGGATTTAGGGATCTAAACCAGAAATCGATTTTAGAACCCCTTTGTATAAATGTAAGCCTAAAAGGCATGAACAAGGATTAGAGAGTTTGAATAGAAAAATAGATAGCAAATTGGAGTGTGGTAAGCCTACAGGCAGATTTGGAAATAGAGGCCACTGATATTAAAAATCAAGCTAGAGAGACAATGATCTCAGTTTGTAATTCATTGTTGTAATTATAAAGATACATAGATTAACTAAAATCCTATTAAGCACGTGATTGAGTGTTGAAAGGACGAATCAAATGCATTTGAAAAGTTTATATATATGTTTATGCAGGTAGGTGCAGTAAATGAAATGAGGAGGAGTCGAGGTGGATTACATAGAGGAAGATGTGACGAGAAGGATCATAATGGATTGTTAACACTGGAAACAACGTAAAGATCAGAGAAAGGGAGTAGCAAAGAATTGAAGAAATGGTGCACAGTAGCTGTCAGATCGGAGTGATCGATGGCCAGGATTAAATCTGCGGAGTTAATAAATCAGAACAACATCACATATCCAAAAGGGAGGAAGCCACTGCTACATGTGATCTATCTAGACCCGAAACCTTATCGGATGTAACCTATAAGCCTATCGAATCTGTAATATATATCGGATTAGATCAAGTGGAAAGGGTTAATTGCGATGGTGCGATAGCGACTATCGATAGTGATAATTTTTTATCAGAGATCGCGTTAATCAAGGTTCAGAGGAAGAATTTTTTAGAGACGGACCCGACGATATATAGATTTGAGTCTATATATTTTAAAGTCCGATATATGTGTTGGGTGGAGTTTTTACTTTGTCAATGGGTATTTGAAGGATTAAGCACCGGTAGTGTAATTCCTAGGTTTAAAGGGAAAGTCGCAAATTGGAAGGACAGGAGTGATAATGTATATATGTATGTGACCTGCGAGAAACCCAATTGCTTGCAATGAGGTCAAACCTTGGGAACTGTGACAGGACAATACAGAAGGTGGAAAAAGGTAGGATTTACATACATTTCCCTTTGTAAAGGGTTTTCTAGAGAAATTGCATGAATGAAGGTTTTTTATATGTTAAACATATATTAACCATGTTTAGAGAGGGAAGGTTAGGTATAAGTGGTCGATGGTTTGTTTAAAGGTTACAAAGGGTTTTAGCGTCTTGATAGAGGGAATTAGAAGGAAGTCCTTGACACAGTCTTATATAAAGTCTTGAGAGTTGTTTAAAGCTCCGATAGGAGGTATTGGCAGGGTGATTGAGTTCCAAAATAATGGAATTGTAAAAGGGGCATTAACCATCCTTATGTTCCATGCTTTGACCAGGTGGGTCATATAAATTCCTAGGAGTTGTGTTTATGTATAGTTATGCATACTGTGGATATGTGTAGGGGTAAACCTACGTTAGAAATGCTACTATCAAATTCTAGTTTCTCTTCTTCAAGTCTAGATGTTTTACTCTCATTGGAAGTTCCATAATTTGTTTGGTTAGAAGACTCATTTCTACTTCTATTTTTATTCTTGTTTGTTTTTAGCTTCTTTAGTATGTAATGATTTAGATTTTCCTGCTCTTCCCTTTGTTTGCTTAACATTTATTAATTATCTTAGATATTATCTAAATCTAATTTCAGACTACAAACCACCTACAGGATTTCATGCTCATGTTAGTTCAGATGTTTACATTCCCCTTTGATAAATCCCATTTTAGTATTCTTCTCTTTGCCTTCCTTTGATGATATGCTAGATGTCTAGGGATTATCTTTCTCCACCATACTGTAGAAATCCAGCTGGTCTATTCAACTATTTGAAAGAAAACTTATTTATTTAAATCAGGACCCCTAAAGGTCGATTTCTTTAAGCTACAACTTTTATACCTCTCCCTACACCTCATAATTTTTTTTAATAAGAATAATACATAATAACCATTCCTTCAATACAGGTCTTAATCCATTATTAAGACTTTACTCTAATGTGTTTATTCTCACATTAGTTATTTGTATGTCTACAAGGTTTATTTCTTGATTGTCTACATTTTTTATGTCATTTATGATTTGAGATTATACCAAGTAAGAGTGTTTTTATCTTGAACACTTGCAACCCTATGCTTATGGATCAAGTGAAGTTTTGAGATCATTTAAATTCCTTTAAATTGGAATATATTTATTAGAACTTTGAAAATATATAATGGTCCAACTTTGCATAATGGAGAAACCATCGATATAGCATTCATGTAAGTTTATATATATTTCAATGTTGATTCGATGAGAACCACGTTAATTTTTATATTATATTTTAAATAAAATCCTCCATTCTTTTATGTGTTCATAACACCTCTACTTTTGTGACAGCATATATTACTATATTGATTTGTAAATGATAAATGTTTATCTTTATTCATGTTTCTATATTTGAACGTGTTTCTATATTTGAAACTTGGTCTGATTAGAAATTACAATTTTATTTTACCAATGGAACAATTATAAAATTTTTTCATAACACTATGGACCATATAGTATAGGTTGATCATGTATACCTCGAGACATTTTTTTGGGTTAAAATTTGGGAGTTCAGGGATGAATTTCTCCTAGAAGAAATCATATCTTACAGTTTCGTTGGAACCACCTATAATAAAATTTCATTTTTTGACAATTCTAATATGACTTTCCCAAAATAATATGTCACATCTCAATTCGGAAGTGACTTTCCAGAAATAGAAATTCATGTCTAGATGACATATGGAATCCACATTAAAATCAAATCAATCATCATTAGAAAAGTCAAGGATTAATATTTTTATACTTACTAGTAGTATCATTATTATGATACTATTATTTATAAAATAGTCTAAAGTTGTTCACCTTTAATGGATTAATAGAAACAAATTATGTCATGGAATAAGTAAATTAAATTGAGAATCTCTTACTCGGAAAATCAAACCTCTCCCTTGGAATAAAATAATAACTCCACACTAATGTAACTCTCCCTCACTAATTTAATGTATGGAAAAAGTGTAACTCCTCCTCATTAAATGCACTTGTAACTCCCTCATTCAATTTGATTTGTAATTATCACAAACTATTATCTCATGTCTAAATGTAACTCTCTCTCTCTCTCTCTCTAATTCGAATTGTAATGCCTCGAGACAAGTGTACCGCTCTCTCTATTCTTGGGATGAGTTATAATACTCATGAAGTAACTTCTCCCTCATGGAATTAAATTCTCTTATTGTTGCCTCAAGACATGAATTCATTTTGTAATGCATATCCTTCCTTATCTATTTAAGCAAGAGTAAGTGAGAGTTGAGTGTACCATGTCCATTATGAAGAAGGAGAGAAAATTTTGAGTGTGTGCAAGAAAAGTATGAGATCTAGTGAAAAGCAAGAGGAAGGAAATAACTGGAGAAAGTATGAAGGACATGATCTCCTCAGGAGAAGGAGGAGATATTTTATCAAAGAGAAAGTGCAGCTCAACTACTATTTGATAAGAAATCGGTGACTTTTTTCATTCTCATTCTCTCTCTTTCTCTCTACTCTACTGAACAATTGAATAAATCTAATAGAAGAAGAAACATTTGGGTTTTCTCCCTTGGGGTTTTTTTCCCTAGTCATTGGACCAAAATCTTATTGTTTCATATTTGTGCTTGGTTGTCTTCATATCATCCTTAAGTTTATGTTCTATTTACGATTGCTGATCCAAAATTTTTTGAAGAAGAAATGTGCATTCTAAGTAATTGTAACTACATAGAAAATTAAGTTTTATACAAAGTACATTAAGTTTTTTGCAAAGTAAATTTATTTTTCTACAAATTACATTCAAATTTATGCAAATTAAATTCAGTTCTATCTGGTTTTCTGCAAGGTACATTCAACTTTTTGCAAAGTACATTTACTTTTCAGAATAGAACTTTCAGGTTTTTGCAAAGAATTTTTAATTTTTGCATATAACTTTCATATTTTAACATGGTATCAAAACCTTGGCGAAGAAAATCTGAAGGAAGCTAGAGATCAGCTGAAGAGACCCCACTTGCTACCAAAATTTTCTCATCAAGATGACTTGGTCCTATTTCAAGGTAGAGAAGAAGCTGAATGATGCTTCAAACTTTGGTCAATGGAAGGAAAGGCTAGATATCACTCTTGAAGAACACAAGGTTATAAAATATGTTGAAGATACAATAGTTGATCCACTAGAGAATTCAAGTGCTATTGTCAAATCTCAACACAAAAAAGTTGAAATCAAAGCTAAAAAAATTATCCTTGATTTTGTTAGTGATCATATCATTACTTATGTTTTTGGTTTGAAGAAAGGTAAAGAAATGTATGGAAAAAAAATTGGTATGTTTGCGATTAGTAACTTGAACTAGATTATTTCCTTGAAGAATTAGCTGAATGACATCAAGATGAATAAAGGAGAGACAGTTTAGGCATACTTCCTAAGAATGACCAAAATCATGAATCCATTGTCAATAGTTGGCGAAGTTGTACCCAAAAAATAAATTCTTTTTATTGCACTTGGAGGCATTTCTCCTCTTTTGGAGACTTGTATCATGACCATCAACAATATGAATACTCTTCCCATATCTAATGAGTTCCTAGGAAAGTGTATCTAACAAGAGGTTAAAATTATCTCTAGAGGGAGAATTTAACATCATGAGGGAGAACCTACTACATTTTCAACCTATGACAAGAAAAAAAGGTAATAAAAATAAATCTTCTTTCAAATCAAATAAAGAGATTCTAGACATGTCCAAAGTTAGATGCTTTAACTATCAAAAGCATGATAACTTTTCTCGTGGCTGTAAAGAATGAAGAAGAGCACCTAGATTCAAAAAAAATTGATTATATAAAAGGCACTTCTGAAAATCAAAGAAAATTCCATCCTAAGAAAACAAGAAATCCAAGGTATAGAAATAATGCAGTGGAAATTCAATCAATTTATTTTCTTGTTCTTACTCTTTCTAGTTCTTCTTATGTACATTCATTTGATAGTTGGATAGTTGATAGTTGTTCTTCCAACAATTTTACTAGTTACAAAGAAACACACTTTAATCTACTTTAGAGGGAGACTAATTTAAATGTTATTCTTGGAGATAATTCTACTTACCATGTTAATGTTGGCATTATGATACAGGTGTTGTCTTCGATGGAAACACTCAAATGACATATCATAGTGCAGCAGGTCAATAGCAAAGAATTAATGATCAGAGAGAGGTATACACAAGGTTCACCTTGACAAAGAAGTGTATACACGTAGGTTAACAGACCAAAAGAAGCATATAACACACACACGTACTTTCAGAGAAGGAAAGGCACGTATATCTTGGAAAACTAAGTTTTGGTCCAAGGTATGAAGTTGTTAGGCCCCTATACTACTAGTGTAACCCCTTATTGTTATTAGTACAACCCACTTATTATATTGATGTACCCATGTAGTGCCCATATTGTTACTATTGTGCCCCATAAAAGCCCACTATTGTTATTATTGTGCCCTTGCATTATTATTGTTATGTCGGCTTTGATCATTTTATGACCCCTTAGACTCCTATATATAGAAAAGAGGTCTTTTCATTTGTATCATCCAAGAATTGCTCATTTATGTAATGTCAAGGAGGTTGTCCCCTCGAAGAGGCTAAATTCTAAGGCATTGATCTATCTTTTCTATCTTTTCTTGAGCTGGTGTCATAACATTTGGTATCAGAGCTTTGGATTCTAGGGTTTCGCTGCTCCAAACAGGCCATCATGGAATTTTGGCTATAACTTTTTTCTGCAACGTTTCAAAAGTTGCAAACAAAACCCATTTGAGAAGAAATCGTGCTGAACTTTGGGTCCAAATTTCAAAGCTTTTCGCACTATATTTGCGGAGATATGATCTGAAGAAGTTGGTCTTTTTGCAGACTCCTGAATTACATTCCAAACAGGTGACCTGGGAAAAATCATCATAACTTTCTCTCTGAGCATCGGATTGAAATTTCGTAACAAGGGGCTGGGTTCAAAGGCGTGCCCTTGAACCCAGCCCCGTTGAGTATCTTTCGCTGAGATTGACTCAGAGAGAGCCCTCTCCTATCCTCGTAGGGCTAGCTATGAGGCTGAGCGTGGTTTGATGTGAACCTAGAACCTTGTATCCTGAGACAAATCTAGGCTCTAACACTCTCCACCATTATCTATCCTCAACACCTGTACCTTCTTCTCTTTCTAGTTTTCCACCAGAACCTTAAATTCTTTAAAACTATCAAAGACTTTAGATTTCTTCCTGAGGAAATATATCAATGTATTTCTTAAGAAGTCATCTATAAATGATACATAGTACACATACTTACCCAGTGCTAGAACCAACACAGGTCCAAACACATCACTGTGCACAAGCTCTAATATCCTTTTTTTCCTCTTAGCACCAGAGGGGAAACTCACCCGATTTTGCTTCCCATATACACAATTTTCACATAAATCGAAATAAAAAGAGAAATTATACATACCTTCTACCATACCATTACCATTAAGTATATGAAGGCCCTTCTCTCCAATATGTGAAAGCCTTTTATGCCATAGCATGGTCTTTTCTCCAGAGACCACTAGATTTTCTACTCCACTTTTAGGAACCATGAAACTATTGCACCATCAATAACAATACTACCCAAAAGCTTGTATATAGTTCCAATATGAACTCCCCACATCAACACCAGTGCTCCCTGAACCATCTTGGAGGTATCCTTCTCTAACACTATTTTTACACTTGCCTCATCCATACTGCTTACAGAAATCAAATTTCTAGCCTTCCTATCATCTCCTAAGAATACATCACCACCATCATATTCCTCATACTTGTAGAACCTCTCCTTATGGGGAGTGAAGTGAAAGGATGCACCTGAGTCAATCAACCATGCCTCATGATCTACATGCATACTTAAAGAAGAAGCCAAGTACACATCCCCACCTTCATCTGAGGTAGTTTTTGCCTCTATAGAAGGAGCATCATCAGATCCCTTTCCTTTCTTAGGAGCTTTCAAGCTACAGTCTTTTTTGAAGTGTCCTTCCCATCTCAGTTGATTTCAAGCTACAATCATTTTTTAAGTGTCCTTCCTTTCTCCCACTCAAGGACTTACTTTTTTTTTCTGTTCTGCTACTGTCCTCTTACAGATAAGGCATCTCCATTCTGGCTCTCCATACCTTTTCATCTCATCTCCTCTGACAACAAGGATGAGACTATTTCATGAAAATTCAAGGTAGTTGTATTGCTACCTATTACAAAAACCAGACTACCACGCGAATCTGGTAGAGAACAAAGAAAACTAATGCACTTATCTTCATCTGAAATTTTAATATCAATAGATAACAATTGTCTTACCACAGTATTGAAGGCGTTCAAATTCTCTAACACCAAGTCCCATCCTTCATCCTAAGGTTATATAGCTTTTACTATAGGAACAGTATATTCACCAAAGACTTAGATTGGTACAAAGTCCCTAATTTGTCCCACAAATCCTCCACCATAGCTTCCCCTTATACATTAAACAATACGAAATCTGAGATACACAACCATATTGTGTTTTTTGTCTTCTTATCCAACTTCATCCAGTCTTCATATGATGTTGTCGTTGGTTTAGTACCGAGATCTACCGCAATCCACTAATCTTTATCCACCAGCAAATCCTCCATCTTAAGTTTCCATAACTAGAAAGTCTAACCATTAAATTTCTTGATCTATATATTTCCACTGTTTGCCATATTCTTTAACCGCAAGAATTGATCCCGTAGATTTCCCACTAGACATCTTCTACCACGAGCCCAAACAAAAAACCCCTCAGGAGCAAAGGCGTCCCCTTAAAGTTGAAACACCTTTGATACCACATGTAGGTTTTGACCCTATATAGAAATTACCTACAAAAAAATTCAAAAAACAGAAAATAAAAAATGCAGAGACCATAAAACATAAAACAGATATACATAGATATTTTCCCCTCGATCTGAAAACTAGGACTACCATTTTGATTTTTCAATTATGTTCCTTTCAATGTTACAATACATGTATATACGTGCTAAAACATTCATAAACCCCAATCCATTAACCATGTATTAGAACATAAACGTAGTTCCCTTGACCGGATCTACAAAATACAATGGGTAGAAAACCATCATGCCCAAAACCATGTGCAAAACCCATGCACAAAACCATAGGTAGGTCTGCCCACCTAATATAAGGTCCAAAACAAAATTCCTGGGGTGCTATGCCTAACGCAAGGAAGGGGGGATTTGCCGCCCCCCAGCTTCGCAGATGGGGCTAGTAGTGGAAATAATATAACACACACCCAACAGGTCAAACAATGAATAGCATTACATAGTATAGTGCAGTGATTGAGTTATTATCTAATGTAATTTCATTTGGCATTCGTCAATTGATCTTTTTGTTATATTCTCAACTCATAGTATTACAGTTGAACGATGTCTATTTAGTTAGAAGTTCTTCAATGTTAAGAATTTTTTTGCAGGTTCGTCTCTTGGAGAGAGAGTTTGTTTATATCGAGTATCGACACATTCCGAGATATTTAAACACATTAACTAATGCATTAGCTAATTATGTGTAATTTTTCCATTTGTAAAACATATGTAATAAATGAAAAGAAATATTCTGATTCGTATATTGTACAAGATAAACTGAAATAGAAGTAATAGCTTTCATTAGTCAAATGTCCATAGAAATTGTGGTTTTTACAAAACTTTCATCCAATGAAATAAGGCCTCATGGCCTTTATTATCCGGACAAGCCGATAAATCATTAAAAAACAAAAATCTATCCCTAAGACTAGTAGCTAAATATGATGATCAGGGTTGCATACAACCGCACAAGCTACTCATTGTAGCAAGTGACTAATAAGTCTGGGAACCCCCAAAGTGTGCCTTTGATAGCGGAGAGGCAAGTCATCAATCCCAACATCTGGGATTTCTAGGGTCAAACTCTCAAGGTCGTGCTCTAACTCAGTCAATGCCTCTGTTGAATCTAGGTTCTACACTATGGGAGATACTGGCTTCTCACCGCGCCTATCAAATCTGCATAAACATGACGATCTCACCGAGCCCACATTTGTATGATAATTTTAGACAATTATTTTTGGATGGAGAAAAACAATAACTTTTTCAAAAATTAAAAAACAACCGAAGGGTTAAGTTTTTACCTAGATTACCCCACTGCATCCCAGCAGGTAGTGGCATATCTGGATCACTGTGTGTTCCATCATTGCATATGGAAAATCTTCAATCATGATGATTTGATTTTCCAACCACCCAAAGAAATCAGGAGTATACTAGATTGTTGGCCCTTCGCCACCTCTGTGGTGTGCCAACAGTGTGACCCACTTCAACATGCGAGGGTCTTAATCCTCCTCTCTCTATGGTTACCAGCAAAGCACTTATGTCCATACAGAGAAATTTCCACCGCACGGCGTGGGAGCCCAGACAAGAAGTAAATGTCATCGACATCGATACTGATTCTATGCTCTCCAATTATTAAGCATTCCTCTTATACATTCAACTTTCTCACTATCCACTCCAACAAGTCTAGTTGGGCCTTCATGTCCGGAATATTGAAAAACTTATATAGGCCATAGTTTGTCAATGCTTGTATTGTCTCTAGATGGTTCAAAGCATCTATTTCTTTTTCTTCACGTTCATGCTCTCTCCACTCCATTTTTCCGGCTCAAAACCATGCAAACAAACATGGAGGTTCATTAGAAAAGTTGTGGTAAAATTTTGTAATAAATTTGGGTGTTTCCATTTAAATTTTTAGTACCCTCGGTGATGTGCACAACCGCATGAGCAAAGCAGTGCAAATTTGTGCAGTTATAGGCTTAGAAACTATCCACATCTTGGTTTTCAGCGTAAAAAACTCAATAGATCTACACAGGCCTGATAAGGGTGGACTATGCACATCAAGGGAAATTTTCCATTTGAAAACTGTCCCTAAAAACCCAGAATACATGGTCAAATGCAAAATAAAAAACATGGAAACAAAGATGTCGAAGAGTTGATTTACCTAGAGAAGACAACTTGTGATTTGGTCCAATGGTTTGTGATCCAAGTGGATATTGGTGGCCACTCGCCAAGTCCACTTAGACCCCCACCATTGTTTCTTTCAGCTTTTTAGTTTCCTTAATTGTAGCAAAGTTTACTATTTTTAGCAGTTTTTTTTGTCCTGAACTTCTGGAGCTATTTTGAGGCCCTAAATTATGTTTCTTGGGAAATTTGGGAGCAACATGGGTCCACGGACCGATGTTTCTCTTCCCAAAGTTGTAGTACTCGGATAGATCTTTCTAACGAGCTATTGTACGCAACAAACGAAGATCAGGTGCCAAAGTTACGACCCCGGAAAGTTGATGTAGCAATTTACCCAAAATGGGTCCCACAGTTTGGCGTTTCATCTTCTAGGGTTAGGTTTTTGGATGTTTAGAGCTTTCCATTGTTTCTCAACAATAAATAGGCCTTCGAGCCTCATTGTAACATAGTTCAGAGGCATGTAGCCACCACATCTCTTCTCAGAGATAAGCTACCATCGCCCTAGCTAGTTTATTTCCATTTCTGTTTGTAAGTATATTTTAGTATTTTACAATAATGAAATGAAGTATTATTTATGATGCATCTCTATATGCATGGTTATATCTGTAATTTGTTGTGTTCTTGTTTAAATCTAGACCATTGGTATCAGAGCGGTCTACTCTTTATCTATCATTCTTTGCGTGTCCCCAATGAGGTCGGGATATAAGGAGTTAGGGCTTGAACTGGTCGAACCTTTGCAAGACCAGCCTCGAAAATCCCAACGGCCTCCCATGGCGGATGAAAAGAAAGATGAGGGGGTAGGAGATCCCATCAAAATATTTCTCGAAGAGGCCCTCGAGCGAAAAAAGAACGCGATGATGGATAACTTTCCCAGATCCATCAGTGGCTACCCAGGGTTGACACATCTACTTCCAGTAGCTACTCTGGAAGTACCACACCCTTTAAGGTATAAGTTAACTTTGACATTCCAATATTTGAGGGTCATATAGATGCAGACGCCATAGATAAATGGTTAAATTTGCTAAAAGGGTATTTTTCTGTTCATGATTTTTCCGGCCAGGAAAAGATTACTTTCTCTCTTCTCAAAGCAGCCCCCCATGTCAAGGACTAGTGGGAAACCTACTACGAGCAGAAGGATGAAAGTACAGCCTCACTGTTTTCAGCCGCACCCACTTGGAATTCATTCCAGACTACCATCAAGGAGCAGTACTACCCTGTCGAAAGCTATGAGGATCAATACATAAAGTGGACCATGCTAAGGCAGGGAAGGGACAACCAAGACATGCTGGAGTTTACTAATATTTTCCATAACCTGCACACAAAGTTGGGTATCAAGGATTCAAAGCAGCATTTGGTACTCAAATACCACAGTTTCCTACACAGGTACATGCAGGAAGAAATAGAATTCCTGACCATCTCCTCGCTCGACACAACATACCGATATGCCGTCAAGATCGAGCAAAAGTTTAAATAGAAAAAGCGACACTTTGGATCTGTGAATCCAAAGCAAGCGAAAGGTGCCCCCAAACCACAGAACAAAGGACAAAGCTAAGGCAGGGTGGCCCAAGACAACCCACCAAAGCTACAAGAAAATAATAGCGTCGCAAAGCTGAAAAAGGACATGGGAAAGTGGTGTGAGTTCCATAAGAGCTCCACTCACAACACAAGTGAGTGTTGGGCCAAGCAGTCAGTGGTGGCCAAGCTAAAGGTTTCAAAATCAGATGCATGTTCTGACTCTGAGTCAGAACCCAACAATGGGAATGACAAAGGGAAGCAGATTATCGATGCGAAGCCCAAGGCCATCGTTGCCAATACGAAGATCTAGAAGGAGGAACCCGAAGATACAGAGGAGCAAGAGTGTCTCTTCCACTCCCATATGTGGGTAAAGGGCTCCCCGCTATAGTTCATTGTCGATAGCAGGAGCGAAAAGAGCCTCATTTCGGCAGAGGTCGTAAAGCAACTAGGCTTACTGCCCACAGCTCCACAATCGTACACCATCGGGTGGCTTCATCAAGCACATGATTTTCGCATGAGCCAGCAGTGTCACCTTCCGTACAACATCAAGCCCTTTAGGGATGACGTATTATGTGACATTGCTCCCCTTGATGTTTGTCATGTATTATTAGGACAACCATACTTAACAATGTAAACTTTGAAACATAAACTGATACTATTACCTGTTTCGTAGAGATAGCAAAAAAGTGACTTGATTTTGAAAAGGGGTGATGGATAACACACACGTTTTTTTTAGAGCATAGTTTTTGGCACTATAAATTTTTTATGTACATTGCGTTTTAGAATTGTAGTGATTTTCATGCTGATTTTAAAAAGTGGTAACTCTGCATGAGGCCCTTTTTTTAAAAGACCTACTTTTTGACTTTAAATTTTCTAATGTATGAAATGTAAATAATTATTTTCTAAATTTAATAATCATTGAAGTGGTCTTCTTCTTCATATTTTCTTGTTTTTTTTTTTTTGTAGTGAGGTTTTTTATTGTTTTGCATATTTAAAGAAGAAGGTTGATATTTTGAATTTTCGATATTCTACATATTTATACATCGTTAATTAATTTTTCAATCCACATGAAATAATTGTCTCTAAAAAAAAATATTTTTTAACAATTGACATAAAAATAACCATTTTTAACATAAATATAAATAAAAAACTACACGTTTTGATAATTTTTTGTAATTTTTTGCTAGAAATGACATGTCAAAATCACAATTTTATAGGAAATTTTTAACTAAAAATGGTTAAATAATAGTTTTTTTTATGAATCTCATGTCAAAAAAATAATAATTATCACTCTTATTTTCAAAAAATAATGATTAACATAAAAATTAATGCGAAAATCACATCATACAAATATTGAATGCATAACAACCTTAATTGAGTGCATATTCTTCTCATAAAATGTCAAAGTCAAAACATTACAATTATAACTAATTAATAGTTACAAAAAATGAGCTTGATTTCCAAGCATAACTTAAATTTAATCAACAATGTCATGTAATCCAAACTCTTCGTCCTCTAGAGTTTCATAATTGTCTTCTTCCACAATATTTTCTGCTTCATTTTCCTCATTTTCCTCTTCTAATGGATCTTTGATGTTTGCGAATCTCCCAATGTATGCCTTTCCAATCACTCCATGTAATGGTGGTTGGGGTTCCTTTTCCTTTTTTTCCATATGTGATTCACTAAAGTCCCCTTTCTTCAACCCAATTTCTTGCATTGCATTTGGAAGAAATTGAAGAGCATTAATTCTTTGTTGAATGAAATTGCACTGTATTGAATCTTTTTCAATGGCAATGCAATTTCTTCCTTTTTGAAGGAAACATGATAGTGTTGTACCTAATTATCAAGCACAAAAGAAATAATGAAGTAAATTAGTACAATGACATATAAATTAAGAAAAAACATATTAATGTTCAATTCCATATAATAAAACTTACCTCAGCCAGAAAATAAATCCAGAACCCAATCTTCTTCATTTGAACATATGCCTATAAGATAGTTAAATGATAATTGTGGTTTTTGATAAATGTTAACTATCTCTCCTTTTGATTCTTTGTCTTCATATGTTAGTTTTCTCACAACAACATCATAAGTCAGTATTTGGCTATAACTCTTTCCATCTACCCGATTAAAAATCATAGACATATAGCTATCATCTTTTGCCCAACTATCAATATGGGTGAACTCACAATCACTTATAAATAGTTGATCTTCACGGTTAAGAAGATTTGATCAATTAATCAATAATAATAAAATCTTTTTTAATCAATTAAGAACAGTTATTAAAATAATTAAATTGTAAAGTCAAAAAACTTAAATGACAATAATAAATTAAATCATTAATAGTTGGCTATTGGTCTTCACATCCTGGGTCCTCACATTTTGTCCTGATGATGAGTCTAGTTTCAGACTCGAAACGTCGACTAAAAAACATGAACACTGTGGAAAATCCGAGCTCCATTCAAAAATCACACCACAGTAATCTGAGATTTGACTTTTGCCGGTAACATGAAATAGTAAAAGTTCAATTAACTTGTACATAAATGAATTTTTTAACATTAACCAAATATACATTTTAAACTTCTTACCATGTAAGTTGCATTCTTGAATTTGTTTCCCCTTGAAGCTTGATAATAACATTGCCAATTGTGTGTCTGAATGAAATGTCACAAATCTCCATAATGGTGATGACGTCACTTCTACAAATCCCGCAACCACTTTACTAAGAGCTTGATAAGTATAAGGGTCACTATCATAGTCAATGTTTGGAATATTGAAACCATGGGGAATATCTGTAATAACTAGGGCATAATCCCTTTTAGGTATGAGTTTAGCAATGTCTTCACAGTTGCCTTGTATTACTTGATATTGAATAGTGTCTAGCCCATTCCAAATGAAATGAGTAAGGGTTGGATCAAGTTCAACATTCTTAAGACCTTGCTTCTTCAGTGTTTCGATCTTTATTTTTTCAATAAAGGTTCTGAAACTATTTGGTGCTCCATTATCATCCTTCTTCATTTTTTATAAAATAAGCAAATATATGTGTAAGTTATAAATTAAAAATAGTACACAGATGAATAAAAATGAATTTATAAATCAACATACATTTTTAAATGCAAGATAAAAAAAAATTAATGTTCATGTAGAACTTGAATCTGGATAGTTGCGTACAACATCATCCCAATTATCTTCATTCAACAATTTAACCATTTGTTCTCGAATTTTCATGTAAAGTTTGTGACTGCACAGATAAAGTAAAAAAATTTAATTTAATGATATGTATAACAAATACTACCAAGAACAATATGTTATATTTAAAAGAAAATTATAATCTAGAAATAAATAAAAATAATTCAACAAACTTACTTTTGAAATTCCTTAGACATTTCCTCCAATGATAATTCCCCTTACCTCACACGAGATAATATTTCTTTGACAAGTTTTTCATCCTTTACTCCTTGCAATGCTCTCTAAAGTGTGATAGTCATATCTTCTGGAAGTTGCTTCATTTCAGGACTTGATTTACTGTTTCTACATATCAATGGCTTAGACTTTTTGACCTTCTAGTTTTTAATGCCAATGTTCTCCCACATGTTAAAAATCTCATTAATCAACTCCCATATCTCTCAGTTCTAAATTCCAACTGGAAAATTTTATCAACACCTCTGATAAGTCACTAAATTTTCTGCCTTTGCCGCCTTTTGAATTGATTTTCTCTTCAATTTGATTGCCTATTTCCATACAACATTCCTTTTGAAAATCTACAATAACATTTATCCTATCCCCACCACATTTTTCTTCAAATTCACTATGAATAAATATAAACCTTCGGATGAAAGTCATAGACATCTTATATTCATTATCTGAATTATGATCCCATGCCATTAACTTTGCTTTTGTATCTAATAAACCAGCATAAACGATACATTTCATTGTTTCAAAACGTGGGTTATTGGGATAGTCCTTCATCAATTGTCTTTGAGCTTCTACAGAATGGTTACCCCCAAGCACATAATAATTGTATTCAAAACATTTTGACTTATCAAATTCTTCCTTGTTGGGAACTTGAACTGGATCAACAAGAAGCACATAATTAACCACATGAGCATATGGATTGTACCTTGTCAATGCCTTCAAGTTGTGAACATGCAAATGGTGTGGATTTCTAATTTGATATTGACATTGTCCCTCATTTGCGTTATAGATTTGTCTGAAATTAAGCTGAAATGTACAACCACCCTCAATTAAGTTTCTCTTTGTCAAGTTCTATTGAATGGAATTTTGTTTTGTTTTGGTAATGCCATCCTCTAAATCAGCTCCTGGTGTAGTGATTTCTTAGCTTTCTTTTGAAGTTTCACTAGGTTCTTGACTGTTGGTAATGACTACTTCAAAATGTTCAACTTTACTTTTCTTCTTCATAACATTCTCATCATTAACTGTAACAGATTTATTCTTGGGCATTGTTACTTTTGGTTTTTTACAGCTATTCTCAGTTCCAATGTCATCCTCAGTAACGAAAACATATTTTTCACTGCCAGTTTCAACTTCCTCATCTTCAAAAGTAACTTGTCTACCCTTGCTAGATTTATCCACTAGAGGCTTTTTTTTTTATCCATTGGATGTAATTTTGTAGCATCACGGATTACTACATTTTGCTTGTTTTCCATATCTTCTTCTGACACTGAGTAGAAACTGCTGACAACTTTCATAATATCATGCTCTATGAAATGAATGCCTCCCAACCTAATTGAACAACTTTCAACAAAATTCTGCCAAACAAAATATCATATGTCAATAAAAAAAAGTTAAAAAGATATAGTGAGACAGTTACAAGAACACAAAACACAAATATAAATAACAATACTTACGATATTTTATTTCATCTCATTTACGATTTGTTTACACAACTTTGTAGATACCTCTCTCGTGTCATATAATGAATATGATAACTGGTATTTAATGCTTTCATGTGACTTAGGCGGTTTTGTAAGTATGTAAACAACTTCACTGTCCGGTACAGAATAGATGTCTATGACTCTTCCCATCACGTCATAAATTCCATTATCATTAGGTATATCAACATATAAATATATCTGCACATTTTGTCTTTCTCTTTCTTTCACATACCAGACTTTTGATGGAAGTTTCACTTCTTTTGATTTCTTCCAGTATGAAATCATCTTCTTATCATTTGAGGCACTTGAAAGATTTGTAGCCATCAGCTCAGGTCGGATTCGTTCACCAATGTTTTTTGAAGATCCACCTTTAAGAGTATTTGGTCTGGAAAGATTCACAGAAATCTTCTTTGATGCCATTTTCCTGAAAAAAGAAACACATAAATCAGTAAATGACAAAAACACAGTAACTTAAATTAACAACGAAAACGATAAATGATAAGTAACTTTATAAATCATAACAATTTCGAAAAAAAAAAAAAAAAAATACATTGCCCTGTCGCCGCACCCTGAAAATCGGCCAGCCAACCGAGCCGGCCGTTGGGTCCAGCCCCCTAACCCACCTTGGCAGCCCAACCACTACCCCTCGCCTATCCCCGACCCGCGCCACCCGGGCGGCCTGCCCATCCGTGGGGTGGTGGGTCGCTGAAGTGGCGTGGGGGGGACCGCCTTTGCTCCCCCCGTGCCACCCCAACAGACCACCCGCCCGTGGGGTAGCGGGCCGCCAAGGTGGAATGAGTGAAGCTATCGTAGCCCCCCCAAGGCCCCACCCTGGTCGCTCGCCTGCCACCCCGCGGGCCAGCTGGGTGGGGCGGACAACCGGGTAGCCATACCCATCGCCCCTAACCTATGGACCCATTTGGCCGTCGTGAGCATTACCAAGCCCGTTTGGCCACCGTGAGCCTTACCGGGCCCACCATGCCCACTGTGGACATAGTGGGTAAATTTATTATGAAAAAAGTTTTAATTTAAAAAAAATTAAACTTATTTAATATTAAAATTTGCAATGAAAAAAAATTAACTAACCTTTCAATTGCGAGAATTCTCTGTTGAATATGTTGTTGATAGCAATGTAGCTGCTCCACAAATTTGCTCCAAGTCTTTTAACGAGAAACGGAAAACCTTGATGTGATGTGAGTAATAGTGTTAATGAAATTCATTATATAGGTGAAATTACGAAGATGTTTTACTGTACGGTTAATGTGGGATTAATTTGTTTAAAAAAATTAACATGTTAATTTTTTTATGGCGATATAGGAAACTATGATAAAGTGAATATTATGGAATTTTTTTACAGCACAGTGAATGTGGGATTAATTTGTTTTAGAAGGTATTATAAAAATTAAAAATGACATTCAATTGTTTAGTAAATATTATATAGTTTAACTATTAAAATAATTTAGGTAAAAGTTTTAGTTTACAATTTTAAATTTAAATATTTATTTCATAAAAAATATTAGTTAACATTTTTTAATAAATTGTAAAATAAAATAATGAAGGGGAATACATGAAAGGAAATTTTTGAAGGGAAATATTTTGGCAAAACCTTTTGGAGGGAAACTTTTTGGAGGGAAAATTTCATTCTCTAAGCTATATAATATCTTTAGGAGAGTCTGCATTTGTATCATTCAACCTCTTCTTTGAAAGGGATGGATTCTCCTGATAGTGAAGCTTCACTTTGTAAAGCTTCAACATCTTCACTGCGTAACAACTCTAATCATATTGATGAATAAAACAAAAATTCTTCCACTATGAATAGAAAGTCAATTCTTCCACTTAGTCCTAATCCTAAGGAATATGAGAGCAGCACTGATGAAAGAGGGGATGAAGAATTTCAAATAAATAAAGAGTCACGGATTCCACTTATTCCTAATCCTAAGTATTATGAGAGCAACATTGATGAGGAGCATGATGGATAATTTCAAAATAATGGAGTGTCAGGATGTCCAATTAGTCCTAATCCTATGGACTATGAGAGCAGCAGTGATGAAGAGCATGATGACGAATTTCAAAAAAATGGAGTGTCACGGTGTCCACTTAGTCCTAATCCTATGGACTATGAGAGCAGTAGTGATGAAGAGCATGATGATGAATTTCAAAAGAATGGAGTGTCAAGCTGTCCACTTAGTCCTAATCCCAATGACTACGAGAGCAACAGTGATGAAGAGCATCATGACGAATTTCAAAGGAATGGAGTGTCACAGTGTCCTCTTAGTCCTAATCCTATGGACTGTGAGAGAATAAGTGATGAAGAGCATGATGACAAATTTCAAAAGAATGGAGTGTCACATTGTCCTCTTAGTCCTAATCCTAAGGACTATGAGAGCAGTAGTGATGAAGAGCATGATGAAAAATTTCAAAAGAATGGAGTGTCACAGTGTCCTCTTAGTCCTAATCCTATGGACTATGAGAGTAGCAGTGATGAAGAGCATGATGATGAATTTCAAAAGAATGGAGTGTCACGGTGTCCTCTTAGTCCTAATCCTATGGACTATGAGAGCAGCAGTGATGAAGAGCATGATGACGAATTTCAAAAGAATGGAGTGTCACGGTGTCCACTTAGTCCTAATTCTAAGGACTATGAGAGCAGCAGTGATGAAGAGCATGATGACGAATTTCAAAATAATGGAGTGTCACAGTGTCCACTTAGTCCTAATTCTAAGGACTATGAGAGCAGCAGTGATGAAGAGCATGATGATGAATTTCAAAAGAATGGAGTGTCATAGTGTCCACTTAGTCCTAATTCTAAGGACTATGAGAGTAGCAATGATGAAGAGCATGATGATGAATTTCAAGAGAATGGAGTGCCACGGTGTCCTCTTAGTCCTAATCCTATGGGCTACGAAAGCAGCAGTGATGAAGAGCATGATGACGACTTTCAAAAGAATGGAGTGTCACGGTGTCCTCTTAGTCCTAATCCTATGGACTATGAGAGCAGCAGTGATGAAGAATTTCAACTAAGTAGAGTGTCACAATGTCCACTTAGTCCTAATCCTATGGACTATGAAAGTAGCAGTGATGAAGAACATAATGAAGAATTTCAAAATAATGAAGTGTCATGGTGTCCATTTAGTCCTAATCCTATGGACTATGAGAGCAGCAGTGATGAAGAGCTTGATGAAAAATTTCAAAATAATGGAGTGTCACGGTGTCCTCTTAGTCCTAATCCAATGGACTATGAGACCAATAGTGGTGAAGAGCATGATGACAAATTTCAAAAGAATGGATTGTCATGGTGTCCACTTAGTCCTAATCCTATGGACTATGATAGTAGTAATGATGAAGAGCATGATGAGAACTTTCAAAAGAATGGATCGTAATGATGTCCTCTTAGTCCCAATCCTGTGGACTATGAGAGCAGTAGTGATGAAGGACAGGATGAAGCACTTAGTCCTAATCCTAATGACTATAAAGGTAGCAGTGACAAAGGACAGGATGTAGCATTTTCAGTAAGTAAACAGTCACATTTTCGACGTAGTCCTAATTCTATGGACTATGAGAGCAACACTAATAATGCACATGAGGAAGAATATCCAATAAACATCGAGTAAAATTTTCCATTTATTCCCAATTCTAAGGACTATGACAATAGCACTGAAGAAAGGGAAGATGAAGAATATCCTCCAAGTCAGTATTTGAAAATCACAGCTGATCATTGTGTGGATAACATTCCTTTTAATGATGATGAAAATGATTATACAAATGATGATCCAATGATGAAGATGTTGCCAAGAAATATTGTATCGAGGAGTAGGAGGAGACCTTTTCATATCAATACAATATGTTCTAGTTATACAAGAGGTAGAGTAGAATATCTGACAAGAAGAAGTTCTTCAGCGCTCTCATTTCAAGTGAATGTTGTCAAGAATATTGCTTGAAACGTATGGATTTCAAATTTGCATTTGAGAGAAGGAAGAGAGATTTTTCAACGAATAAAAGCATGAAAAATTAATATTTAGTTGGGTGCATGCAATCTACATTGTCAGGTTATGATTATTATATTGGGTCTTTATTTATCTGTAGAAAGGCTTTCAAAATGTTTCATTCAATACAGAATTTTCGTCTCTCAATCGCCCCACGGGTGGGCGGGCCACCAGGGTGGCTGGGGGGGAGTTGTCGCAGCCCCCCTTGTGCCACCCTGATGGTCCGCCCGCCATCCCGCGGGCCGTCAGGGTGGGGCAGACAACTAGGTAGCCATCCCCATCGCCCCTAACCTACAGGCCTGTTTGGCCGCTATGAGCTTTACCGAGCCCACCATGCCCACTGCTGATGTAGTGGGTTAATTTTGTACGCAAAAAGTTTTAACTTAAAAAATAAAAATAAAAAAACTTCACTAAACTTATTTAATATTAAAATTTGCAAGGAAAAAAAATTAACTAACCTTTCAATTCTGAGAATTCTCTGTTGAATATGTTGTTGATAGCAATGTAGCTGCTCCACAAATTTGCTCCAAGTATTTTAACGAACCTTGGAAAACCTTGATGTGATGTGAGTAATAGTAATAATGAAATTTATTATATAATTGAAATTACGGAGATGTTTTACCGAATGGTTAATTTGTGATTAATTGGTTTTAAAAAAAATTAACATGTTAAATTTTTATGGCGATATAGGAAACTATGATAAAGCGAATATTATGGAATTTTTTTACAGGCGGTGAATGTGGGATTAATTTGTTTTAGAAGGTATTATAAAAATTAAAAAAAACACATTCAATTGTTTAGAAAATATTATATAGTTTAACTATTAAAATAATTTAGGTAAATGTTTTAGATAACAATTTTAAATTTAAAGATTTATTTCATAAAAAAAATTAGTTAACATTTGTTAATAAACTGTAGAATAAAATAATGAAGGGGAATACATGAAACGAAATTTTTGAAGGGAAATATTTTGGCAAAACGTTTTGGAGGGAAAATTTCATTCTCTAAGCTATATAATATCTTTAGGAGAGTCTGCATTTGTATCATCCAACCTCTTCTATTTGAAAGGGATGGATTATCCTGATAGTGAAGTTTTTCTTTGTAAATCATCAACATCTTCATCGCGTAACAACTCTAATCATATTGATGAATATAATGCAAATTCTTCCACTATGAATAGAAAGTCAATTCTTCCACTTAGTCCTAATCCTAAGGACTATGAGAGCAGCATTAATGAAAGAGGGGATGAAGAATTTCAAATAAATAAAGAGTCATGGATTCCACTTAGTCCTAATCCTAAGGATTATGAGAGCAACAGCGATGAGGAGCATGATGAAGAATTTCAAAAGAATGGAGTGTCACGATGTCCAATTAGTCCTAATCCTATGGACTATGAGAGTAGCAGTGATGAAGAGCATGAAGACGACTTTCAAAAGAATGGAGTGTCATGGTGTCCACTTAGTCCTAATCCTATGGAATATGAGAGCAGCACTGATGAAGAGCATGATGACGAATTTCAAAAGAATGCAGTGTCACAGTGTCCTCTTAGTCCTAATCCTATGGACTATGAGAGCAACAGTGATGAAGAGCATGATGATTAATTTCAAAAGAATGGAGTGTCACGGTGTCCTCTTAGTCCTAATCCTATGGACTAAGAGAGAATCAGTGATAAGGAAAATGATGACAAATTTCAAAACAATGGAGTGTCACGGTTTCCTCTTAGTCCTAATCCTAAGGACTATGAGAGCAGTAGTGATGAAGAGCATGATGAAAAATTTCAAAAGAATGGAGTGTCACGGTGTCCTCTTAGTCCTAATCCTATGGACTATGAGAGCAGCATTGATGAAGAGCATGATGATGAATTTCAAAAGAATGGAGTGTCATGGTGTCCTCTTAGTCCTAATCTTTTGGACTATGAGAGTAGTAGTGATGAAGAGCATCATGACGAATTTCAAAAGAATGGAGTGTCACGCTGTCCACTTAGTCCTAATTCTAAGGACTATGAGAGCAATAGTGATGAAGATCATGATGATGAATTTCAAAAGAATGGAGTGTCACAATGTCCACTTATTCCTAATTCTAAAGACTATGAGAGCAGCAGTGATGAAGAGCATGATGACAAGTTTCAAAAGAATGGAGTTTCACGGTGTCCTCTTAGTCCTAATCCTATGGAGTATGAAAGTAGTAGTGATGAAGAGCATGATGAAAAATTTCAAAAGAATGGAGTGTCACGGTGTCCGCTTAGTCCTAATCCTATGGACTATGAGAGAAGCAGTGATAAATAATTTCAACTGAATAGAGTGTCACAATGTCCACTTAGTCCTAATCCTATGGACTATGAAAGTAGCAGTGATGAAGAACATAATGAAGAATTTCAAAAGAATGAAGTGTCACGATGTCCACTTAGTCCTAATCCTATGGACTATGAGAGCAGCAGTGATGAAGAGCGTGATGAAAAATTTCAAAAGAATAGAGTGTCGTGGTGTCCTCTTAGTCCTAATCCAATGGACTATGAGACCAGCAATGATCAAGAGCATGATGACAAATTTCAAAAGAATGGAGTGTCATGGTGTCCACTTAGTCCTAATCCTATGGACTATGAGAGCAGTAGTGATGAAGAGCATGTTGCAAAATTTCAAAAGAATGGAGTGTCACAGTGTCCTCTTAGTCCTAATCCTATTGACTATGAGAGCAGTAGTGACGAAGGATAGGATGAAGCACTTAGTCCTAATCCTAATGACTATAAAGGTAGCAGTGACAAAGGATAGGGTGTAGCATTTTTAGTATGTAAACAATGACATTTTCGACGTAGTCCTAATTATATGGACTATGAGAGTAGCACTGACAATGCACATGAGAAAGAATATCCAATAAACATCGAGTCAAATTTTCCGTTTAGTCAAATTCTAAGGACTATGATAGTAGCACTGAAGAAAGGGAAGATGAAGAATGTCCTCCAAGTCAGTATTTGAAAATCATAGCTGATCATATTGTGGATAACATTCCTCTTAATGATGATGAAAATTCTTATACAAATGATGATCCAATGATGGAGATGTTGCCAAGAAATATTGTATCGAGGAGTAGGAGCAGACCTTTTCGTATCAATACAATATGTTTTAGTTATACAAGAGGTAGAGCAGAATATCTAATGAGAAGAAGCTCTTTCAACACTCTCATTTCAAGTGAATGTTGTCAAAAAGATTTCTTGAAACATATGGATTTGAAATTTGCATTTGAGAGAAGGAAGAGATATTTGTCAATGAATAAAGGCATGCAAAATTCATATTTAGTTGGGTGCATGCAATCTACATTGTCAGGTTATGATTATCATATTGGGTCTTTATTTATTTGTAGAAAGGCTTTCAAAATGTTTCATTCGATACGGAATTTTTGTCTATCAAGAATTCAAGAAAATTTGGAAAAGTATCCCACATTTTATTCAGAAGTATGTCATAAACGACAGTTTGGGCCATTATCAAATACTGCAATGTCATGGATGAAATATTTCTTTTCAAAGCATGGAGAGTGTATGCCAAATAGACAGGCAATACATATTCTAGATAATTTTCCAAGACGAGAAATCTACGACTTATACAAAGAATATGCAGAAGGTGCTGAGGGACATGGCTGGTTTATTACATATTAATATTTTGTGAAGGTATGGAAGAAAGAATTCAACAATGTCCGCATTCCTAAGAAGACAAGGATGGGGATTTGTAGTACATGCACTTCTCTTAAATAAAAAATGGACAAATGTGAAGGGTCAGAAAGAGGTAAGCATTCATAACTTTAACTTTTAAAATTGTATAGTCATCAACTACGAAAACATATTTATTAATGGCTTTCTTTTATGTTGTGTAGATTCGATTGTCAAAGAAATTCAGGAGCATCACAAACAACAAACAAGTGAGAGGAAAAAGTTTGTACAAGCATTGAAAGAAGTGTTATGATAATCCGAATAAATATTTGGGTTTGATAATTGATGGTATGGACCAAAAGAAAACACTTTTGCCACATTTTGTTTGCACACCCAAAAATTTACAGGAAGAAAATTTTATTCAGTATCACTTGGTCAGTTGTATGGTCTTCAATGGGAAAATGTTGTCAAGGGTGTACTTCACAGCTCCAAATATTCATAATGAAGCAAATCTGAAAATAACCATAATTCATTGTGTTCGTTCTCATGGGTCTGTTAATCTTGCAGAAGTTTTGTATCTAGAATTGGAAAACACTTGCCGTTAAAACAAAAATTAGGTTGTTTTTGGATATCTGAACATGCTTGTTGAATTGAGAATTTTTCAGAAGGTAAAGGTTGTTTTCCTTCTTGTTGGGCACACTCATGACCATATTGATCAGATGTTCAGTCATTTTTTAGTCACATTGAGGAGGAAGGAAGTTGGGATCTTGCCATTATTAATTGAATGTATTAAGAAATCATACATGCTAGAGCCTACTTTTGATGTGTTGGAACAAACTATTGACATGCGAAGGTTTATTCGGGGATAGCATGGTGCAGAGAAATGCATTGAACAACTTAATGACATTAGCTTCCAACATCAATTTCGTATCAAAAAAATTGATGGCAAAACACTAATATGGGGCAAGAAGTATTCAACTACTGCAGAATGGGCACCGTCATCAGGTTTCCAATTTTTGAAGTTCATTCTAGATCATCCAATATTTGCATAAAAAATATTGTTATTACAATCATTTTGTGAAGTTGATAACTCACAAAGACAGAATAGAGATATAAATTATTTTGATTGCCTAGAAAAAATTAAAAAATGTATTAGATAGACATATGAGTACTTTGACATTGCTGATTCAATTTGGTGGGAGTCATTTTTTAATAATCAAAGTGATATCATTTCAACAACAACAAATGAAGATATACCTTTGAAAAATCCATTTATTTGGCCACAAAATGTGTCGAATGAACATGAGGAAATAAACATTGTTGAACAACAACAATCTCAAGGTATTATTAATTGTTCACAGGCAGAGGAAAGAGATATGTATATTGGTTCCAGAAGGTCTCATACACAACGTGAAGCCATGGAAGACCTTTACAGGGATTCTGTACAAGATACTAAGGAGGGTTGCATGATCATAGTGCTAGCAGAAGGAGATCCCAATGGTTATCCATTCTAGGTTGCTAAGGTTATAAAGGTCTTTACAGAAAATGAGGATGTTACAGGTGTTGAAGTACATTGGTATGCCACCAATACACACCCAATCAATGGTTTCTATAAGCCAGAGATGGTAGTTGACAAAAAAATGGCGGAAAGAGAAAGAGAAATGGTACACATATAAATCGTCGCCACACAGACATCTTAAAATTGGAGGATGTTGACATACTTGTTTATGACTTAAATTTAACAAAGAGAGGAACTCTTCACTTCAAGAATATAGAGATTCTGAAAAGGTTGTTACCAGATGGAACAATGTTGAGATACGAGTCTGTTGAAACCAGTCGTAGATCTAGAAGAATTTTGAAACCTGAAATGGTGGGCATGCATGTGGACTCAGATGGGGCACTAGTTGATGAAAGAGAAGAATATGGAACATCTTTGTCAGCATCCATTCATTCATCTGAACATGTGAATTATGATGATGTGTAAGAAAATATGAGTGATTTTGAATAATTGTCTAAGACAGTTTATATAACTGATGTTTGCATCGTATCTTGAAATAAAAATTTTGATTTCCATATGGTGTTAAATCAAAAGTTATGAGTCATTTTTATGATGTTGGATTATATGTCTTAATTATGATAATTTTTTTTGTTTAGAATATATACAATGCAACATTAAATTAGAGATATAATGTATGTTTCCTTCAATATACAAATAATGACATTTGGATTCATTTAGTCATGTAATTTGTTCATAATTTCATGGTTTTTTAATTTTATGGTTGAAAAAGTTCTAAGTTCTTTTGTATCTAGCATGTTATGGTTGAAAACATGTTGAATTTATACTTAGGAAAGAAAAATATTATTCTACCAAAAACATTAGTGTGTTTTTTCCTCATAAACAACTTTTTTTTTTGCACATAAAAATTCGGTTTTACTAGAATTTTTTAAAATTGTTGAAAATTAACCCTAAAAAAAAATCATCGTTCCAATATCAACACTTTTTCGTTTTCTAGGTGTTTTTTTCACGAAAAATTCATTTTCACTGCCATTTTTAAAACATGTTCAAAATTGACCCTTAAAAAAAACCATCATTCCAGTATACACACTTTTCGTTTTTAGCACTCTTTTTGATGTTTTTTGGGGATTTTTTGGCCAGAGCTCCCGTTTTGAGTTTATAGTTCCCGTTTCAAATTTTACATTGTTACTTGTGGAAGTGACATGCTGTGTATGAATCAAGGCCCCGTATTGTTATTGTTACTTTGGGAAATAAGTTGTACAGGGTAATAGAGGTAGCACCACCTACTGCCATCTCTTTGGTTACTGCAAAAGAATTCAGTAAGCTCATTGCCAAAACCAGGAAATTCATTTTCCTGATGATACGCCCTCAAGGAAAGAAGAAGATGGTGGCCACGAACTCTAGACAGGGCCCCTCTGCACGACAACTATAGATGGACAAGGTCGTGGAGGAGTATGGGGACATCTTCACCTCCCGTGTAGGGGTTCCTCTGCACTGTCAGGTCAAGCACTCCATCGATCTGAACCCAGGTGCGTCACTGCCCAATTGACCAATCTATCGATGCTTTGTTCTAGAGAATGATGAAATTGAGAGGCAAATTCAGGAGCTGCTGCAGAAAGGTCACATCCGTTCGAGTTCATCACCCTGTGGGAGCCCGATCATGTTGGTACAGAAGAAGGATGGGACTTGGAGACTCTTTATTGACTATCGGGTGCTGAAGAAGATCATTGTCCGTAATAGGTACCCGGTCCCATGAATTGATGACCTCGTCGACCAACTGAAGGGGGAAATTTTTTTTAGCAAGATCGATTTGAAGTCAGGATATCACTAGGTACCAAGCGAACCCTCTAATGTGTGGAAGACTGCCTTCAAAGCCATGGAGGCCTTTTCAAATGGTTAGTTATGCCTTTCAGATTGACAAATGGTCCTACAACATTCATGAGGCTAATGGATGACATCTTGCAGCCATTCACCAACTCATTTGTAGTGGTATACTTGGATGACATCCTAATCTTCATCCAGAGTTGGGAAGAGCACCTCCACCACATCTGACAGGTTCTCCAAACAATGTGGCAACACAAGTTATGTGCGAATTTGGAGAAATGCACTTTTGGTATGACCCAGGTTGAGTATATGGTATACATTATTGATGAACAGGGGGGTGCATGTGGATCCAACCAAGATCCAAGTCATTCAAGATTGGCCATCTCCAACTACTCTGATAGAGCTCCATAGCTTTCTAGGTCTTGCCAACTTCTACCGCAGGTTCGTGTTGGGATTTTCTCATATCACTTGGCCCTTTAGTCAAGTCACCAAGGGAGGAGTGAAAGCAAAATTATTTTGGTCTGAATCTCAACAGAAGGCATTCACAGAGTTGAAATATTTCCCCTTCTCGGCACTAGTGCTCACATTACTAGACTTGCAAGAACCATTTGAGGTCGAGACAGATGCCTCTGACTATGCTATTGGGGTAGTCCTTACTCAACACGGGCATCCAATGGCATATCATTGTGAGACACTTTCAGACATAGTTCGGAAGTATCCCACTTATGAAAAAGAGATGTATTCCATTGTGCAGGCTGCCAACATTGGAAGCATTACATTTTGGGGAAGGAAACGGCCATCCACACAGACCACTGACCCCTGCAGTTCATACAGACCCAAGGGAAATTGAAGAATGATCGCCATCAAAAGTGGTCGACATACCTGCAACAGTTCCATTTGAATATCAATTATAGGAAGAGCAGCAACAATAATGTTGCAAATTGCCTCAATCAATCACCGATCATGGCTTTAACCACCGTGCTCAACGATTGTGGGCACAAGATTTCTGATTGGCCACTTCTCTACAAAAGTGACCAAGAATTCAGCCACACATACCAAACACTATTGGAGGGTCAGCATGTTCCATATTTTCACCTCCATGATGCTCTGTTATGCCACCTGGATCACCTTTGCTTTCCTTCAAGCGAGCATGCCAAGATGATTTGGGAAGCACACTATAGTTGGGCTACTGGGCATTTCGGGGTCGATAAAATGGTGGCAGTATTGTAGAAGTATTTCTATTGGTCGAATCTTCGACAGGATGTCAGGAAGTACATCAAATCATGCACTGCTTGTGCCATTGTCAAACCTACCATCAAGAAGCAAGGCCTCTATACCCCGCTGCCTACCCCTAGTCGACCTTGAGAATCCATCTCCATGGATTACATGTCAGGCCTTCCTTCTACTAAGCATGGAAACGACTGTGTTTTTGTGGTCGTCGACAGGTTCTCGAAGATAGCCATTATGGTGACCCGCAAGAAGAATATCACAACAGAAGCCACTACTAAACTCTTCTTTGAACGAGCGCGGGTACACTTTGGGATCCCACAATCTATCATCTCAGATTGGGATAGCAGGGTCCTCAGTACATTTTGGTCGAGTCTCTGGTTGATGCTGGACACCAAACTCACTAAGTCCACAACCTTCCATCCTCAAACTGGTGGCGAGATAGAGGTTTTCAGTGGGATGATCGTACACATCTACATATGTACAACTCAAAGCATCCATGCACATTGGATGAGAGCCTCCCCTATGTTTAGCACAGCTACAACCGGGTTCTCCACCACTCAACTGGCCACAACCCTTTTCAGGTGTGCTTGGGATTCCAGCCACTATGTCCTATTAATGTGGACATGCCATTTGTAGCTACTCACGTAGATTCAGCTCATGTCCAGTTCGAAACAAATAAGGAAAACAACTTCATTGAGCACATCCAACATATTCACTTGTAGGTCCATGACATTTTGGAGAAATCAAATGCCAAGTACAAGCAACGACATGATCAACATAGGCTGCCACATAAGTTTCAGGTGGGCGACAAAGTCTGGTTGCATTTGCAAAAGGAATGCCTTATAGGAGCCTATCGAAAACTCAGAGCACTATGATATGGTCCTTACACCATTACCAAGCCTGTGGGAGACAATGCATTTGTGCTCAGCATTCTCCCATTCCTTAGCCTGCACCCAGTCTTCAATGTGGACTCCCTTCGGCTATACTTTCCACCATTACTAGACACATCTAACATTGTAGAACAACTCACACCCACAGAGTTAAATCCAGATTGCATGGAACAAGCTACAACTGATCGGATCATGGACATACAGATCAAGCACACTCACAAATAGAATATCCAATGGTATCGAGCTATCAAATCAATCCAACTCCTTCACGAGGGCAAGTGGCTCACCAAGGACCAAGTTTAGCAGAATTTTCCTCATCTCATGGAGGAACTCAACGTAATGGCGACCATTGCTTCCTAAGGGGGGAGGAATGATCCAGGTGGATATTGGTGGCCACCCACCAAGTCCACTTGGACTCCCACCATTGTTTCTTTCAGATTTTGAGTTTTCTTAATTGTAGCACAATTTACTATTTTTACCAGTTTTTCAGGTCCTAAACTTCTGGAGCCATTTTGAGTCCCTAAATGGCGTTTTTTGGGAACACTAGGAGCATCATGGATCCATTGATTGATGTTTCTCTTCCCAAAGTTGTAGTTCTCAGATAGATCTTTCTAACGAGATATTGTGCGTGTCAAACGGAGATCGTATGCCAAAGTTACGACCCCGGGAAGTTTATATACCAATTTACCCAAACGGGGTCCACAGTTTGGCGTTTCATCTTCTAGGGTTAGGTTTTTGGATGTTTAGGGTTTTCCATTGTTTCTCAACAATAAATAGGCCTTCGAGCGTCATTGTAACACAGTTCAGAGGCATGTATCTGCCACATCTCTTCTCAGAGATAAGCTACCATCGGCCTAGCTAGTTTATTTCCATTTCTTTTTGTAAGCATATTTCAGTATTTTACAGTAGCGAAATGAAGTATTATTTCTGTTACATCTCTATATGTATGGCTATATCTGTAATTTGTTTCGTTCTTGTTTAAATCCGGATCAGTTTCCCTACAATCTGCCTCTAAAGTTCTTGGTGAAAAATGCACTCTATCACTTTCAAAGGGTAGAAAAAATGAATGGTAAAAGGTTTTTACCTTTTTGGGTTTTTATAAGTTTTTAGGCCTATTATAATATTATTTTTTACCTATTAGCCTTTAAAATTGAAATTTATAATTTTTTTACTATATTTTTTAGCAGTGATGATAATTTTTAAGTTAAGTGTGAAAATCATAGGTTATTTACGAAAATGAATCATTTTGGCATTGAGTAAATTTTTATCACATTTTCAAACTCGTTAAAATCTTACAAAAAATTGAAAGAATGAGTTACCTTTACGCCCTTTTCAGACTCCCTAAACACAAAAAGATCGTCGAGTACTTGACTATTCGAACTCATAAAAGTAAATGAACAATTGTCTGTTCAATATAACTTTACCCCTTTTATAGACTGAGCTAAACTATTTACAAAAAAGTTATACGTTGACTAATCATGGTGAATGAAGTTCTCTCCTGCATTATTTTACCCTTTTTCAGGCTTGAGGGTACTCAATTTGAGAAAAAGGATAATGTGGAATTTAATTATGTTTTTCTCCTGACTCCTTAAAACTAAAAAACACCAAGCCTCACTTTCTCCAAGCTCGTTAAAAGTCTACATTGAAAGAACTAAACGAGTTATTTCTTTATCTTTTCAAACTCTTTAAACATGAAAAATACATCGAGTTACTCCTTCACTAGACTCGTAAAATTTAAACAGTGCATGACTTGTTAAGCATGACGAGACCGAACCACTCCTTCCTAGGGTTCATTAGAAATACTTCGAAGGACTCATCTGAAGGATGAGCTTACAGGATAGTCATATGTTATCCTCCTCAATCTTGTATAAAATAAAGACGTACTTTCCAGTAATGGTCATGGAAAAGTGGGAAAGAACCTTTGTTTTTGTATTTTAAAAGGCAGTATGTCACTCTTGAACATGACACTCCATAACATTTTATGTCCAGGTTGGGAAATCCATTTTCTTCTCAGTTGACCATACCTCATTGAAAATTTTTAGTTGGTTTGGGTATTATTATTTTAGTTAAATGCTACCAAGTTAAAATGTCGTGTCGCTGATATGTTCAAGAGAAATCCAACCCCAGTCAAATTAATTTTCCATTCATATCCTTTGATCGCATTGAGCATCACTAAGTTAGTCCTAGATTACTCCAAACTACTTTTCTTCAAAACTTGACAAGAATTTCGTGTCATATGCCATCCTGCGACATGTTGCTTCCTATCGATTTCAACACATTATCTAGGAAGTCGATCTAGAAACCTTTAGTACCTTGGAGCCTACATGCCCTAATGGAAGGTTTCTTGCCTTCAACAATAGGTTCTCATCAGTGACCTTCGATCAAATGATTCTACGAGTGTTCGACATCAACACATCTATTCACACTTTGTGGATTTTACTGGAAATACCTTGAGATCCGTTGTTGTTATTTGTGGCTTCTCTTGCACTTGTTAATGATTACATCATTTACCAATAATCAAGTGGTTTCTACCATGTTCAATTATGAGACATTCATTCAGATGGCTAGATTCATACTACAGATCAAGAGATGGAGATCAAGACCCTGGATCTAGTTGGATCCATCCAAGTTGCGTGGAGTTATTGAATATTCATGATTTCCATTTATGGTTGCATCCATAATATGTCTTTTGTTGACTTGGATCTTCATATGGATTTTCGTACTAGTTCTTCGAGACATTTATGCCCTGTGTATGGGAATGCCTACCTCAATGATGATTATATATTGCAATGTAACATTTTATTGATTGTTTTAGGTCTCTCAATGTAGTCTCTAACCCAAACCTTGGCATGATAAGGAAATTTAGTCATCAAACATCTCTTATGACTTTGCACTTTAGGGGGCGATTAATTTGTTAGACGGACTAATCCTCTTGCAGAAAAGACATAAGTCCCTAGACCTCATAGAAATTTAGTAACAAACAAAAAATAATTGCTAACTTTGCCTAGCTTATGATTAACTTAAACAAGCAATATGAGAGAGGTCACTTACAATTTAATCAAAATGCCTGATGATGTCCCTTTCATAACTTTCGACCATCCACTTCTCCTCGATGATTTAGAAATCATTCTAGTCATTCCCACAGCTTCTCCATGATGTCTTGAAGGAGATTTTCATAAATAGAAACACAACAAGATCAAAACATCTAGTATATAGCATAAAATATAAATGAACTAATTAACTGAATCATATATGATAAATTGATTAGCATTCAATCATAACCTATGTGGGTGATCAAGGAATACCACAAATGATATGAAAGAAGAGATAATTGGGAAAGAACAATTTCTTTAATATTAATAAAATGGATAACAAACTTACAATATCAAAGCCTTGATGTTATAAGTCTCTTCTCATAATAGCCAACCCTCTCCTTGGATGAATACAATCCTAGCCTTATTTATACAACATAAACCTACTTCCAACAGTCCTCCTCAATACTCAGGCCTATGTTAGCTTTATAGGAAAAGAGGGGGAATTTTTGGATCCATTTCCCAAGGGATGAGGTGCATAAATGGTGGGATATGGGTTCCACAAAGAGAGGGAGGTAACTCCAAGAGGGGAGCGATCAGGGTTGAATAAGAATCCATTTGAAGCTTGTTAGTTGGGAATGATTCAACTAACAACATTTTTAGGATTTAATTTTTATTTTTACATGTGCTAAGTCATGTGTGCAAGCCACAGTGTAAGACAGAGTTCACTTATGCATAATTTCTAATGGACTCTTCTACATATGTGCAAAAATATGCTAGGGAACTGTGCAAGAATCCAGCAATAGGTTTTTGAGCGTTAGTATCTAGGAATTTCATTCTCTTTGGGATAGCTTGGGTTCTAGCCTTGTAAGGGGATGCTTTAGAACACATTGATGGATAGTGAAAGATATAGGCCGATGGTCATTTTCATAATGCGACAAAATGACATGTAACATCCTTGTAGGGCTTGATGTCCTAGATCATGTGGCACCACTTCCTAACATGGAGATCTTGCCACTAGTGGAACCACATGACGTCGTTTGGCTACAGGTGTGTTGTTTCCAATAGGTCCAACTACTTGATGAGCTCTATTGATATGAGGTTATTTTGGATTCCGTTGTCGATAATTAAGTGTAGTGTAGCAGCCTTCATCGACATCTATGTGTTAAAAATGCATTCAATGTTGTCTGGTTTTTTAGGCTGGCTTGGCTTATCACAATATATATCTTTACTTATTCTAGTTGTATCTTTAAGAGGATGATAGATGCTTCATTATAACCTTTCCTCTGCTACTTCTATAGTATTTCCTTCTATTTTTTGGTATTTTTATGGAGCTTGCCTATTTCTTATAAGGCATTGCCTAGTTAGCCTTCAAAATCCATCTCCCTTTCAAATTCTTCCTCTGAATTTATATTTTATTTTTTATTATATTTTTCATTAGCATCCTAAGAGACTCTGGATATGAATAGAAATCCCCCTTTGTCAACTTGAGATACATATCCATCATTCTCCTATGATGAACTACTATCCTCTTTGGAATAAAATCTTTTCCATTTCAGATATCCTCCCTTTTAAGATTATGAGATTTGCTTCTATTTTTGTATCAATTTGCATAAGGAAATTTATTTTCATAATGAAATATTCTACCATATTCAAAGCATTTGAATGGAGGCCAGCCTTTGAATTTTCTAGACCCTCTTTTCAACTTTGTTACAATTGAGCTTCTTCTTCATTTGATTAATAGTTGGAGTTATCATGATCATTTTTTCCTTTTGTATTCTTTGCTTCTTAAGATTATATTTCCTTCAATATTGAGCTCTCTTTTTCAATTCTCTTTTCATATGTAGTGAGGGTTCTATGAAGTTCATCCATCTCCATAGTTTCTAGATCTTTTATTGTTAGGTCCCTATAATACTAGTGATGCCCCCATTAATATTGTAGTTGTATCCCTTATTAATATTTTTGTGTCCCTATTGTCCCCATATTTTTATTACTGTGCCCCATAGAGCCCCTGTATTGTTATTTTTGTGCCTTTATATTATTATCGTTAGGTCGACTTGGTTATATTGTGACCCCTTAGACTCCTATATATGCAAAGGAGGTTTTTTCATCTGAATCATCAAAGAATTGTTCATTTGTGTAATGTAAAGGAGGTTGGCCCCGCGAAGAGGCTAAATTCTAAGGCATTCAATTATCTTTTCAATCTTTTTGTGAGATGGTTTCATAACATTTGGTATCAAAGCTTTGGATTCTAGGGTTTCGCTACTCCAAATAAGTCATCGTGGAATTTTCGCTATCACTTTTTTTCTACGAAGTTTCAGAAGCGAAAAAAAAAAAAAAAAACCTGTTTGAGACAAAATCGCACTGAACCTCGGGTCTGAATTTCAGAGCTTTTCGCGCTATATTTGCAGAGATATGATCTGAGGAAGTTGGTATTTTTGCAGACTCCTGAATTACATTCCAAACAGGTGACCTGGGGAAACTCGTCATAACTTTCTCTCTGAGCATCAAATTGAATTTTTTTAAAAAGGTACAGAAAGAGGACGGACTGTAGTTTCTTGTATATATTTTTCAGAGCAAAAGGTCGAAACAGTGACACGTGGCACTTCATACAATTCTCCTCTACTAGAAAGGTCTATAATTAGGTCATCTTGGGAGATTATGCATAACTTTTCCTTGGAGAATCCAATTTGAATCAGACTGGTGGCATTAGAAAGAGGATGAAGAGGGGTACTACAGGTCGCAATTTCAAAACTGGATGATCGAAAATACAAAGATACATTAGATTCAATATCAAGCTCCTACAAAGTGAAAAAAGGTGTGTAGTTTTTTTTTTAAGTTTTTGCATAAGCTTGGTTTGAAAAATTAGTTTGAAGGAATTCAAAGGGCATAGTAAAGCATTATTATCGGTAATTGATGCCCCGAGGAAAGAAAATGCAAACACTTAGTAAGCAACCTGAAAGCTATAGCATGACTCATGAAGAAGAGGAAGAAATGCAACATGATATATCAAAATGACGAGACCAAGTGCAACAAGTGTCCCTTGCACAAAAAGCAATAGAATCTAAGATGGATGATTTAAAGAAAGATGTAGAAGCTAAGATGTATGGTTTAAAGAAATGTGTAGAAGCTAAGATGGATTGTTTAAAGAAAGGCGTAGAAGCTAAGATGGATGGCATGGAAGCTAAGATGAATGGCATGGACGCTAAGATGAATGGCATGGACGCTAAAATGGATGGCATGGATGATAAGATGGAAGAATTGAAGATAAATTTGAATAAGTTGCTACAAGAAATGGTCACTAATGGTGAAAGGGTAGTAAAGGAAACTCATGATGAGAATAAAGAAATGTTAATCATGATTCCATAGACTCTAATGTTGGATCAAAGACCCACCATATTCCAAAAATCGATATGAGGAAGTTTGATGGCAAGGATCCTGCAACATGGATATTACAGATGGAGCAATTTTTTGATCTCAATAATGAGCAAAACACACAAAAGGTACGTATTGCAACTTTATATTTGGAACCAAATCAGTTTGTATGGTATCAATGGCTTTGCTCTGGTAAACAAATTATCACTTCGGCAATTTTTACAAAAGAATTGACAGCACATTATGAGGATACAAAAAGCAACACCTTTTTTAGCCAATTGATAAGTCTCAAACAAAAGTGTTCAATAATGGAGCACATTGAAGAGTTCCAAAAATTGAACATAAGGGTAAAAAATATTCCAGAGGAGCATAGGATTGATGTGTTCATAGGGACTTTAAAGGATAATATCCAACATGATGTTCGCCTTTGGGAACCTGATTCATTAGAGAAGGCATTCAAGTTAGCAAGAAAAATGGAAAGAAAAATTATGGCAACCAGGAAGCATACCACTCACAACTATAAAGATGGAAGTGTTGTTGCCGCTAGCTTCCACAATCTATAAGGTTGACACCACAACAATTGGAAGAAAGAAGAGAAAAAGGGCTTTGTTACAGTTGTGATAGCAAATACACTAAACGCCATAAGTGTGTTGAGAAGAGATTATTCTACATAGATTGTGAAGAGGAAGAAGAAAAGGAGAAAGAAAGGTCAAAAGAAGAGGATATACTCTAGGAACAAAGCCTAGATAAAGAAGAATTGAATCCGACCATATCTTGTAATGCATTGGCTAGAATTACCACTCCTCAAACCATCAAGATAGAAGGACAAATCAAGAAGAAAAAGGTAATAGTGTTGATTGATTCAGGAAGTACCCACAAATTTATTCATTGTAAGATAGCAAAAGAATTGAATTGCTTCCTATATCCAGCACCAGAGTGTCAAGTGATCGTTGCAAATGGAGGAACGATAAATTGCTCTGGAAAGTGTCATAATATCAAGCTATCCATGGGAGAATATGTATTGAAAAGCCCAATGCTTTCCATTCCAATGGGAGGTGCTGATGTTGTATTAGGAGTCCAATGGCTACAGTCCTTGGGTACAATAGCTTTTAACTTTCAAGAACTTTTCATGAAATTTTATGTGGAATAAAAGAAAGTTGAATTAAGGGGTATTGCAGGGAAACCGGGAAAGATAATAAGCTCTAACGGTATGACAAAGCTTCTAAAAAAGGAACAACGAGGTGTAATTGCACAATTATGTTCGCTAGATGTTTCCACATCGAAATCATCTATTTCTCCAGATCTCCAAAAAGTCTTGGATAATCATTCTAAGGTATTTGAGACTCCCAAAGGTCTCCCACCTATTCGTGATCATGATCATGTTATTCATTTGATTCCAGGAAGTGTTCCTCCAAACATCAGGCCGTACAGATATCCCTATGCCCAAAAGAGTGAAATTGAATGTTTGGTTGCAGAAATGCTTGAGGCTGGTATAATTCAACCTAGCCAAAGTTCTTTCTCTGCTCCAGTAGTATTGGTGCACAAGAAGGATGGATCATGGAGCATGTGTCCAATTTATAGGGAGCTCCACAAGCTCACTATTAAAGATAAGTTTCCCATTCCTATCATTGATGAATTATTGGATGAATTGCATGGATCAATTTACTTCACCAAGTTAGATCTTCGTTCAGGATATCATCAAATCATAATGAAGACTCAAGACATTCCGAAAACAACATTTAGAACTCATGAGGGTCACTATGAGTTTTTGGTCATGCCTTTTGGCCTTACCAATGCACCTTCTACATTTCAAGGTTTGATGAATTCCATTTTCAAACCCTTTCTTAGAAAATTTGTGTTAGTATTTTTTGATGATATACTAATCTACACCAAGTCTTGGAAGGATCATGTTGAACATGTTGACAGGGTGCTACAACTATTGGAGGAGAAACAATTATATGCAAAAAGATCCAAATGTTTCTTTGGAGTACAAGAGGTGGAATATCTGGGTCATATTGTATCTCATGAAGGAGTTGAGGTAGACCCTAGCAAAATTAAAGCCATTAAGGAATGGGAAATCCCCACATCCATAAAGCATTTGCGAGGATTTCTCGAGTTGACAGAGTATTATCGCAAGTTTGTTAAGAATTATGGGAAAATAGCAGCACCTCTAACAACATTGTTGAAGAAAGATGCATTTTCATGGACTTCAGAAGAAACAAAGGCCTTCGAATATCTTAAAGAGGCAATGTGCCAAGCACCGATCTTAGCTACATTAGACTTCACAAAAACCTTTATTGTGGAATGTGATGCTTCCGAAAATGGAATTGTTGTTTTTTTAATGTAAGATGAAAGACCCATTGCTTTCGAAAGTCATCCAATCAAGGGAAAGTATTTACACAAAGCTATTTATGAGAAGGAAATGTTGGCAATACTACATGACCTAAGAAATGTCGACCCTACCTAATGGGAAGACACTTCAAGGTAAAAACGGATCATGATAGCCTTAAATACTTTTTAGAACAAAGATTATCCTCTGAAGAACAACAAAAATGGGTCACAAAGATGTTGGGTTATGACTTTGAAATCATATACAAAAAAGGGAAGCAAAATGTTGTGACAGATGCACTCTCAAGAAAGGAGGAGGATGTGGAAGCATTGTTGTGCACCATTTCTATTATCCAACCAGATTGGATAAATGAAGCAAGGGAGGAATGGAAGAATGACGAAGAAGTGTGGGAACTTATTCGAAAGTTACAACAAGATTCCAGTACATCTGATACATTTAGCTGGAAAAATGATTCGTTATGGTACAAAGATCGCTTATACCTCTGTAAGAATTCCCAACTCAAACAAAAGATTCTTTTGGAATTGCACGCTTCTCCCTAAGGAGGGCACTCAGGATTTTTAAAAACTTACCACATGGTTAAGAAGGAATTTTTTTGGGATGGCCTTAAATCAGATATTCAAAAGTTTGTGGCGGAATGTTTGGTATGCCAACAAAATAAAGATGAAACAATTAAGACACCAGGTCTATTACAACCTTTATCCATTCCAAGCCAACGTTGGGAGAAGGTTTCAATGGATTTTATCACAGGTTTACCCAAGTTTGAGGGAAAGAGTGTCATCATGGTGGTAGTTGACAGACTTACCAAGTATGCACACTTTTGTGCATTATCACATCCATTTAAATCCAGTACAGTTTCTATCGCATTTATGGAAACAATTCAAAAGCTACATGGAAACCCAAAGATTATTGTAAGTGACAGAGATCCCATTTTTATAGGAAATTTTTGGGCAGAATTATTTTCTTGTCTTGGTACTCAGTTAGCTCATATCTCATCTTATCATCCTCAATCTGATGGGCAAACGGAGATAGTAAACAAATGTTTGGAAGGATATCTTCGTTGCTTTGTATCTGATAAACAGACACAATGGGTCAAATGGTTGCCTCTAGTTGAATGGTGGTATAACACTTCCTTCCATACTGCAACAAAAATGACCCCATTTATGGCACTTTATGGATATCAGCCACCATCCATCACATCATATTTAAGAGAAAATTCTAAGGTTCAAGCAGTGGAACATCACATTGAGCATCAACAACAAGTTATCCAACTCTTAAAGGACAACCTCGTGTTGGCGCAGAATAGAATGAAACAACAGGCAGGTCAACATCGCAGTGAAAGAAGTTTTGATGTAGGTGATTGGGTATTCCTACGACTACAACCATATAAACAAATGTCCCTCAAGTAAGCTAAGAAGGATAACAAATTGTCACCAAAGTATTATGGTCCGTACAAGGTGTTGCAAAAGATTGGTACTATGGCATACAAATTGGAGCTTCCTACAGCTTCTCGAGTGCACCCAGCTTTCCATGTTTCATGTTTAAAGAAGGTTATAGGCGACAAGCTCCTAGTTCAAACAATATTTCCAGAACTTGACGGGGAAGGAAAAATTATATTGGAACCGGAAGCAGTGATAGAAACAAGAACTCGACAACTATGAAATGGATCCATTTCAGAGTATCTCATCAAATGGAAGAACTTATCCGCAGAAGATTCCACATGGGAGGATGAGAATTTTATACAGAAGTATCCAAAACTACTCAAGCATTGAGGACAACACTTTCTTGAAGGAGAGGGGCATGTTAGGTCCCTATAATACTAGTGATTCCCCCATTAATATTGTAGTTGTATCCCTTATTAATATTGTTGTGCCCCTATTGTCCCCATATTGTTATTATTGTGCCCCGTAGAATCCCTCTATTGTTATTTTTGTGCCTTTATATTATTATTGTTAGGTCGGCTTGGTTATATTGTGACCCCTTAGACTCCTATATATACAAAGGAGGTTTTGTCATTTGAATCATCCAAGAATGTTCATTTGTTTAATGTAAAGGAGATTGCCCCCTCGAAGAGGCTAAATTCTAAGGCATTCAACTATCTTTTCTATCTTTTTGTGAGCTGGTTTCATAACATTAATCTCTTCTATGGTTGAATCATTTACATTGAATCTCGAGGGAAGAGATCTCAACACTTAATAAAGTTACTAAAGTAATGAGAAAAATAACCTCAAAATGATAACTCTATCCCAAACAGACCCTATTTCTGTGCAACAAACATGAAAAAAAAGACCCCAAGAATGAAAAGTGTTTATGTTGCATCAACATTTATTTTTGTTCAAATTCCAATTTTTTAGCAACAACATTAAAAGCCAATTTTTTTGTGCAATAACCATGAAAAAGCACCCTGAAAATGAAAAGTGTTGATGCTACATCTACAGTTGTTTTATTTTTGCGTCAAAATTCCAAATTCTTTTAAAAATGGCATTAAAAACAATTTCTTTTTCTGAAATAAATTGAAAAGTGTTGATGTTGGATCAACATTTTTTTTACATGTTAAAATTCCAATATTTTTTAGCAATGGAATTAAAAATAAAATAACAGGACCACAAAAAACCTTAAAATTTCAATAGTTTTCAATGATAATGTTAAAGATAAAACATCACAACTCCAAAAAACCAAAAAATTCCAACAATTTTCAACCATGGCATTAAAGATAAATATCATGACTACAAAAAACCTTAAAATTTTGACAATTTTTTAACATGACATAAAACGTAAAATATCACGACACTAAAAAACCTCAAACTTTTGAAATTTTTTGGCAATTGAATTAAAACAAAATATCATGACTAAAAAAATCCTAAAGAATGAATATAATACCAAGAGCAACCTTTTCTAAATGCTAAAAGTATTGCTCTTTAAAAATCATAACCTAAGAAAATGTGTAACATTGCAACAAAAATTTAAAAATAAACCATCAACTTGACACATAGCTGGAGTGAAGTTGACCCATTATAATAAAATTTTTAAAATCAACCATGAAATTGACACAATCTGGACAAACTTGATCCATTTTAACGAAAACATAGAAATCAACTAATAATTTGGGACATGGTGGGGTTGGTTTGCTGGTGGATCATCAACTCTAGCAATAAAAAAAAAAATTAAAAATTAGATAAATAACCAAAAATGGAAAAGTGAAACAAAAAAATAAAATAAAATAAAAAACAAAGCTAAAAAAACATTATAAAAAAAGGAAAATTGAGTTTAAAAAAAGTAAAAATAAAAAATAGTTATAACAAAGAAAAAGGTAAAAAAATGATTAAAAGAACACTTCAAGCATTCAAAAATTCTTAAAAAAACAAAAAAAATCACCCATAAAAGGAAAAAAAACATTAAAGAAAAATTGGAAAATAAATAAATAAATAAATAATAAATAATAAATAAATAAAAATCAAAATTTTTAATATATTTTTTTGAATTTTTGAAAACATTTTTTTTTTGTGATATATATTGATACATTCTTTTTTTAATAACATTTTATTTTAACTAGTTTATAATTTTTGCCCTTTCTCCTAGAAAAATCTAAGTGGAAGAGATTATATGTGACATTGATTTTTGGATAAGGGATTTGCCAAACATTACTAAGGATATCATAAGACAAGACTGTGTAGTTATACTGAGAAAGGAAAAGCCCTTTAAGAATAGCCATAGAAAACTTGAGTTTGAGGCTTTCAAACCTTTGGACAATTACATGGACATCATTGTTCTTAAATCTAACAAGGGGGAGCTATTGTTATCTTAGATAAGCAATATTACCGGAGAAAAATGTCACATCACCTTTGTAATAGTGAGAGCTATAGAAAACTTAATAAGAATCCAATAAAGAAGATTTCCAAAATAGTTCCTTTAGCCATAAAATCCAGTAGCATTGTTAGCTCCTTTAGCCATAATCTTATTAAGACTAACCCTCTCACTCCTAGGATTTATCATCTTGCAAAGATCCATAAGGAAAGGGCTCCCATGTGACCCATTTTCAACACCATAGGACGGCAGACCTATATTCTAACAAAGCTTTTAGCCAATAATCTAAAACCTCTTGTTGGCTGGACAAAATCCTTTGTCAAATATTCTTCTTCATTTATTAATGAGTTAAAGGGTATAAGGCCGGATCCTAGTGATAATCTAATGAGTTTTGATGTGGTATCCTTGTACACTAATATCCCCATTAACAAAGCCATTGAAGTCATCAACCACATTATAGATCTAGATACATCTTATTTAGTTGAAATATGTCTTACTTCTACTTTCCTCAGTTTTGAAGGGGAATTTTATGAACAAGCTTATGGCATTGCCATGGATTCTCTCCTTTCGCTCGTAGTGGCTAATCTGTTCACGTAGGAATTTGAATCTATATCCTTGGCCTCAACTCTATTCCAACCTAAGTTTTGGAAAAGGTTTTTGGATGACACTTGCGTCATCTAGTCTCATGCTTGGGAAAAGTTGGAACTCTTTTTCTAGCACCTTAGCAATCAATCTAGTTGCATAAAGTTCACTATGGAATGTGAAATCGATGATAGCCTACCTTTCCTCGATGTTCGTATTTCAAAAATATATGATGGTTCTTTTTTCGACCAAGTTAGTCGAAAGAAAACTCACACTGAGCAATATCTTCATGCCAATTCAGATCATTTCCCTGCTCAAATGTTAGGTGTTCTTAACACCTTAGCCACTCGTGTTACGAGTCTCTCATGAAAACTGCCTAAAAGATGAGAAAACCCATCTCCTTAATGTTTTTAATAAGAATGGTTATAGTGGGCACTAGGGTATTAGAGCTTTCTTTAAGGATGAAAAAGGTCCTAGGGTTAAAAAAGATCCGAAGGATCAGTTTTCAGGGGTGCATCTTCCATTTATCCAAGGGACCACATACAAGATTGTGAGGATCCTGAAGAAGCATAAGGTTCCTTCGAAATTTAGGCTACTAAGCACTATTAGAATATCCCTAATATTAGTGAAGGGTCATGTTGACCCTAAAGATGGGAAATGTGTTTACGACATCCCCATGCTCCAGTGGGACTCCGTACAACAGTGAAACTGACCACTCAATAAATTAGAGGATTCATGAGCACAAAACCGAGATCAAACCGGAAGGTTCCACTTCTCAGCTTTGGAGGAACATGCGAAAAAGAAAAATCATCACATCTACTTTGACAAGGCTAGGGTCATTGCAAGGATTGATAATTTTCATCACCGTAAGTTTAGGGAGGCCATGGAAATTGAAAGGAGGTCTAATAATCTAAATAAAGACGATAGTTGAAATATGTTATCCCTGCCTTGTTGTCTTAATCTTTTATAAATTATTATTGTTTATTTTATTTATTTATTTACTTATTTTATTATTATTTACTTTTTTCCCAATTCTCATATATTTAATTATTTATTTTATTTTATTTTATTTTTAGTTTTGATATTTTTATTCATTTATTTATTTTCTTATTATTATTTATTTTATTTATTCGTTTTATTGTTTGGATTATTTGAGTTTGACCATATTATTATTTAATTTTAGTTATTTTTATAGGACTTTCATTTTTATTAAAATAATAATAATAATAATAATAATAATAATAATAATAATATAATAAATAAATAATAATAATAATAATAATAATAATAATTTAATTCAATATTTACAACTATTTGTTAGCAATTACTTTCTTTTTATTAAAATTTTATTTACTAATAGATAATAATTCTTTTGTCAAAACTAGTTATTATACTATAATGGCTACAAAATGTTTCTCTACATCTATTTAATTTGATCCCAAGGTCTAGTTATTCATCTTGGCTTGATCATGAACCACATTAGATAGTTCAAAACGTGTCCACTAAAAATTTCTTATGTGATTTTTACCGAAAGATCTCTCAATATTCATAATATGGATCATAGAAGCCTGAATTTAGATAATTTTTAATTTATTTATTTTTTCAATATGTTGGGTGTTATGTTTTTTTCAATTTTTTTTTTTAAATCTTTTTTAATTTTTTATTTAAGTACTAATTTTAAATTATTTTACCTTTATTCTTTAATTTTTTATTTGATTCTTTTAAACAAATTATTTTTAAATTCAGTCTTTTATGATAACTAAGAAAACAAATTCCATAATAATGACATGAGATAAGTTTAGTTGACATGTTTCGAACCATCTGGGGTTCTTTCCGGATATCTTTCTCTTCCGAGCGTTTATGTTTCCCTTGCTAAATCCTCTTGTGTGACCCGTTCTAATTTAGATTACACTGTCTAGTATTCACTGCCGTCAAGTTCCTTCCCCTCCGTGTTCGATTTCTGATTGTTTGTCGGAGTCCCTGCTTTTGCCTCCCTCCAGCTCTTCATCCCTCGTCATCATTCAGCCTTCGTCGTCCCTTAGCCTACATGTTTACCGTACGAGCTCCTACCCTAATTCTGTTTCAGTTAAACTTCTCTCCACGTCCCCTTCATTCAGCTCGTCGCCGGTCACTATCCCTTCATGCCATTCACTGGATAGCTCCAAGTCGTTGGTTGTCTCTACCTCCGGATCCCCTCGATCGAGGACGTTGGCAGTCTCAGCCTCTGTGTATCTTGGATCCTCAGATATCGCTCTTGCCGATTTTCGCCCTTTTTCTCCTTCATTAGACAACCGCTCCTTAAACTCGGATTCTGGTGTTATGATTCGATTTTCAAGGTTTTGAATTCTAACTCAAATAATTATAATTATGGTATTACATTTAATAACATAACCAATTTTAATAATAATAATAATGCTACACTTAATAATAATTATAATAATAATAATAATCATCTTGATTATAATACCAATAATTCTAATATTAACTTTACATTTAATGACAAGAACATTACCAATAATAATAATAATAAACTTAGATTTAATAATAATAAGAACAATAATAACAATAACAACGATATTCCTTTTAATATGAATTCCATTATTAAGAAGAATATTTATAATAATAATAATAATAATAATACTAATAATGATAATAATACGCTTTATTATAATAATAATAATAATAATAATAATAATCGATTTAATATTAATATTAATATTAATATTAATAATGATAATGATAATAATACGGTCAATAATAAGACTCTAATTTTGAATAATATTGAATGTAATAATAGTGTCAATTCTCTCTCTTCTTTTAGTAATATGGTTGTTAATCTTTCCATCTTTTCTTTTGACCCCCTGGTTTATAGTCGTCTTCTGGAGAAAGGATTACATTTTTCCCTTGCTCGTGGAAAAACCCTGATTAATGAGATCATTTATGACATTGAATATGGGATTAGAGACTTATCGGATGTCACCAAGGATATCATCAGACATGACTATGTGGTTATCCTTGGAAATCCTAAGCCCACCAAGAACAACATTAGCAAACTTGAATTTGATGCTCTCAAGTCGTTAAATAATAAGGACATGGTTGTTCTGAAAGCTGACAAAGGTGGTGCTGTGGTTATTTTAGAAAGAGAGGATTACCGAAGAAATTTTTTTGACCATATTTGTAATAGTGGTAGCTACAAGAAGCTTAAGAAAGATCCTTTGAAGAATATCTCGAGAAACGTGGCTTGCTATTAAATCTAGTATTAATGTTATCTCTTTTAGTCATAAGCTTATTTAGAGTAGCCCTCTTACCCCCAGGATCTATAGCCTTCCAAAGATCCATAAGGAAGGAGCTCCACTCATACACATTGTCAACACTATAGGAGGGCTGACCTACCCTCTTGCTAAGTATTTAGCCTTGAAGCTTAAACCCCTTGTAGGCCTTACAAAACCCTTGTCAAGGATTCCTCATCATTTGTAATTGAGTTAAAGGGTATTAAACTTGATATTGATGATAGGCTTGTGAGTTTTGTTGCGGTCTCCCTCTACACTAATATCCCTATCAATGAGGCCATTGAAATCATTAAGGGTATTACGGATCCTCATACGGTGAATTTAGTTGGATTTTGTCTCACCTCTATTTTCTTCTATTTTGATGGTGAATTCCATCAACAAACTTGTGGTGTTGCCATGGGTCACCCCCTTTCCCCTATTATGTCCAATCTATTCATGGAATATTTTGAATCTAAGGCCTTAGTCTCTACTCGGTTTTTACCTAGGATGTGGAAGAGGTTTTTCAATAACACTTGTGTCATATAGTCCCATGGTCAGGAAAAGTTGAATTGCTTTCTCCAGCATCTTAACAGTCAATCTTGTTCCATAAAATTCATCATGGAATGTAAAAACAATGGTATTCTGTCGTTCCTAGACGTCCTCCTTTTAATAAAGGATGATGGTTCTTTCTCTCATCAAGTCTTTCGGAAGAAAATTCATACAGAGAAATATCTTCATGCTAAATCTCATCATTTCCCTACTCAAAAAATAGGTGTTCTCAACACTTTAGTGATTTGGGTTTTAAGAGTTTCTGATGAAAACCATCTTAATGATGAGAAAACCCATCTCCTTAGGGTTTTCATTAATAATGGTTACAGTAGGCATCAATGTCGGAAGGCTTTCCTTAAAACTGACAAAGGTCCCAAGATTAAATAGGAAGCCAAGGATGGGTTTCCACACCTAAATCTCCCATTTATCCAACAGACCATGGATAATATTTCGTGGATCTTAAGGAAGCGTTAAGTTTCCTCAACCTTTAGGCCTCTGAAACCCATTCCGAGCTCCCTAAAATCTCTAAAGGACTCGGTGGAACCTAAGAATATGAAAGATATTTATCTCATCCCATGTTCTTGTGGGACTCCTTACATAAGTGAAAATGGTCGCTCAATTAATCGAAGGATTCATGAGCACGTAGCTGACATCAAGCATGGTAGGATTCGTTCCTCAACTCTAGAAAAGCATGCAGAAGAGACCAAACATCATATCTGCATTGAGGAGGTCGAGGTCATTGCTAGATTTAGTCATTTCCATCATCGAAAACTCAGGGAAGCCCTAGAAATTGAAAGAAGTCCTAGTAATCTGAATAGAGAGGATTGCTAGAAATCAAAAAATATTGGGTCTCTACCTTACCTTGTTAGTTTACTGTAATTTTATGGTAATTTAAGAATTTACCGTTTTGAGTTTATTTTCATTTCACTTTAATTTTCTTTATTTTTTATTTTAGATTTTTATATGCCTGTTATGTTATGTTATGTTATGTCTTGTTCTATTTATTTAATTGATTAATTATTTTATTTATTTATTTTTACATTACCTTATTATTATTTATCGTTATTCTTAACTCATTTTGATATAATTTGAGTTTTAAATATTTTGTGGTAATTGAGGGATTTTTATTATATTTGTTTATTTTAATTCTTATTACTTATTCCCTTATTAGAGAAATATATTTTAGAGTCTTTTCTCCTTGTTTTGAGTTTGACATTGAAAAAATTATTTTATTATTTTATTTGATTTAGGTCTTGACTCCATGATTGACCTTGACCTTCATATTTTACTTTATTATTTTTTATTCCTTTAGATAATTAATTGTATATATAAAATTATTCTTAAAAACAAGTTATTATAATGGCTAAATTTATATTAATATATTATATTTTAGAAACTAATTGTTTTATTATAACCGTTAAGATTAATTAAGGGTCTCTACATTTCTCCCTATATAATCTAGTGCCATGATTTGATTCGCCAGCTTGTCTGTGGACCACACTGGATTGTTCGAAATGCGTCCACTAAACTTATCTCACATGATTATTACTGGAAATTTTTTCTCAGTTATAAATTATTTTTATTTTTATTTAGGTTAAAGTTGTTTTTTTATTTTATTTTTTACCATAATTTTTTTTTTTTTTTTGTTATTTTTACATGAAGTTCTTATGTGAGTCATCATTTTGTAGAAAACAAACATCAAATATTATCATCAGCGGACACAAAACTGATAAAAATTTCATAAAATTTGTCGTTTTTTCAAATTTTTATGTTCATTTTTTTCGATAAGAATCCTTTGTTTGACATGTCATTTCTAGTAAAAACGTCTCGAAATGTGTATTTTTTTAATAATATTTATATGCAAAATGTGTATTATTTGTTAGGTGTTTAAAATTATGAGTTTTTTTGTGACAATTAATTTATGTTTATTGAAGTATTAATTAATGATACATAAAACAACCTAACTTCAAAAAATTAATTTTATTATTTTTCTAAATATTGCAAAAAAAATGATATTTTATTACAAAAAAAAAAAAACATTGCAACGAAAAACAATACGAGTTTGAAAAATCTTTAAAAATCAAACATCTCACGAAGAAAATAAAGAAGAGGAAGAAACCAGCTTGAAAATTCTTAAATAACCAACATTTAAAAAAATGTGCATACATAAGACATTAAAAAATTTAAAGTGCGAAAGTTATGACCCCCCGCCAAAAAAAGGTTGATGTTGCATTAACATTATTCAAAATGATCATGAAAATCACTAATAGTTTAAGAAAAATATTTAGACTTAATACATTAGAAAACTTAAAGTAGAGAAAATAAAACCTCGAAAGAAGGGTTGATGTTGCATCTACATTTTCCGAAATCGGGATGAAATCACTAACATTTAATAAAAAATGACAATATTGAATACCTACAAAAAATAAAGTGTAAAAAATATGCTCCCCAAAAAGAGGTTGATGTTGCATCAACACTTTTCAAAATCAACGTGAAAATCTTAATTTTTTGCGACCTCTAAAGATTGAGAACTTGGTACACTCTCCTTATGTTGGTAACTTTGTTTCTATTTCAACAATTATTTATTCCCAAATCTTTTAATCAATCCCTCTAATAAAATATTATCTACAGGGAGAAATAAGGCTACAATGTTTTGATATTCATCCATATTCGAACTATCAAATTTTCTTATATGAGTTTGAAGCTCTGTTGTTTCTAATTTTTCATATCCTTCGTAGTTTCTCTAAAGATCATCCAAAATTAATTTTGAAAACATACATCGCATTACCCTGACAAAATATGATTATTCTAGGCCAAACAAAATGTTATCATTTTTTTGCATTACCTACATAGGCATTTTTACCATATGAATTAGTTTGGGGAGTTGTCGGAATTTGATAATCGTCCTCAATAGATAGCCAAATGTGAACACCAAGATAAATCAGATAGGTCCTCATCCTTATTTTCCAAAATGCATAATTGGTTCCATTAAATAGTTGAAATCTATTTGAGAAAGAACCATTCTTACTAGCCATTGGTGCCCCCAAGGTCTTCATTGCAGATTTTAGGCTACTTCTAAATGAACCTTGGTGCTTGCAACCAAGAACTTCAAGTCTAGCTCCCTTTATTCCAACCATATATGAACATGGTCTATGATTTTATAGCTCTTAACACTATCAAGTGTTCAACACAATAAACCACATGAAAACCCAAAATTTTAAACCTGATGACCATCATGCTAAACTATCGAAGAATAAAACTTCATGTTATCACCCAACACTTTAACTCATATGATATATTGGAAAAATGAGGGATTTAAAATATAATACCTTTATTAGTCCCTGCTCGAAGGGCTGCAGGGACTATATTAACCATTTGAGCCTTGTTATTAGTCCATGCATGGAAAACAATAAACCTTTTAATGTTTTACACAATTTTTTGAAAAAACTCGTTTGATATTTATTGATATTTTATTAACCTTTTATTTTTAAAGAAAGTTTAAATTCACACAATTTATTTATAACCCAAACTTTACATTTAACATCTTATTTGTCCTCTTTCCATGGTCAGAGGCACAAAGAGGCACATTTGATGTTAGTTATAACCTTTTCCCATTGCTTGATTTATTATAAACTTTTGTCGCTTTTTCCATTCCATTTCTAAGGTTGACATCAGGTTCTAGATATGGGTCTCTGTGACACCTATGTCCATTGGCTGGTAAGTTGCAGATGTTCTACCTTTATGGTTACCTCTTGTTGCAATTTTATTCCTACAATTTTCAAGTAAGTAAGGATATGTGCAAATACATAAACATAACTTGTTCAAGATTCAATTGAAGCACTCGTAGCAAAGACAGTAGTAGAGATAGTGGCTTACCCACCACTATAGAGACACCTATAGCAAAGACAGTAGCAAGGATAGTACCTTACCCACCACTTTAGAATCATGGGTTTGAATTTTTCAAGTTGAAGTAATAGAGCTAGTTGATTGAGTCATTGATCTTGTTGATGAACGAGTATCCAGTTCCAGTCTCACCATCATTAAAAGAGATAATAAAAGTTTTAGTTAATGTTTTTATTTTGGAATTATGGAGAACTGAAGAGACAATGTATCTATATTCAATTGATAGCAAGATATTGGGTTTGATCTATAGCAGATTAATACTTTATAGGATCCTAGATATGAATAAGTTATGATATCAACATTATCTGCTAGCAAAATCTCCTATAAAGAGGTTTTTCCATTTAACAACGATGTCACCAGATAATCAAAACTTCACCAAAATAATTAACAAAGGAATTGTTGGCAATATAGCCACTTCTAAAGAGAAACCTTGAAAAGACACCACAATAGTAGATATTTGGAGTCGAGTAGAATGGGCTTGAAATATCATAGGAAAATTATGCTTTGATTTAGCAAATAAACTGATAGGATGGTATGCTAAGGGCCATAGGGCCTAAGCACCACACCTTAGCCCTTCTAAGGTTAGATGTTGTGACATGAGGTTGAGGATATCAAATATTAGAGAAATTTCACTTCTGCGCCAAAATAAATAACATAGAAAGTTATTTCCAAATAACAAAGAGTGAAGTGGAACCTAGAAGAGGAATTATGATACCAACATATCAGTACATTTGCTAGAACAAAGTTTTGTGATTGGAAAATTTCGAAGGATGATATATAATCTTGTTGTGGAACCTCGCTACTAGAGGTTTTGTCACTGAGAAAGAAGTATTTATTGAGGGAGACTATTATGTCCATTCATTTATAGATAGAAAACAAATTATAGTTATTTTGAGCCGATTCAATAATATAAATATTTGGTGTTTATGTCATATATTGACTTACATGTTTGTCCGTGCCTCAAACCATAAACTCATGCTTCTACTACTCGATCTAACTCCTCCTCGCATTCACACATCACACATTCTATTGAGACTTCATTTTCTTTATATTTCACTCTTCAAATAATTTCTTCAACTTGCTCTTTATTTTCTTTCTCACACAAATCCATTGTAACTCTCACCTATCTATGTGTGTATGAGTGTATACACTGATCTAAAATTTGATGTTTCTTCAACTTGCCAAAGTGGTTTCCTAGATTTGAGCTTGCTTTTAGGGAAGACATAAACATTAGAGATGATATTGCTTACCTTGTGTTTTATATTCCCCGGGTAGATATATATCGTTGGTCCGTATTGCTCTCTCCGACATATCATTAGGTCCTTGGGCTATGGCATTACTCTTTAACCCTTTTGATTTTAGGATTCCTCTTTACATTATCATGTATAAAATGGGTCTCATGGGTCGCCCTCTAGATTTAACATCAATAATGTCGAAAGGCTCTCCTAGCTTTGACATCATTGATAGAAAAAGTGTCTCTTAGCTTTCACATCAGTGAAAACACATTATGCAATAGCATGGTTAATATGGCCAACAATGGTGACCATGAGCATCACATTTGGCCATAGTGGACCATAAACATCATGTAGCCAATAATCAATATGGGCATAGTTATTATGTAATTATTAAAATCATAAATTTAACTTAAGTAACCTTATATAATAAATTAGTCTATGATGTTTAGCCATAGCGAACCGTATGCTGACTATCGTCAATCATGGTCACACAAGTTCAACTAGAGTTAAACTTGTTCAAATAAGATTAGCCATGGTCGACCATGTTCATCCATGCTCAAACACAAGCATCCATAGTCAAGCATGTATAATATCGTCAACCATGCTCAATCATTGTCCATATGGATAACCATGGACAACACAGACTACCATCTTCATGGTAAGTGACAACTTGATCACATTTAATCATAGTCAACCACATCTTAACCATAGTCAACCATGTTCAAACATAGTTAAGCAAGCTTAACCATGGTCACTAAGTTTAGCCACGGTAAGCCTTACTCAATAACGTAACATTACTATAACATAAATACATTGTTACGCTAATGGTTGGCCATGGTTAATCATGATTAGCCTTGTTAATCATTTTCAACCATTAATGTAATATTTATGTAACTTCAACCATGGTCAACCATGACTAACAAACATTAATGTGACATTAGTGTAATGAAGGTCAATATTAATGTAGCATAAATACATTGTTACACTAATGATAAACCTTGGTCAACTAAGGTAAAAAATAATCGACCTTGTCGACCATGGTCAATCATTGCTAACCTTAGCAACACTCTTCAACCATAACCAACTATACACAATCCTTGGGAACCAAGGTCAACCGTCATCCACCATTTTCAACTGTAGTCAATCAATGTCAATCTTTGCCTATTATGGTAAACTAATCTACCCCTTGCATGCCAGTTGTGAGGTAACAAAATTACATTAGGAAAGGGTTGATATATGTCAATTTGTCTAAATTTCACCTTTCATATATCAATTAATATCATTATAAGTGAAAAATAATGTCTAGTAACATATATCAAACATTATATTAATATAATTATGTATTTTATAATTCATTATAAATGATATCCATCTTTTTAACTCTAAATATTAAAAAAAAAACATATATGAAGAGCCAAATATGGTTGGAATGAAAATATCAAACATATAAATTATTTATTTATGTCTCACTTGTCATAATCCTTTTCAAGACTAACGCTTTTATAGGGTTCCACTTAACCCTATATAATTATTATTTTTTAATTCATTTTGAGATTTCAGGTCACTCAAACTATGAGATAAATCATTTGTCACAATTTCAGATTTTGGAAAGTTTTATGTATTTGATAAAAAGAAGAAAAAAAAACCTTACTTGCTACTGTGGAAAAACATACCAAATACTAAAAATAAATTATATGAGTTGTAGAAAGAAATATCCTCATGTTGAATGACATTCTTTACATTTTAGTGGATTGAGACGTAAAGATTGAAAAGGAGAGTGAAAAAACTGCACACGAATTATGTTTTGAAAATATTTAAATTTTATTTTAATATTACACATCGATGGATATTAAGAAGGTGTAATAGTTAGATTTCCTTTTTCAAAACTTTTACATGATTGTCGATTTTGCTGCGGTTCAGTCTCAAAAATATGAGACCATTTTATTGCGTGTTTGGATGGTTGCATAGCCAGCATATTCTAATTACAAAGAAAATCATGGGCTATTATCTCTTTCCGGTAAATATTTTTACGCCGTAAGGCGTTTCCCTCGGAAAAGAAATTCCCTCTTTGCCTTTGTGTCATAACCTTGTACCCTTATATTAGATGTTAGACTATTAAAATATATTCAGCCGTTGGATGATCAAAAGTAGTTGGAAATAGTTCATTGTCAATTCAGTTATGAAAACGCCGCATTAACTGATCTATCATCCCGTTCAATACTAAACATTTGCTACCCTCCACCGTATTAACTAATCCATCATCATTTGCTACCCTCCACCGTATTAACTAATCCATCATCATTTGCTACCCTCCTGTACAGGAAGGTCTCGACCACAAAGTTGTTGGGCATGGCGACATTGTCAAGATACTGAATTCGGATTGAATTCAGATTTTTCTGCCTTCTACAGCTGTGCTTTCTAAAGCCAGCCACTAGGACACACTCTGCTATGTCATGTCAATGCTGTAGAAACTACAAAATATAAGACATGCACGACTTCCACTTCAGAAATGAGAGCACAACAACTTCAGAAATGGGAGCCCAACACTATAGTGAGTCACTTCATTATAACTATGATTTATGAAGACTCCTTCCCACTCTAATCCACCTCTGCCAAAGGAGAGTTGGCCTGCTACTGCTCGACACAGTTTCCATTACTGCAACAATGGTTCAACTCACTCTGGGTGGAAAATTATTATGGTATTTATTAGGGCCATCTCTGTTACTATTTATTTCCAAGATTATAGTTGTGAATTGTCATTTCAAACTATTTTCATAACTAATCCTGAGTTGTCATAAATCATAGAAGCGCGCTGCCGATTTTAGCCATGCAAGTCTCATACAAGAAATTGTTGCATCAGACGAAATTTGACCTTCTTCATGTAAAGTAAAAGTTTTAATTTAACTTTTAAACCTCTCAATTCTGGTGTGAATTAGCTTCTGTTAATATCTTATCTGATTGTATCTTTCCTCTCACTGGGTGGAAACACAGAGTTATAATCACAAAAGGTTTATGTTTTAGTGTTCTTGGTTTAAAAATATTTTTCTATATAAAAAATTATTTTTTTTTTAATAGACAAATTATTTTGGGCAATCATTGTAGAGGTTAACCAATAATACTATTTTTTTTAAAGTACGTTTATATCAAGGAAACTTATCGATCATACAGTACAGTGATATTTGAGTAAATTCTGTGAGCACCAATCACTATCCTTTTCCACCTGTTGTAAAGACAAATAAAATGGTAATAGATGTCCCGACAGTACAAATAAAATGCGACCTAAGGATTGCCACGACAATACAAATAAAATGTGACCTGTCCTCTGTAGATCCATTCACCGGTGACAATATGTGCTCACCTTTGCTTCATGTATTATATCTCTTGCTCTATTCTTTCAACCCAGAGGAGATTGGTAGATTTCTTTGTTATAAGAGCTTTTGTATTCCTAAAATATATTTAAATAAATATTATAAGAAACACAAAAAAAAAAAAAATTTGCATAATTAAGAGATAAGAAAATTTAACGTGTTAAAAATATGCCTGAACAAAAAGGTTGATGCTAATTTCAGAATCTGCATTAATCAAAATTTGTATTAAAATTGGGAACATTTAAAAAAAATATTTGAATCAACATCTATTTTTGATAGGTTTCTTTCTTACAAGAGCTTTCGTATTCATTGTTGTATCATTTAGTTTTGGGAGCACTGTGTTTGAATGAAGGTTTTGGTCATCTGGCACCTTAATAACATAAGTGATACATACAAGTAAGACATAAAGAAATCCTCTTTCTAATGGATGTTACAACCATTTTTGTAATATAAAGTATTTAATTCAATTTTTTTAATCAAAATACTAAAAAATTGTGCATTTATCTTAACTTAAATGCAGAAAAAACTCACATTAATAATTACTTAAATTAATTTTTATTTTTAAAGTGTTAAAATTAAGTATGAAAACTTCCAAAACAATAAGCGAAAAGATTCTGTTTCTAATCTCTTATTTTTTTTAATTATTTAAACGGTTAATAAAGTAATTTATTTAAAATTTAATTATTTTTGAAATAATTTTACATTAAAAAAATAAAAATATTACATCTAAGAATATCTTACCACATGTTTGTCACATTGGAAACTAAACCGCCTACAAAAAGATATATATTTTAGGACAACAAAATTTAAAACTTGAAAGTCCAAAGAGATAATGCTTCAATGCCATGTGGAAGTAAGATACTAAGAGATATATATTTTAGGACAACAAAATTTAAAACTTGAAAGTCCAAAGAGATAATGCTTCAATGCCATGTGGAAGTAAGATACTAAGAGCCCAAATGGGTAAGCATGAGAACCAATGATTTAAACCATAAAACATGAGAAATTTGAGCATGAGAAACACAATGAGGTATCCAGGTTTAAAGGTTGTTCCTCAACCTTACATGGTGGTGAAATTTGAGAGCCCTATCTCTAGCTTAGGAAGCTTTGCTTCCATGTGCACCATGAGATCCCTAATCTTATCCAATCTATACATGGGATTGACTAAGTTTGTCCTCTATCCTCAATAATATTTTCCAAAAGCAACTTCACAGGCCATTACAGATCCATTAAGATAATGATGATGATAACCCTTGGAAACTCCATTAAGATAATGATGATGATAACCCTTGGAGTTTCCAGTAACTGGTACCCAAGGCGCAATGCTTGACATAACCTCAAGTCCAAGGTGGCTTGCCATTCCTACCAAAGTTTTACCTTCGTTGATTGAATTTTCTCCTTCTTTTTCAGAGGAGTGTGGTCATGAAACTTGCAAGCTAAGGCTTCAACAAGAAATCGTGCTCTGAAACCTATGGAAGCACCGCTATCTCCAACTATGCACCACAAGCGAGCTCTTAATGGTTGCCAAAGGCAACGAACCTTCATTATAGCCTGGTTGGAACATGGTGGGAAGCTATGATGGGAGAACTTAATTAGAAGGTCATGCTAGGTAAGGCTGCATCCATGGCAATGGGAAAGTCCCTTTCCATCTAAAAAAAATCTAGCAAAGGTGGAGGTAAAGCGAAAGATACTGGAGAAGGTCCCCATATTAGAACAACTACATATAGTGGTCAAAATTCATGGAAGAGAAAAAAATTAGGAGGAGACATCTGAGGAACTGTGAGATACCAGATACCAAACTGGTTTGCATGCTTCACTCAGGAGATAGCAAACAAGCTTGCAATATTCGCTCTGGAGACGAGCAATAACATGTCATCCATGGGAGGCAAGGTCAATCATGATATGTTGGTAGGCATGGAGGATGGGCAGCTGAAGAGCCCATCATTTGAAATCTAGTCTAATCTTCATTAGTGTAAAAATAACACCCCATTTGGAAAAAAATAACTTTATTAATAAGTAAAAAAATTATTTATTTAAATTTTCAATTATTGTAAATACGTTTTGTATTTGTGAATCTCATAGTTTGTCATATTCCTTGCAACTTGTACCTCTCTTCATCACCTTTCAATATAGGAGTGGTGCTTTAGTGGTTGTGAATCTTTCAAGATAGGGGTGTTGCTTTCATTTTTTCCATGTCTTTGACAAGCAATGAAAAATGAAAACTGGAGCAGAGATTTCTCTTCTCAATATACAAAATGGCTATATAGATTACATTGTAAACTTCAATAATAAATGACTGAAGTAGAACTCGACACCTATGGAGTAGAACTGAAGAAAATGTGAACTGTCTATGACACCTAGCAGACAAAAGAATCCAATGTGATGACACCTAACTGAAAGTGAGATTAATATCTCAACATCCCCTCCTAATATCAATTGTTACATGTAGAGACACCTACAATGCCTAATTGTTCTTTTTGAAATTAAAATACATTCTTACCCAATGGCTTTGGGAAAATATCTCCTAGTTGATCTTTCAAACAACGAAAAGCAAGTAATATGTCCCCATCATTGACAAGCTCATAGATGAAATGAAAACGAGTGGCAATGTGCTTTCTCTTTTTGTGGAAAACATGATTTTTTGATAAATAAATTGTTGAATTGTTATCACAGTAGATTGGAGTTGGCTCCTTCTGAATATTTTAAATACCTTTCAATAATATTCTCAACCACACTGCTTGACAAGTTGTTGAATTTGCTACTACATATTCTACCTCTGCAAAATATGGTTGATTGTTTGTTGGATGCCCATGAAATCAAATTGGTTCTGAAATAAAAAACATACCCTGAGGTGCTTTTGTGATCATTTAAACTCCCTACATAACCGTTTTTTGTATAACCTAAAAGTGAACAAATTTCAGAATGTGTATAGAATAAACCATAGTCTATTGTACCTCCAATATACCTGAAGATCCTTTTTGTAACCTTCCAATGAGAAATTTTAGGTGACTACATAAACCTAGAGATAAAACTTGTTGCAAACATAATATCAGGTCTAGTTCAAGTGAGATATAACAAGCTACCAACTAGACTTTTATACATTGTGGAATCAAGTGGTGGGGCTACATCTTCTTTACTCAGTTTTGTGCCTTGAGCAATTGGTGTATCTGGAGGTTTGCAATTGGCCATTTTGAACTTTTGGATGATATCAATGGCATATTTTTGTTGACCAACAAAAGTTCTATTAGCAAATTGGTGAATTTCAATGCCTAAGAAGTATTTCATGACTCCTAGATCTATCATATCAAACTTTGTTTCCATTACTTCTTTGAACTCTTCTAACATCATATTTCCTGTATAAAGAAGATCGTATACATAAAGACATAAAATAAGAATTTTACCTTCATACATTTTGGTATAGAAACTTGGCTCATGATTGCTTCTACAAAAACCGCTTTTTATGAGATAGGTGTCTATGGTACTGTACCAAGCTTTTGGAGCTTGTTTCAAACCATACAAAGCTTTCTTCAATCTATATAAATTAAGCTCATGTCCTAGAACATCAAAACCAAGAGGTTTCTCTACATAAACTTCTTCCTGCAATTTACCATTTAGGAAGGCCGATTTTACATCAAGGTAATAGACTTTCCATTTGTGTTGAGTTGTTGTCGACAAAATGGTTATGACTATGTCTAACCTTGCTACTGGAGCAAAGGTTTCACCATAATCGATACCAAATTTTTGTGAGAATCCTTTGGAAACCAACTGTGCCTTATGTTTCTCAATCTCTCCATTTTCATTCAGCTTGGTCTTATATACCCATTTTACACTAATTCTGGTTTTGTCTCTTGGGAGATCAACTAATTCCCAAGTTTGATTCTTCTCTATGGTAGCAATTTCTTGGTTCATTTCATCTACCCAATGCTTTTCTTTAACTGCTTCTTCAAAATAAGTTGGTTGAGATGAGAGAAATGCAAACATATTGTGTTGGTCAAACTCATGATGTTGCTCATATATTTCTCTAATGGTTCTTGTTTTCTTATTGTCTTATGAAGATGTTGAATCACTGGTGTATTCACTGTTGTACCATTTTTATAATGGTATGGCTCTTATTCAACCTGCAATCTTGGTGGATACGGTGGATAAAAATACTGATTTCAAGATTCATGAACATTATCAAACCAAGATTTATTTTCAAAAAATTTGACATTGTTTCTTAAAACAAACATCTTGATAACTGGATTATAAAGTTTGTAGGCCTTTGACTACTCAATATAGCCGACGAAAATAAATCTTTCACTCCTATTATCAATCTTCTTGATGTACTGATCTGAAAATTCTAAAGTGTGATACATTTACCTTTTTACTATCCCATGCTTCTTGAGGTACTATATCTTGGAGACTGGTGCTTCGAGATCTATTGAGAACAAACATTGATGTCGAAACTGCTTCAGCCCAATAATTATTTGACAACTTCTTCTCACAATAATACATCTGGCCATGTTCATGATCGACTGATCTTTCCTTTCTGCTACTCCATTGTGTTTTGCATTATGATTCCTTGTTGTTGACAAAAAGCTTTGTAGTCATTGGAGGTGTACTCTCCTCCTCTATCAGATCTGTTTACTTTCAAAGGCTTTCCACTCTGCTTTTCTACTTTTTCTTTGAATTCTTTGAAGATTGAGAATGTGTCTGATTTATTTTTGAGAAAATACACCCATATCTTCCTGCTATAATCATCAATGAATGCCAAAATATAAAAACTACCACCAATGGATTATGTTTGAAGAGGACCACATACATCTGTATGAACAAGCCTCTAAAAGCTCTTTTGCTCTAGAGGAAAATGTGGGAAAGTTATCTCTTTTATGCTTGGTGAGAACACAAATTTCACAAGTACAGTCTTTTTCATTCATAGTAGGGACACTAATGACGTTTGGTTGTTTTTGAAGCTAACTTAGAGTCTTGAATGTGATATGACCATATCTAGAATGCCATAGGTGAGACTCATCTATTCTTGACATATTGTGGACTAAGCACTGAGAGATTTCGACTTCTAAGAGTCAAAGGAAACATCTTATTCTTGGTTTTTTCAACCTTTTCTATCAGTATTCTATTGGGAGGTTTGTCATAGATTTAACATTTGTTCCCTTCAAATATTACATCATAAACATATTCCATCAGTTGTCCTACACTAATGAGGTTATTCTTCATATTTGGAACATAATAAACATCTGGAATGTATTTCTGTCGATTTTGTTTAGTAAGAATAGGGATAGTACATTTTCCTTTGACTTTAATGCAAGAACAATCTCCAAGAGTAATTTTTGATGTTATTGAAGAATCAAGATAAGAAAGGAGTTTTTTTTACCTATCATATGATTGCTGCAACCACTATCTAGCAACCAAAGGTCATTGTTGTGAGTGTCTTCAAAAAGATGGCAGGAAAGAAACATTATTTCAAAGGATTATCCTCCATTGTTGGTGATCCAGATTTAAATAGGAACACAACAAATTACAGATATAACCACAAATAGAGAGATGCATCAGAAATAACACTTCATTTCATTAACATCAAATACTAAAATATGCTTCCAAACATAATGGAAATAAGTCTAACTCGAGCGATGGTAGCTTATCTCTGAGAAGAGATGTAGTGGCTACATGCCTCTAAACCGAGTTACAATGAGGCCGAAGGGCCTTTTTATTATTGAAAAATAAGAGAAAACCCAAAAGAACCAAAACCATAACCCGAGGAGATGTAACACCGAGAGTTTATGGGCCCCGTTGGGGTCAGTTGGGCAACCAACTTCCCAGGGTCATAACTTGGTCATATTATCTCTTCTTGACATGTATGATACCTCATTGGAAAGATCTCTCCGAGGAACACAACTGCTAATGTGAGTTATTTAAAAATAATTGAAGACATTTTGCCAAAAAAATGTTGTTTAGGGCCTCATAATGGCTCCAAAAGTTCATGACCCAAAACACTACCAAAAATAGTAAAATGGGCTACAATTAAGGAAACTGAAAAAAAGCTAAAAGAACAATGGTGAGGGTGCAAGTGGAATAGGTGGGTGACCACCAATATCAACCTAGATCAGTCCTCCACCCTTATGAAGCAATGGTCTCCATTGCGTTGAGTTCCTCCATGAGATGAGGAAACTTTTGTTGAACTTGGTCCATAGTGAGCCATTTGCCTTGGTGCAAGAGTTGGTCAGCTTTGACAACTCAATACAACTGGATCTTCTGCTGGCGATTTTTCTTGGTCTATGTGTCCATGATCCGATCAATTGCATCTTGTTCCATGTAGTATCGATTTAACTCTGTTGGTGTGAGTTGTTCTGTAATGTTGGATGTGCCCAGTAATGGTGCAAAGTATGGCTGAAGGCAATCCACATTGAATGTTTGTTGCAGGCCAAGGAATGGTGGAATGTTGAGCTCAAAATAACTATCTCACACAACCTTGGTGATGGTGTATGGCCCATATCGAAGTGGGTGAATCTTGCGGTGGGGCCTAGCAAGGCGCTCCTTCTGCAAATGTAGCCAAACTTTGTCACTGACTTAGAACTTGTGTGGCAACCGATGTTGATCATGTTGTTGCTTGTACTTAGAATCGGCTTTGTCCAATATGTCATGGACCTATTGGCGAATGTGTTGAATGTGCTCAATGAAGTTATTTGCCTTGTTGGCTTCAAACTGGACATCAGCCGAATGTGCTTGAGTCGTTGCAAATGGTATGACCACATCAATGGGACATAGTGCATGGAATCCGAAGCCCAGCTGAAAAGGGTTGTGGCTAGTGGAGCTGTGGAGAGCCTGATTATAACAGCGTTGGACATAAGAGGGGTTCTCATCCCATGTGTGTGCGTACTTTGAATTGTACATGCGCAGAATGTGTACGATCATCCTGTTGACAACCTCTGTCTGTCCATCGGTTTGGGGATGGAAAGCGATGGACATAGTGAGCTTGGTGTCCAGCATCAACCAGAGACTGGAACAAACTGTACTGAGGAACCTACTGTCCTGATCCGAGATGATAGACTGTCGGATCCCAAAGTGTACCCACACTCGTTCAAAGAAGTGTTTAGCAGTGGGTTCTGTTGTGATATTCTTCTTGCAGCCTACCATAATGGTCATCTTCGAGAATCTATCGATGACCACAAAAACACAGTTGTTGCCACGCTTAGTAGAAGGAAGGCCTGACATGTAATCCATGGATATGGATTCCCAAGGTCGAATAGGGGCAGGCAACAAAGTATAGAGGCCTTGCTTCTTGATGGTCAGTTTGGAAATGGCACAGGTAGTGCAGGATTTGATGCACTTCCTAACATCTTGTCAAAGATTCAGCCAATAGAAATACTTTTGCAGTAATGCCAACATATTATCGACCTCGAAATGCCCAGCCACCTGACTGTAATGCGCTTCCCAAATCATCTTGACACGCTTGCTTGAAGGAACACAAAGGTGTCCTAGGTGACATAACAGAGTATGCTGGAGGTCAAAATCTGGAACTTGCTGACCCTCCAAGAGAGTTTGGTATGTGTGGTCAAATTCTGGGTCACCTTTGTAAAGAAGTGGCCAATCAAAAATTTCATGCCCACAAGAGTTGAGCACGGGGGTTAACACCATGATCGGTGGTCGGGTGAGGCAGACTACGACATTATTGGTGTTGACCTTCTTGTACTTTATATTCAAATGGAACAGTTGCAGGTATGTGGATCACTTCTGATGGTGATCATTCTGCAACTTCCCTTGCATTTGTATGAACTGCATGGATCTGTGGTTTGTGTGGATGACCATTTCCTTCCCCAAAATGTAATTCTTACATTGTCAGTAGGTCTGCACAAAGAAATAAATATCTTTGTCATAAGTGAGATACTTTTGGACTGTGTCTGAAAGTGTCTCTCTATGATATGCCACTGGATGCCCCTGTTGAGTATGGACTACCACACTAGCATAGTCAGAGGTATATGTCTCGATCTCAAATGGTTGTTTCAAGTTTGCTAATGTGAGAACTGGTGCAGAGAAAAGGCAATGTTTCAACTCTATGAACGCTTTCTGTTGAGATTTAGACCAAAAGAATTTTTTTTCGCTCCTCCCTTAGTGACTTGACTAAAGGGCCAAGTGATATGAGAGAACCCTAACACGAATCTGTGTAGAAATTGGCAAGACCCAGAAAGTTGCGGAGCTCTGTTAGAGTGGTTGGAGCTAGCCATTCTTGAATGACTTGGATCTTGGCTGGATCCACATGCACCCCCAATTCATCATTAATGTATCATAGATACTTAACCTGGGTCATGCCAAAAGTGCATTTCTCCAAATTGGCACACAACTTGTGTTGCCGCAGCGTTTGGAGAACATGTCAGATGTGGTGGAAGTGTTCTTCCCAACTCTAGTTGAATATCATGATGTCATCCAAGTATACCACTACAAATGAGTTTGTGAATGGCCACAACATGTCATCCATCAACCTCATGAAGGCTATAGGAGCATTTGTCAACCTGAAAGGCATAACCAACAATTCGAAAAGGCCCTCCTTGGCTTTGAAGGTAGTCTTCCACAAATCGAAGGGTTCAATTGGTACCTGGTGATATCCAGACTTCAAGTGCATCTTGCTGAAATATTTTTCCCCTTGAGTTGGTCCAAAAGGTGATCAATCTATGGGATCGGGTACTTATTTCGGACAATGATCTTGTTCAACGCCTAATAGTCAATACAGAGTCTCCAAGTCCCATCCTTCTTCTATACCAACACAATCAGTTTCCGTTAGGGTAATGAACTCAGATGGATGTGACCTTTCTACAAGAACTCCTGAATCTACCTCTTGATTTCATCATTCTCTAGAATGAAATGCCAATAGATTGGTCCATTGGGCAATGGCACACCTGGGGTCAAATCAGTGGAGTGCTTGACCTGATAGTGAAGAGGCACCCCTAGGGGGTGAGTGAAGATGCCCTGGTACTCCTCCACGACCTTGTCCATCTATTGTTGTCATGCGAAGGGGCCCTATCTGGAGGTCGTGGATAGTGGCTTCTTCTTTCCCTAAGGGCGTATCATCAAGAAAAAAAATTCTCGGTTTTCGAATTGAGATTACTACATTGTTTTGCAATAACCAGAGAGATGGTGTTAGGTGGTGCTACATCTAGTATCGTGTACAAATTATTTCCCAAGGTAATAATAATAGTGCGAGGCCTTCACTCATACACAGCATATCACTTCCACAAGTATGGTTGGCCTAATAATACATCACAAATATCAAGGGGAGCAACGTCACATAATACCTCATTCATGAAGGGTTTGATGTTGTATGGAAGGCAACACTGTTGGTTCACATGAAGATCTCGTCCTTGTTGAAGCCACTCGATGGTGTATGGTTGTGGGTGTGATGTGGTCAGTAAGCCTAGCCGCTTCACGAACTATGCTACAACAAGATTATTTTGGCTCCCACTGTCGATAACGAACTATAGAGGGGAACCCTTTACCCACATCTGGGAGTGGAAGAGACGCTCCTCCTCCTATTTATCTTCAGGTTCCTCCTTCTGGATCTTCATGGTGGCAACGGTGGCATTGGGTTCCGCATCGATAATCCGCTTCCTTTTTTCATTACCCTTGTCAGGTTCTGGCTCAGACTCGGAACATGCATCTGATTCCTAAGCCTTTAGCTCAGCCATTAGTGATTTCCTAGCCCAACACTCACTTGTGTTGTGAGTGGAGCTCTTATGGAACTCACACCACTTTCTCGTGTCCTTCTTTGGCTTTGCAGTGTTGTCATTTGCTTGTGACTTTGGCAGGTTGTCCTAGGCCATCCTACGTTGGAATTATCCTTTATTTTGCGATTTGGGGGCACCTTTCCCTTGCTTCGGATTCGCAAATCCAGAGTCTCGCTTCTTCTATTTAAGCTTCTGCTCGATCTTGACGGAATAACAGTACGTCGTGCCAATTCAGGAGATGTCCAGGAACTCCAGCTCCTCCTAGATGTATCTGCGTAGGCATTCGCGGGTCTTGAGTACCAAATGTTTCTCATAATCCTTGATACGCAACTTCGTGCAAAGGGTATGAAAAATGGTGGTAAACTCCAACACATCTTGGTCCCTTCCGTACCGTAACTTGGTCCACTTTTTGTATTTCTCCTCATAGCTCCCGAAAGGGTAGTACTACTCCTTGATGGTGTCCTGGAACAAATTCCAAGTGGGAGCAATTGAGAAAAATGAGGTTGTACTTTCATCCTTCTGCTGACAGTAGGTTTCCCACCAATCCTTGACGTGGAGGGCGACTTTGACAAGAGCAAAAGTAATATTCTCCTGGCTAGAAAAATCATTAACAGAAAAATATCCTTCTAGCACATTTAACCATGTATCTACGACGTTTGCATCTAGTTGGCCCCCAAATATGGGAATGTCAAATTTTACTTATACGTTAAAAGGTGTGGTGCGTCTAGAGTAGTTATTGGATGTGAATGCACCGCCGGTGGGCCATTGTTGAAGGATCTGGGCAAAGTTATCCATCATCGCGTTCCTTTGTTTATCGAGGGCCTCCTCAAACAATATTTTGAAAGGATCTCCTGCTCCCTTGTCTTTCTTTTCTTCCCCAATGGGCAGCTGTCGGGGTTTGTAATATTGATCTTGTAAAGGCTCAACCATATTGAGCCCTAACTTCTTATATCCCGACCTCGTTGGGGACATGCAAAGAAAAACAGAGAAAAAGCAGACCTCTCTGATACCACTGATCTAGATTTAAATAGGAACACAACAAATTACAGATATAACCACAAATACAGAGATGCAGTAGATATAACACTTCATTTCATTAATATCATATATTGAAATATGCTTACAAACATAAAGGAAATAAGACTAGCTCGGGCGATGGTAGCTTATCTCTGAGAAGAGCTGTGGCGCTACATGCCTATGAACTGAGTTACAATGAGGCTCAAGCGATTTTTTATTATTGAACAATAAGAGAAAACAATAAACAACCAAAACCCTAACTCCAGGAGATGTAACACCATTAGTTTATGGGCCCCATTGGGGTTAGTTGGGCAACAACTTCTCAGGGTCGTAACTTGGTCATATTATCTCTGTTTGATGTGTATGATACCTCGTTGGAAAGATCTCTCCGAGGACTACAGCCGCTTATGTGATTTCTATAGAAATCACAGGATTTCTATAGAAATCACAGGATTTCTATAGAAATCACAGGATTTCTAAGGAAAAAAAATGTCTTTTAGGGCCTCAAAATAGCTCTAGAAGTTCGGGACCAGAACATCTGCCAAAAATAGTAAATTTTTCCTATAAAAAAAAAAAAAACAATGGTGAGCGTCCAAGTGGAATATGCAGGTGGCCACCAATATCTACTTGGATCAGTTGGAGATATGGAAATTTCCTCTTTGATTATCTGACCATTTCTTTCTGCATTCATATTCACAATGACCAAATTTTTTTGCAGTAATAAAATTGGACATTAGATTTTCGCCATGGTCTTCTTCTCTGAGTTTGGTTTTGTGGAGGTCTCCACTGCTCTGCTACATCATGATGTTTTGACCTGCCTTTGCTTCTACCTCTTCCTCGCTTGTTACTGCCTCTATATCCTCTGTCTCGGCCTCTGCCAAAAGAAAGTTGTGCTTTGTAAGCTTGTTCCATGGAATCTTTTACCAAGATCAGTCTTGTTTCGTGTGCTAGAAGTGATCCAGTGAAATGTTTTACTTAGAAAGTTGTAAAATCTTTGGATTCCAGAATGATCATTATAATCATGTCATATTTCTTCGAGAAACTTCGAAGGACTTTTTGAACAATTTTCTAGTCTGAAATGGTTTCACCAATGAGTTTGATCTGCTTTATTATTCCCACGACTCTAGTCATGACCTGATCCACATTTTCTGTGTCAGTCATCTTTAGGGTTTCGAACTATGATCTCAATGTGTGTAATTTAATTGTCTTCAGTGTATCATTACCTTGATATGCAACTTTCAAGGTTTCCCAAGCCTCATGTGATGTGGATGCATTAGTTATCTTGTTGAAAATAGAGTCATCGACTGAGTTTTGTATCCAACATTTCGCTAAGTGTTCTTTCTTTTTGAGTTCAATAGTTGCATTTCTCTGTTTATTGGACATGGCCGCCCATATTTCTTGAGTCAACTCTATATAGGCAGTCTGAAAGGTATCCCAACACTCTTGGACTTGAAGGAATGTTTTCATTCCCAAAGACCAAAAATCGTAATTTTTGTGAAACATAAAACGCTAAAAAAATATTTTCTTAAAATACAAATTTGCACCTCCTTTTTTTTAATCTCATAAAAATTCTTGTTTCAAAAAAATCCTCTTTTCTCAGTTATGTTTATAGATTAAAAATATATATATATATTTAAGCACAACCCTCTTTGTTTTTAAACAATCCCATATACACGAAAAAAGCTTTATGAAGTGAGATCCCTTTTAAATCGTATCACTTTCAAAGTTTTAAAACACACCAACATTCGTGACTCTTAAAACACACCAATATGTCATATACGAACATATTTTAATCTTTGAAAAATCCGTGGAGCCTTAAAGTGGAGTCTTCTACGTACGAGGCACGGGCTACAAAAAAGACTTTGACCATCCGAAACTTAACTGTGAAAAGTCGTGGAGCGTCGTAATTTGCCGTTAAGCCTTCTGCCGTGACTTTTTTAACCTAATGACCAGATTCGTTCTCTTTCTCTAATTGACTCTGGTCTTTGCTGTTTTCTCTGGAGTTTTATGGGATTCAGAGCTCTCATACTATGATAAACAATGAAAAATAAAAATTGGAATAGAGAATGCTCTTTTCAATATTTAAATGGCTAAATAAATTACACTATAAATATCAATAATAAATAAGTGAAATAGAACTGGACACCTATAGAATGAAACTGAAATAAAAATGAACTGTTACAACAGAATCAAATGTGCTTACACTTAGCTGACAGTAACATTAATATCTCTCAACCATCTTTGAAATCTGATTGAGTGGTGTATGTGATTATTGTTTGATGACATTATTTAAACTTTATAAATAAGTTTGGAAAAAAAATTGTAAGTAAAATTTATAATCATCCACTATTATATGAGAATTTGAATTTAAAATTTCCAGCCCATATGAAGCAAATTGAAAGAGAGAAAAAAGAAGTGTGTATGAGTACAAATTCTTCCTTGCCAGCTATTTTGAAACCATTGAGTTCAATAAATGTGTGAGGGCAACACAGGTAAAAAACTGAATTACACCAATCTAATTGATTAGCATTAGAAGAACAGGAAGATATTCATATAGTCATTTTTTTTAATCAGCTTTTTCCAGTGGAGCACAGAGAGTTACAGTAAGGACCGATGCGAAAGGTTAAGTTGCTATACGCATTCCAGGATATTTAACATTCTAATTTTAGCATAAAAATCTGTTTGCAACAACTATGTTTTTCATAATTTTGGCAGAAAGTATCCTAATAACCATAATTTTCTTATAATTTTACCAATAAATTAGAATGAGTGGTTTCTATGTTTGTTTAACAGGCCTTACGAAAATAATAACTTCTTAGGAAATAGTGTGAAAGATGGTCTTTGCTTCTCAAGAACAAATTGTATCGCTAGAACTGGACAAACATATATACAGAGTACATCATATAATTCTTTGGTTTATATGAATTGGAATCCTGAAATATATACACAATGCCTTTTATAAAGAATTATCTCAATATCTTAGAATCAAGGCGTGAATGAATATATATATATATAGATATATATTTTATGATTTGACATTTCAGATCACATATTGCAAAATCGGAGAAGATTGAGGAAACTCTATTTTTTAAATAATAACTTTCAGTAAATATACTAAAGGATTTACCTGAATGTCAAACAAGCAAGGCTTAATGTAACATTAAGATAGTTAACGGACTTGATTTCTTAATTTCTTAATTGACAAATTGTAAAGAGAATTTTACCAACTAAATTAACCCTTAGGATTTTGTAGATGTTAAATGTTATTAAAAACAAAATAATATTATTATTATATTAGATAAAATAAAGAAAATGAATATGTAAATGAAAAAAAAGCATATTGAATTCTACGTATGGATGGATTGTTGATGATTAAAATGTAAAAGGAAACCAGATCTCTGAGAAAAGAAAATGCACATAAACCAGCCATATATAAATTAGTGTAACCATAAAATTTCAACGGTCATGCACATAAACCGGCTATATGTAAATTAGTATAACTGTTTAATATAAATTGTGGTTGATTAAGTTGAATAAGAAAGTACAAGTAGAGATTGAAACCTGCAACTTTAATTATGAATCAACACCTTCCTGCGCAGAACTCCTATGTTGAAACCGATCTAAAATGCTATTACTCACGGATAAAAACGTACCTAATTACACAAGGACCTGAACCGAACGTACCTAACAACGCCGAACGACGGTTTATTACCAAAGGCGAATGAAACTCTTATTTCATAGATCATAAAAAAGTAAATGCTGCCTGACAATAGTTTTCGCCCTTTCAGTGACAGTACGTCAATAGAGATAACAACCTGGAGAGATAACGAAAGCTATCTACCTTGCATGTTAGGCAACGTTTACTTTTCTATGATCTATGAAATAGATACCATAAAATGACGACTGCAGAGACAATGGGTATTATGCGAATATTTTCAAAATCTGTTCTAAGGAAAGCCATTTCAATGGATGATTCATGTGACTTTGCTAGATGATGTATCTAGCAACTGCGTACAGGCGACAATTAACGTCTCGATAACTCATTAATTGTAATCACCTTATCAAGTCAGTTTTTCATAATCATAAATCTTCCATTAAAAAAATCCTAAAATAGGTCAACAAGCAAAATGGAGAATAATGTTTTATTAGCGTTACAACCCTGCCTTGGGTTATGGCAGTTCATGAAGCTCACACCAGTTGGGGCGCTCATCCAATGCGTAGTCGGCTGGTTGCTGCGACCCTTCGGACTCTCCCAAACCTATTCTCGGCTGCAACATTGTGATGGTAAGAATTTCAAAAGAGTATAGTGTTTTGAACTCCAAGCGGATATTCCTAGACATTTCGCTTGAGAGAGGAGCATATGAAAGGATGAAGTCAAGGAGATCAATTTGCCTACTTAGGCAGCGATTTTCTCGTCGACAAAAAGGGGAGGAGAACTGACGGAAACGTGTTCTTCGATAGTAAAATGTTTTACTACATCAATTGCACAATCTGAAGAGGAAGTGCGACCTTGGAAGAGGTTTCGCCCTAGGTTTCGTCTCAATAGAAATCAGATTTCAGTGAGTTGCAAACGGCGTTGGCGGTTGCTGCAAGCTGTTGCTGCGGGGTGAACTTCAGCCGCTGAGCGCTAAACTGCATTCCCAGGGGTGGCCGCGTTAGCAGCGGCTGGCTTTGCGACGCGCGCGTCCGCTGAGGTAACGCGGTAACCGAGTTGTAGCGCTGACGTAGCCGTAGCGGAGAACATCTTCCAAGGTCTGTGGTTCCGCCGATATTATGCGAGTGATTTTATAATAACACATTTTATTGTCCATGATAACATCTTTCCACCCTTTGCGAGGAGATCGCTGCCCAACAAACTGATCGGTTTGACTTCATCGCTCACGATGTATCTCCTCTTAGACGGAATATCGTATTGCAATGTATAACACTTCACCCTCTTGGAAATACGACCATCCCAATGTTGCAGCGGAGAATAAGTTGGGAGAGCCCCAAGGGGCTCAGCACCCAGCAAACTACGCCTCTATCGGCACCCCAAACGATCTGAACTTCATGAACTCCCATAGGCCAAGGCAGGGATGAACTCGAATAAAATATTATTCAAAATTACCATTGGCATGCTCGGCTCAATGTGCCAATGGTTCTCTCCTTCGATAGCTCACTCTGTTCTAGCCCCTTTTAATACTCTTCATCACTTTCACTTTTCTACCGAGGAAGGCATCTTCTCATTTCTTTTTCTATTTTTAAATCTCTGTGTGGGCATATTATTCTTTTTCTATGGATCTTGATAGGTATGGCATCACTCACCCGTTAAAAGCCATCGAAGTCTTTATGATGTTATATTTAGAGAAATTTGTCCAGAATTTTTAGAAATCTAAGTTATAGTTGTTAAATTTTAAAAATAAGATTTAAATACTGTCTCTACAACATTTTTTAAATATTATTATCAAAATTCAGCCTACTTTTCACGATCTACTCAATTCCTCCGCTAAGTAGAAGAGTCCTTTTGCTTTTAGTGCAGGCCCGACATGATATTCTCATCCATGTGCTGTTGGTTGGGCTTGTCAATTAAAGTTCAATGTTGATGTTTTTAGTTGATTTTTTGCTTTCGCTTTGGGTAGAAAAGCAAAAGACGAATTGCAAGCGGCACAGACGAAATCCCTAAAGATTCGTCTTTGTCTCGATCTGATCGGTCCATCATGACTTTCTACATGTCGCTGGTTTACGTGTGGGCGAAGGCATTTTCTTTTCTGAGGGATCTTCTTCCTTTCCTTTAGAGCATCAGCCGTACATCGTTGATAAGACTTCAACCCACTCTCCATTACATTTCGTTTATTCAATCATTTCTTTCCGTATTAATTACTATTATTTGTCTGACTGAGTGTCCGCGATTATTTTCTACATGTGGCTGGTTTCCGTGTGGACGAAGGCATTTTCTTTTCTGAGGGATCTTCTTCTTTTCCTTTACAGCATCAGCCATCCATCATTGCTTAGAGTTCAATGGTACTGTCTCCATTCCATTTCGTTTACGCAATCTTTTCTTTATTTCATAGTATATTAATTATTATTCTTTTCATCATCTTATTGTAGGTATTAGACGAACGAGATTAGTCATTTATAATTTTATTGGTGTGCGTGCTATTGAAGGTTTAATGATCTGCATTTTTGGCTTTTGGGTAGAAAAGCAAAAGATGAAATCTGGCCATTAAAAATACATGCCAAGCCGAACTCTTTCTTACGACATACATTACATATTATATACCCAACGCTATGCTAAATCTTCTTAGATTTTGCCATATATATTATTAAAAACATCTACGCATAATATACGATTAAACCAATCTAAATTCTCGCCATAGTTTATGAAAGTAATACTGTAGATATTTCATCATTTAAATTCATATACAATGAAGAGTGTGTCGAATTCTGTCTTATTTTCTTATACAGCTAAATCAATTCACATCTTAAATGCCCTCCTATCGTAATCGTAGTCAAATTTAAATTTATATTTGAATGGCAATTATACCTAACGTAGTGTAGGTAGGTTAAAAATAATATATATAAAATTAAATTGACAAAAGAAGAATAATATATTATTTTCTTAATTTTATTTCTAGATAAACAAGGGAAGCTGCGAGGCAGCAAGTCCCTGCATCAAGTTGAACTTTAGGTCTTTTCCAAAACTTAAAGGCAACTGCATAGGATAGGGAACCCTCAAGCACCTCGGTGAATGAAGCTAGCTTTTTTGAACATCCGAACACTTTTGCACAGAACACGTGAAAACTGTTTGCAAACTAGTTAACGGCGGATAGCTATGATGCCGATGGGCGTGGTGCTCCTACCTTCGCTTTTCTCTTCTGTATGAGAAGAACTGGTTGAGAAACGACAGAGTAATTCCCTGAAACACTGGAAGAGAACGATCATCGGTTGTGGGTACTGTGAGGGCAACTTGCTCAATTGGCGAATTAGCTTCTTCACCATTTTCAGCTTCCTCGTGATCCTCTTGACCATTAGAATAATATGGTCCTTGATCTTGTTTACAAGTAGATAGATACTCCGAATGCTTTCGGCAACTGAACAATGTACTCTGTTCAGATTCCAGAACTGCACCACAGCCAATAGAAGTTGCATCACATGCCTTAACAAGCAGCAATAGATTAAGCTGTTGATGACGCATAAGTGGATTCTGTTGAAATGTACTCTGTTCAGATTCCAGAACTGCACCACAGCCAATAGAAGTTGCATCACATGCCTTAACAAGCAGCAATAGATTAAGCTGTTGATGACGCATAAGTGGATTCTGTTGATTGAGTAGTTGATTATTCTTATGATTATGTAGTATAAAAAGGCCTTATTTATTTGAAGTCTTCATCCCTGACTGACGTGAGGGCCTTTCAATTCATGCCTGATTGCCCATTGATGCTTTTTATGTGTGTCCGCTGGTGATGGACGTACGTCTGCTGGAGTTGGTGCTGTTGGCGCTGTGACTATGTCTGATGAGGGTGGGTGGGAGCTATGGCTTCTTCAGATGAGGTTGCTTTTCTTCGAGATAATATGTCTAAACTAGATGGCTCAACTAGAAATAATGGTCTGAATCCTAACCAGACTAAGTATGTCAGAATGTGTGGGCATACTTCCAAAGCTAATGTAATCTTCAAGCTCAAGGTTCAGGTTCTCATGAAGTCTGGTAAGCAGGGACTAATCCTAAGATGGTTCTATGGTTTGATGATTTGATGAGACTAACTAAGCCAAGGTGTGTTGGCATACTTCCAAGGCTTCTGTCTCCTCAAGCTCAAGCTCTTCGTGAGTTTGTTTGTTTGATGGGCAGACTGAACAATGTACTCTGTTCAGATTCCAGAACTGCACCACAGCCAATAGAAGTTGCATCACATGCCTTAACAAGCGTGTCTAATACAGTCATAAGTTGCAACTGAGGCCAAGTTTTGTTCTCATTACCGTCTCTAAATTCACTAGGCTGTTCCAGGACCGTATTTGAGTTCATTCTCGGATGCATGATGAAATGTTTGTGTTGCCTCTCATTCTCAGAGTTCAGTCCCATTCTGTTTCTTGGTTGCCATACATATATACAGTAAAGTATAAACCATAGACTAAAAGGATAAACTGACTGAAGCAAAAGACAACAGACTGCACAAGAATGAATTTGAAATCCACAGTCAATGCACACTTAAGCAGGAATAGAAGAATGGAAGCCAGCCAGCTGTCGAGCTTGAAGCAAATTTAGTCTAATCTTAACACCGTAAGAGTGTGATGCCTGGTAGTTAATGACATTTGAAAACCTCATTTCTGACATTTGTTTAATATTGCATGAAAGCCAAAATGGAGTAATAGCTACCTTGTAACTTCTCCAAATGCCCATTATTGCATGATCAAACTAATGAAAGGAATGCACGAGACCATGGAAAATTTAAGAAGTACCCCTGTAGTCCATGCTTCAGGTAGGTAGGCATAAATGGTACACCACACAACTGATGACTATATTGGGGCAAAGAATTTGTGTTTACATAAAGCGTAATCGATGCTTAATGCTAGCATATCATCAATTCAAGACACCAGTAACATGAAAACTGCCTTGAAGCTTACATTTGACCTTGAAAATAAGCATTTCTTATGACAGACTGTAACATGTGAAGAATACAAGACAAGCACGAATGCTAACAATTAGGACATTAGACCTATCAAGCAGGCTGATACTCTTTTCAGAAAGTTTTCATATATATACAAAACTGTCTCAAACAATTGATAACTGCAACTGCTGCCAAACAAAACTGGAAACTTGTATACAGTAGTTCCCCTGAAAGGAATACTGGCATCAATGATACATTTATCAGTCCTCAGTTTAGATTCTTTAGATTCAATGATCTTAAAATCATCTTTAACTGTGTGATCCTATGTGACATTTTTACTCTCAAGCTTTGTCTGCAGTGCCTCTCCTTTGTCAGCTTGATATTCTAGTTTTGTAATCATCGGCATCCCAGCAGAGACGACAGAAGCATAAAAAATGAGAGTTGCACCACCATGGCAGATCCAAATGCATATTTGAAGCATCCGTCGTAGACCTGTAACAGAGAAGGAAGCGGGGAATTAAGACAATGCATAAAATAATGCAAAAATAGGCCTGAGATTCAAAATTTCGACTATCTGTTGTAGATTCATATGCTCTTCGTTCGAGATGTTATTGTTTTCTTGGTTTATTTTTTCTTTGTGTTTCGACTTTTACGATGTCAATAATCAGAAGAGCCATGAGAACAAGTGCTAAGAGAAACAATGCCACAAGTTGAGTAAGTTGGCTTATGCTAATGGATTCCATGTTATGTGAAGCAGGGAGATGTATGTCAATATCTAGGTGTAGAAGGTGGTTTTGTTTTGTAAGCGAGAAATTAGGCATTGAATTTGCCAATTTATAAAAGAGTTTAATGTGTTTGCAAGCTAGTTTTAAGTGTGAATGGAACTGGGTTTTTGAGAATATTTTACTGTACAACCAAATAAGGAAAGGCGTGCTAGATCGCGAGAGTTGAATGTGGGGTAGCTTCCTGACACATGCAGAAGTAAGTACATATACGGATTGATTTGGAATGGAGCTAAAATACTTGAAGATCAGATTGGAGGGGATATAATCCAATATGAGGAGGATTTATTGGAGCAAGCCAGTATTTAATGATCGGCATAAAACGAAAAGCTTACGTTAAGTGAGCAATCAGTGCAATTAAGTGATCTATCTGACATGGGAGGCAGATGGCATATGAAATGATGTATGTGACGGCAGAAGTAAATGCGAAATTAGGTGATGTATCTGACATCAGGGGCAGATCTCAAATGAAATCTTGGTGGTAGATTGGGTCCAAGCTATTCTAATAAACAATTGGCTAGACAGGACAAGTAATGAGTGTATGAAAGACATGTTAAAACAACAAGTGTAACTAAAGTCCTTTCTTATAAAGCACACTACGTAATACTAGATATATTCTATTTTATTGTGCCTCCATGTATAAGACTCTAATGCAGATGACTGAACTACTTACTTATGCAGGTAGCATGGTTTCTAATATACAAAAGGTCACCTTTGTAGCTACAATCATAGCTGCCCCATGTATTTTTGCAACTGCTCTCTGAGCAGTGGCAAGCTAAGAGACAGATTGATATGTGCTTCACATAAGCGTCAGTAAGAGCACTAACATGTGCTATCACATTGGCTTGTATACAGAAGGTCACCTTTGCAGCTACAATCATAGCTGCCCCATGTATTTTTGCAACTGCTCTCTGAGCAGTGGCAAGCTAAGAGACAGATTGATATGTGGTTCACATAAGCGTCAGTAAGAGCACTAACATGTGCTATCACATTGGCTTGTGCTTCACAATCTAATTTTGGCCCTTGTGCCCACAAGAACAGCATTTTAACCAGCCAAATTTGTTGAAGATAGGATATCTACCTGAGGGTGAACACTACAGAAAGGCTGGGGCTAAATTAGTCACTGGATTCAGTGATTTCAAGCTTGAAATTTGAAATTTGCAGACCTTGATGTAGCTAGAAATCTCTGAAAACAAATGATGTCCCCATCTTCAAGCTGCATGAGGGTGAGCAGCAGTCAGTGCACCCCTCAAGCCTATTTACTTCCCAAATGGACTCAGTTATCGAATAAACCTGTTCACGACTTACCAAAGTTTCACCATCTGCTATTTTACCTACTGCCCACGGGTAGATATTAAACTTGTTCCCATAACAACCTGCTTTTATCGAAGAAGCTATGGGCTGCTCACGGGTATCTTTTAGACTCAGAAACATAAGCCTAAACGCAATGTTGGGTCATGATTTTCTTGTTTAATTGCTGACACAAAGTGGAAAGGTTAGAGAACGAAGTGCAAGCAAAAAATCTGCCAGAAGATGGTACAACTAGTGTGAGTAATTATTTTAGCAATATAAAAATCGATTTATATCTATTGTGACTAACTCTTTTAGCAATATAAAAATTGATTTATATCTATATATAAAAGCATGAGTACCTGAATGTTGTGGCCATTACAAATTGAGAACCGTGACTGCACAAGTAAATAATGTCAATGTCGAGGAAGAATATACGAGGCTTGCAAAGTCGAATTTCTAAAACAGAGTTGTGCTGCATTTATATTTAAGGCAATGGGTATTCCAAGATTAGTGAGATGATCAAGCAACATTCTGCAAGAACAACAATCTGCCAGAAGATACCCACGAAGTGCAAGAACAACAATCTGCCACGAAATGTAGAAGTCATTACCAGTTGTTTGTTTCTGTGAGACATTGTGAGACATTAGAAACACATGAATTACATTTTGCAAAAATTTAAACAGCAGTTGTAGAGGCCTTCACTCCCCACTTACCCACAAAGTGCAAGAACAACAATCTGGCATAAGATACCCACAAAGTGCAAGAACAACAACCTGCCAGAAGATGGTAGAAGTCATTACGGTTGTTCATTTCGTTTCTGTGAGACATTAGAAAAATATGAATTACATTGCAGAAATTCAAATAGCAGTTGTAGAGGGCTTCAATCCCCACTTACCCACAAAGTGCAAAAACAACAATATAGCAGAAGATACCCACAAAGTTCATCTATTGAGATCTCGACAAGATAATTCCTATAAATTGTCTATATTAGTTCTTTTCTAGGGAACTGATATCACACGAATAGGGTAAAAGATTGTACAAAGGGCCTATAGTGATTTATCATAGGGATGAGCCGACTTGAAATTTTGGCACTTTTTGAAATTTTGGCACTATAGAGTCTTCTAGAATCCAATTTTTACCCCTGCTTTAGTAATGATCAGATTTAATGATGCATATATCAGACTTCTAATTTAACATAAAAGTCCTTCAAAAACTGTAAGGAAAGCCAAGCAATGCAAGCCCAATAATGAAAATGATAAATCTAGGCTATCCTCAAGGCAAAGGGAAGAGATTTATGCGAATAATGATTTTAAGAACACCAATGTAGAGTGAAATCAAACCTATGCAAACTTATATCATATCCTAGAAGCAGTATATCAGACCTCCCAGAATCACAAGCACGTTAGAAAATCAAGGCACAAAAGGCATCACCAGGATGCTAGGAATACTGCCAATAACAAAATCCAAGCTTGTGTGCTAGAAACAATGTAAAGATGCCACTGCACAATCACTGCAAGGAAAGATCAAAATACCATGGTTCCTCGGCAACAACATCTGGATGGCTGAATATATTTGCAGCATTTGCTCGCTTGTTAGTAGGGATAGGTTCTCCAGCTGGGGTGTATGCATCACAAATCACCTGAAACCCAACAAGTTGACCTATGAATACATGTCAAACAATCATCAAGGCTAAATCCAAACATCCATGACTAACAGTTTAAATATTTTATTGCGATAGCCACTTTAAATATTTTATTGGGTTAGCCACTCACCAAGATGTTTTTCCCCTTCGGAATGGATCCCTGAAGATAGCTTGAGGGCTGATATCAAAGAAAACGAATAATACTTAGGTTATACCGTTATTATCCAAGCTAACAATGAAGCATATTTGTTAACCTCACTGTCCTTTCCAGTGGCCTGTCCAGTACTGGATCCATCATAATTCCACTTGGGCAGATCTTTGGGATCCGTAACTTCGTGAGATAAGGTCTGAAAATAAAAGTTAGATCAAGCATGAGACCCAATAGTAAATGGAAGATTTTTTTTATTCATGTTTTTTTTCAATCCTTCTATGTTCTGTCAGTTGCCTGCATACACCTTGCTCCAAACTAAATATAACAATCTTCCAAACTATGTTCCTATAGCATGTTTTGCTGCAATCTTCACGCAACAACCTTCCCTTAGATTTGCTTCAAGCAAGGTATAACAACTTTCTTCATGGATGTTCTGCCACAGGCATCACAAAGCAATCTTTCACGATGGTCCCCATCAGAGATGTCACCAGCCCTATTGCATGCCTTGATCAAACTAAGACAACTTGTTATTATGCTGCTTTGTCTGCTAGCTTCCTAAAGATACTACAGCATTGTGTATATCAACATGACTCACCTTCTCATACCCACACAAAGACACGCTGACTCCTAGTGCTACAGCACCCTCCTGTAGCTGCTCAAGGACTAGAAGCTCCATGAAAATGGATCACACCAAAAAAAATACACAAATATATAGATTGCAACAATCAGAAGCACATCTATGTATTTCATAAGACTTACCTTGCCCTTACTGCGGATATCCATGCCAGAGCCTCCAATCCTGCACAAACATCTCCCCAGTCACCAAATCAAAACAAAACCCACAAAAAGGGGAATGCAATCAATGAACCAAAATCCATCACCTCCATGACTAGAAAAACCCCCAGTTACCAAATCAAAACAAAACCCACAAACAGGGGGAATGCAATCAATGAACCAAAATCCCATCAGCTCCATAACTAGAAAAACCCAAAAGAAAAGCAAGACCTACCATATATACTCAGCAATGATCTTCTCAGTGACATCAGAGAGATCCAAGTTGATCAAATCTGTCAACAGAGACATCTTAGAGATACAGCAGAATCACAGACACCAACACAAGTATAACCCTTAAAGCAGGGGAAGCCTCTGATCTGCAACAATCTTCAAATAAAAGTCACTCAAACAAGAATCTGTGGAAGCTGATGAGCAGGGCAACCCTGACCAGAAATAGAATTTATAGAAAGTGATCACACTTGAATATTCAAATCAAAAATGGTAAGGAGATTGAGTTTGGCAGAGGCCAAGGTGGTGTTTAAGGGTTTAAAAAGGGAAACAACAGTAGATTGTATTTAGATTGCCATAGTTATCCTTATAGACCACCAGAGATTTTTATTGCTACACAGATCAGGATTTATAGCATCCAAGAGGATTTTTTGATTGGCTGAGGCTTATTCATGAAACTTGAATGGATATTTCTCTTCGCCGTTGGCTTTTGTCCCGTCTCCTTAGGTGTGGATCCAAGCACTATCGATCAGTATTAAAGTCAGCTTCGAATCCTGAGAACGAGGATATGATTGGCAGCTAACTAAAAAAAGCATATATTTATCCTAAAGGCATGCATAACCTTCCACGTAAACTAATATAACTGAAAGACGTGCTGAAAGGGTCGTACTCCTAACTTGTATCAGAGTTCTGCAATGATAATGTTAGTCTTTTAATAGACTCAATCAGTCATCAAAATTACGTAAGGTGACAACCAAACATTTGTGACAAGTAGAGACATGACCTTCAGAATTGAAGTCTCTTTAAAGTGAGATTAACTGAGTGTTTCCTTGTTAATAAAGTTGCTTCTTGATCAGCTTTTGTACAAATGCAATATGCCTAAGAAAATTCAGAAACATAAGTCATGATTTTCTTGTTTAATTGCTGACCTGCATTAAGTTCAGCCTGAGAATGCACCTGCACCTGTATTGACATTGAATACAAGAGGAAATTCGCACTAATTATGTAACACAAGTTGAAACTTGGAGTAAAGCGTTGAAACTAAAGTGGAACCCAATAAACTGGAATATGCCTACTACATATCCATAACATTTGTATCACTCTGAATCTTGTAATCACATTGCTTTAACTTGCAAGCTTTTATGTGAACACTGATAGGTCATCATGTATTGTATAAGCTCTTATGTATGATATGGCACTCATTGAACTGTGCATGGATTTCATAGTAACTTGCTATCTATTATCTCAGTGCTTATAACAGGTGATAGTTATGTGTTACTAATAGCTTGAATACCATTGCTTATCCTATGACGTAAAGGTTTAAGCTATCTATACTCTAAGCTCTAAGCTTCATGGGTACTACTATCTCCATTAATTCACACAATGTAATAGTGATAGCTCATTTATAGTGTTCAAGCTTAGCTCTATTAGGGTAATCATAGTGAAACATGGATACTAATGGTAATCAAGTAAGTAACACTGTGCTTTATTCTATCACAGCTTAGCTCACCAAGTTAGATCATAGTAATTCGTATGGGATTAGTTTACAAGTGATCATAACACCTACTAGTCTTAAGCATGCACATTGTATATATTGAACATAGTCTACCAAGTAGATCATAAGCATATCTGTAATCAAAGCACATCACAGTAAGTAAGCTAAGTACAAGCAATGGAGAAGCTGAGTACCCACTACTTATGGAATAAAGCATGGTTAGTAACAAGTAACAAACACAGAAAGGTGATCATAGTATTCTAAATAATCAATACATATGTATGTACACTTTATTTGAATGTCTTTTGTAAATATTATTGTTGTAGAAGCAGGGATACTATTTCCTGTGATTATCTCTGTATAGTACCGTTGGCCACGGAAGTAAAATACAACTATATATTTACATCGTAAATTATAGAATTTAGTAAACTAGTAATACGAGAAAACTAGACAAGGATCTTTGTCTGTTGCTTTTCAGATAAAATAATCAAGGTAACCACATACTCATAAAATGGAGATTACATATAAATGTTGTGACAATAGAGTTAACTATTTGCTTTCTTGAATGGAAAATCAAAGTATATAAAACAAATAAAGATGATATCTTGTAAAAAAGGTTTAAGCTATCTATACTCTAAGCTCTAAGCTTCATGGGTACTACTATCTCCATTAATTCACACAATGTAATAGTGATAGCTCATTTATAGTGTTCAAGCTTAGCTCTATTAGGGTAATCATAGTGAAACATGGATACTAATGGTAATCAAGTAAGTAACACTGTGCTTTATTCTATCACAGCTTAGCTCACCAAGTTAGATCATAGTAATTCGTATGGGATTAGTTTACAAGTGATCATAACACCTACTAGTCTTAAGCATGCACATTGTATATATTGAACATAGTCTACCAAGTAGATCATAAGCATATCTGTAATCAAAGCACATCACAGTAAGTAAGCTAAGTACAAGCAATGGAGAAGCTGAGTACCCACTACTTATGGAATAAAGCATGGTTAGTAACAAGTAACAAACACAGAAAGGTGATCATAGTATTCTAAATAATCAATACATATGTATGTACACTTTATTTGAATGTCTTTTGTAAATATTATTGTTGTAGAAGCAGGGATACTATTTCTTGTGATTATCTCTGTATAGTACTGATGGCCACGGAAGTAAAATACAACTATATATTTACATTGTAAATTATAGAATTCAGTAAACTAGTAATACGAGAAAACTAGACAAGGATCTTTGTCTGTTGCTTTTCAGATAAAATAATCAAGGTAACCACATACTCATAAAATGGAGATTACATATAAATGTTGTGACAATAGAGTTAACTATTTGCTTTCTTGAATGGAAAATCAAAGTATATAAAACAAATAAAGATGATATCTTGTAAATCTTCCTAATAGCTCAAACAACTATGACCTAGATTTATTCTCATAGCCAGTCATGGATGATAGCTGAGAACGGTTATGGGCTAGTGTTGATGGAGAACATAATGTGAATGGAAAATATCATTTTAACACAATCTTCTGATACATAAAAGAACTAGAATAAATTAGGAGACAAATTTCTTGGCGGAAATACTTGCACTGCTAAAAGGAAATAAATATTTACACTTTTAGGACTATTATAATATGTTCAGAAACACCATTCGACAGCTTGAGAAGACTTTCTTTTGTTATCTTAAGTAAACAAGTAGCAAACTGGGAAATCTGAGCATTATAATATAAACTAAAAACGTTTTAGAAGCTGAAAAGAAGAACCCAAAATGCGTGTTCAAGAAATGAATGTTTCCAAGAGGGTCATGGCCCAAGTCCGGTTCAGACTCTTACAATAAGTGGAAACTATTAACTAAAAACAAAACCTCAATTGTTACAGAACGTGATGAGGTTGTCGTCATGAAAAAACAGATTACAACAATCATTTAAGTCTAAACCTCACCACAAAGCTCAAGAAATGTTCAACACCTGGAGTTTGGGGTGCCATGGCATCCGGACAATAGGAAAAACCAACGGCGGAACTAGAAGCTGAGTAAGCAGGAAGCGCGAATCATTACCTCGATGTAAGCCTTGCTCAAAACAAGAACCCGATCAGAGATAAGATTTTATAGAATCAGTATGGAACATATGACATTAGAAACCAATACCTCAGAGGAGGCACTTAGCGTCATATTGGGCATCACCAAGAACGACATGAGAGCCGCAACAACCCTGTTTGCAACCAAGATAGGAAAAGTTGCTAGTTAATGAAATTGGAAAATGTAAGGTCTCAGCAAAAACTAAATAAAATTTCGACTTGCATTACCTTGCATAGTGCCTGAAGGAGCCTCGTGAAAACAATTTGGCATAAATTTAATATAGGACAAATCTTCCTCTGGCCCTTCCCTGATATTAACCGTATATAACACTATAAAAAGCCAACCCTCAAAAAAATTAAGAGAACCTCAGGGATTTTGTGCAGAAAATTGATGAAACCACACCCGATTTAGTAAAGGAGGAAGAGGCCTTTTAGAAGGGAAGAAATCGCGCGTAAACCTGTTATGAGAAAGGATGCAAGGAGTAGCATTATAACGCTCGAACAATGAAAATATATGAAAAAGGGGAAAACAAAATTTTATAAACAATTTAATATATAATATAAAAGTAAGTTTCAATTATTTATAATAACAACTTCGCTTACATGCATTTTGACAGATGTTGTCTTGCTTGCTCTTGACGCTCAGCTTGTACTCCAGGGAACGGCCTCCCACTTCCTGAACTTCGAAAATGAGAAGGAAGACGTGTGGCCTTGAAGCCTCAGTACCCGCAACGAAGGTGTCGTCTGCTGCACCAGCCACGCCCATGGAGGCTCAGTACGCGCCCCAAAGGTGTCATCAGCTGCAGCAATGTCAAAATAAAACCAGATGGGAGCGGCGTCTAAGTTTAACCCAGACGTTCGTTTTTTAACAGATACTAAGATCGATTGGGATGCTTACATGTCACAGGCACTCCGACAAGAAGTGGAGGAGATTTAGCAAAGGTAAAGCTGTAATCAATTCTCTCTGTTTCATCCTGCTCATCCAATACATTTTCTTGCGCTTCTTTTCGCCTCCTGTAGTTAGGAAGTGCATCAACTCTAGTTTGAAGAGTTAAATCTGGTGTTGTTGTACCAGTATTACCAATATCTTGGACTTGATGCGTCATGTAACCATCTGATTTCTGCGCATCGTAATCTGGATTGCGAGCAGTAATACCATAAACAGCTTCTTTCGACTGCAAAATCGGAGCGATACCTGCCGATGACTGACCTGCGACCATTAAATCAAGAAATTACAGTTTTGCAATGCGTTCAATGATGGGAATGTTAAGCTCTATTACTACTTACTGAGTGAAGAATAGTGGAATATTGCCTTGAAATGAGGACAAGTGGAGCAGTGCATGCAAAGTGTGCAATATACCTGCCGATGACTGACTTGCGACCATTAAATCAAGAAATTACAGTTTTGCAATGCGTTCAATGATGGGAATGTTAAGCTCTATTACTGCTTACTGAGTGAAGAATAGTCGAATATTGCGTTGAAGTGAGGACAAGTGGAGCAGTGCATGCAAAGTGTGCAATATTGCCCGTGAACCAACGTAGCTCTGAAAGGAAGAGGTTTCAGGTGAAAGTACTGATAATTCATGGTGGAAGGAGCAAGGACCATGTTCTTCAAGCCAGCAATCTAGCCAGCCTGCACAACCTGCACAATGGTGAGTTTTTTGTTTCATAATGGAAATTGATTTTGCAACAAGAACAACAGGTACTTTGTCATCCCAGTCTGACCTGTCAACCATGTTCTTCAAGCTAGGAATCTAGCCAGCCTACACAACCTGCACAAGGGTGAGTTTTTTTGTTTCATAATGGAAATTGATTTTGCAACAAGAATAGCAAGTACTTTGTCATCCCAGTCTGACCTGTCAACCACAACCGGGACAGGATATGTCCTTGCAGGATATGCATATGGATCTTTATCTACGCCTGGATATGCTGTAAGTGATGGTGGTGAATCTGGAGCCGTACAAAGGGAAGTAGCGGGCTATGGGACCAGGGCAACCAGATCTGTTACTTGAACAAGGCATCAGCTTAGCTCGCATCAACAGATAGTCGGATTTCAAGCGCTTCACCAGGAGCAAGCCCAACACTAGCGTGATGAGGAGCCAGCCCAACCCTGCTTGACGATTTGGAAAAGATTTCTCATAGGCACGCATCTGCCTGTCTTCGTGGTGGTTATAGCACGGCCACAGCTGCACAGCTGCAGCCCCTGCATGCAGAACACCTGCCTGCAAATACGCCTGCCTGCAAATACGCTCGAATCAAAATTGTAAAGACTCAATTAAAATTCCAAACAGTCCAAACTAATGCTAAGAAAGGCTAACATTAATACCCGAATTCCTCTGACGGTCAGCAATAATATACACGCCTATTTCCCTTAGCCTAAGCTCTGGCCTCTCCCGCCTCGGGAAGAGGCCAAATAAGATGGCAGTCCAGAGCACCTTGGTCATCCTGGCGGGGAGGGCACACAGCGTTCTAAAACCTTGATCTAAACCTTGATATAACCAACGCATTCGGCGAAACAGTACTCCGAATTAATGCTAACTCAAACAAAACTGATTCCTATAGTCCCTGGCCATTGCCAGATGGCAGGGACTAATAAGGTAAACAATTCTTTTAAACTATTTTTAAAACTTGGGATTTGTAATTTAATTTTGATAATTATATCAATTTTTTTTTTCCCCTAGGAAAAAATCGTAATTTTATTCATATTGATAAAATTACATTTTGTAGATGCTAGAAGCATATGCATATGGTTGTACCTGTAAAAACAGGCAGCTAAACAGAATATAAAAATCTCAAAGGAGCAAAAAACTGTTCCTGTGATGACAGGAATACGGCAGAAAAATAGAATATCTACGGACCTATGTTTTCCTTCCTTTTTTCTTCTCTACTTTACGCCAGACTCCAGCATTTGGAGTGGGGACAATTATGGCAAGTTGGTTTTCCTCTGTGTACACCAGTTGTTCCTTTTCTGAGTCCGATCCTTCGGAGCTATGTGCTCTTTTGGCCCCGCTAATTTCCAGCTGTAATTCTTGCTGCCGTCCCAAGTTATTTGGTTCCAATTTGGGTCCTTCGGTGTTCTCCTCCTGCAATTTTTCCTGCTTGCTTTGTGCGTTCAAGGGATCCGTGTTCAGTGCAACCTCCTCCAGTGGTTCGGTGTTCTGCCAGCCTTTTGGCTTTTGCTGTTGTTTCTTGTTCCCTTTGGGCTCCTTACGAGACAGTGGGCATGCATATTGTAGGTGCCCTGTCTGCAGGCAGCCTCGGCATCTGAATGTCGTGTTCTCGTAATCAAGTTGCTGCGTCCACAGTGAATTATTAAAATTCAATGTGACGTGATCTGGGAGTCCTTGACTTAGATCCACCTCTACACATATTCTGGCATATGTGAAAATTCCCCGGTTGGCTCTGTCATCATCTATTTTAAGGTGTTTCCCTAAGGAATTCCCAATGGCTGTTAATGCTTTTCGATGCCAAAAGTGCAGTGGGAGGTTATGTAGCCTCACCCATACTGGCATCGTCGATACTACCATGGTATTGGCATTAAAATCCGGGAACCAGGGGGTGATAAAGAGGCCAGCATTGCCCCAAAACCAAGGCCCCTGATTAATGGTATTGTCCCGTTCCAGTTCTGTGCTAAATCTGACTATGAAGAATCCTTTAGGGCACAAATATATTTCACAATTGGGTGTCCATGAAGCATATACCCATTGATGCAGTGCATCGGCTTTGGGCCAATAACCGTTGAATCTGCATATAACAACATTTTGAGTTAAATCTGTGTATAGATCTGTTACCTCCAGCAGTGATACTGATAATTATATCAATTATTTATGTAATCTCTTGGATTGATAAATTTTTTTATTTTTTTTTTAATTTGGAAATTTGGAAATATTTTTATAATTTAGTTGTCAAATCAATGCTTGACACAATCATCATTAGTTATTATCCACTAATGCAGGTTGATTCATAATTGCCTCTCCCAGGGGCCTTGGACCAATAAATTGATGATATTTATATATAAAGATATATTAAATATTATATTTTTTTAATTACATTTATGAATGATAATATTTATTTAATAATATTTTATGTACAATATCCACTTTTTAATTTAATAGGGAGATAATTTCCAAGTAGTTTGGCTCGTTTAAGTCTTTCCCTTTTTCTATGTGTGTTTTGTGGTTAATTTTGCCCAGAATTTGGTATGGATTTATGCAATTTCTATATTTGATTTTTGTACTTTGCACGATATAAGTTCTCTAAGTTTTCTCTAGACATTGATTAATCCATTTATGGATTAAAAAGTGCAATTTAGCCAACTACAAATTCCAATCTTCATGAAAATTGGATCGCCAACCTCTAACTAAAAAACCTATAACATAAAAGAGTTAGATAATGCCCTTATTTAACTTCAAGTCATGAATCCTTAGATATATGTGTGTGAGAGATGATGATGGTGGTAATGGTTACATGTTATATGGATAAACTTTGACATAATTGATTTAAGGAATCAATTGATTTGATTTAATATTTTCTTATGGTATAAAATATTCAAGAGAAGCTTTTGTAAATTAATTAGCATATTAAAATTATTCTATAACCTATTCAAGTTTAAATTAACATTCCCTCATTGGGTTTCCCTTACCATATTTTGCCAAACTTGCTAAGTGAGCCACTATCACTCATCTCGAAGCCTTACCCCCATCAAAGTATATAACCAAGCTATTTGAGAGTTTGGCATGTCCCACCTATCACCTAGGTCTACCTCCAAACCTTATCAATAATTTACTAGGGATGTACATGCCTTAGTAGGTCTCAAAATCATATATCCATTTGCATGAAATTATTTTCAACTTTATTAGTGTCTTCTTTTTTTTGTTACCATCTTGGTACTTATTCAACCATCATCTCACCTAAACACACTTGATACTCTATTTATGCCACCAAAATCCTTTATGATAGAAAACTCTAGTTCGACATCAATTTTAAATTTTCACTTTTGCTACTAATTTCTACATATGTAGGCTCATGCTCTTTTCTCTGCATGGTAAATTCTTGTTCCAATGCACAGAGGCTTCATTTCATTTAAAGGCTAGCTCGATACTTTAGCAATAATGTCACTGGACATGCTATCCTTCTTCATGATCTTCTATAGCACCAACGTTAGACCACTTTAACTCCTTAGAGAGACCAAGTTAACCTTACTTTGATACCTAACGTATGTAATTCCCCTAATAATAATAAAATAATATTAAGATGTAAATAAAAAAATAATAAACAATTAGGAAAAGATAATAATAGTAAATAATTAAGAAATAGTAAAGAAAAGATAATAATAGTAAATAAATAATAAATCATGAAGATAATATAATAATAAAAGATAAATAAAATACTAAATAAGAAATCGGATTTTTAAATAAATATATATAAAGTAAGCTATAAAAATAGTAAGAATAAGTAAAGTTAACAACAAGTAAAATTGAATAAAATAAGAAAGAGTTAAATTAAGAGAAATATTAAATTACGTAAACTCTTTCCATATTTGGAACTGTTTGGTCTGTTTGGCTGATGGTGAGGGGGATGAGATGCATTCATTCATTCATGCATTCTCTTGGAAGAAAAGTGTTGTGAGACAAAAGATTACCTGAGGGTAGTACGTTGATTGAGGGCTCGGGGTGGTTAGTTGTAGAAAGAAGATGTGCAGCTGAGCCTATGGTTGGACGGAGAGTCGTCCCCAAAAATTTGTTGAAGTTAGCTAGATTCAAATAGCGTTCAACTCCAAAATCACCGGTAAGGAATATCATTGCTACATGTAAGTTATATCTACTCATATTTTTTAAGATTATATGCCAATTAGTTGAATAGTTATGTGTTGATTATAAATTGCATAATTGATCTAATTAGTTGTATATTTAAATTGTGGGTTGTTACATATGGTATCGATTAGAGGATCGAGTCATGTTGGGACCTGAAGTGCTCAAAGAAATGGAAGAACAAATGGCTACAATTAAGTAGAGCCTAAAAGAAGCAAGGGATTGCCAAAAAAGTTATGCAGATGCAAATATAATTGATATAAGCTCTGGGGAAGGAAGCCAAGTTTTCATTAGAGTCAAAATCTTTAAGAGTTCCTCCAGATTTGGCAAGGGAACAAAGTTATCCCCTTGATTTGTTGACTCATTTAAGATCCTAGAGAGGATCGAACTAGTTGCTTATAAGCTTAAGTTGTCACTCCATCTAAGAAGGATGCATGATGTGTTCATGTTTCTATGCTTAGAAAATATGTACCAGACCAATCCCGTGTGTTGAAATTTGAGAAATTACAGGTTTTGGAGGAGGGAGTCCTTCACATCAAACCATTATGTATACATGACCGTCGAGTTTTTTGGTACCAGAATCGTGTGTTTGAGCAAGTCAAGGTTGAGTGGGACCAATATACACCAAGGTCAGGTACTTGGGAAGATTCAGATGTTATTTTTAATGATTTTCCTTATCTATTTTATTAGATTGTGTGGTGAGCCAGATATGAGTGAATAACATATCTAAGGTAAATACTTCTATGTAGCATATAGATCATGTCTTATTGTTTAAATTTTATTGCGACATCAAAATCAAATGCTATGATTTCATTTATGGTTTTAGTTAAATGTTATGTCAAAATAGGGTCGTTGAGTATAATGTTGGGATGATGTTTCATGATATGATGGTAGGAGGATAATGATGCACATGTGCTTCTTATTTATACAGGTGTTACGATAATGATGTTGTATGCATATGATGAATATGATATGTATAGGGATTATGATGTTATGTTGAGGTATATTGACATGTGGTTCATTTATTATGTGATGATATGTCTTTGACGTTATAACTATTCCATGTGGATATTGTTGGTCTCCTGCCTATTCCATTTGGACCCCCACCATTTCTTTTCAGCTTCCTTAATAGTACTTTTTAGTTTCCTTGATTGTAATACAACTTCCTATTTTTAGTAGTTTTTTGGGTCCTAAACTTCTAGAGCCGTTTTGAGGGCCTAAAAGGTGGATTTTGGGAACATAGAGAGACCAGAAATGAGGTATTATGATAGTCAACAGAGACTGTATGTGAAAGCTACGACCCTGGGATGTTAGCATTCCAACTAACCCCAACAAGGCCCACAAGCTTTTGGTGCTTTATCTCCTAGGGTTATGTTTTTGGATGTTTAGGATTTCCCATTGTTTATTAATGATAAAAAGGCTACCGAGCCTCATTGTAACACAGTTAAGACACATGTAGCCACCACATCTCTTCTCAGAGATAATCTACCATCACCCGTGTTAGATTATTTCCATTCTTCTTGTAAGCATCTTTCAGTTCTTTGATATTAACAAAATGAAGATTTTTTTTTTTTGCATATGTGTGTTTATGTTTACATATGTATTTTGTTGTGTTCCTACCTAATTCTAGATCAATAACTTAGGAGGATATTATGATGTGAAGCATGTGGTAATGGTGTGTAGATTTACACTTGTAGAATTTTGTGATAACAATGATCTTATTTTCTCATGGTGACATGCAAGACTCGACATGTGGATTATTTTCTATGATATTATGACGTTATATCTAATGCATAAGATGTATGTTGAGATGTGGTGATTGATAGGAAATCCACAAATGGCTCAGAGGGCCGGTTTATTTGATGATTTCGTGGGAGCCCATACCTGTAAGGGAGAATATGTAACACCATATGAGATGGAGACAAAATCAATAAACATTGCACTTGCCAATGGTTCCTTTGTGTTGTATAACTCTTGATGGATAACTCTTAAGGGGCTACGGTACCATCTTGAGGAGCCCAAATGCCTGATATTGTGGGCTAAGTGCTTGATATTGGATTGGGATGCCAACGTCTAGTGGGGGTGTAAGGAATTCGATGCTTAAGGTTGTGCACCTTAGTCAGTGTGGAGGGAGAGGGCCAACCTTGTTGATGCCCGAAGTCATTGAGTACTGGGACCAAATGCCTACCTTGGGGCAGATGAGGTCTTAGCCTTCGTGCGATCCTTGGGGCCAGCCATAGGCTATGCTATAGACTGATGAGGCTTTATGTCTCATTCCAGAATTTGGCAAAACTAATAGAGATTCCTTGGGATTTCTTGGGTGTTGTGGAAACTGTTGACACATGCTGCTTATACTAGTTCAACAGAGGGTGTAGGGCAAACATGAAGTAATAAATAACTAAATCAAATAAAATAAAAAGCTAAATGATTCAACTTAACTTTAGGTCGAAGTTCCTTAAAGAGGGGGAGTATGTAATGCCCCTAATAATAATAATAAATAAAGAATATAATATAATATTAAAATATAAGTAAATAAATAATAAAAAATAAGGAAAATATAATAATAGTAAATAATAAACTGGAGTTTTATATATATGTGTGTGTATGTGTGTGTGTGTGTGTGTACACACACACACACACACACACACATATATAAGTTATAAAAATAGTAGGAATAAGTGAAGTTAACATAAATTAAAAAGGAGTAAAACAAGAAAGAGTTAAATTAAGTGAAATATTAAATTCAGTAAAACTTAAAATAAAGAAATAAAGGTTGGCATGTTGACACATGGAATGTATGCATGCAGATCCCTTTCTATTTTTGGAAATGTTTCATCTATTTAATGGAAGATGGAGAGGATAAGATGAATTCATTCATTGATTCATCCATTCTGTTGGAAGAAACGCATTGTGAGACAAAAGATTCCCTGACAATAGTACATTGATTGAGTGCTTAGGGGTGGCCAACTGTAGGAAGATGATGTGAAATGAAGCGTACGGTTGGATGGAGAGTCGTACCCAAAACTTTGTTGCAGTTAGCGAGATTCAAATAGAATTCAACTTTGAAATCAAAAGTAAGGAATATCGTCGTTGTAGGTAAGTTATCTCTACTCATACTTTTTGAAATTCTATGCTAATTAATTGAACAATTGTGCGTTGATTATAAATCACATAATTGATAGAATTATTTGTATATCTAAATTGTGGGTTGTAACAATGTAAGAATTAATATTCTTTAATAAAATGATCAATAAGAATAACATAATAAAAATAAAACATAGAAAGAAAGAAAAATGATTATCATGGAAACCCTAAATGATCTAAAACGAGGGTTTAACAAATATATGATCTAGCTAATGTTGAAAATTATGGAATTAAGTACTTGAAATAGGTGTATGTCCTTGTTTTAACTGTTTAAGTGCTTATTTGTTCATGCTGATATTAAACACATATAACAATAAATGCAACAATAAAACAACCACACATAATAGCAATATAATCTAGGAGTTCACCGTAATATCATGGGCTATGTCTCCTTGAGTTCTTGTCAACTTGACTTGGCTCTTTGGGATTATGGTAAAGCTTCTTTAACAAGTTCCACACTTAAATCCAAAGGTTTCTGAGCTGAACCAATGGGCTTAAAATACCATCTATATCCCTGGTTGTCCTCACTCTACAAACATATCCAAGCTTCCTTGGACTTGATTCCTTTAATCAGTGCACTGAGCTAACTTAAGCTTTTGGATGGCACTAACTCCCTTAGAATTCTTCAACTGTCTCTGGAACTTTTGCTTCTGTCTCCAGCAACCTCTCAGACACCTACAATAGACTGATCATTTGATCATTTGCTGCCTGAAACTTCTCTGTAGCTTCTTGGCCCTTATAAGTCTTTAGATGTTTCTGCAAATCCTTGCATTGGATTCAAAAAGCTCTTTACAGTCAGAATTTATTGTTGGATCTCTGAGAATGAGCTCTGGTAGCACCTATAACTGCCTCCAACCTCTGGTGGCTCTAAACTCCAGAATCAATCTTCTTGGATGGAATTCTCCACGAAGATGACTTCTTCAGCTTCTATGGATCATTCCATCAGCTTCATAATGCTTTATTTCTTTTAACGAGCCTCTTGTTTCACTCTCTCTGAGTTTCTCTAACTCTCGGATTCTGCCTCTGTCTCTCTGGACTCTGCCTATAAAACTACTTTGTGAGTGCTTTTATGTGGTATCTCCACCAATATTGATGACTACACCTATCTCCAACTAAACTTAGCACATTCGCTAAACTTTAGCCAGTCTGCGAGGCTGACCGTCATAAGTATTCATTAGCATTACCATAACTATTGGGCGCACATATGTGCGATATAATCAGCGCTTAAGGACAATCTCCATAGAGCTTTCACGATTGGGTTAATCCTAAACCGTCGATCTGTCTCATCCATCCAATGGCTATCGTGTCTTATGCTGGCCAACTTGCCCAGAGGATCTCCGCCATTGATCTGACCCTGCTCAATCCAACAGGCATCACTTAATCTCACACAAATTTCATGCATGAATGATATCTAGCTGAAGGCGCGCGAGGAAAGCAGTTTTTCTCTGCTACGTATCGATCGCTGAGTGGAATCACCTGCTTTTAGTAGATTACCACTTCCAGCCTTTCACCCGCGTGATATACTGTTTACCGCTTCGCCGAACACTGCCCATGTGCTTAATTTAGAATTTAAGGAAAATGCGCTTTATAAAGTTTTTTGCGCTTAACAACTTGGTGTTAGCGCTTAAGGCTAATATTAACCTTTTAACCTCTTAACCTATGTTCTTGACTGTGATTAACATTCTGGATCAATTTCTGATCACTCCTCCCCATTGAGAATCTTTTGGACCCTAAAAGACTGATATACTGATTTGCACAGTAGATGAGAGTACCACACCCTCTTCTTTCAGCCTCCATACACTTGCCTTGTATGGCTAGTGCCTCTGAACCAAAACTTGAAGGTAGTCAACACTTTCCTTCCTGGATGCGCTTGTCCTCCTGTTAAAAACTATCTTCCTTTATCTCATTCAAAACTTCTACTGAGAAGGTTACAAAAGGTAGTTGAACATCTCTTCCTTGATCATTGATCCAAGGTGGCTCAAACAAATGTGAGATTACATCTTCTTAACAGAAATTTACATTTTTACCAATTACAGTATGTTTTATTGACATATTGTCAAAAACAACATGAACTCTTGCTTCATCAAAGAAACAGATTTCACATCATGTGAATCATCATCATGTCTTCACATCTTGTATACAAATGATCGACTCAATAACAAGCCGATAAAAAAAACATTCCTTTACAAACAATTTCAAGTCAAGCATGTATAAAAAGAACTTAAGGATTTTTTTTCAAAGATGAAACACTTCATCATTATCTCCCTTTTACAATCTTGGAGACAAAATCAACTTTTCCAAGTCAACATGACGTTACATGCATGTTTAAAACAAAGCAATCAACCATCAAGTCAATTACATATACATGTTTAAATACAAGGAAATCATCAACATCCCTGTGTTCATACATACCATTCTCATCCCTGTATTTCATCCTTCAACTTTCTCTTAAGCACAATGTACTTAGGAAGCTGAAAAGAATATAATTTTACTGCAATAAAGTGAGTCTATACTCAACTTTTCCATTCACCGTTTTGGTAAAATCCTGCAACTTGCATTCCATTAGCAAAGAAATGCATAAAATCAAAAGACATGCAACCTTAATTGGATAAGAACTCTAACCATTTCTTACCAATCCATATCAAAGGTGCTTCCTTTGTCTGCACATTGACATCAACATGTGAATCATCCTGCAACACATCAATTATGGAAATTTCCTTTCCATTCTTGCCATTTTCTCTTCCCACCTTCTTCAAATTTTGTGGAAGCAATGTTGGATTTTCAACAATATGTCCTTGCTTATGATAGTAAGTGCAACACATGTGCATCTTCTTGACAGCATGATTTGCCTTGTCTAGTGGACCTTTGGCTTCTTGCCTCCTTTTCTTCAATAGTTTCTTGTATTTGGTCATTCTCTTCCAACATCTAGAAACACTATGGTTATCCAAACCACAAAAGGAACATGCAATTATTTTGCAATGCTTATGTGGAAATTTACCATGCTTTACATGATCAAAGGAAATATGATTGAAATCAAATTTATACCTTTCTCTTTCACCTTTGTTACCTTCATGAGGAGGTGAATCAAATGACGAAGTGGCTCCCTTTGGAACACCCACAATCTCTTCAATGGTTTTACAACGTTCACAACTCTCTGGTTCAAGGGCATGCTTATGAACACCTTCTTCTTGCAAAGTATGTTTCAAAATATTTCATTCCCCAAGAATACAATCTTTACAAACTTGAGGTAGAGAACCTAACATGAAACTCCTTCTAGGAACTGTTTCACTTGCCTTCATGGCTGCTTTGGAATTTTCTCCATAAGATTCTCCATAGCCAAGACCCAAATACTTATGTCTTTCCTCAATCATTATTGGCTCAACAATGCCATGTGCATGTTTACCCAATCCTTTTCCTTCATAGTCAATTTTTCACATCAACTTGGACCCTATGCCTCTTGTATGTTTTTCAAAAGAACCAACATAAAAATTCTTAGAGGAAATTGAAGACAAACTAGGATTGTTTACCTTTTCTTCAAGTTGATACTTGACTAAGCCTTCTTCGACAACAAGGAGTTGTGTCTCCATCTCATGCATCCTTTCTAGGTTCATATTTGCAATATGAATTTGGCTCTCCATTTCCTGCAATTTGTCAGAGAGCAACTTCTTCTCTTCCTTCATGGAATTAAATTGCTCTCCAAGTTTGGTGCTCTTCCTTTCATACTCATACATTTCTCTCACCATATTCATCATGATGAACAAGTCTTGCTTCATGTCTTCATCGAAGAATCTTGTGAAGGAGAACTCACTTGTAGAAGTTTTCATTATAGAAATGAACAAAAGAACTTCAACAAAATTCACAAAGAGCTTATTCAAGTAGCCTTTTACAAACAAACCTTCTTGTGTTTCAAGGATTGTCTTGAGGTCCTTGGGGTAAGGAAAATTCCTTCAGCCCTTCTTTCTTCTTGTCCTTCTTAGACTTAGTTATGAGTATCTTTCCCTTCACCTTTGCAAACTCAAACAATAGTCAGTTTACAAATAATCAAACAGTCAAATCCTTTGTAGTGTTTAAACTATTGGAAATAATACTGAGAGGGGGGGTGAATCAGTATTATCAGGTCAATTATTTTTCATTTCACAATCAGATTTGTATACGCTACTTCAGTTAGTAAATACCGCGTATGTACACAACTTCAGTTAAGGAAACAAGCGTATATGAGCAGACTTGTAATTTAAATTATCCTTCAAATGTTGATCATTAATATGTGCATCAAACCATATGAACAGTAACCAGGAACAGTAAAACAGAACATGCAATCACACATAAGAACACAAGATATAAGGTGGAAACCCAATGTGGGTGAAAACCACCTACTGCAATTTGTCTCTATCTTCTTTCAAATAGAAACTTCTTTTTAAAATGTTGTTGTACTAGTGCATTCTTATACCAGTACGTAGGCTGCTACCTGCAGAAGGCTACAACCTTCTCTCATTCTCCAGCTTCTCCCGGAAGGGAGCTACAACCCCCTTAGCTCTTATACTAGCTGAGGTACTAGTATGTAGGTGCTGACCTACAGAAGGCTACAACCTTCTCTTTTCTTCCAGGGACCTGGTTTCATAAACTTTCAGACTGGATCCATGAATATCAATCAAACATCAAGTATATCTACATTAACCAATCTCCTTTGTACAAAAAAATACTGAATCAACCAATAACTTCTCAGAATGCTGTAACCAGAAAACAGTACCAGTAACCAAACACCAATCCTAAACCCAGAATACTGCAACAATAAATAGAAGCATCTAAAACATATTTCATGAGATATATGCTACTTAAATATATGGAACTTGCGTGCATACGCTTCTGTATCAAGGCCATCCAGTGTATACGTTGTTTTAAGTTAGCGAACCAGCGTGTATACGCGCCTCTGCTGCGTTGAACCTGCATACGGATTTATAAAAGATAATTTATCTTTTTACTTATTAGCTATACCCAGATTATCATATTTATAGATCACGTTATGCGCCAAATATAAAATATCAAAGATTTCACAAAGATACTTCTCTTCAAACTGCCTTAAGAACTTATCCTTCTCCTTGCACTTTGGTTCCTCCTTTATTCAGATCTAGTTCTACACCATAACCCAATGACAGTATTCTCGATCTTGCTCTTCATAAGATATTAAATGCTTCAATTGATCCCTTGCCAAATGATCTCCTTCCCTTTTATAGACTTAGGCCTTACTCACACCATGGTCCAAAACCATAGAGATCCAATATTAGGGACTCAATACCAGGGTTCAACACTTTGGATGCAATACCAAGGACCAAAACCATAGGTTCAAATATGACGGAATAAATACCATGGACCACCCATAAGTTTTCCCACATGTACGCGCTTTTCTTTGCATGAAAGTGCATGCATACATATACGCGCCTTTTGATCGGTACACCCACGTGTATACACGATTTTGATAAGATGAACCTGCGTATACCTCATTTTCTTTCATTCTGAAAGCTTGAACTGTGATCTGCCCTTTGAGTGAGTTGCCATCAAGGACAACACCTGTGCCATAGTGCTAAACCTGTGCCATAATGCCAACAATCTCCCCCTTTGGACTTGATGGCAACCCCAAGTCACTCAAAACATTCTCCCCCTTTGACATCAAGGGCAAAGGGTTATGCTCCCCCTGAATACATGCTGAATTCTCTGCTCTGCTGTGCTGTCCAAGCTCCCCTTGACTGTAGGTGCGGTCTTGATAATAAAAGTAATACATGATATAGAGACAAGACTATGAAAGTCATCAATAACTACATCAACAGCATCTGTCAATCATCATTCATATCAGCAACCATGTTCTCACTCTGCACCTGTTCCTCCTCAAACCAAAATAGTTGTGTACTTGAACCAAGCTCTTCTTGGATAATGCCAACAATGCATTATTAGAATAATATATAGGATCCCCCTGAACCTGTGCCAGATGGTCAATGTTAGACCCCTATCAGACTCCTTTCATCCTGAAGCTAGCCCACTCATTTTCATTAAACCAATATATACGCCACTGTATCTTCATAAACTTGCCTATGTACACGGATCCTCCTTATGAAACTCGCGTACAACCACTTTTCTCTGAAACAGACAAGATTCAGCAGCAAGATGATCCATGAACTACCCCCAGCTTCTGTCTGAGGTATTCTAATGTCTCCCTGGGCAGTGGTTTGGTGAGTATGTCAGCAACTTGTTCCTTAGAGGGAACATACTCCAATCTAACCTTTTGTTCAAGCACTTGTTCCCAGAGAAAATGATACTTGATAGGTATGTGCTTGGTCTTTGAATGCATGACAGGATTCTTTGAAATATTGATTGCACTTGTATTATCACAAAAAATGGCGATAGGTGGAGTACAAGTGATTTGAAGATCTTGTAGTGTTTGCATCATCCAAAGGAGTTGTGCGCAGTAAGATGCAACAGATACATACTCTGCTTCAGCTGTAGATAATGTAATTGACCTCTCTTTCTTGCTGAACCAAGATACTAATCTAGGACCCATGAAGAATGCACCACCACTAGTGCTTTTTCTGTCATCCATGCTTCCTGCCCAATCTGCATCTGTATATGCATGAAGTGTGAGATCTGTATCTCTAGGATACCATAAGCCATAGTTTTTAGTTCCTGGAAGATACTTAAAAATTCTCTTAACTGCCTGAAGACGAGTTTCCTTTGGATTTGCCTGAAACCTTCCAAATATTTCCACTGCATGCATAATGTCTGGTCGGGTACCTGTTAAATAGAGCAGACTACCAATCATGGATCTATAGGTTGGTTGATGTACTGTTGCTGATTCATCATTTGCACTGAGGCTGCATCCTATTACCATATGGGTGCACACTGGTTTCGAATCCTCCATCACATATTTCTTCAAGATCTGCTTGAGATACTTGGTTTGTGATAGAAAAATACCATCTTTGTTTTGTTGGACTTGTAAACCAAGAAAATATGTGAGCTCACCAAGCATGGACATTTCAAACTCTTTCTGCATCACCAAGGCAAAATTTTGACTCATGTCTTCTTCATTGCTACCAAAGATGACATCATCAACATACACAACAAGTATTAGAAACTTATCATTGTCAAATTTTATATATAAATTGTTGTCTGTTGATCCTTTTATCAAACCTTGTTGATGGAGGTACTTATCCAAGCGATAATACCAAGCCCTTAGAGCCTGCTTAAGGCCATAGAGAGCCTTTTTGAGTCTGCATACAAGCTTTGGATCATTTCCAAGGATAAACCCATCTGGTTTCTTAATATACACTTCTTCATCCAAGTCTCCATTTAGAAAACCAGACTTCATGTCCATTTGAAATACTTTGAACTTCTGAAAGCTAGAACGAGTAAGGAACATCCTTATGGCCTCTAGTCTAGCAACTAGTGGAAAAGTTTCTTCAAAGTCTATGCCTTCCTGTTGAGCATACCCTTTACAAACAAGTCTGGCCTTGCTCCTAATCACATCTCCATTTTCATTTAGATTATTTTTGAATATCCATTTTGTTCCTATGACATTCTTATCTTTTGGTCTAGGAACCAACTCCCAAGTGTTATTCTTTTCAATCTGCTGAAGTTCTTCCTCCATGGCTTTTACCCAGCATTCATCTTTGCATGCCCCTCTTACATTTTGTGGTTCAGTGGAGGAGAGTAAGTCTAGATAACTTGAAGCTTCTAAAATGGTTCTTATTGTTTGTACACCTGCCTCCTTTTGCCGCAAAATTTGAGTTTCTTGATGATTCTTCTGAACGTACCTGGATGGAGTCTTTTCTTCTATCCTTATCTGTTCTTCTAGTGCGTCATGGGTTTCTTCTTCATCATGAGTCTGATTTGTTGTAGGAGGATAGTCCTCATCATCTTCGAACTCTTCAGATTTTACTTGCCTTGGAATGTTTCCTTCTTCATCAACCACTACATCAATACTTTCAACAAATTTTCCAAGTCTTTTATTGTAACACTTATATGCTTTGTTGTGGGAGAGAGTAACCAAGGAGAATGCCTTCATCTACTCTAGGTTCAAACTTGCTAAGGTTTTCATCAGTCTTTTTGATGTAGCATTTACTCCCAAAAATTTTGAAGTATTTTATCGTGGGAGTCTTACCATACCAAAGTTCGTGAGGAGTCCAAGTGTTGTTTACCCGGACGTTTGTCTTGTTGAGAATAGTAACTGCAGCAAATGCAGCTTCACCCCAGAAGGTTGCAGGAGTTCCAGACTCATCAAGCATAGCATGAGCCATTTGTTGAATTGTTCTGTTCATCCTTTCCACTACTCCATTTTGCTGAGCAGTCCTTGCAGTAGAGAATTCCCTTCTTATTCCATGTTCTTCACAAAAATCAAAAAACTCATTCGAGGTAAATTCCCCACCTCTATCAGACCTGAGGCATTTGATTCTATGATTTGATTTGTTTTCAACTAAGGCTTTGAATGCTTTGAACTTTTCGAAAGCTTCGTCTTTATGCTTCATAAGTCCTAACCAACACATCCTAGAAAAGTCGTCAATGAACAATATAAATTATTCTTCTCCTCGAGGTGATCTTTTCCTAGATGGTCCACATTAATCAATATGGACAAGTTCAAGTGCCCTACTAGCTGATCCTTCCTTCTCTGGGAAATTAGTTCTGGTTTGCTTACTAAACTGACATGATTTGCATATTGCATTGTCTAGAATTCTGATGTCAGGAAGATCACGAACCACCTGATATTTGCATGCTTTCCTTATCTAAGAGAAGCTTAGATGCTGCAATATTCTATGCCATAGCCAGTGTTCATCATTCTTGTTGAGATAGCATTGTTGTTGTCCTCCCTTGAGTATGTATAAATTATTTGGAGTTCTTATGCCTTTTTTCTCCTGTATCAAGCTCATGAACAATACATCCATTTGATCGAAATATTACCTCATTTCCTTGATCACACATTTGACTTACACTTAATAGATTATGCTTTAAGCCATCAACATACATAACATTCCCAGCTTTGACCTTTTATTTCAAAAGAACTGAACCTTTACCTTTTATGAATGTAGGGGTGTCATTTCCAAATGATACCTTCTTTTCCTTTTCTAAGGCGCTATATGATTGAAGTTTTTCCTTATCACCTGTCATATGTTTCGAGCACCCACTTTCAATGTACCATTGATTTTCCTGTCCTTCCATATATAAGGCTATACCACATCTTTCTGGTTGTGGTTCTTTCTTCCTCCATGTTTTGGGGCTCAATGAAGCTTTCTCCTTTTGAGGTGTTTGCCGAAACCTACTCCTGCATTCAGAATCTTCATGACCAAAGTTGTTACGAATAGAACATTCTATTTCATTTCCAAGAGCAGAAAAGTTGTTGTAGGTTCTTTTCATGATTCCAGTCACACTCCTGTGATTTTGTGCTTCTCTGGTCATGATGGTCTTGTAGGCAACGTATTGAGCAGGGAAAATTTTAAGAACTCCCCCTAAATTTATAAATATAATAAATGGGCGAATCTCCATGGTATATAGGAAAAATGGAAGGCGATTTTATCAATAATATAATATGTATATATAATTTTTTGGCAAATCTCTCACCAGGCATGGCGAATATTTTACTCAATTATAAGATCTTGTAAGATCTGCGAGTCTTTCACTAAATAATAAAACTTTGTAAAGTCCTAGTGAATCTTAGCATAGGCTACATGCTGGTTTAATTCCCCCATTTAAATAGGCTACATTCCAGGTGAATACCATGGGTCAATACCATGTGCCATTTTGGTGAATACCATGGGTCAATACCATGTGCCATTTTTATTTTTTTTAATTCTAATATTAGGGTTAATAATGGTTTTTTGCATGGTATTAATAACAATATAGTCCATGGTATTTGTCCCATAGTATTTTGGCCATAGGTTTCACCTAAATATAACCCATTTTTTGAGTGTTCGTAAATATAAGGTGACTTATGGAGTAAATATAAAAAAATGTTTCATTTGTTTACCATACCTCTCGTTTATTTATATTTTTATTAATTTACCATACCTATTTTACAAATATGGTATTTGGCCCATAGGATTCACTTAAATAAAACCTCTTTCTTGAGCCTTCATAAATAGAACGAGGGTTATGGACTAAATATAAAAAGAGGTTTTATTTATTTACGATACGTCTAGTTTATTTATATTTTTATTTATTTACCATACCTTTTGAGTAAGGTTTTATTTATTTACCATACCTCCACTTTACTTATATTTTTATTTGTTTACACCCTTACATGGATATAAGGTGACTTATGGAGTAAATATAAAAAATGTTTTATTTATTTACCATACCTCTCATTTATTTATATTTTTATTAATTTACCATACCTCTTTTATAAATATGGTATTTGGCCCATAGGATTCACTTAAATAAAACCTATTCTTGAAAATGGGTGAATGGATTCACTTAAATAAAACCTATTCTTGAAAATGGGCGAATGGAAGGTTGTAAGTCATAATTTCAAGGGCTAAATTTACCTTTTTTACCCTCTCCCTTAAAATAAGGTGGGCTATTTGAGGTGATTTGTAAAAATGTACTATGATACAAAATATTCGCCCACTAAAAATTTAAAACCCCTTAATTTCGCCAAAGGGCGAACATTCGCCCCTAAAATTATCCTTGGCATTGAGCTACTTTATGTCCAAAGTTATGACAAGAGAAACATTGGCCATTGAAGAAATTCCTGCAATCATCAAACCTTCCATTGTAATAACCATTCATGCTTGAGGTAAATTGAGAATGATTTACCTGTGGTTGGTTGTAGCTTTTGTTCATCCTTGAAGTAGATTGCCCTCGATTTACTTGGTGATTTCTTTTCATTCTTGAAGTAAATTGTCCCTGATTTACTTGGTGATATCCATTGGGCCTTTGTTGTCGATTGTCAACCTGTTCACTTCTCCTTGCAGCCCCAAGATAGCTTTTGGAGGAAGATGGCTTCTGTGCTTGCGATGTTTCTTTAGTATACCTAAGACCTTTCTTGATTAGAGGAGAACGCTGCACTTTGATAATCTCATCTAAAGTTTCAGATCCTTTAGCAAATCTAAGATTAAGAGCTTTCATTTTCTCAATGTCCTTTCTAAGTCCCACAATTTCACATTCTAACTTTTCATTGTGTTTCTCCATTTCAGCAAGTTGGGATGTCAGAGTATCAATAATCATATTTTTCTCTTCTAAGAAAATTTAGAGTTCATAAATTTCTTCATAAAGACTTTCTTCATCTATAGCATCTAAGAAATCATCATCTTGAAAAGCCATCAAAAGTCTATAATCATTACCTTGTTCATCTTCATCGCTATTTGAAAGTCCATCAATGTCTTCATGTGTGTAATAGCTCTTCTTACTTACATTGTGTTTTCTGTTCCATCTAACTGGTTCCTTACCTTTGTGAATCTTATCTTTATGAGGACACTTGGCAGCATAGTGACCGACTCTTCCACAAGCAAAACATTTGAAAGATAGCTTACTTCTGAATCTTCAAGAACCCCGTTGAAGGTTCTTGACAAAATTTGATTCTTCCTCTTCTTCCGACATATGTCCTGAGTCATTGTAATCTCCTTTTCCTGAGGCTTTGAATGCAGCTTCTCTCTTGTCTGATGGTCCCCCTTTTCTCCTTTCATAAACGATTAGGATTGCGTGTAGTTGTGACATTGTAAGGCTCTGTAGATTCTGTTTTTCTTCTATGGCGGAAACTTTTGATTCAAACTTAGAAGACAAAGATCTTAGAACCTTTTCAACCAAAACAATTTCTTTTATTTCTTCACCCAAATTTTTCACACAATTAACAATCTCATCTATACGTAGGAAATAGTTAGCCACACTCTCATCATTGTACATTCGGAGATTTTCATATTGAATTCTGAGAGTTTGTAGTTTTGCTCGTTTTACCTGTTCATCTCCTTCATAGCTCAGAATGATCTTGTCCCATATTTCTTTTGCAGTTTTGAGCTGCATAACCTTAACGAATTCTAATTGAGATAGGCTCCCTAATAGAGTCTTGACAGCCTTTGCATTTGTTTCATACTGCTTCTTACCAGCCGTATCTGTAGTAGTTGCTAATGGAAAAGTGTATCTTGTTTCCACTATATCCCAAAATTCTTTACCAAGAGATTGAAGATAGGTAGTGATTCTTACCTTCCAACAGACAAAGTTGCTTCCATAAAAGATCGGTGGCCTGATCGATGCTTCTCTTTCGTAGTTTCTCATGATGATAGATCTTCCTTCAAGCGATCAAGCTTCTTCTAAAGGACCGGCTCCGATACCAATTGTTGGAAATAATACTAAGAGGGGGGGTGACTCAGTATTATCAGGTCAATTATTTTTCATTTCACAATTAGATTTGTATACGCTACTTCAGTTAGTAAATACCGCGTATGTACACAACATCAGTTAAGGAAACAAGCATATATGAGCAGACTTGTAATTTAAATTATTCTTCAAATGTTGATCATTAATATGTGCATCAAACCATATGAACAGTAACCAGGAACAGTAAAACAGAACAAGCAATCACACATAAGAACACAAGATATAAGGTGGAAACCCAATGTGGGTGAAAACCACCTGCTGTAATTCATCTCTATCTTCTTTCAATTAGAAACTTCTTTTTACAATGTTTTTGTACTCATGCAGTCTTATACCAGTACGCAGGCTGCTACCTGCAGAAGGCTACAACCTTCTCTAGTTCTCTAGCTTCTCTTGGAAGGGAGCTACAACCCCCTTAGCTCTTGTACTAGCTAAGGTACTAGTACGTAGGTGCTGACCTACAGAAGGCTACAACCTTCTCTTTTCTTACAGGGACATGGTTTCATAAACTTTCAGACTGGATCCATGAATATCAATCAAACATCAAGTATATCTGCATTAACCAACCTCCTTTGTACAAACAAATACTGAATCAACCAATAACTTCTCAGAATGTTGTAACCAGAAAACAGTACCAGTAACCAAACACCAATCCTGAACCCAGAATACTGCAGCAATAAATAGAAGCAGCTAAAACATATTTCATGAGATATACGCTACTTCAATATATGGAACCTGCGTGCATACGCTTCTGTATCAAGGCCATCCAGCGTATACGCTGTTTTAAGTTAGCGAACCAGCGTGTATACGCGCCTCTGTTGCGTTGAACCTGCATACAGATCTATAAAAGATAATTTATCTTTTTACTTATTATTTATACCCAGATTATCATATTTATAGATCACGTTTTGTGCCAAATATAACAGATCAAAGATTTCACAAAGATACTTCTCTTCAAACCGCCTTAAGAACTTATCCTTCTCCTTGTGCTTAGGTTCCTCCTTGATTCAGATCTAGTTCTGCACCATAAACCAATGACAATATTCTCGATCTTGCTCTTCATAAGATATTCAATGCTTAAGTTGATCCCTTGTCAAATGATCTCCTTCCCTTTTTATAGACTTAGGCCTTACTCACACCATGGTCCAAAACCATAGAGATCCAATACTAGGGACTCAATACCAGGGTTCAACACTTTGGATGCAATACCAAGGACCAAAACCATACGTTCAAATATGACGGACTAAATACCATGGATGACCCATAAGTTTTCCCACATGTACGTGCTTTTCTTTGCATGAAAGTGCGTGCATACGTATACGCGCCTTTTGATCAATACACCCACGTGTATACGCGATTTTGATAAGATGAACCTACGTATACCTCATTTTATTTCATTCTGAAATCCTGAACTGTGATCTTCCGTTTGAGTGAGTTTCCATCAAGGACAACACCTGTGCCATAGTGCCAAACCTGTGCCATAGTGCGAACATAAACACCTTTCAAGTCAAATAAGAAATCTATTGCTTTGTCTATCAAGTAAATATGCTATGTCAATCAAGCAACTAGCTCTGGTACCACTTGATCCGAACTGACGGTTTAACATCTTGTTATACTTAGAAGAACCTCCCACTCCAAAGATTAACAAATATATGATCTAGCTTATGTTGACAATTTCGAAATTAAGTACCTGAAATAGGTGTATGTCTTTGTTTTAATTGTTTAAGTGCTTATTTGTTCATGTTGATATTAAACACATATAACAATAAATGCAGCAATAAAACAACCACACGTAATGACAATATAATCTAGGGGTTCACCCTAATATCATGGGCTACGTCTCCTTGAGCTCTTGTCAACTTGACTTGGCTCTTTGGGATTATGGTAAAGCTTCTTTTACATGTTCTACACTTAACTCCAAAGGTTTCTGAACTGAACCAATGGGCTTAGAATACCATCTATATCCTTGTTTGTCCTCACTCTGCAAATAGATCTAAGATTCCTTGGACTTGATTCCTTCAATCAGTGCACTGAGCTGACTTGAGCTTCTGGACGGCACTAACTCCCTCAGAATTCTTCAATTGTCTCTGGAACTTCTGCTTCTGTCTCCAGCAACATCTCAGACACCTACAACAGACTAATCATTTGATCATTTGCTGCCTGAAACTTCCTTGTAGCTTGTTGGCCCTTAGAAGTCTTTAGATGCTTCTGAAAATCCCTGCATTGGATTCAAAATTTCTTTACAGTCAGAATTGACTGTTGGATCTCTAAGAATGAGGTTTGGTAGCTCCTGCAACTGCCTCCAACCTTTGGTGGCTCTAAACTCTAGAATCAATCTTGTTGGATGGAATTCTCCACAAAGGTGACTTCTTCAGCTTTTCTGGATCATCCCATCAGCTTCAAAAGGCTGTATTTAGTCAAACAAGCCCCTTGTTTCACTCTCTCTAAGTTTCTCTAACTCTCGGGCTCTGCCTCTGTCTCTCTAGACTCTCCCTGTAAAACTACTCTGTGAGTGCTTTTATGTGGTATCTCCACCAATATTGGTGACTGCACCTGTCTCTAACTAAACTTAGCACAATTGCTAAACTTTAGCCACTCCCCTAGGCTGACCGTCAGAAGTAGCCGTTAGCATTACCGTAATGGTTGGGCGCACATATGTGTAATATAATCCAGGCGGTTAGGGACAATCCTCCATAGAGCTTTTGCGATCGGGTTAATCATGAACCGTCGATCTATCATGTCCATCCAACGGCTATCGCATCATCCGCTGGCCAACTTTCCCAGAAGATCTCCGCCGTTGAAGTGACCTCTCTCAATCCAATGGACATCGCTCAATCTCACGCAGATTTCATACACAAATGATATCTAACTGAAGGTGCATGAGAAAAACAGTCTTGTTCTGCTACATGTCGACCGCTGAGTGGAATCGTGTGCTCCTTGTAGATTACCACTTCCAGCCTTTCACCCATGTGATATACCATTTAATGCTTGGCTGATACTGCCCACGTGCTTGATTCAGAATTTGAATAAAAGGCACTTTATAAATTTTCTTGTGCTTAACAAAGGTTTTAGCACTTAAGGACAATATTAACCTTTTAACCTCTTAACCTTTGTTCTTGAATGTGGGTAAGGTTCTGGATCAATTTCTGATCACTAAACCAAGAAAACTAGCTCATAATAGATCTATTACTCTTTGCTAAAATAAATTAAAATGGAGTCTTTAAGCTATTGAAAATTTTACATTATGTTAGTTACTAAAACCTTGTGCCCATAAAATAGTAATGTTAATTCCATTATGCACCATATCTAAATGACTCTATGAACTAGTCATGTTTGACAAATCAATTGATGGAATTTTTAATCATTTTATACTAATAATGCATACAAAAAATATTAATAAATATGAGGAAAATGATGGAAACCACATATTACAAATAATATTTACCTTATAAATTCAACCTCTCTAATTTTTATTCTCAATCAACTTCATTATTAGAACATGACATAGGATCTGATCATATCCAAAGATCATAACTAATTATCGCATATTATATTACAAGATTAATTCCTTAATGAAAATTATAAAACCATGGATTGAAAATAATGCATCACAAAACCTTCAAAAGTAAAAACCAATTGTTGAAAACCAGAGAAAAACCTAAAAATCTACCCTTATTTCTCATAGCTTCACCCCCAAACCATTAGGCAAGGGGGTCTACCACCCCCCATAACCTTGTATTTTACTAAGTATGAATGAATCATGTGTTGAGCTAGTTTTGTAAATAATAAAACACACAACTAACAAAATATAGCTCAAATATTAATCATAATCACTATATATATTATTATCTCTCTTCTTTCCATCTTACAATGATAAATGGACATTAATTATATATAACATGCAACCATTTATGTGGACATGATATCCTTTTGAATTTAAGGAATATATGTGTATGTGTGTTATAATTATACAAAAATGAGGTAATATAACTAGGTATATTACAAGGTATCCTCTCATTCGGTCATGCCCCAAATGACTCTAGCTCATCTCCAAAAAAGAAAAAAGAAAAATTACATGAGTACTAATAATAATCCCAAGACTATAGGAACTAGGAAAAACAAGAAATAATCTCAATATTTCATTTTGTTATGTCTCTTTTCATAATTTCTCATAGTCATAATTATTAGCTACGCTTCTCCTACATCAAGAGCTTGTCTGTTTTGTCTTCTTCTTTTTTTCTCAAATTATAGAATGTTCCTACTCTTGCATTATGATAAACACTACAAATTGTTTCTTTTCCATAAACACATGATAATATATGTATAGAACATTACTTTTTAAACAAAAAACATGAACACTTCTTTGTCATTACATTTCCAAAACTCAAAGTGTAGTAAAAGAAATTATTACTTGTCCCACAATTAGGCTATGCATACTATATACACCTCTTATAAACATCTTAGATGGATCCCATTTGGGTATTAATGTTTTAATAACCCTGAGTGGGTTTCCTTAACGATTGATACATGTCAGAGAATTTTATTTTGAGATTGAAATCACTTTGGTACATATAATAAGTGAGATCATTTTACAATCCATGCTCTTTTATCATTTTACAAACCCCCTAGAAACCCCATGGGTACATTGGTTGGAAATTTAGAGGTGCCAAATTAATGTATGAATTAATGGATCATGATATTGACCCTCCACTTGTCAATATATGCAATCAATGGTTCAAGCTTGATCACCTGATCGTTAGGTAACTACTCCAGGGGTCAATGATTGTTCTGTTCATTTGCATGTTGTGGATAGAACTAATCTGCTCCCGCACATTAGGGTTTTACAACATTAAGAAACTAAGGTGGTTACCAACCCTAACCAAGGTACAACTACAAAATTACAAAGAGTCTGACCTCACAATTCACACCTTTGTTCTTTTGTTATGGTATTCCCTATTTTCCTTTCGAGGAATTCCTTCAGTTGTTTTAGTTAATTTGGGTGTAGGGTTTTCTTTTATCTTGTAGTGGTTAAATCTTGCACCATGGAGCACAAGTGTAGCAGGAGGCAAGGAAAGCTCCCTAGAGACAGCCTATGGGTTGATTGTAGACTAGTGCCTAGGACACCTTAAAAAGAGGAGTGCTTGTAAGGTTATATATGAGGGGTTGCAACACTCTGATTGTCGCATAAATAAAAGAAAATAAACTTAGGGGCTTGGTTGAATAAGCTTTCAAGGAGGAAAATTCAAGCCAAATCATGGATCCAAATGGTGGGGGGTATTTGGGAAATCTCAAAGATAAATGACTTCTCCTTCTGGTGGTCGACACATGAAAATGACACAACCAAAATTGAAGTTGTATTGCTGGTGGAGAGGAGGAAAGGAGGGAGAGAAATAGATGCATAGGTTTGTAACAAATAGAATCCTAGGATGCAATGTTCCAATAGAAAGGGGAATTAAATGGATAGGGTTGTAAGAAAGACAAAATCATAAAACATGGTTTTCCAATGAGGTGAGATAAATAGAGGAGAAAAGAAGGTTTTTGATCAAACATAACATGGGTATTGTTCTCTGCCAAAGCAGCTAAGTTAAATCCATAGATTGAAGAGGAACCAACTGTGTTCATTACACTATTTCAAAGAGAGAAAAACACAGGAGAAATGGGATTACGAAGAGGAGCTTGCTACACATTAATCATGCTTGGAATGAAGAAGCAAAAAACATTTCTCCCAAAGGGTCCAATAACCAGTCCATACACAACCATGATATCAGTGAAGTCCCATAAAAACATATTGAACCAAAATGGCAACATAGAGTTGAGCCCTCATGGGTCTGAGAATCCGAAACCTTTGTATTATGTTACATCCCCATATTTATAAGAAGAGGGGGGAAGATCTTTGAATTACAATCCAAATATATGATCCTAAGCCCTAGCTGTCCTACTAGACTAGTTGTCTCAACTCTGTCAGACTCTGCTACCACCTACCTAAGATTACAATAGGGATCAAGTCCCTTTCTTAGAAGGATAAAAAAATAAATTCTCAGAGAAAGAAAGTCGAGAGAGGAAGGAGGAGGTGTCCACTTGTTGCTTCAGTGGAGGCCTTGGATGAAGCCACGTCCTTTCTATTGTCATGCTTCTCTCTCTTGTTGAGGTGGTTTACTACTGTATCGACCGACATCTATCAATTCTTCCTTAACTTCTTGAGTGAGTTTTTCCGTGGAGAAGTGATGGAGTAGTTTTTGGAATTGTCGCACTGTACAGAGGAGTGAGACTCCATGTCGAGGCATTAATTCTCTGTAGAGGCCTCCCTTACTGTCATTTATGCATTACCCCCCTGCTTCATTCAGTACCAGAGCTGCTGACCCATACGTCCTTTGAAACCATTGTAGAACACAATCAGAGTGCCACAACTATGGGTCCTTAATGTTTAAAACAAATGAACAAGCAGGAACTTTTAATTTCCCATTTAACCCCCTATGCTTTCAGCCCCTTTTTTCTTTTCTTGTCATATGACCAGGGGCTACGACTAGGGGCTTAGCCCTCAGGTGCTAAGGCCTTTAGGCTCCTGTCCGAGGGCTTCTTTCCTTTATTATTATGAAATGTCGCACTTCAACGTGTTGTTGTGTTTTTCCTATGACGGTTGCCTTTATCCTTGTCATTGTCGATCTGCGAGGTCGGGCCTGCCAAAAGATATCGCAATCACAACCGTGTAGTGGGTGGGAACCTTTACCTTTTACTTTGGAGCGAGCCGTCAGGCTGGACGTGATATATTTATACAATACAACTCCTAACCTATCACATCTGGGGTCCCCCTTCCTTATCACAATCGCAGCTGAGGAGGAAACACAACTGAAGAGAAAGCTTTACATTAAAAGATGGCTGATCACTGATTACAATAGGTGACATCATCACTGCTACGTGTCACCCTTTGAGTGGTGACATGTGGCACCTGGACACGGTCCCATAAGACCCCTAAAAATTCTGAAAATGAGTAACACGTGTCCACCAACCACATCATCTTCGGTACTTGTCACGTCATTTTTGATGTCAGTTTTCATGTCAACTCGGTGGACCTATCAAAGGCCACCACATTGCCCCCCCTCGAGGAGAGAGAAGGAGGCCCACCTAGACATGATTTTCCATGCTTTCCTTTGTATTTAAAAATTGGCCCTCCCCGACGATTTTGGTCCATATCGCAATATCGACGATTTCTTATAGTTTCAGACCTACGACCCTGCTGATCCATTGATCGTCGATGTCACGTGGAGGATAGAGAAGCAGAGGACCAACGCTTGGTTGGTGCAAGAATTTCCTTTATAACTTCGAATTGGCCCCTCTCGGTGGTACAACACTATATCACAATCGGCCTCGCCGGCGGTACAACATTGTATCACAATCGGCTCCTCGCGACAGTACAACACTGTATCACAATCGGCCCCCCGCAAGGTCTTTGAAGTTTTAGATTACAAGACGGATATGATGTGGGATGGGGGATGTGGGATTGTACCACGTGGAGGAGAGGGAAGGGGGGCGGCCCGCTCCTATTTTATTAACCATTTTCTTTGTTAATGAATTTCCTGCCCCCCCTGATGATATTACATTATATAGGAATCGACCCCCCGACGCACTCTTTAGGACTTAAACTTGCCGATACTGATAAACGTGGTGCCTTGATCCGCTGACACCAATATGCGATATCGATGATTAACAGATCACAGTTTCTAAAATCACCGATTTTATTTGCGAGCTGGTCCCATCGATGCTGATATGCAATGCGCCTGGACCTGTCGACACCGACATGTGATTTTTCCCTTAGACTTAACCATTTTGTGGGTTTCTGAGCTTTCTAGAGGGATTCTTCAATAGACCCTAACTTCTGATCTAGGAACAATTTTTTGGAGTTCTATATACCCCCAAAGATCTCTTTCCGAGTACTACGCATTGGAGGGGGTCCCATCTAGCTCTGAAAGCATCTATGGCTCATAATTTGGCATCAAACATCACTGCTATTTGGCTTTTGAAGCAACTGATGACCTGTGAAGCAGTGAGTGACAACATTGGCTCCTACTTGGGACATTTCCTTACTTACAAGGTGTTGAGAACCTGTAGACAAGCCTCCTTCACCATTGGGCATGGAGTCAGTAATATATGAACTTTGTAATCAATAAAATCTCCAAGGGACTTTCCTACAAAATCTAAAATGCAAAAAATAAAAACTCTAACAACTGAAAAGTAAATTCTCAACTCGTGAGATTATTTATGTACAATCCTACTTTATGCATAGTTCTTAGTTCATCTAAGTATGTTCAACTCTCCAATAGAACCAGGGCAACATTAGAGTACTGGACCACATGCCTTCATACTACTTAAAAAACAAAATCAAAATCAGCATGCACCATAAAAGATCAACAAACGAAGGACCTGATACATGTTCTTGAAATCACCTCTGGTGCTAACTGAAGAATAGGTTCATGTACTCAGCCACAAGGTCATGGAATAGACTAAGAATGTTTGCAGTGACTTTGATTTCACCAACAGTCTGCTAACCAATGATTTCTTGGTTAGGACAGCCACAAACACTATTTAGCTCCTCAACTTCAGAGTTTTCAAGAAGATGTTGTTGCTGCTCTTTTACTACCCATTTTTCAAAAGGCCAACCTTGTTGGAAATCTACAACAAATTCTTAATTGTCCAAACCCTATAATCATATATGGGGGAATTTGCTAAGGATTCCTGGTACGAATCTTTCAATGATAGGCAGTGATAGACTCTACGTAGTCCTTCGACTTTGGGCTCTGCTTGAAAAACATGATGTCGACAACTTTCTCCCCACTTTCTAGTAAACCACTCCTTGTGGACCTCCATGACCATCTCTTCTTCCTCTAATTAACATGAATCATAAATTGGAGGAGGGTATCTATCTTTTTCTCTAGGTGAAATATGGTCATTTCAAATTCAAGCTTCTTTGTTGACTTCCTCATGGGCGTCATCTTCTTGCAAAACTTCGCATACCTGGAAGCTTTGTGGCTCTGCATCACTTGACTCTTTACCAGAGTCGTATTCATCATACGAAGGAGAAACATCCAGTTCGACCGAATCAGACCTTTGAAGGTTTATTTGTAGCTTGATGATGTTCCCTTCCTCTCTTTCTTTCTCATTGGGTGATTGCTCTTGACGTGAGTAGATTTTTTCTTGGAGTGAAAGTCCACAAACATATTCGGTAGGGTCTTCGACTTTGGAAATGTCTTCATCGTTAAAATGCGTGCAACAATCTTCAAATAGAGAGTTGGGTGGATATAGTCCTTTACAGTAGTGTTTGAATGCTATATGAAAACGTTTTAGGGAAGATATGTTGCCATGATGTATTGTTCTGTGCTAGGCGCTAGCATCCTCATATAAGGAATACATGAACAATTTAATTTGTACATCTTCAAGAAAAATGTGTTGTTATTCCATGCATTCATGAAATTCTTTGAGGTGCTGGTCCGACCTTCTCTCTGAGTTCCCACTGAATTTAGGAAAATATTTATTCCACTAATGAAATGCAAGGACATGATTAGGATAACCAACAATGGAGGAGAAATCCAGTGGTGAAAATTGGTTGGCCAGGAATGTAGGAAGGGCCATCTCAAAAACCTCCCTATATGAGTGATTTCAGCTTCAAAAGTAGGGGAAGGTTTTCAGCTACTGTAGCATCAGAGTGTGAATGAGGTTTCATGAAAGCTGGGATGATGAAATAGAGATATGGAAAATGGAGTCAGCAGGATGCTTAACATAAAATTGACGCTGGGGTCACCAAAGTGAGAGATCTTCAACCCACACTTCCTATGCTCACCTAACAGAGGAAATGAAATTCTTTGTTGTACCCAGGGAAAAATATTCTAATTTTTTCCCTGGAAATTGCGCCAAAAAGTTGTTGTGGTTGAATCTTGCACCATGCAGCATAAGTGCAGCAGGAGGCAAGGAAAGCTCCCTAGAGACAACCTATGGGTTGATTGTAGACCAATGCCTAGGAAATATTAAATATAGGAGTGCTTGTAAGGTTATATGTGATGGTTTACATCACTCTAATCATCACGTAAATAAAAGAAAATAAAAGGAGGGGCTTGATTCAATAAGCTTTCAAAGAGGAAGATTCAGGCCAACTCATGGATCCAAATGCTAGGGGGTATTTGGGCAATATCAAAGAGAAATGACTTCTCCTTCTAGTGGCCAACACACGAAAATGAGGTAGCCAAAACTAAAGTTGTATTTATGGTGGAGATGAGGAAAGGAGGGAGAGAAATAGATGCATAGGTCTATAACAAATAGAATCCTAGGCAATAATGTTCCAGAAGAAAGGGGAATTCAATGGATAAGGCTGTAAGAAAGACATAATCCTAAACCATGGTTTTCCAATGAGATGAGAGAAATAGAGGAGCAAAGAAGGTTTTGGATCAAACATAACATGGGTATCATTCTCTGCTAAAGCATCGAAGATAAATCCATAGATTGAAGAGGAACCAACTGCGTTCATTCCACTATTTCAAAGAATGAAGAACACAGGAGAAATGGAATTACCAAGAGGAACTTGTTGCACATTCATCATGCTTGGAATCAATAGGGAAACACAATTTATCCCAGAGGGCCCAATAACCAATCCATACACTCATCCATGATATCAATGAAGTCCGATAAAAACATATTGAACCAAAATGGCAACATAGAGTTCATCCCTCGTGGGTCTGAGAATCCAAAACCTTTGTATTATGTTTCATACCCCTATTTCTAAGAAGAGGGGGGAAGAGCTTTGAATTACAATCTAGATATATGAGCCTGAGACCGAGCTGTCATGCTAGACTAGCTATCTTAGCTCTGTCAGGCTCTGCTACCACCTACCTAATATTACAACAAGGATCGAGTCCCTTTCTTTGAAGAAAACATAAATAAATGCTCATAGAAAGAAAGTCAAGAGAGGAAGGAGGAGGTGTCCCCTTGCTTCTTCAGTGGACACCTTAGATGGAGTCATGTCCCTACTATTGTTGTTGAGGTGTTTTACTGCAGCATTAGATGACTTCTATCAATTATGCCTTAACTCCCTGAGTGAGCTGTTCCATGGAGAAGTGATGGAGTGTTTCTGGGCATTGCTGCATTGTGCAGAGGAGTGAGACTCCATGCCAAGGCATTAAGTCTCTGTAGAGGCCTCCCATATTGTCATTTATGCGTTACTCCCTGCCTCATTCAATATCATAGTTACCGACCCATACGTCCTTTGAAACCACTGCAGAACACTATCAGAGCTCCACGATCGTGAGTCCTTAATGTTTAAAACAAATGAATAGGCGGGCACTTTTAATTTCCACTTTAGCCCCCTATGCTTTTAGCCACTTTGTGATTTTCTTGTCATATGACCATGGATTACAACCAAGGGCTTAGCCCTCAAGCGCAAAGGCCTTCAGGATCCTATCTGGGGGCCTCTTTCCTTTGTTATTATGAAATCCTGCATTTTGGCTTGTTATTGTGTTCCTGTGGCACTTCCCTTTATCCTTGTGATCGCCAATCTACGAGGTCAGTCTGACTAAAAGATATCACAATCGCAACCGCAGAGCGGGGGGGACCCTTTACCTTTTAATTTGGAGTGGGCCAAGATTCCAGATGCAAGATCTTTATACAATACAACACCTGACCTATCACATCAGGGTGCCCATTTCCTTATCGCAATTGCAGCTGAGGAGGAAACAAAGCTGAAGAGAAAGCTTTGCATTGAATAATCACTGATCGCTGATTGCGATAGGTAACATCATCACTGCTACGTGTCACCCTTTGAGTGGTAACACGTGGCACCTAGAAGCAACCCCATATGACCCCTGAAAATGACGAAAACAAGTGACACATGTCCACCTGCCACATCATCTTCCGTATTTTTCACATCATTGCTGATGTCATCTGCCATCTCAGTTCAATGGACCAATCAAAGGCTGCCACATAGTCCCCCTGGAGGATATCGAAAGAGGCCCACCGAGCCCTTTTTTTCCATTCTTTCTTTTGTATTTAAAAATCAGCCCTCCCTGTCGATTTTGGTGCATATCATAATAACGATGATTTCTTATAGTTTTAGACCAACGACCCTCTGATCCACTGATCGCCAATGCCATGTGGAGGAGAGAGAAGGGGTGGCCTAACCCTTGGTTGGTGTAGCCATTTCCCTTGTAACTCAGAATTGGCCCCTCTCGACAGTACAACATTGTATCGCAATTGGCCCCACGCAAGGTCTTTGAAGTTTTAGATTACAGGAATGATGTGATGTGGGATGGGGGATGCAGGATTGTGCCATGTGGAGGAGAGGGAGGGGGGCGACCCGCTCCTATTTTTTTAACCATTTTATTTGTTAATGAATTTCTCGCCCCTAGTGATATTACATTGTATCAGAATCAACCCCCTGACACAGTCTTCACGACTTAAATCCTACCGATATCGATAAACATGGTGCCTTGACCTGTTGACGCTGATATACAATATCAGTGATTGACGGATCACATTTTCTACAATCACCAATTTTCTTTACCTCCTGGTCTCGACGATGTTGATATGCGATGCGCTTGGACCCGTCGATGTTGATATGCAATTTTTTCCGTTGGACATAGCCATTTTTTGTGTTTTATGGGCTTTCTAGAGAGATTCTTTAACAAGCCCTATGCTCTGATCCAGGAACCCTTTTTTGGACTTCTATATACCCTCGAAAATATCTTTCTGAGCACTACAAACTAGATAGTGTCCCATCTAGCTCTGACAGTCTCGGTGGCTCAAAATTTGGCATCAAACATCACTACTATTTGGATTTTGAAGCAACTGATGACCTGTGAAGCAGTGAGTGACACCATATCTATAGTTTAATTCTGTTTGATTTCTATTTGGATGGTCTATGTTCAAGACTTTACTACGCCAATCTTCTTTCGACCCTCATTTGTGGCTTCCTATGGTGTGCAACTATACTCAGGGTAACTCATTTTTTGTCTTTCTCCCATGGTTCCTAGCTTCACTTTCATATTACCACATATATTTTTTATTTATTTTCTATTGCGTTGTTGTTTATTATGTGTAGGTGAAAGAAAATGGTGTTTCCCTTTGTCTAGGGTTTAACCTCTGTCAAATTCCTCTCTGGAAAGTTTTTATTTAAAAAACTTTCTATTTTTTCCCTTTCAAGGTTCAACTTTTGTGAATGGTTGGTGTTGGGTTATTTTCTAATTGTACCCTTTTTTTGAGCTAGGAGATTCCTTTCATCACTAAGACACTAGAACAAAACCATTATAAGCCAGTTTGGGTCCAATCTTGTGTCCGAGCTTTTTCTAGGTTGCACACTACTCCAGTTTTTATTAATTAGTGAACCCCTTTTTTTTCACTAGGTCCCTTCCATGTCTAGATCCAAGGGAAAAATAGAACTTGAATACATTAGTTTTTTTATGAATTTAGTTTCTCGTTGATGAGGCTTTACCCATCCTAGGGAACTCTAGGTTTTAAGTTTCTCCACGGTTATACTATGTTTTTTTTTTCTTTTAAAAAGGCTTTGGTTGTTCTAGCCATGATTTTCCTCTCTATACTTGTATTGGAACAGTTGTTAAAACTTATAATCATTACTGGTATTTTTTTGGCATGCAGTTTGTATACCACCTACAAGGAGTTTCCTTAAATGTTTCCCATTCTTGGAATTGTAACTTTAGTGTGAACTCTTGTATTTTATTTTTAATAAAGGTTATATTAGAATACTTTACTACAATTATTGCCAACTTTTGTTTTGTTGGAATGAGTAGATAAATAAATCTTTACATATATATTTCTTGGCTTCCTAAAAATCAACATGAATCTTTTCCTTTTGAAAGTACAGGATCGTGGCTATGAGTATCTTAGGTTTGTCTTCTAGAAAGAAAATATTACATGCTCGTAAATGTGGAATTAATATTATACTTCTTGTGGTTATATGATTTCTCTGTCAATAATCACAATTTTCTTCGAGTACGAATGTAGTGTTTTCCTTCCTTTATTATATTTTTTGGTAAGCGTAAATGGTTCTACTTCCATGTGTGTTTTTCAAAGGAAATTTGCTAGATTTTGTTGTTAATATCGCCCAGTTTATACAAACTGAACCTAAATACCCTAGTCGAGGGACCGTGCCAAGTAGTTGGCTATAGGTCGATTGTGAGGCACAAACCGTAGCACTAGATTTACAAGACCTTTCTCTTCTTAAGAAAAATAACTCAAACCAGCATGAAAGAATAACTGTAATTTTTCCTCTAACATTATTTACTATCTCTTCCTACATTGATAAATTTTTACTTTCTAGTTCTACTTAACATCTACTGCGAACATGAACAACTAGAGTATATATGAAACAACACACACATGTGTATTTAGAGTTATCTTTTTCAACACGAGTGGTGTTTGAGTTAATACCACTATATAACTATCTCTACTTTTGAGTTATGATACTTATATCAATATCTATAACCATGCACGAAGACCATTTGAGACCTCCCCACTCTAAGATAGTTTTTCACCTAACTTCCCTCGAGCTCCAATGTTGGGTCCCTATAATACTAGTGATTACCCCATTACTATTGTAGTTATACCCCTTATTTATATTGTTGTGCCCCTATTACCCCCATATTGTTATTTATGTGCCCCATAGAATCCCTCTATTGTTATTTTTGTGGCTTTATATTATTATTGTTAGGTCGGCTGGATTATATTGTGACTCCTTAGACTCCTATATATAGAAAGGAGGTTTTGTCATTTGTATCATCCAAGAATTGTTCATTTATGTAATGTAAAGGAGGTTTCCCCCTCGAAGAGGCTGAATTCTAAGGCGTTGATCTATCTTTTCTATCTTTTCTTGAGCTGGTTTCATAACATTTGGTATCAGAGCTTTGGATTCTAGGGTTTCGCTGCTCCAAACAGGTCATCGTGGCATTTTCGCTATAACTTTTTTTCTGTGACGTTTCAGAAGTCACAAAAAAAACCCATTTGAGAAGAAATCACGCTGAACCTTGGGTCCAAATTTCAGAGCTTTTTGCGTGATATTTGCGGAGATATGATCTGAGGAAGTTGGTCTTTTTGCAGACTCCTGAATTACATTCAAAACAGGTGACCTGGGGAAAATCGTCATAACTTTCTCTCTAGGGATCGGATTGAAATTTCGTAAGAAGGTACAGAAAGAGGACAGACTGTAGTTTCTTGTGTGTGTGTTTTAGATTCAAAGGTTGAAACAGTGACTCGTGGCACGTCATACAAGTTCGCTCTACTGAACCAGTCTAAAAGCAAGTCACTGTGGGAGATTTCACATAACTCTTCCTTGGAGAATCCAATTTGGCTCAGACTTGTGGCATTGGAAAGAGGACGCAGAAGGCTACTACAGGTAGCAATTTCAGAACTGGATGATCCGAAATTACAGAGATACATCAGATTCAATATCAGGCTTCTATAAAGTGAAAAAAGGTGTGTAGTTTTTTTTTAAATTTTTGTGTAAGCTTGGTTTAATGGAATTCAAAGGGCATAGTAAAGCATTATTATCGGTAACTGATGCCCCGAGGAAAGAAAATGCAAACACCTAGTAAGGAACCTGAAAGCTCTAGCATGACTCATGAAGAAGAGGAAGAAATGCTACATGATATATCAAAATTACAAGAACAAGTGCAACAAATGTCACGCTCACAAAAGCTAACAGAAGCTAAGATAAGTGGCGTGGAATCTAAGATAAATGGCGCAGAATCTAAGATAAAGGGCATGGAAGCTAAGATGGATGATTCGAAGACAGATTTGAAGAGAGACATGGCAGATTTGAAGATAGATTTGAAGACAAACATGGAAGAATTGAAGAAGTTGCTACAAGAAAGGGTCACTAATGGTGAAAAGGTAGTAAAGGAAACTCATGATGAGAACAAAAGAAATGTTAATCATGATTCCATAGATGCTAATGTTGGATCGAAGAATCACCATATTCCAAAAATCGATATGAGGAAGTTTGATGGCAAGGATCCCGCCACATGGATATTACAGATGGAGCAATTCTTCGATCTCAATAATGTGCAAAACGCACAAAAGGTACGTATGGCAACTGTATATTTGGAACCAAATCAGTTTGTATGGTATCAATGGCTTTTCTCTCGTAAACAATTTATCACTTGGGCAATTTTTACGGAAGAATTGATAGCACATTATGAGGATACAAAAAGCAACACTTTTTTTAGCCAATTGATAAGTCTCAAACAAAAGGGTTCAATAATGGAGCACATTGAGGAGTTCCAAAAATTGAACATAAGGGTAAAAGATATTCCAGAGGAGCATAGGATTGATGTGTTCATAGGGTCTTTAAAGGATAATATCCAACATGATGTTCGCCTTTGGGAACCTGATTCATTAGAGAAGGCATTCAGGTTAGCAAGAAAAATGGAAAGCAAAATTATGGCAACAGGAAGCATACCACTCACAACTATAAAGACGGAAGTGTTGTTGCCCCTAGTCTTCCACAACCTATAAGGTTGACACCACAACAATTGGAAGAAAAAAGAGCAAAAGGGCTTTGTTACAGTTGTGATAGCAAATACACTAAAGGTCATAAGTGTGCTGAGAAGAAATTATTCTACATAGATTGTGAAGAGGAAGAAGAAAAGGAGCAAGAAAGGTCAAAAGAAGAAGATATACTCCAGGAACAAAGCCTAGATGAAGAACAAATAAATCCGACCATATCTTGTAATGCATTGGCGGGAATTACCACTCCTCAAACCATCAAGATAGAAGGACAAATCAAGAAGAAAAAGGTAATAGTGTTGATTGATTCAGGAAGCACCCACAATTTTATTCATTGTAGGGTAGCAAAAGAATTGAATTGCTTCCTATATCCAGCACCAGAGTGTCAAGTGATGATTGCAAATGGAGGAACAATAAATTGCTCTGGAAAGTGCCATAATATCAAGCTATCCATGGGAGAATATGTATTGACTAGCCCAATGCTTTCCATTCCAATGGGAGGTGCTGATGTTGTACTAGGAGTCCAATGGCTACAATCCTTGGGTACAATAGCTTTTAATTTTCAAGAACTTTTCATCAAATTTTCTACGGAAGGAAAGGAAGTTGAATTAAGGGGTATTGCAGGGAAACCAGGAAAGATAATCAGCTCTAATGGCATGACAAAGCTTCTAAAAAAGGAGCAAAGAGGTGTAATTGCACAATTATGTTCGCTAGATGTTTCCACATTGGAATCATCTATTTCTCCAGATCTCCAAAAAGTCCTGGACAATCATTCCAAGGTATTTGAGACTCCCAAAGGTCTCCCACCTATGCGTGATCATGATCATGCTATTCATCTGATTCCAGGAAGTGTTCCTCCAAACATCAGGCCGTACAGATATCCCTATGTCCAAAAAAGTGAAATTGAACGTATGGTTGCAGAAATGCTAGAGGCTGGTATAATTCAACCGAGTCAAAGTTCTTTCTCAGCTCCAGTAGTATTGGTGCACAAGAAGGATGGATCATGGCGCATGTGTCCGAATTATAGGGAGCTCAACAAGCTCACTATTAAAGATAAGTTCCCCATTCCTGTTATTGATGAATTACTGGATGAATTGCATGGATCAATTTACTTCACCAAGTTGGATCTTCGTTCGGGATATCATCAAATCAGAATGAAGATTGAAGACATTCCGAAAACGGCATTTAGAACTCATGAGGGTCATTATGAATTTTTGGTCATGCCTTTTGGCCTTACCAATGCACCTTCAACATTTCAAGGTTTGATGAATTCAATTTTCAAACCATTCCTTAGAAAATTTGTGTTAGTATTTTTTGATGATATACTAATCTACAACAAGTCTTGGAAGGATCATGTTGAACATGTTGACAGGGTGCTACAACTATTGGAGGAGAAACAATTATATGCAAAAAGATCCAAATGTTTCTTTGGAGTCCAGGAGGTGGAATATTTGGGTCATATTGTATCTCATGAAGGAGTTAAGGTAGACCCTAGCAAAATTAAAGCCATTAAGGAATGGAAAATCCCCACATCCATAAAGCATCTGCGAGGATTTCTTGGGTTGACAGGGTATTATCGCAAGTTTGTTAAGAATTATGGGAGAATAGCAGCACCTCTAACAACATTATTGAAGAAAGATTCATTTTCATGGACTCCGGAAGCAACAAAGGCCTTTGAACATCTTAAAGAGGCAATGTGCCAAGCACCGGTCTTAGCTACACCGGACTTCACAAAAACCTTTATTGTGGAATGTGATGCTTCAGGAAATGGAATTGGTGTTGTTCTAATGCAAGATGAAAGACCCATTGCTTTTGAAAGTCGTCCAATCAAGGGAAAGTTTTTAAGCAAAGCTATTTATGAGAAGGAAATGTTGGCAATACTCCATGCACTTAAGAAATGGCGACCCTACCTAATGGGAAGACACTTCAAGGTAAAAACGGATCATGATAGCCTTAAATACTTTTTAGAACAAAGATTATCCTCTGAAGAGCAACAAAAGTGGGTCACAAAGATGTTGGGTTATGACTTTGAAATCATCTACAAAAAAGGGAAGCAAAATGTGGTGGCAGATGCACTCTCAAGAAAGGATGAGGATGTGGAAGCATTGTTGTGTGCCATTTCTATTATCCAACCAGATTGGATAAACGAAGCAAGGGAGGAATGGAAGAATGACGAAGAAGTGTGGGCACTTATTCGAAAGCTACAACAAGATTCCAGTACTTCTGATACATTTAGCTGGCAAAATGATTCGTTATGGTACAAAGATCGCTTATACCTCTGTAAGAATTCCCAGCTAAAACAAAAGATTCTTATGGAATTGCACACTTCTCCCTTAGGAGGGCACTCAGGATTTTTAAAAACTTACCACAGGGTTAAGAAGGAATTTTTTTGGGATGGCCTTAAATCAGATATTCAAAAGTTTGTGGCGGAATGTTTGGTTTGCCAGCAAAATAAAGTTGAAACAATTAAGACACCGGGTCTATTACAACCTTTATCCATTCCAAGCCAACGTTGGAGGAGGTTTCAATGGATTTTATCACAGGTTTACCCAAGTCTGAGGGAAAGAGTGTCATCATGGTGGTAGTTGACAGACTTACCAAGTATGCACACTTTTGTGCATTATCACATCCATTTAAAGCCAGTACAGTTTCTACTGCATTTATGGAAACAATTCAAAAGCTACATGGAAACCCAAAGATTATTGTAAGTGACAGAGATCCCATTTTCACTGGAAATTTTTGGACAGAATTATTTTCTTGTCTTGGTACTCAGTTAGCTCATAGCTCATCTTATCATCCTCAATCTGATGGGCAAACTGAGATAGTAAACAAATGTTTGGAAGGATATCTTCGTTGCTTTGTATCTGATAAACAGACACAATGGGTCAAATGGTTGCCTCTGGCTGAATGGTGGTATAACACTTCCTTCCATACAGCAACAAAAATGACCCCATTTATGGCACTTTATGGGTATCAACCACCATCCATCACATCATATTTAAGAGAAAATTCTAAGGTTCAGGCAGTGGAACATCACATCGAACATCAACAACAAGTCCTCCAACTCTTAAAGGATAACCTCGTGTTGGCACAAAATAGAATGAAACAACAGGCAGATCAACATCGCAGTGAAAGAAGTTTTGATGTAGGTGATTGGGTATTCCTACGGCTACAACCATATAAGCAAATGTCCCTAAAGCAAGCTAAGAAGGATAATAAATTATCACCAAAGTATTATGGTCCGTACAAGGTGTTGCAAAAGATTGGTACTATGGCATACAAATTGGAGCTTCCTGCAGCTTCTCGATTGCACCCAGTTTTCCATGTTTCATGTTTAAAGAAGGTTATAGGTGACAAGCTCCCAATTCAAACAATATTGCCAGAACTTGACGAGGAAGGAAAAATTATATTGGAACCGAAGCAGTCACAGAAACAAGAACTCGACAGCTACGAAATCGATCAATTTCAGAGTATCTTATCAAGTGGAAGAACTTATCCGCTGAAGATTCCACATGGGAGGATGAGAATTTTATGCAGAAGTATCCAGAACTACTCAAGCGTTGAGGACAACACTTTTTTGAAGGAGAGGGGCATGTTGGGTCCCTATAATACTAGTGATTACCCCATTACTATTGTAGTTATACCCCTTATTTATATTGTTGTGCCCCTATTACCCCCATATTGTTATTTATGTGCCCCATAGAATCCCTCTATTGTTATTTTTGTGGCTTTATATTATTATTGTTAGGTCGGCTGGATTATATTGTGACTCCTTAGACTCCTATATATAGAAAGGAGGTTTTGTCATTTGTATCATCCAAGAATTGTTCATTTATGTAATGTAAAGGAGGTTGCCCCCTTGAAGAGGCTGAATTCTAAGGCGTTGATCTATCTTTTCTATCTTTTCTTGAGCTGGTTTCATAACATCCAACCCTTTTTCAATAAGGAAAAATACTCTTACAGGTTGAAGAAGTCTAAAATGTTAACCCAAGTAGCACCCTGTTTCTATAGGGTCCCGCACCAACATTTATCTCCCATTGCTGGCTTTGCAGTCATTGTATTTCTCTCCCAAAGTGGCTCCAAGATGAAAATACCCAATTAATGGTGTTTATCTCTAGCCATTACCATTCTTCTAAACTCACTGTATTTTTTTTTGTAGCCTCATGGCATTTCTCTCTATCCATTACCATTTTCATTGTTTTTATATTTTCTTTCTCTTTGAAACTATTACTTTCCAATTGCTTGGAATATAACTATGTTATTCGAATTGTCCTTTGATTGAAAAATAGATTTAACTCCCCGAGTGGTCCTGTCACATTTTTTACAAATATTATATACATATATTTTTGTTAACACGTTTAACATAATCAATCCGTGAATGCTAACATATTTAACATACAACACATGACTGATTTCCATTAATAACTAGTCAATCAAAATGAATACTTCCCCGCCATTTTTTGATTTTCCAAGTATTTAATTTAAATAGTAAGGTTTGTAGTCTTTTCACTAGTGACATTACAACTTCAAATGATTAATCCTGAAAGCATGTATAATTTTGATGGTAGAGTACTAAATACTCCACATCCTCTTACGAACTTGGTATAATTTTGATGACACTTGTAATGTTTTAGGGATAAAAAAATTGTTGATTGTAGATATTTTGTTGTCTATGTTATACTTGTCAACAACAATATTTTGATTAATAACGAACTCTAAGATTTTGGTAAGATTATAAATTTCTATCCTCATGATTTCATCCCATATTAATATATTCATTTCATTTAAATACATTCAAAAGGTACATATAACTTCATCCCTTTTCTTTCTCTTTATCCTTTAATGGGGTATTCTTGCAAAATCTAAGTGTTTAGCTAATTTAGCTAATAAATATCTCTAAATTCCTTATATTATACAATATGTGTAGGAAATGTTATGCTACTATCCCAGAAATTCTCAAATTCTGTCATTTTTGTTGGGACAAAATTATTACATTCAATACGTGTCACATACCTCATTTAACACATTAAAGAATTGAACGTTTACCACATGCACCAACTGATTTTTTTTTCCCCTATACAATAATAGAGCAATTCTTAGATCTTCTATTGACTAAAGTGAAAATGGAAATAGAACAATGTAATCAGGCTAGTTACCACCATATCCCATGTAGCCTTGTAGTTAAATTAAGATTGAATCCAAAATGTAAATTTTAGTTAAAGGAACCTTGGTCAACTTTCTACCCTTACCATTTTATATGTTATAAGTCACACTCATATTTATGTAAATTGGCTATTGCAAATGCTAAACCTATATTTCCAACCCCCCACATTAACCCTAAGGCCTAGGGCGCTACCCTGACTTAATATTTTGAATTATGTTTAAAGGTTGAGAAGGTTTTCCATGAGCTCCTAGTAGTAGTGCCACCTCTCCACTCTGCCACTCACCTTCTTACTCCTTGACTTCCATCACATGGACTTCACACCCCTCACTGACATGTTCGATTTTTGAGGGGCGGGTTTGGGAACTAATGTTGTAGATATTATGTGAGGAAATCTATGGTCCTCCCTTGTTTTAAATGAAACTCATCCTAAATTCGTTCATTTTCATTCCGTATTCAGTTCTTTTCACTATTGTTACTAGAGGTCACATAGGTGATACCTAGCTCCTTCTTATGCTTTTTCGTGGCAACTCTAGTCCTCTCAAGCTAATTTTATAGCACCGTTTTTGCATCCATTTCCCTCTCAAGTAAATCCCCAATTTTTTTTTTACGTACTCTCCTTTTTTCTTCCATGGTGTTTTCGAGCATTATGCATAAGGGTTTTTGTTATTACTCTATTCCACAGGTTTTTATTTTATCCAAAGATGGCGACCATCTCTCTCCATGGTGGCTCACGACCCTCATTCATGCTACATGTATGGCTCCACTACTCCATAAGCTACGGTTTGAATCCATACTTCTACCACAACCTTGTTATCTGATAATATATCTTATCTCACCTTGCTATGTATCTCGCGTTTCTACACATATGCCTTTATTTCCACGGTGCTTTCCTTTTCAAAAAGAAAAGGATACTGGGGAAGGATTCTCCCGCCTCATACCCAGAATGGGTAAATTATCTCTCCACTGCCATTAGAACCTTTCTCAACTTGGCACGCTTTGATATTATTTATTTTCTTCTAAGGATTTCTGGCATGGTGTTTAATCCATGTTTTTGGTTACAGGTAGTTGGAGAATGATTGATTCTACCATTGCACTGATACATGTAAATCCGTTATGGACATTTCCTATCATTGAAGACTTTTGGGTTCTGTTACTTCTAGGACTTTTGCCTCACACTTCACTTATATGATTCATTTCTATGTTAGGTATTCAAAATTAAACTTTTCCCTTTTGTCGCTATGTATTTGTGCCTTCGTCTTGAATGTGGGTGAAAGGTTATTCTCCTTCCCCTCTTCGCTGCTACAGGTTGGTACCTCTTCGTTAAACTTGCCAATGTGCTCATTATGGTGGTTGTTCCTTTTTATTTACTTTTTGATCACTTTGGTCATGACTTCCACTAGGGATCCTACCCCTGTGTGCAACTAAGATTTTACTCTTGGAGACTTCTTGTTAGATCTATAGATAGTAGATAATAGAACAAAAGTATCGAAATGAGCTATACCTGGTTTAGAGGGAGGGTGAAAGTATATATTTCCCTTCACTGTAAATTTTGTTTCTACAGTTATTGGGTTCACCCCTGTAATTAATGAACCTTACTGTTTCACTCTTGTCTATGTTCATAAAATGACATTGCAATTTTTCGCTCTCTCCTTTTTGGCGTTCGACCTTGTAATGGATGAATTTTTACTATTTCAATATTGTCTCTAATTAATCTATAATACGATGCTTCTCTTTTTTCTTTTTGGGGTTTGACGCTATAATGGATAAATTATCACGAATTCAATATTGTCTCTATTTAAATGATAATACAATGATTCTCTTTTTTGCTTTTGGGGTTCAAACCTATAATGGATAAATTGTCATGACTGCAATACTGCCTCTATTTAAACAATACTATAGTGCTTCTCTTTTTCCATTTTGGGTTTGACCCCGTAATTGATGATTGGTTACGATTTGAATGTTGTTTAATGCAATGCTTCTTGTTTTATGCTTTGTTTGACCCTATAATTGATGATTGTTTACGCTTTCAATGTTGTTTCTGTAGATTAAATGAGAATCCATTGTTTCTCTCTTTTTGTTGGGTTCGAACCTGTAACTAATCAAGAATTTATATTCCATGGTTGTCATCGTTTATAAAATAATATTACAATGTTTCTCTTCTCGTTTTGAAACTCGAGTTTTCATGAATTTCCGTGTTTCTCATAATCACTCTAAGTCACATTACATAAAACATGTACTACATATGAATTTCGCTACTTTGCTCAACTTTCAAATATATTTGATATTCCACATAAAGTCTTGCAAAAACAAATATTCATAAATGGGATTGATCTACTACTTGCAGTTGAATATTATATTATTTATAAGTCTCTAAGATTACTATTTGTAAATGAAGGATTTAATTATTTTCCAACACCTATGCAAATTAGCACACTTCTAAGGTAATTTTCATTGGAATTTGGAGTCTCCTATGCAAGTATGTTTATTCCTAAATATAATTAGTTCAGGTTTTCCTCTTTGAAAATTCCTTTTCCCTAATTCTGTTATCACAAAAGTATTACAGTCTCTATCCTACGACTTCAAATTTAATTCTGTTACAAAGGTCTCGATTCTAAATAAAACGCTACTTCCTCAGAAAATCAACTCATGTCACTTTGCGGTGCGAGAGGAAGGCCTACAGGGGATCACCTCCTTAATTATTTTTCTAGATTTAATCTTATACAAAAATCTCAGCTAGGTAGAGTTCATTTAGTGTTAATCTCTTTATTCCATGCGAGCAAAAAACTTTAATTGCTTGTGCCCTACCTCAACCACAACGGTTGTGGCACATACTTCCTATTCACAAGAAGGTTCTTTACCCTGTTACCCAAAATTTTATGGTGTGCATAAACTCTGAACTATGTACGTTACCTGATGAGTACATCAGGTGGGTAATAGGTGTAATATCAACAATTTGACAAATTTACTGTGAATAAGTAATTGTGAAAGTCAAGAAGGTAGTTCATTGTAATCAACCCTACAATTCATTCAATTCACAAATATTACAACAACTCTTTCTCCTCATAAGTCAACTTGTAAATAGTTCAATATCTATTCATCTGATAGGTATAAAAAACAAACACAAATATAAAAAATATTTTATCATTTTTTTTATCCACATATTATGTGTACACAGAACTAATACAAACTACTGATATCTAACACATTTATAGTATCTAGAGAAGCGCTTCACCTGTCATGTGATTTTGTTCCCCAACTTATTAATACTACACTTATAAACTGAACTATCTCGATAGAATACATATCTAATGCATTTCCTTCTCAGAATTCAGTATGTAATAAAAATAATTATGGAATGATAGTAGTAAAGGAACCTCTAATTGAAACCCTTGCTGGAAAATTCAATTGGAAAATACTATTCCTCCCAACCTTGAACCAAATCCTCTGGTTCCCCCTTGAGTTGACAAGTTCCTTGCCTAAAATCAACAACCTTTTGAAGATTCCCAATCATGTATTATGTACATTATTCTCAAGAGATGTTTCTTTGGCAGTGTCCTGCCTGTTAGGGTTCTACTTATCCCTTAGCCTAGGTTGTTTTCTCATTTTTTTTTATAAAAGAAAAACTTGTTTTTCTCTCCTCAGTGGTTATATTAAACTGAGTTTTTTTTCGTTTAAAAGAAAATAGAGTTTATAATAATATGAATGTTTTTTCAGATTTGGAAAGCTTCTCTTTCCCAACATTTTCCAACTTTAACCCTTACTTTTATTTATTCAAAAAATCATTTTATCATCTCGTTTTTTTCCTGTGGCTGGCTAGTCACCTACTAAAATAGCCTAATAATAATCAATAAGAAAATTTGTACATAATAGTGGATGGGTGTTACATCTCCCCCCTTTCAAAATAACATTGTCCTTAGTGCTTTTATTTATCTAGCTATGTCTTATTGAAATAACACTGGGTATTACTCCATAGTATCCTCTCACTCCCATGTAGCCTCCTCAGGAGTAAAGTTATTCCATTGCAATTTAACCTAAACAATGACTTGATTGTGGAGCACGGTCTCTCTCCGATCCATAATACATATTGGCTCTAGTAGGAAATATCCTTCTGGTTCCACCTGTATCACATTATCGTTAACCACATGAGAATTGTCATGGACATAGTTTTTTAATAAGGATACATGAAATACATTATGCAATTTAATATGATTGGGCAGGGGTAGCTTGTAAGCTACTGGCCCAATTTTGTCCAAGATTTCAAAAGGTCCACAGTAACGTGGTGCACACTTGGCATAGGTTCCTATTCGTAAAATGATTTTCATAGGTTTTACCCGCAAAAATACATGGTCCCCAATGTTGAATTCCTTATGCACCCTTTTCTTGTATGCATAACTCTTTTGTCAGTCTTGAACTGCTTTATATTTTGACATACCTTCCACAACATATGCTCCATTTACTGTAATGAATCTTGTCCCAATATGATTTTATCTTTTGGTTGATTCCAATTAAGGGGCATATAACATTTCCTTCCATACAATGCTTCGAAAGGACTCATTTTAATAGTAGATTGATAGCTATTGTTGTAGGAAAACTCTGTTAAGTACAAAAATCTTCCCATTTCATGGGCTGACGCATCACATACATTTTTAATATATGTTCAAGAATCGGATTTGTCCTTTTTGTTTGGACATTGATTTGTGGGTGGTATGCGTTGTTGAAATTCAACTTTGTACCCATGCTCCAAAATATTTCCCCTCAGAACTTAGAGGTAAATTTAGTGTCTCTATCTGATACAATTACTTTAAGTACCCCATGTAAATAAAATATGTCTTTCATAAAAATACTAGCAATTTGAGCAGTCCCAAAGGTGGATTGTACCAGTATAAAGTATGTTTCCTTAGTTAAAACATCTACCACCACCATGATAGAGTCATGTTGACATTTTGTTCGTGGTAGTCTGGTAATAAAGTCTATTGAAATGCTTTCCAACTTCTACTCAAGTACAGGTAGGGGGTTCATCAACCCACTTGGATGTTGATGTTCTACTTTAACCTGCTCACATTCCATGCATTTTTGCTAAATAAATTCTTTTTTAGCGCAATGAGCATTTTCTGGTATCTGGGATGGCTTGCATAAGGTCTCTTGTTATATTCATCTTGTATTGTCTTCTTGAATTTACTCACATTGGGAATATAAATCCTATTTCAATATGTGAGAAATTTTTATGGAGTCTCTACATATCCTGGACTTTCCTTTTGATAAACTTTATGCTGAATTTCCTGATACTAAGTGTCTTAGGGTATGGAGTACTTAACTTTCTCTGTAAAATCTATGCTTACTTTACTAATGGACATTCCCAACACTGTATGCGCATGTCTGCTCAGAGCATCGACCAATTTGTTTTCTTTCCCTTTGATATGTTTTATTTCAAAGTCGAAATCACTAAGGAATGCCAACCACATCGCTTACCTTTCATTTAAGTTGGGTTGTTTGAAAAAATATTTTAGACTGATGTGATTAGTCACCAAACTAAACTTTTTTCCTAGAAGGTAATGTCTCCATATTTTGAGTGCATGTATTACTGCTGCCAATTCCAAATCATACACTGCATAATTATTTTCATGTAATTTCAGCTTTATGGACCCATAGGCTATTACCGCATTGTTTTGCATTAATACTCCTCGAAGACGCTCCAAACATGCATATGTACATACCATGAATTTTTTATTAGGGTCTACCATTTTTAGTCTAGGAGCTATGGTTAATAATTGTTTTAGGTTATCAAAGATTTCTTGACACTTGGTTGTCCATTCAAATTTTACTATTTTTCTGCATAGATGTGATAGGATAGTTTAGTTTAGAAGAGGCTCCCATAAATCTATGATGGTATCTGAAAATTCCAATAAATGAAAATACCAGTGATACGTCCTTTGGGATAAGCCAATTCATGATGGCCTTAACCTTCTTCAAATCCATATCTAATCCTTCCTTAAAAATAATATGTCCCAAATATTATATCATGTATTTGTAAAACTAACACTTCCTGAGTTTTTCATACAACTGATACTCCCTTAAGATTTGTAGTGCTACCCTCAAATGATCCTTCTGTTCTTCCTCATTCCTTGAATATATTAAAATATCATCTATAAATACTAGTATGAACTTATCAAGGTAGGGATGAAGTACATGTTATTCATTAGGCACATGAAAGTTGTCAGTGTGTTTGTGAGACTGAAAGGTAATACCATAAACTCATAATGATCATATCTAGTTCTAAATGTTCTCTTATATATACCCTCATTCTTGATAATAACTGGTGATAGCCAGTTCTTAAGTCAATTTTTTAGAATATGGTTACCTCTCTCACCTGATCAAACATACAATCTATTTGAGGCAATGGTGTTGGGAATGGAATCTCCCCAAGGGATGTTTTGGGGCTTAAAGCCCAAGTTTTGACCAAATCTTGTTGTAAAAGCTCCACAAAATGCGTGCGTGGGGTGCGAAAGTATGATAGAGTCACAGGGTTGTCCGCCCTAGTTTTGTAATGTTATGTCGGTTTGATAGACCTACCCATGGTCCGCGGACCATGGGATTGTATAAATAGAGCAAGGCTCTAAGTGTAAAAGATAACTAATAACAAAGAGAAAAAAATAATGATAAGTCTAAGTGATTGAGTCGAAGTGTAAAGTGTGTTTGTGGGTCTTAGACTAGGAGAAGGCTCTATAGCTTAGTGCGTAGAGGCCTAGTAGTCTGCAGCTGAGTGCGCGGACCCCTACAGCTAAGTGCGCAAGGCAGGTCGAGTCTGTAACTATTGGGAGAATCAATAAAGAGAAGTTTTGCTATAATTATTAGTATCTTTTCCCGGTTTAATACATGATTGGATATAATTTTCAAATACTCTGTTTATTTAATGCACAGTCATGTATGAATGCTTTCTATTGATGAATTATTTGTATTGCTAACTATAAGACATTCAAGTAGGAAAAGGTAGTTAATTAACACTAGAAGATAAGTAAGATCTTGGGTAATAGTGCAGAGCATAGCACAACCCCCAGTTAGGGTTGCGCAAAGGAAGGGTATCACGAACGAAAGGGGCGCGAAGCCACCTGTGTTCAGGAACAAACAAAGTACTATTCAAACCTCTCAGACATCTCAAGGGTGCGGAAACCTAGTTCTAACACCCTCCCATACTACTTCTGGGGAGACCTCAGTCCGCGCTTCGCGGACTGTTGCTGATAGGGCTAGTAGTACGGGGATTTGTTTGGCTAATTAAACTTCGAACATGGGTCAGACCCCAACAAGCCAACAAATGGTTCTGTTTCCAGGACTAGGATATGCATAGATATGTCTGATGTTGTATCACTGGAATTTGAGAAAGAACAGAATTGAAGAGTGGCTGGACAGAAAGATTCACGAGTTCGCAGCACAGGAAAACAGGAGTCCATGATTGTCAAAGGAAGAGTGGTTAGATTGCTACTTGTATACAGAGATCCACAAAAATTTATTTTCATCCTTCCCTACTGAGTTGTACGAGTGGATCGCGAAGCTAGCAATAACTAAGGAAGGTGTAAACTTGGCAAACCTATTGTGTGGACTCTAGAATTGCTGTGCAAGCTAGAAGCATCGGAAGATCAGATCATGTGTATTGTCGATCACTGGCTCGATCAAATCATAGGAGGATTCATCACCGAATTCGTGGTAGATACTTCAGTTAGCTATAGAGAGGCAGAACGACGCTTCCTCAAGGGACCGCGAGGTAAGTACGTTAAATATTTGAAAACTTAGATTAAAATGCTACTGTGTGAAAAGCGGGTTATGCCAATAAATTGATGTTTGGGGCTATGTGAAGGGGGAGAATCTAGAGAAACGAAGGTAACATAGAACTATGGACTAGCCCTTTTATTTCACCTCTGCGAGGAGGTGAAGAAGAGCTCTCAAAGGTCTCGCCAAGAAGTGCAATCAATTTGATAAAGGAGAGAATTCCACACATACCAACCCCCACCCACACAACCATCAATTTCACTGTCTTCACCCCTGACTTCACCCATTTGACCTCCACCACACTCGCGAAGCAGTATGGCCAGCGCAATAAAGCTACCAGTGTTCAAGGGAGTAGGGAATGAAGATCCAAACTAGTTTTGGTTCGTGATAAAAGCTGTATGGGAAGCACAGGGTGTCACAGATGACAATATAAAGAAGGCAACGTTGGCCAGCGCTTTGCAGGATCGCGCGCTGACCTAGTACATTAAGCATTCCAATGACAATATGAATGTGGGGATAACAGATATCCAAGCTACGATAAACAAGGAATTTAGCAGGCCAAAATAGAAGGCATAGCCGATCATTGGATTCAAGGAAATCACAATGATACCAAGGGAAACTCCATGGGAGTTGGATCAAAGACTGAAATGCACAATTCGCGAAGTGAACATGACATTAACAGATGGGAAACACCGCAAATGGTTTGTAGCATCGTTAACACCGCATCTAAGGAATGCGCTGTCGCAACAAAGGCTAACCACTCAGGCTGAGGCTTTAGAGGTCGCGATGAGATTGCACTAGACTCTGATATAAGATCCTAACTTGGGAGTCTAGCAGATTCACGTGCAATTGAAAAAATTGTGCCTTTAGATGAGGAGTTTGAAACAAGAGAGGATGGCCCATCCAGAAGTGCGCGACGAGGTATGGTGCGTAAAATGCAAGGGCCAGGGACACGACAAGGACCACTGCCCGGTGTTCGTGAATTACCTTGCAGGAGGAGGACCAATGCCATTGAGACCGGAGGCATAAGTAGGACCAAGCGCGGCACCTACATTATGGTGCATGATTTGTCAGATAGGAGGAAAGCATGCTACAGATAACTGCCATCTATTACAGAAGTATACGCAGAATTCACAACAGTTGTTTTGTAATTTATGTAGATCAGTAGGCCATGATGGGCGCACCTGTAGAAGTTATGAGCTGATGATGGATTGGACTCCTACCTACAGAGTTCAAGGTGAAACACGACCCCTTGACCAGAACACAAGGATGGCAGGAACTAGATTTCAGGGGTGCGAACGAGGCCGAGGTGGAATGGGACCAGGAAGAGGTTGCGGATAGCTGATATGTTACAATTTGGAGAGGGGCAGGGCATTATGCCCGCGATTGTACAAATCCAATGATACCATCATGCTTATATTGTATGCAGTTTAATCATGAGATGGAGTACTGTCCCCTACTGATAGCAAGGTTGCGTGATAAAGGAGCACTCCAGCCTCCCCTGACTCAAAACCCACAAATGATGAGGTCTAAGCTGCGGGAGGAAGACCCTAATGTAAATATCGTGCTCTAGAGTGGTATTACGATAGGGGATGACAAGGGCAAGTAGCCTGAAGAAGTACCTAGGTCGGTAAGTCTCCAATGAAGGAACCAGAATTTGATTTGGAGCACGCTAAGGAGACCTTCATGGAAGCTAAGAGGAGCTTCACAGATGCCTCTACTTCAGGAAGTAAAGACAGATTAGAGCTGGAAATGGACCCATCAATGCTCATTACATTCTTAGAAACATGCATGAAGTTGCTGCATGATAGCAAGGCTGTAAAGGGGCTACAAGCACTCATAACTAGATGCGCTGGGACTATGCCAGGAGAACCGCGCGTAGTCCAAAAGCTCGGGAAGCGCACGACGCCAACAAGAAGGGAGATGAGATTGATCACGCATATCAGGGAATACAAGATTGACCAAGTGATTCTAGATCTAGGATCAGACACCAACATCTTGCCCAAACAGACATGGGAGCGCATGGGTAGGCCTGCGTTGCAATGGTCTCCTATCCAACTATGAATGGCAAACCAACAAAAAATCCTATCGATGGGGAGACTATAGGGAATCATAGTAGATATTGAAGGAGCAAGCGCGCTAGCAGATTTCAAAGTGATAGAGATTGTTGATGATAGCAATCCCTACCCCATGCTACTGGGAATAGATTGGGCCACTGACATGAATGGAGCGATAAATCTAGAGAAGTGCAAGATGATTTTGAGAAAAAGTCACTACACGTAGTGGTACCTTTAGACCCTCCAAAAGGATCGTGCTACGCAGAGCCAGTGTGTGACTACGACATCGACGATGATCTGGACTGTATCTACAAGATAACCATGCGGGAGTAAGATTGGGTGAATCCATCCACGGATGGCCGAATCTCGTGGGAGCACAAAAGCTCCTACACATCAGATTCTGACAAGGAGATAGAAAGATGGTAGAACTAGTTACACGAGGTAACCACACTCAATTGTAACATGATGACAAGGTCACTACACTACGTAGCAACAGAGGTGAGAGATTTGCCTACGTATGATTGGTTGAGCGAGGTGGATGATTTCCTGAACAAATTTGAAAGAGAAGTACCAGAAAAATAGCGGTTCGACACTCTAAAATGGGTACTGCGAGCTACGCCCGCAAGATGGTTGTGTACACACCAAAGGAGTTTTGAGAACTGGCACAAATGCAGAAGGATGGTGCGCATCTGGTTTGGGAAGCCTCAAATGTGATTAAAAGACAAGTACGACGGACGAGATGATCCATGTGCAAACCTCGCAAAATGGACAAAGGTCTACGCAGAAGAGCCCCAACCTGAGATGGTGCACCTATTCTGTCACACCCTGGACATTATACCCGTGAATTGGTATATAGAAATGGAGCTCCGCCATGGTAGAAACGAATGGGATATCTTGCACGAAGGATTCCTGTTAACCTTCATGTTTGAGGATCGTTAGTGGGATACTGTTGATGATGTGCTACACGCAATAAAGCAGCTATCTTTAAAATACCCCAGGAGCCAATGGAAGTGCTTCAGCCTGAATGGGCGATCCAGCTGAGTTGCACGCTGGAGTGTTACAACGTAAACATTGAAGAAGACAATGAAGATCTGTACAAAGTTAACATTCTATAAACTGAAGGCTGTTGCGAGGTTCAAGGGCCATTGATTGAAGACCCTAACATTACTGCGCTGGTAAAAAAAAAGCAGGTAAATATTGGTATGGAGGTTGAACCGACGTATGCAACGCTCGACGACTATTGGGATGATGCCACGATGGATAAGGTCGCTGAGTTACTCCATGAGTAATAAGACCTATTCCTGACCAAGATCACAGACTTAAAGGGGATCGTTGGTGATTTAGGGACTATGAAGATCACCCTAAAACCCAACGCGAATAAGGTTAAGCAGAGGCCTTACTGCTTGAATCCAAAGTACAAGGAAAAGGTCTGTGTAGAATTAGACAAAATGCTCGCAGCTGGAATTATTGAGCCGGTGGAAGAATCCGACTGGGTAAGCCCTATGGTAGTGGAAGAGAAGAAGCGGAAGGGAAAGATAAGAATATACGTGGACCTTAGGAAATTTAATGATGCCTGTGTGCACGACCCATTCCCGACTCCGTTCATAGACAAAGTATTAGAAAATGTCGTTAAGCAAGAAGCATATTCGTTTATTGATGGGTTCTCAGGGTACCACCAGATCAAATTTGCACCAGAAGATAGGAGCAAGACCACCTTCACGACTGAGTGGGGCTGCTTTCAATACACTGCTATGTCATTTGGGTTAAAGAACGCGCCGAGCATCTTTTCGCGCATAGTTGTTGCAGCATTCAAAGAGTATATCCACAAATTCCTGGAGGTCTATCTGGATGATTGGATTGTATTTGGATTGGTTAAGCACCCTGTAGCGATCTTACACTTGATGTTGGATACTTGCTGACGACACCAAATCGCACTGAACCTCAAAAAGTGTACGCTCCTCGTTCCCTTTGGGAACCTGTTGGGACATGTGGTCTGCAAATAGGGACTAATGGTAGACACCGTGAAGATTGCAGTAATTCTGAATTTGGAAGCACTGCAAAGTGTTAAATAGTTGCGCACTACCCTCGGACATACGGGGTACTACAGGAAGTTCATCAAAATCTATGCCCAGATCATCGTGCCAATGGAGAAACTGTTGAAAAAGGATGTCACATTCTACTGGAATGATGATTGCATGAAGAGTCATGATGTACTAAAAGAGAAACTAGCCTCCGCCCCAATCCTGGTCTTCTCAAAATGGGATGTGGAGTTTCATGTCTATGTGGATGCATCATGTATAGCGCTGGGAGCGGTGCTGACACAGGAAGGCAGAGAGGGCTTGGATCACCCTATCGCGTTTACAAGTCGTAGGTTTTCCAAAGCAGAAAAAAACTATTCCACAACCGAGTGCGAAGGGTTGGCTATGGTGTACGGACTCCAAAAATACCGGCATTATTTGCTAGGAGGACATTTCAAGATGTATACAGACCATTCCGCGCTAAAATACTTGGTCAATAAGCTTGTGTTGGGGGGGTGCATCTGCAGGTGGCTCTTATTGTTCCAAGAGTATGACTTTGAGGTCGTGGTAAAACCTAGACGCCTAAACACAGGACCATATCACTTGTCATGTATTGAGATGGGCGAGGAACCTACTAGTTTGGAGGAAGGATTACCTAACGCACAGCTCTTCGCTGTGTGCGTCGTGGACATACACTTTGAAAATATAATCCACTTTCTCATGACAGGGACTGCGCCGAAGGAATACTCCATCTAGTAAAATAAGGAACTTGTGGTGCACACGGCTAATTTTCTGTCATCGTAGGGCACCTATACAAAATGGGAAATGATGAGATACTCCAAAGGTACGTACCTAAATTTGAACGAAGTTAGATCCTTGTGGAAGCACATGGGGACACTGTAGGAGGACACTATGCAGGATGAGAGAGCGTGCAAAAGATTCTCCGTGCAGGGTTGTGGTGGCCAACCCTTCACCAGGATTCAAAAGCATACTGTAAGGCCTGTGATATATGTCAAAGGACAAGTAAACCATCGTGGAGGGAGGAGATGCCTTTGAATATTAAATGACACTGTAGCCCTTCGAAAAGTGGGCAATCGACTTTGTAGGACCTATCAAACCTCAGGAAAAAACGAGCGCGTGATACATCATCACCGCGACGGAGTACCTGACTCATTCGGTGGAAGCGTAGCCGGTCAAAGACTGCACGACCACCACGACTGCGAAGTTTTTGTTCGAACACGTGCTGACTCGATTTGGTTGTCTGAAAATATTAATGAGTGATCACAGTACTCATTTCCTGAATGAAACCATCAGCGCACTAACAGAAGAGTTCCAGGTGTATCATCAGAAAAAAACACCGTATCACCCGCAAGCCAATGGGACAATAGAAGCATTCAACAAAATATTGGAGACTGCGTTAACCAAAGAATGCAAGGCGCAACAGAGCATTTGGGACCTACGGGTACCTGCAGTACTATGTGATTATAGGACAACATGCAAGAAACTGACGGGACAAACACCTTTGCGGTTAGTTTATGGTGTGGAAGCTATCATGTCAATGGAGTATATTGTCCCTAGTCTACGTATAGCAATGCTCACAGGTATGATGGACCGCGAAGACCTGGAAGAAATACTTCCACAGTTGGAAGAACTTGACGAGGAACGGTTCCTAGCTGGATTTCATCAACAAGTGCAAAAGTAGCATGAGAAGTCCTAGCACGATCACCATATTAGGTTGCACACCTTCAAGGTGAATGATTTAGTGTTGTTGTATGACAGTATGTTTGATAAATTCCTAGGAAAGTTCTGAATGCATTGGATGGGACCATACATTGTTAAGGAGGTCACAGATGGAGGCGCGGTATAGCTAGTCAAACTAAATGGAGAGCCTTTCCCAGGCAAAGTGAATGGTAGCTGCTTCAAGCCCTACATGGGTGGCTCGATTATCTGACTAATCGGCAGAAGCACAGTCTTTACGCTCCAAGGATCCAGACAAAGGTGCGGGACTATAAAAAAATACAGGGGATACCGACACAGATGTAGAGAAGCACTTTTGACACAGAGGTCTCAGAACAACGTATGCAGCAGATCCAGCATGCAACATCTCAGTATATTGCTGAACTTGCCGTAGTTCGAGAATAGTTGGAGGGGCTCCACACAAAGATCTCCGTGATGACAGAGTGAGTCAAGGGCGAGTCACGATGTTCATGTTGGGGGCCTGTTGGACATGGAATCCCCCCAAGGCATGTTTTGGGGCTTAAAGCCCAAGTTTTGACCAAATCTTGTTGTAAACGCTTTGCGAAATGCGGGTGCAGGGTGCTAAAGTATGATAAAGTCACAGGGTTGTCCGCCCTAGTTTTGTAATTTAATGTTGGCTGAATACGCACCATGGGATTGTATAAATAGAACGAGGCTCTAATTGTAAAGGATAACTAATAACGAAGAGAAAAAAAGAATGAGAAGTCTAAGTGATTGAGTTGAAGTGTAATGTGTGTCTGTGGGTTGTAGAGTAGGATAAGGCTCTGTAATTGAGTGCACAAAGGCCTAGTAGTTTGCAGCTGAATTCGCGGACCCTTGCAGCTGAGTGCTCAGGGCAGGTTGAGTCGTTAACAGTTGGAAGAATCAATAAAGAGAAGTTTTTCTATAATTTTGTGTATCTTTTCCTAGTTTAATACATGATTAGATATAATATGCAAATACACTATTTATTTACTGTGCAATCATGTATGAATGCTTTGTATTGTTAACTATAAGGCATTCAAGTAGGAAAAGATAGTTAATTAACATTGGAAGATAAGTAAGATCTCAGGTAATAGTGCAGAGCACGGCACAACCCACAGTTAGGGCTGTGCGAAGGCAGGGTATCAGGAACAGAAGGTGCGCGAAGCCACCTATGTGCAGGAACAAGCAAAGGACCAATCGAACAACTTAGACATATCAAGGGTGTGGAAACTTGGTTCTAACACCCTTCCATACTACCTTAAGTGAGACCTCAGTTCGCGCTCTGCGGACTATTGCTGAAAGGGCCAGTAGTATAGGGATTTGTTTGGCTAATTAAACTTTGAACCTGTGTCAGGCCCCAACAAGCCAAAAAATGGGAACTTGTTTTTTACTGTTAACTTGTTCAAATGACTATAATCAATACAAATTCTAAGTGCGTCATCCTTTTTCTTGACAAAGAGTATCGATGCCCCTCATGGTGAGACACTATGCTATATATACCCCTTATTCAACAACTCCTGTAACTGCATTTTTAATTCTAATAATTCATGTGTATTCACCTTATACTATGCTCTAGACACTGGAGCTGCATCCGAGACCAAGTCAATGGTGAAATATATATCTCTATGTGGGAGTAATCTTGGAATTTCTTCCGGAAAGACATCTTGACATCTTAAAACTCCCTAATAACCGGTAAACTGTTTAGTTTTTCTTTCTTAGTTAATTGTTCACCAATTTCCAATTATACCATACATATTTGACACCCTTTTGTAGCACTTATTTTTAGATTTAATGTTGTAATTAGTCAGAGTGATACTAGTTTTTTTTTCCCCTTGATTATCCAACTCTGCCCCCCCCCCCCCCCAACCCCCCGCCCTCGACATACACATTGGACTATTTTCTCTAGGCAATTTATAACAACACCCTGCTTTTCTAACCAATCCATGCCTATTAGCACATCATAAGACCCCAAAGGAAGAATATTTAAATATGTTGTTGTAGGATAAACATTTTAGTTAATAATACATTGTTTAATTTGACTGGTGACCCTTCTTTTAGCACCTGTCCCTAGCTAGACTAGCCAAACATTCTTGATTTTTTTAGTTTTTAAATTACATTTTTCTACAAGTTGGGGGTTGATATAAATTAGATGAGCCTCGGGTCAATTAAAATAGACAGAACTTAGTTTTGTATAGTACCTTTGATTGCAATCATGGTGGATTGATGCCCGGCTTGCTTGTCTTCCAATGTTGCACTTATTCTAGGAATATTCCTAACAATGTCATTCACTATCATTGCCTCTTGGTTGCCTGAATATTCCGAACATATCTGGGGTTATGTTATAAATGTCTTAGCAGGTGTGTCTCACCACAATGCCAACATTTTAATGGTTCCTAATCCTTTGCACCACCATTCTTCTTGTTGTTTAGTTATGTGGCTTTGGATCCCATTTAATATTAGGCTAGTGGAGGTGCATTTCCTTTAACAAACATCTTCGTTTAATGATCCTTACCAAAATTCCTAAGGTAAGAGGGCTTCTTCCTTTAAAATTCCCTCCCAGCTTGCTCTTATCCTTATTTTTCCATGCCTTTCCACCCTCAATTATGTTCTTCAATTGTTGATAGCACAACCTAGCCTTCCTCACTACTTCATCCATGGTTTTAGGCTGATCAAACTCGATTTTCTCTTTATAAGAGGCGGGTAAACAATTTAGGAAACATTTTATTCTGGCATTTTCTTCTTTAAGCTAAGGTACATATCGCAGTAGATTGGTAAATTTTTCCACGAATTTTTCCATGGATAGTTGCCCCAGCTTTAATTCATGAAATTATTTGGCATGACCATCATAGTAATGCTCACTAAAATAACGTGACTTAAATTGTTTTCGAAATTCCTCTGAGGATACTATCTTTTCTTCTAAAAAATGTATGCATTTTACCTCTTCCTACATAAGGTACCTTTACCTTGTAGTTGATAGATGGCCAAACGAGCCTTCAAATTACTTTCATATTCGTACACCTGAAAGTATTTAATCATATTCAATAGCCAAGCCTCTACATCCTCCTCTTTCTCCCCATCAAAAGTAGGGGGCTTAATCTTCCTAAAATCACCATGTAACTCTACCTTCTTATTTCCTTTTTGTAACTTTGTGGATACCCGACCTAACTCTCCTCCGCTCTCTGATTTTTCACATTTTGTTTCTCCCCTTTTCCTCTTCTGTCCTTCTAGCTCAGTGTTTCTGTGGCTGGATTTTTCTATCCATTCTCTGATCATTCTCTCCTGCTCTGCACTGGCCTTCAATAACTACTCATTACTACTATGAAGTTGTACTATTTCCTGTTGCAGATTCTTCACTATGTGAACCAGCTGAGAGGGAAGTGATATGCTACCTTCACCCAATTGCACATACAAATCTTCACCCCCCATATTTGTTGGAGGAGAGATTTCCATCATTCTGCTGCAGTTCACTCCTCCTAAGTACCCTGTAAACCATACAATATCCATTAGTATCTTATGTTATTCATTATCATTTTTTTTTCAAATGAAACAGAGTTACCGATTAAACGAGAACTATTACCTCAAAATGGGTACTCTAGCTCAAAAACCTCAAAAAGACATGAAAAAACAACCCAAAAATAAAAATTGTGTATGCCAAAAAGATGTTTTTTTCTAGGGTATATTTTCAACATTTCTTTTAGATGGAAGTAAAAACCATTTTTTTTTCAAAATGGATGAAAAAAAAACCCCCATAAAAAAATAAGTGTTGATTCTGGAATAACAAAAAAAATCAGGTTACAATTTCGACATTCTTTAGCAATGGAGTTAAAGATAAAATATCTGAACTTTGAAAAACTCTAAAATTCCAACAATTCTCGGACATGATCTTAAAGATAAAATATCATGTCTCAAATCCTAATGATTCCAACAATTTCCATCCATGTTGTTAAAGATAAAATATCTTGACTCTAGAAATCCTTGAAATTTTAATTGGTTTCAAATGTAGCATTAAAGATAAAATATCATGACTTAGAAAAACATTAAAATCTTGACAATTTTTCAACCATGCAATTAAAACCAAAGATTATGACGACAAAAAATTATTAAGTTCTCAAAATATTTCGAGCATGACATTATGGAAAAATTTTATGACAAAAAATTTCAAAATGAACACCTGAATGAACGAGTTATTATACCAAGAGTAATTTATTCTTTAAATGCTAAATATATAGCGATTTTAAAATCTTAGCCTAAGACAACCTGATACATTGCAACCAAAAATTTAAAAGACAACCATCAAATTGACACTCAGTGTAGGTGAACTCAACCCGTTGTAATGAAAACATAAAGACCAAAAATGAAATTGATACATTTAGGGGCAGACTTGATCCATTATAACGAAAATTTTAAAATCCAATATGAAATTGCACATAATGGGATCAGGTTGCTAGACAAGCATCGACACGGTCCCTATAGAAAAAACATAAAAATAAAAACAAAACAAAATGTATAAATAAATAAAAATTAAAAATTAAAAAAAAAAAAACAAAAAATTAAAATATTGAAGAAAATTAAAAGCAGTAAGAAAACACACACACAAAATAATACAAAAGAAAACATAGATTTAAATATTGGTAAAAAGAAAATACACTTAAAACACACACAAAAAATAATACAAAAGAAAACAAATTTAAATATTGAAAAATAAAAATAAAAACAATAAAAAAAAACACCAAAATAAATACAAAAGAAAACAAAAATTGAAATATTAAAAAAATAAAAATAAATTAAACACAAAAAATAATACAAAAGTAAACAAAGCTTCAAATATTGTAAAACATAAAAACAGTAAAACAAGACACAAAAAATAATACAAAAGACAACAAAAATTCAAATATAGAAAAAAATATAAAAATAATGAAAAAACATAAAAAGTTAAAAATAAAAATAAAAATAAAAATAAAAAATTAATTAATTATTTTAAAACATAACAAAAAAATCAAATAAAAAAAAAAAAAACTTTAAAAATGTAAAAAATAAAATAAAATTAAAAATATGAGGAATATATATATATATATATATATATATATATATATATATATAATTTAACAAAAATAAAAGTAAAAATGAACAAAATAAAAATAAAAAATATTTTTTAAAATTATAAAAAACAAAATAAAATAAAAAAGTACATGACTAAAAAAATCAATTAAAAAATGATTAATAAAAAAGCAATTAAAAATTAAAAGAAAAAAAAAACAATTTAAAAAATTAAAATTAAAAAAAAAAATTAAAAAAAAAATCAAAACAAAACCATTAAAAAAATAGTTAAAAAAACTTAAGTAAAAAAAGATTAGCACTCCCCTTGGCGGGGTTGCCCACGGGTGCGCGCGTGTAGGTGGGTCGTAGGTAGCTGCCTCCTAGCCCGCACCCACAGCCAACCCTGCCCAGGGGCTGGCATGGCCAATTCAGGGAATTGGCCCTGCTAGCCCTTTGGTGGGGTTGGTTACTGGCACGGGCTGGGAAGCGGTCTACATGTAGTCGGCCTCCCCGCCAGCACTCGCAGCGAACCCCACCCAGGGCCTCCAAAGCCGATTTCGGGAATTTCCCCTTGATAGCCCTTAGGCGGGGATTTTTTTTTAATTAAATTTTTTTTTTTTTATTTTATTTTTTTATTTTTTTAATTTTAATTTTAATTTTTAATTGTTTTTTTTCACTTTCCTGTTTTAACATTTTTTTTTTTTAATTTAATTTTTAACCCTTCTTTTATTTAAATATTTAATCTTTTTCCAATTTTTTTTTGTAATTTAGTTTATTTTACTTTTTTATGTGGTTCTATTTTTTTTGACTTAAAAAAATAGTTATTGATGTGTTTTTTCTTTTGGTCAATTTTCAATTTTATTTTTTTCTTTAAATTAAATGCTTTTTTTGAAATATTTTATTTTATTTTAGATATATTTTTTTTTTTTTTTTTTGTTTTTTTTTTAATTTTCTAAATTTGACAATTTAATTTGTTTACATTTTTATGGGTGTTTTTTTTTTTTATATATATTTTTTTATTATTATTTGAGTTTTTTTGTCTCATATATATATATATATCAACATGAAAAACAAAAACGTTTAAAAAAATGTCCACACTTAATATATTAGAAAATTTCAAATGTAAAAAATAAACCCTCTAAAAAAAGGTTCATGCTGCATCAACACTTTTCAAAATCACGATGAAAATCACTAACATTTAAAAAAATTGTTCATACTTGATACATAAAAAAATTTAAAGTGTCAAAAATAAACTCTTTGAAAAAATGTGTTGATGCTCCATCAACACTTTTTAAAAGTCATCATGAAAATCACTAACGTTTTTTAAAAAACGTTCATATTTGTTACATATGAAAATTTAAAGTGCCAAAAATATGCTAAAAAAAAAAAAGTGTATTCTGAGTCATCAATTTTTAAAATCAGGTGATTTTTTGCAACATCAAAAAAATGAACACTAGGTAATTTTCCTGTTTGATCAGTAATTATTTTAGGATGGTGCCTTTGAGGCCCAATGTAGTAACTCGGGTTCTAATACCACTTCTCACATACTCATTTAACACAGTAAAGAATTGAACGTTTATCACATGGACCAGGGGGATTTTAATTTTTTTGCCATACGATAATAGAGAAATTCTCAAATCTTCTATTGAATAAAGTGAAAATTAAATTAAACCAAAGTATATCACTCATTACCATCGTATCCCACATAACCTTTTATTTACATTAATATTGAATCCAAAATGTAAATTTTGAATTAAAGGTGCATTGGTCAACCTTCCACCGTTACCATTCTATATGCTATAAGTCACGCTCATATTTATGCAAGATGGGTATTGCAAATGATAACCATGTATTTACAACCCCACACATTAATCCTAAGGCCTAGGGTGCTACCATGACATAATATTCTGAATTATGTGTAAAGGTTGAGAAGGATGTCCATGCGCTCCCGGTGGTTGTACCACCTCTCCACTCCACAACTCACCTTCTTCCACCTCGGCTTCCATCAAATGCCCTTCACACCCCTCGCTGACATGTTCAATTTTCGAGGGGGAGGACTGGTAATTAATAGTGTAGATCTTATGTGAGGAAATCTACAGTCCTCCCTTTTTTGAAAGGACACTAACCCTACCTCCATTCATTTTCTTTTTGTATTGAGTTATTTTCACTGTTGATGTTGGGGCCACACCTGGCTCCTTCATGTGCCTTTTCGTGGAAAATCTGATCCTCTCTGGCTAATTTTGGTAGCCATTACTATTTCAGGTAAATCCCCACTTTTTTTTACCTGCTCTCTTTTATTTTTCCATGGTGGTTTTCAGCCTTATGGATAAGGGTTTTTGTTGTTACTATGTTCCACAGGTTTTTCTTTGCTCTAGAGATGGCGACCATCCCTCCCCATGGAAGCTCACGACGCTCGTTCATGCTATAGTTATGACTTAACTGCTCCATAAGCTATGCTTTGAGCCCCTACTTCTACCACAAATTTATTATCTAAGATCAAATCCCATCTCACCTTGCTACGTATCCTGGGTTTCTATGCATGTGCCTCTATTTCCAGGGCGGTTGCATGTTCGAAAGGACAAGGATACTGAGGAAGGATTCCACCGCCACATAGCCGTAATGGGTAAATTATCTCTCCACTACCATTAGAACCCTACTCAACTTGGTGCACTTTGATATTCTTTCTTTTCTTTTAAGGATTTCCAGCATGGCGTTTAATCTATGTTTCTGGTTACACGTAGCTGGAGGGTGATCGAATCTACCATTGCATAGATATAGGTAAATCCATTATGGACATTTCTTATCGATGAAGGTTTATGGGTTCTGTTCATTCCAGGGTTTTCGCCTCACACTTCACTTATATGCTTTGTTTTTATGTCAGGTATTCATAACGCATTTTTTCCCTTTTGTAGCTACATCTTTGTGGCTTCATCTTGAATGTGGGTGAAAGGTTAACCTCCTTCCCCTTTTTGATGCTATAGGTTGTTACCTCTACGTTAAAATTTCCAAGGTGCTTAGTATGGTGGCTATTCCTTTGTCTGTACTTTGTGATCGATTTAGTCACAACTTCCACCAGGCATCCTACCCTTGTGCAAAACTAAGCTTTTAATCTTTGAGACTTCTTGTCATACCTGTAGATAGTAGATAACAGAACAAAGGTACTAAAATGCGCTAAACATTGTTTAGAGGGAGGGTGGAAGTATATATTTCCACTCACTGTAAATTTTGTTTCTACAGTTCTTGGGTTCACCCTTGTAATTAATGAACCTTACTATTTCACTCTTGTATATGTTCATAAAATGACAATAAATGTTTCTCTTTTTCCTTTTTTGGCTTCGACCCTATAATGGATGAATGGTTGCTATTTCAATATTGTCTCTATTTAGCCGATAATATAATGCCTCTCTTTTTCCTTTTTGGGGTTAGCCCTGTAATGGATAAATTGTCACAAATGAAATATTGTCATTATTTAAACAATAATACAGTGCTTCTCATTTTCTTTTTTGGGGTTAATGGATAAATTGTCACAAATGAAATATTGTCTTGATTTAAACGATAAAACAATGCTTCTCTTTTTCATTTTTGGGATCCGCCATGTAATTGATGATTGGTTACAATTTCAATGTTGCTTAATACAATTCTTTCATTTTTTGTTGGGTTTGACACTGTAATTGATGATTGGTTTCAATTTCAATGTTGTTTCTATAGATTAAACGAGTTTCCAGTATTTCTATTTTTTATGTTGGGTTAGGCTAATGAACAATTTCTATTCCAAGGTTGTCACTGTTTATAAAATAATATTATGATGTTTCTCTTCACGTTTTGAAACTTGGGTTTTCATGAATTTCTGTGTTTCTTAGAATCATTCTAAGTCAAATTACATATAACTTGTACTGCATATGAATTTCCCTATTTTACTCAGCATTCAAATATATTTGATATTCCACATAAATTCTTGCGAAAATAAATATTCATAAATGGGATTGATCTACTACTTCCAGTTGAATATTCTGTTATTTAGATGTCTATAAGGTTATTGTTTACAAATGAAATATTTAATTCTTTTCCAACACCAATGGAAATTAGCACACTTTTGAGGTAATGTTCATTTCAATTTAGAGTCTCGTGAGCGAGTCTGTTTATTCCTAAATATAATTTGTTCAAGTTTTCCTCTTTGAAAAATCCTTTGTCCTAATTTATGTTATCACAAAAGTATGGCAATCTCTATGCTATGAATTCGAATTTAGTTCTATAACATAGGTCTCTCTTCTAACTAAAACACTATTTCCTTGGACATTCAGCTCATGTCACTTTGTGATAGGAGGGGGAGGCCTATAGGGGACCACCTCCTTAATAGTTTTTCTATATTTACTCTTTTACATAAATCTCAGCTAGGTAGAGTTCATTTACTATTAATCTCTCTATTCCATGTTGGTAGAAAACTTTAATGACATGTGCCCTACCTCAACCATAATGGTTATGGCACATCCTCCTTATTCACAATAAGGGTCTTTACCCTCTCACCCAGAATTTCAGGTGCTCAGAGACTCTCAACTGGGTACGTTACCTGATCAGTACATCAGGTGGGTAATATGTGTAATATCAATAGTTTGACAATTTTATTCTGAATAAGTCATTGAGAAAGTCAATGAGGTAGTGTAACATACCTCCTGAGCCTACTCTGAAAATTAGATACTGGGCTCTTATCTTTATAATTTTTCTTCATTTAGAGTTAAGGTTTAACCATCGTCATAGTTAATATTTTTTTCTATCATTACATGAACCTTTATTATTCATGCAACTATACCTATTTTCATAGAAATTTAGCAACATCAAGTAAGGAATACATAGTACTGCATACTCCTTGTATTCTTTACCGGATCGAGGATGGGACCATTAAATTCATTTTATGACTTATACATCCGGTCCATCATTAAGCACAATTTACAAATTTTGGAAAAGAACTAATTATGGCATGCAAACCATAAAATTCATTGTTTAATCCCCAAAAGCATTAATGGACACATTACCGTAAGACTATTGCAATTATCCTGGCCATGTAGCAGGATCATAGTTCTATAGACATAGTCAAAATTGTTACTGATATAACTCTTATGCAACAGGAAGAATGGATAAACTAGCCTCATTGAATATGCATGCAATAGATAATCTGACCATAGACTATGCAATTAGAAGCATTATTCCAAAACTATTGTACATGCACCAATGTCTCATACCAATTTAAACTAGAGGTATCACATAATGTTAGAGGCATACTATGTTCCTTCATTACATTTAATGATGATCAAGTTTAGATTCAATAACTATCTCAACATTAACATATGACTATCTCATACACAAAGTTAGTACCAGTAGTTCTACTATTGCACAATGGTCACATGCAGAGTCGATCATGAGTAAGCTAGCTCCTTGGCACAAGTATTAACAACTACCTACTATGATTCCACCACCAACTCTACACTTGGATGCAATAAGAGTCACATGCGTAAAAATGCAATCATTCTCATAAATATCGATAACACAAACTTCTATACTTCTGAGTTGAATGATTTAACAACTTCAATAGTAAGAAGTAAACATAGAGGGTAAGAAACCAACATACAATACACCCCATGCAAGTAAATCCAACTAGATCAGAAGATATAACACCACTTGGAAAACAGAGCACCACCACCCAACCATGAATCACCTCTGATCCCACCCGACTTGAGGTTCTTTCAATGAATCAACTGCCTCCAATTGATCTATGCGATGGGTATTAAATACCCTCTTTTATGATGATCCAAAATGGATCTAACTTGGACTTTTAAGTCTATGAATTTTCCTCACAGAGTAAAAATGAACGTTATTGGATGATTTTGAAAATAGTCTCATTTCGTAGATTGTTTAATTTTGAATCCAACGTAATTTGAATGGGCCAAAATGGCCTTCAGACGAAGGAGTTATTGTAAAAAGAAGATTTGCTGAATGTCCTTAGAAAAAGAGGCATTTCTTATTAAATTTGGCCTAAGGGTTAATATTACCCTTATGCACCCAAAATTTTTGTTAAGCATTAAACCTTTATAAAGCGTGTTTTACATTGAAATTCGGATAAAGCATGTGGGCAATAGCGACCAAGCAGCTCCGAAAAATTTATAGAAATAGAGCTAAAACCTTTTGAGTTCTGCGAGGAAGGCAGTAAACGGTATTTTGCGCACGCTCCAGCCAGTAAATGGTATTGGAAGGGTTGAACCTGATTCCATACATTGGCTGACACGTAGCATGTAGCAGGAGAGAGAAAACCACCTTTTCGGGCGGGTGATCTTTGCGCAAGTAGGCCATCCGAAAATGTTGTCAACCGCTGGATTGGAGATTGCAATATCAATGGCAGAGTTTGAGCGCACTGTTTGCCGTTTAGGGTTCAGTACGAACCATCGGATTAAAATATAGATCAATGGTCCAGATTAACTACCAAGATCACATCGCAACAAACCAAGGGAGAAGAACCAGGACCCATATCTTAAAGTCTTGCGACGAGCGCTTCCATCGTAGCCTTCAGATGAATAAAAGGAGTCAATGGTTGTGATTGAATCAGAAATTGCTAATCGGGAAGGTTGAAGGACGAAAACCCATGACCATGTGACTCGCCGATATGTGATAGTGCTGATGTGCGATGTGCCGATAGCGCTGATTGATGATCAACGATCGGTGAATTGGGATGCCAAAATACAAAGGAGTGGGGCCTATGCGACATGCAATTACAATGGGTGAAACCGATGACATTATAGTGGCGAGTTTATTATTCTTTGAGATCTAGGTTGATCTATTTTTCAATGTATTTTTTTGTATTTCCATGTATTGGGTTTTTAAGTGTTATGCAATGTGATTGTGATACTGCGATATGTGCGGACCCGATAGGATTATAAACACAATTGAATATAATTTGAAATCCAACAAAATTCTCCATGATGTGGCTATTTTCGGGATTTCTACACAGGAAGGCCAAACGACAGGGTTTCCTGTGCTCGCCGGTTCGTTTCCATTTGTAAACAGATTCTTGTAATGAAACAGTTGGTCTTCAATGATGGAGGCGACAGTCACTGATGTATTATAAGAAGCACAGGGAGCTCAATTAACAGGGCTGCTGAGGGTTGATGAGATTCGCTTGGAGGTCGAGCGAACTATTGATAATCCCAAAGAGCCAAATCCAAAGCGAGAGCTAGAGTCGAGAGCCAGAGCCAAAACCGAGAGCAAGAGCCAGAGTTGAGAGCAAGAGCAAGAGCCAGAACAAGAGCCAGAGTCGAGAGCAAGAGCAAGAGCGAGAGCGAGAGCAAGAGTCGAGAGCCAGACATCCAAACGGCCAAGGATAAAAATGGTATTCTAAGCCCAATGGTTCAATCGTAACCTATTGGAGTTGAGTGTGGACCTTGTAAAAGAATTCAACCATAATCCCAAAGAGTCTAATCGAGTTGATTAGAGCTCAATGAGATGTAGCCAAGAGGTTTGGGTGAACTCCATATTATATTGTTGTTATGTGTGATTGCTTATTGCTGCATTGCATTTACTATTATATGTTTAAATATCAGTTTAAGCAAATGAACTCAAGCATTTGAACAGTTAAAGGAAAACAAAGCATACACCTATTTCAAGTTATTTATTTTGCAAATTATCAATTATAAGCATAGATCTTGGAATATATATATATATATATATATAAGATTTGGAGTGGGAGAGGTTCTTGTAAGCTGACAAGAAGCCTTTAGGTCCCCATTTCAGATCAGGTGGTATCGGAGCACTAGGTTAATTAACCCCACCTTAAAATAAGGTGATATCACAGTTAAGTTATACCAGAGCAGGTTATATCATGATGCAGGTGATATCAGATTAGGATGCTTGATTGACAGAGAAATCTATTCACTTGTTTAACTTGAAAGGTGTTTAAACAGTACAAAGGATTCTACTGTTTGATTGTTTGTAAACGGACTATTGTTTGAGTTTGCAGAGGTGAAAGCTATTGATAGCTAAGTCCAGGAGAGGAAAAGAAGGAAGAAGGGCCGAAGGCATTCTTCTTATCCCACAGGACCTCAAAGCAATCCTTGAAGCACAAGAGGTTTGTTGCAAAAGGTTACTTGAATAATCTCTTTGTTAATCTTGTTTGAAGTTCTTTTGTTCATTTTGATAATGACAACTTCTACAAGTAAGTCCTCAAATTCTTCTTTCTTCACAAAATTATTTGATGAAGACATGAAGCAACACTTATTCACCGTGATGGATATGGTGACAGAAATGTATGAGGATGAAAGAAAGAGCATCATACTTCGAGAGCAGTTGAATTCCATGAAGGAAGAGAAGTAGTTGCTTCCGGACAAATTGCAAGAAATGGAGAGGCAACTTCATATTGCGAATATGAACCCGGAAAGGATGCATGAGTTGGAGACACAATTCCTTGTTGCCAAAGAAGCCTTGGTAAAATATAAACTTGAAGAAGAGGTAAAAAATTCCCGTTTGTTTTCAATTTCCTCTAAGAATGTCTATATTGGTTCTTTTAAACATACCAGAGGCATAGGTTTTAAGTTAATGTCTAAAATGGGCTATGAAGGAAAAGGGTTGGGGAAACATGCACAGGGTATTGTTGAGTCAATAATGGTTGAGGAAAGGCCTAAGTATTTGGGTCTTGGCTATCGACAATCTTATGGAGAAAGTTCCAAAGATGCCATGAAGACAATTGAAATAGTTTCAAGAAGGAATTTCATTTCAGGTCTTCTACCTCAAGAGTGTGAAGATTGTATTCTTGGTGAATGTAATAGTGTGAAGAATACTTTGTAGAAAGAAGGTGTATATTAGCATGCACTTGAACCAGAGAGTTGTGGAGACTCTGAAACCATTGTAGAGGTTGATGGTGTTCCAAAGGGAGCTACCTCTTCATTCAATTCACCTCCTCATGAAGGCAATAAAGGTGAAAGAGAAAGTTATAAATATGGTTTTAATCATATTCTTTTTCATTATGTTAAGCATGATAAATTTCCATATAAGCATGGGAAAAGAATTGCATGTTCCTTTTGTGGTTTGGATAACCATAATGTTTCTAGATGTTGGAAGAGGACGGCCACATACAAGAAACTTTTGAAGGAAAAGAAGCAAGAAGCCAAAGGTCCATTGGACAAGGCAAATCATGCTGTCAAGAGGATGCACATGTGTTGCACTTATTGCCATAAGCAAGGACATATTGCTACAAAATGTTGGACTCTGAATCAAACAATGCTTCCACGAAACTTGAAGAAGGTGGAAAGAGAGAATGACAGGAATGGAAAGGAAGTTTTCATAAATGATGTGTTTCATGATGATTCACATGTTGATGCTAATGTGCAGACAAAGGTAATACCTTTGAAATGAATTGGTAAGAAATGGCTAGAATTCTTATCCAATTAAGGTTGCATGTATTTTTGAAAATGCATTATATCAAGTTGCATACATTTGCATTTCTTTTTTAATGAGGTGCAAGTTGCAGGATTCTACCAAGAAGGTGAATGGAAAAGTTGAGTAGGAGACTCAATTTATTGCTGCAACATTATATTCATTTCAGCTTCGAAAGTACAATGTACTTAAGCGAAAGTTGAAGGATGAAATGCATGCATGAGAATGATGTGCATGAATAGAGGGATGTTGATGATTTCCTTGTATTTGAACATGTATGTGTAACTAACTTGAAGGGTTGATTGCTTTGTTTTTAAACATGGATGTAATGTTAATGTCGACTTGGAAAAATTTGATTTGGTCTCCAAGATGGGGATAATGATGAAGTGTTCATCTTTGAAAATGAATCCTAAAGTTCTTTCTCTACATGCTTGACTTGAAGAGTCAATTGTTTTAAAGGCATGTTTTGTTGGCTTGTTATCTAGTCAATCATTTGTATGCAGATGTAAAGACATGGAGGTGTTCATAAGATGTGAAATCTGTTTTTTTTGTTGAATCAGGAGCTTAGGCCATCCAGTTGTTGTCTATAATCCTGTTGTTGTTAACAGTTGTTGTTGACAGTATGTAAAACATGTACAAATGAAAGTTTTGTGAAGCAGATGTAACTTCACATTGGTTTGAGACACTTTGGATCAATGATCAAGGGAGAGACGTTCAAACTACCTTATGTGACCTTCTAAGTAGGAGTTTTGCAGGAAGTGAAGGAGGAAGATAGTTCTTCCCAGGAGGACAAGCACATCCAGGAAGGGAGTGTTCAAAGGCTTTGGTTCAGAGGCACTATGCAAGGAAAGTGTATGGAGGCTGAAAGAAGAGGGTGAGGTACTCTCATTTACTGTTCAGATCAGTATATCAATGTTTTGGAGTCCAGAGGCTTTTTAGTGGGGAGGTGTGATCCAAATTGGATCTAACATAGAAATTTCAGTCTATGAATTTTCCTCAAGGAGGAAAAATGAAATTCATTGGATGATTTTAAAAATAATCTCATTTCGTAGACTGTTTCATTCTAAATCCAATGCAATTTGAACGGGCCAAAACAGACTCCGGACGAAGGAGTTATTGTAAAAAGAGGATTTTCCAAATGTCTTTAGAAAAGGAGGCATTTCTTATTAAATTTGGCCTAAGGGTTAATATTAGCCTTATGGGCCAAAAGCCTTTGTTAAGCGCTAAACCTTTATAAAGCGTGTTTTACATTGAAATTCGGATAAAGCACGTGGGCAGTACGACTAAGCGGATCCAAAGAATTTATAGAAATCGAGCTAAAACCTTTTGAGTTCCGGGAGGAAGGTCGTAAACGGTATTTCAGGTAGGCTCTAGGTGGTAAATGGTATTGGAAGGGTTGAACCCGATTCCATACATTTGCCGACATGTAGCATGCAATAGGAGAGAGAAAACCACTTTTTCGGGCGGGTGATCTCCGCGCAAGTAGGCCATCCGAAAATGTTGTTAACCATTGGATTGGAGATCGTAGGATCAATGGCGGAGATTGAGTGCACTGTTTGCCATTTTGGGTTTATTATGAATCATCAAATTAAAAGACAGATCAAGAGTCTAGATTAATTTCCAAGATTGCACTGCAACAAACCAAGGGAGAAGAACCATGACCCATAGCTTAAAGTCTTGCAATGAGCTCTTCCATCGTAGCCGTCAGGTGAATAAAATGGATCAACAGTTGTGATTAAATCAACAATTGCTAGTCGGGAAGGTTGAAGGACCAAGACCTAGGACAATGTGACTCACTGATATGCGATAGCGCCGATAACGCTGATTGATGATTGGTGATTGTTGAATCGGGATGCCACAATACAAAGGAGCGGGGCCTATGCGACATGTGATTGCAATGGGCGGACCCGACGACATTATAGTGGCAAGTTTATTATTTTTTGAGATCCAGATTAATCTATTTTTCAATGTATTTCTTTGTATTTCCGTGTATTGGGTTTTTAGTCATTACGCAATGCGATTGTGGTACTGCGATATGTGCGGACCCGATAGGATTATAAACATGATTGATATAATTTGAAATCCAGAAGAACGCTCCATGATGTGTCTTTTGTCGGTTTGCTTGTGTATTCCGTTATGTTGCCTTTTTTGGGATTTCTACACAGGAAGGCCAAATGACTGGGTTTCCTGTGCCCGCCGGTTCCTTTCCATTTGTAAATGGATTCTTGTAATGAAACAGTTGGTCTTCAATGATGGAAGCGACTGTGACTGATGTATTACAAAAAACACAGGGAGCTCAATTGACAAGGCGGTTGAAGGATGCTGAGATTCGCTTGGAGGTCGAGCGAACCACTGATAATCCCAAAGAGCCAAAGCTAGAGTGAGAGCCAAGAGCCAGAGCCAGAGCAAGAGCCAAAGTGAGAGCTGAGAGCCAGAGCTAAGAGCTAGAGCCAGAGTGAGAGCCAAGAGCGAGAGCGAGAGCAAGAGTGAGAGCGAGAGATAGAGCTGAGAGCGAGAGTAAGAGCGAGAGCAAGAGTCGATAGCTAGAGAGCCAAACGGCCAGGGATAGAAATGGTATTCTAAGCCCAATGGTTCAGTCATAACCTATAGGAGTTGAGTGTGGAACTTATAAAAGAATTCAGACGTAATCCCAAAGAGTCTAATCGAGTTGATTAGAGCTCAAGGAGACATAGCCCAAGAGGTTTGGGTGAACTCCATATTATATTGTTGCTATGTTTAATTGCTTATTGCTACATTGCATTTACTGTTATATGTTTAAATATCAGTTTAAGAAAATGAACTCAAGCACTTGAACAGTGAAAGGCAAACAAAGTGTACACCTATTTCAAGTTATTATTCCGCAAATTGTTAATTATAAGCATAGATCTTGGAATATATATAAGCTTTGGGGTGGGAGAGGTTCTTGTATGCTGACAAGAAGCCTTTAGGTCCCTATTTCAGATCACATGATATGGTTTCCATTAGTGGTGTCCTACTTTTATGGATCTTTTTATCCATTTTCCTAGGCTTATCTCAGAAAAGCTTGCCTTTCTCTCCCCCGAGGCTTTTTCTCATAAAAGCTTGCCTTTTTCTCCTGCACAACTTTTATGTCTTTCTCATGGATATTGATCTCCAATCCATCTAGCTTAACTAGAATTACATCTAGAAGCTTTATCATGAAAGAATTATCCAATCCCATTCTTCAATGGGATTTGGCAAGAATCTCTTCTCTTGGTGTTTCACTTTTTCAAGTGATTAATTTAGTAATTTATTTCATAAATAAGTTACTTTTTATATTACACATCAGACCTAGCTTTTCTCAACTTAGATTTGCAATAGTTTGACACGCAAAGGAGGGGTGTTACAGGTAGTTCATTTTAATCAACCCTGCAATTCATTCAATTCACAAATATTGCAACCAATCTTTTTCATCATAAGTTTACTTGTAAACAGTTTACTATTTATTCATCTCATAGATATAAAGAACCAACACAAACATACACATTCGTTTATCATTTAGTTTATGCACATCTTATGTGTACACATAACTAATATCAACTTATGATATCTAGCACATTTATAGTAACTAGAGCAACGGTTCACCTCACAAGTCAATTTTTTCCCCAAATTATTAAGACTGCACACATAAACTGGCCTATGTCGACAACATACACATCTAATTCATCTCTTTCTTAGCATTCAATATGTATAATAAAAATATTTATCGAATGACATTAGTAAAGGAACCTCTAACTGAAGCCCTGGCTGGAAAATTCAATTGGAAAATGCTATTACTCCAAACCTTGAATGAAATCCTTTGGTCCCACCCCTCCCCAAGCCAAGAAGTCCCTTTCCTTGAATCCATAATCTTTGAAGATTCCCAATCATGTATTAATTACATGTTTCTTAGTAGATGTTTCTTTGGCAGCGTCCTACCTTTCAGGGTTCTTCTTATGCCTTAGCCTAGGTTGTTTCCTCTTCTTCTTTTTTTTATAAAAGAAAAATATGTTTTTATCTCACACAGATTTTTCCCCTTAGTGTTTATCTTCAACCGAGTGTTTTTTTGTTTTCAAAGAGTTTATAATAATTCGAATAGTTTTTTAGATTTGACAAGCTTCTCTTTCCCAAAATTTTCCAGCTTTAACTCTTTGCTTTTATTTATTCCAAAAATCATTTTACCATATAGTTTTTTTCGTGTGGCTTGCTTGCCACCTACTACAATAGTCTAATAATAACCAATAAGAAAATATTTACATAATAGCGGAGGGGTGTTACAATACTTGAGAATCGTAGGATAGAATATATGATTGTTGAGGGAGAACCTACTTAAAGGTCACATTGAGTATTGTTCAATTTTTTTTAATGCTCTATAATATTGTATTAGAAAAAAAAAAAAACAAAGAAAACCACTATTTTAACTTAAGAATTATGAAAATCTCTCTCTCAATCGATTAATTGGACACAAATGAGAAATTGTTTCTTGTTAGTACGATACATATGATTTTCTATGAATAATGGTATTTACTCATTTTATTTTGTAAAATTTACCACCATATTTAAAAATTTGTAGACGTACTCAAACAATAATCTTTTATAAACATTATCTTGTCTTCCCTTAGAGAAGACCAATATCGATCCATTTCAACTTTAGATCTACCAAGCTTGGAGATTGATCAAGTCTTCCAAGATGCAAACCTATTTTCAAGTGCAAAAATTAAATAAAGGGTTGCAACTTGAAAGATTTGATTCCTCTCACATCTGGGTAAACCTAGAATTAAGATGTATCTTTCTTATTTTTTAGAAACACCAAATAAATCTAGAATTAAGATGGAAGTATGTTGATTTTGAGGAAAACACTAAGAAAATGTTTTCAATGTAAGAAACTTTTACTTTCACTTGTTTTTTATAACATATACATAGTTGTCATTGACATATTTTTATTTATGATTCACGTTCCCCATATTAAAATATAAATGCATGCTCTCCTCTCTCTCTCTCTCTCGCTCTCTCTATATATATATACACACACACACACACACACACACACACACACACACATATATATATATATTTGTTATTAATATTAATATATTTTATTTTAAATATTACATGCGAATTGGACATAAAGTGAAACACACATCATGTAATATCGAAAAGATTATTTTTACATTCATTTATCAACTCCTTGTTTAGCTGTGAAGAAATTACATATCACCCTCATACTAAAAAGTGAATTAATATTATTTTACTTTCATTTATGCTATCTCTCTATATAAAATTGATAAAAAGTTAAGGTAGAAACCAAAGTACTTTATTTAAGGCCCAAATTGAATTTTTTGTATTACTATTTTTTAATTTTAGAATATAAGTATTATTTTATTATTTTAAATTTAATGTTATGTGACAAAATCTTCCTCATATTGGAATGTAGAGTACCTGTAATCACAGATATGTGAAATCGATGACTAATATCCATCAAAATTGAATCATCGTTCTTAAGGCATTATTGGAAAATGTTTTTGAGTTGATGTTAAACGTCACTAAGATTGTTGTAATATTTTTCCTTATGTTTCTATTCATAAGAGGAGCTTGATTTTATAATTCTCATTAACGTAATGATGATTTTGTTCTACAAATTTATCATGACATTTCCAATCTTCTCTATGGGTTTCCAAACATAATATGGGTAGAAAAGAATCATACGTAGTGCAATTGAATTTTTTTGTGATCTTGGCGCTACCTAGTGGGCATTGAAATTCATGCTTAATCTTTGGAATGTATTGTCATGCATTTAAATTTTCTAGTCTACCAATCACTTGTATGGTTCCATCTACTTCACTACCTCTAAGCATCAATCCATTTGTTGTGTTAGGACTTGCATCATTTTTTTCATTATTAAACCATTTAGTAGTGTCCTCACGTTAATAAAAAGTGTTCATGTTTCCCTTAAAGACAAATAAATACAATTATTATTTTAGCTAGAACTACACCTTCACTCTCCTTAGTTCTGTAGCTAGCCAAGTATAGGAAGTCACGTTACACTTTAGAATTGATAGGAATTCCACAGGGCCAATAGTAGTTATCAAGCTGGTAATGATCATTAAAAAGGTCCTCAAAGAATTTCTTGTTGATTGATTATCGCTATGTTATCTGTAAGTAGAGCCTAAAATTCCCCTCAAGTTCCATTCCGATTTAGTGAAAACCATCGATATGATATAATAAAAGGAGACGTTGATAGAGAACCCATACAAATTTATTCTTATTTCCCTCATGCACCCTTATTCAATATTTCCATCTTTCTTGTATTTGACACGATGTTCGTCATATAAAGAGATGATTTCTGTATTATAATAAATTGAAATATAAAGGCTAATGATTCCTTTCCATAGATAGTTTCATAAGTGTATTGAAATTATAAAAATATAATGGAAAAATTATGATGCCATGGCCAAATAGTTAGGTTGATTTGGCCTATCTATGGAATGAGTCAAAATATTAAAAATAAAAAATGTGACAACTGCATATAATAAACAATGTAGAGTAAATTCATATGAAAAGAGTTAAATTATTAAATGGTAAGGCTATCATCGAACTACATAATGAGAAATTTTCATAATTATACAATAGTGTACACTAGCATTTATATTGATTATGGTTCCTTTTCAACTAGACTCATGACCTTCTTCATATGTTCAATACCGTGGGTTAAAAAAACCATGGGTGAATAACATAAATCAATATGGTGAAAACTAATGAATATTTGTATATAGTAAAAGCTAATTATATGATTATATTTTTATTTTCGTTTCTTCCACCTATTGAATAGAGTGGGTGGATAGCATGATCTACGAAAACCGTGACAATGGATATCATCAAAAGTCCAAAAAAACTATTGATTGTATTGATTTGATGGAAAAGGTGGATAGATAGTAATTTTGATTTGGATCAGTCCTATCCCATTAGGAAGAAGTGGTCCCCATTTCATTGAGTTCCCCCATTAGCTGGGGAATGTTTTACTGAAATTGGCCCTGGATCAACCACTTTCCCTAGTACAAGAACTACCTTTCTCTGATGACAAAATAAAGTTGGATAGTGCCCTTAACCTGTAGACCCATGATATGATAAATGATTGTTTGTTCCAAGCAATTAGGTTGATCTCTGTTGCTATCAACTACTATATTATCTATAATGTGTGTAATATGGTGGAAACAATGTTGAAAGTAGGTGTAGAATAAACACTTGTTGTAAGCCAAGGAAATGAGGAATACTTAGCTCAAAATAATTTTCTCTGACAATCTTGGTGATGCTGTAAGTTCTATCACAAAGCAGATGAAGCTTCTGATTGGTCCTATAAGGTGTTCATTTTGTAAATGCAACGAAACCTTATCTCCCCCCTAAAACGTGTGTGGAACTCAATGTTGATTAGGAAAATACTTGTACCTGGTATTACATTTATATAAAATATCATGGACTTATTGATGGATGTGTTGAATTTCATTTTAATTTGGTGGCTTTTGTAACACCCTCCTCCCACATCTACCAAAGAAGATGACCAACCAGCGTAAACATGTGACAAATAATTACTATGATATGGTTCAACGCCTTATGTTTTAGTTAAGGAAGTGGAACCGATGGAACACAACAAGATAGACCTTCCATACCTACTGTAGAACCACCATGAGTCATCCAAACCTTCCAACCGATTAGCCCCTGAGGAAAACAAACATTTCACTTAATTAATCCCAGAGTTTCTACCACGACATGGGCATGAGTGTGACTAGGACCCTCCAGTCGCTCCCACAGTATGTATGCCTACGACTAGGTACTTTCCCAAGTAGTTATTTGCCCATGACGCTGAATTATGTACCACTTTTTTAGGCCTAGAGCTCAACTCACTACGCAAAACTCCACCAGACTTCCATAAATCAAATATAAAAGCATATTGATGATACAAATGTATTTAATTAAACAAGGAATTTACTGGAGCCCTACTATCCATGACAATCATTTCATCAAACATGTCACAAATATGCATTTTACAGGGTTAAACTACATATATGAGCATAGGGGTCTCATATTGATCTAAGAATAACTAAGAAGCATTAATTCCACACCAAAATCACTACATTACCATCTATTAAGTAACATATTCATTGTACATTCAATGATTAACCAAAACATGATGAGATCCATACATTTTCACTATCGTTAAACTCATTCATAACCAACATATAACTAACAGAAATATCAAGGATATAACAACCATATAAGCCACATATAAACAAGTATATTTACCCATAAAATACCAAGGAGGAAGATATATCTTATTGATGATTTCATAAGGTGATGAGGTATGGGACTTCCACAAACTACCCAACCATAGACTAGGCTGAACCAAATATTTCTTTCATCCATTAACCCTTGTGCCATATTCTAAGCATGAATGTGGGATATCATAAAATGAATCAATTAAAACCATCAAGGGCTTCCAGAGGCCAAACCAACTCAACCATCAACTAATGATTCCACCTCATGGTCAGACATCAATAACCATCACCACATTGGTCTCTACCGAAGATGTCCAGGGCTCTAGAGCATTTGTTCCAACCCTGGCTTCAGGACTAGTAACTCAACCCATATTTATTGTCGGGCTCCAGAGTGTTTTTCTAACCAAGGCTATAGGACTAGTAACTCAACCCACCAAGGTCTCCTGATTGTTTATCGAACTAAGGCTCCATGACTACTAACTCAACCCATGTTGTTACAAGGCTCTAGAGCGTTTGTCCAACTAAGGGTCCAGGAAATAGTAACTCAACCCATAGCTAAAGGAAGATGATAACCAACCAAAAAAAAAAAAAAAATTAACCCACAACACCATGGCTATCTAGGAAATGGAAAAGACATGAAAATCCATTGTTAGTATAGGCAATCCTCCATGCCAATGGTAGGTCATAACCAAGAACCCACATGTATATGCAATGCATGCCGAAATTAGCGAGGAAAACATACATGCAACTCGGTACCTACAAGCAAAACCCATTTTAGATGTTGATTCTTATGTCCTCTTTCACTTTCTTGCTCTTCCTTTGCCTTCTTTCTAAAAAACTCCAAGTATGCCACACTCATCTAAGAATGCTCCTTGAAAAATCTGTGTCCAATTTTATGAGAGAGATAGAATAGAGAGAGAGCTCCAAAATTGAATGTACAAAAGGTTACAAACTAATCCTCATAAGCCTTTTTATCATTGAGTCCTCTATTTTATTCATTTTCCATTATTTTCATTCATTTTCCTCCTCACATGCAACATGTGGCCTTTCAAATTCCTTTTCTCCCAATTTCCATTATTTTCATAAATAAAATGTCAATAAATGTCTCATGTCTTTCCAAAACCTTTTCCATTTCCTTTTAAAATTTCCTTAGCCATTAATTAACCACAAGTGATCCCAATCACTATGTTTTTTTCCAACATTCAACCTAGAATGCATGTTTCTTTTTTTACCTTTATTAATTTTTACATGGATTTTTAACTAGGGATGTCAGACAACCCTCCCCCTTGGGGAAACACCGTCCTCAGTGTTCAGCGACACCTATAAACAACAAGAATAGCATAAGCAAAACATACTACCCTTGAAGCTTTATAACTTAGCTTGTTGTAGTATTTACAATGATCAACCTGCTGAGAAGAAAACCAGCATAACAACATAACAACCATAATGACATGACACCAATACGTCTTATTGGAGATTTATAACATAGCTCATGGTGGTATTTATATCCATAAACATATGTACATATAGAAACACATCATACCAAAACATATACCGAAACATATAAAAAATACATATACCAAAACATTCCCTCAACTAGTGAATAAAGAAGGATACATAACCCACATCTTATCTGCCATCTCTCACGCAGCTTCATCGGGCCCAAATTCCTTTCACGAAACTTTAAATTGCTCAATTTCTTGGTTCCGTAACATGAACATCTTTCTCTGCAAAATGCACTGAGGTTTTAAATGAAATTCTCCTTCCGGCTTCACGTATAATACAAACCAGTCAATGACATGATCAACATATTTAACATACTTCTTAAGAAATGACACATGGAAAACATCATGGACTTTCGCTGTCAGAGGCAGTGCAAGTCGATAGGCTACTAGCAAAATCCTCTAAAGAATCTTGCAAGGTGAAAAAATTAAGGGTCCCTGTTTGGAAAACGATCCAATCCGCAAGGGGCTCTTCTTTGGCTTGATGTGCAAGTACACCTTCTCCCCAACCTGAAAATCCTTCAACAAGTTGTTCCAATATGCATATCTCTTCTGCCTATGTGGTGTTTCTTTCATATTATTCTTGATTACCTTCATTTCCTGGTCCGTTTCCACCAACATGTCCAGTCCAATCAACACCCTTAACTAGATCAGTCCAACTAATGGGAGTATTGCAACTCCGCCTATATAATGCCTCAAATGGACTTATCCTCAAAGATTCCTTATACCCATTGTTGTAAGTGAACTGCACCAGTTGAAGGTACTCTTCCCACTTCCGTTGTTGGTGCATAGCATACATATTCAACATGTTCTACAATATCTCGCTGACCCTCTCTTTCTGTCCATCTGTCTACGGATGATAAGCTATACTCAAGGCCAACTCTATATCTAAACCTGCAAACAACTCATTTCAAAACATTTAATTGAACTTCCCATCCCTATCTCACACAATGTTCTACAGAACACCATGAAATATCACTACATATCTGATGAAGCGATGTGCTACATCATTTGCTGAGTATTTAAACTTCACTAGAATTAAGTGTGAAACCTTTGTCAACCTTTCCACCACAACCATGATGGAATCTTGATGCCTAGATTTCATTCGTAAACCTTTGATAAATTCCATGGAAATGACATCGCATTTCAACTCTCAAATTGGAATCGGCTGTAGTATTCCACCTGGATGCTTACACTCTTCATTTACTTATTGATAATCTTAACACCTAGACATGAACTCTGCCACACCTCTCTTCAAATTTGGCCAATAGTAAAACTTCATCATTTGTTGTTAGTGTCTTCTGATAGCCTAGGTGACGTGAATATGGTTTCACATGAAACTCCCTCAATATCACTTTCTTGAGTTCATTATTGTCTGGCACATACATCTTGTCGCTAAGCCTAACCAATCTATCTACTATGAGACAATAGTCCACATCCTGTGCACCTGCACCTCTACTTGCACCTGTTCATATACCACTGCCTGTACTTATACCTCTACTTGCACCTATACTCTACTGGAATTTGTGCCTAAGCTCCATATACCTAACATCTTGTTGACCTCGATGCAAGATCCTATCATGTCGATCTATCCCATAGGATCTCATAGTTGCTATATGATTTACATGTATCACCCTACTAAGAGCATCTGAAACTATTTTCTCCTTACCCTTAATATACCTGATTTCAAAGCCAAACTCACCAATCATGGCCTATAATGTCCCCTAATAATAATAATAATAATAATAATAATAAATAATGTAATATAATATTAAAATATAAGCAAATAAATAATAAACAATAAAGAAAATATAATATTAGTAAATAGATAATAAATAATAAATAAATATAATAATAAAAAATAAATAAAATAGTAAATAACAATACTAGATTTCTAAATAAGAATATATAAAAGTAAAACTATAAAATAGTAACAAAAAGTAAAGTTAACAAAAAGTAAAATAAAATAAGAACGAGTTAACTAAAAGAACTATCAAAATAGTAAAAACAAGTAAAGTTATCTAAAAGTAAAAATGAATAAAATAAGAAAGAAATAAAATAAGAGAAAATTTAACTTAAGTAAAACTTAAAATAAAAAATAAAAGTTGCATGTTGACACATGGAATGTGTGGATGCGGTTCCCTTTCCAATGTTTGGTCTATTTAATAGACGACGAGGAAGATGAGAGATCATTCCATCATCCATTCTTTTCGGATAAAAATGTTGTGAGACAAAGGATTCCCTGGTAGTAGTACGTTGATTGAAGGCTTGGGGGTGGCTAGTTGTAGAAATATTTGTGTAACTGAGCCTACGGTTGGGTGGAGAGTTATCCCCAAAAATTTGTTGCAGTTAGAAAGATTCAAACAATGTTCAACTTCGAAATCACAAGTAAGGAATATCATCCACACAGGTAAGTTGTCTCTGCTCATATTTTCGAAATTCTATATTAAATAGTTGATTAATTGTGTGTTGATTATAAATCTCATAATTGATGTAATTGTTTATATATTTTAAAATCGATATTGTTATATATAATATCAGAGTAAATTTCAACTCAGTGAGACCTTTAGTTTATTTTTTACAATTAATATATTTCTTTTCTATATATATTAAATTATTTATTTAATAAATAAATTTATATATTCAATATGGTAATATTTGATGAATTTGATTTCACTTGAAAATAATAATAATATATTTAAAATCTTTAATATTCCATAGGAGTAAAGTTGGAAAAACGAAAAACAAAAAAAATAATGTTAAGGATTCTTTTCAACACTCTCTGCGTTTTACCGGGATGTAATCCAGTTGTTTAGATGTATATGTCAAATTACGGAAATTGAGGGGTTGTCAAATAAACTTAGTACAGGCGTAAACGAGTAAGGGTCTCTCTTCACATTAATGGAGGATCGTAGAAATGAAGCTACCTCATTCTACAATGTTATCAAGCTGAAGATCTTAGCAAATAGCGTTCGTTTTAAAATAAAATTATTATTATAATCCTAAGAACATAACCTATCTCACCTATATACATATTCATGCATACTACATATAACTCTTCACGCATAAACTTCATTCAAATAATGGAAAAGTAGAGAATTCGTAAAGAATCTTATAATTTTTAAATAAACGTAGTTTATTTCCTAATGAGATTCATATTCCCTCGATAATTTTGATGAAATTTTTTTGTGCAAATATATTTTGATTGAAATATTTACATTAAATATTATTCAATAAATTTTTATATTTAATACCTTTTTCCAAATATTTAATATTATTTATATAATTTATTAAGCATAAAAAAGGTCCCAACATGACAATAATCAATAGTAATTTTGGTTCTCACTCTAGTGACAAATTTCTCAATATATATTTAATTATTTATGCTAAATATTTAGCAACTCATCCTAGGTTTATGGGATCGATAATTTGGGAACTTTATTTAAAATTAATTGATGTCCGATGATACTTCAAGCACATGGTATGAAAACAACACAACAAACTGTCGTGTAACCTCCTATCTGCCGGCTGAAACGGTAATGGAAGTGGTTCGGTGTGTGCATGCTGCAGCTGCAAAGAGGTTGAAAATAACCATATTAATAATAATAATAAAAATAAATAAAAAAAAGCACCGCTCAGAAATTTCACAAAAAAATAAAATGGAAAAATCAAAAACTTTAACAATTAGGCCACATGTTTTGGAAGTGTTTACTTTAGTTATGTCGAGTGTTTAGTTCCAGTTATTAGGTTAATTTTGACATAATAATATGCTGCCTTTTTTAACATTGACCGTTTTGAAAAATCTCTTTTGTTTTAACTTACTAGTGATTCTTTGCAACATTTTGATATATATTATTATTGTACATAATATGGAACGAAATTTAAAATTTATTTCAAAAAAAACAAAAATGACTTGATTTCAAATGCTTTATTGTATTAGGAAAAAAATGATCAGAAATATTTTGACATATATAATGTATGCATTGTAAAAATGTATAAATATATGTGTGAGAATTTAATTTTTAGGATACGCAAAAAAAAATGGATAATATGATATTTAATTGTTGAATTGGAAATTGGATGGTATTTAATTTAATTTAATTTAATGTAACTTTTTTTGAAAAAATACTTCTTAAAAACTTAATAGATAACATTTGTATTATCATCTATAACTACCTCTAAATAATGATTAATTGATTTATATATTATATTGTTTTTATGTGTGTTGTTTATTGAAATTATTGTTTATTAAAGGTGGAATTTCTTATGCAAGGTTGTATTGATAAGTGTAACATTGGAAGTGATGTAAAATTCAACTTGATTCAATACAGGGGAGATAATGGCTCCTAAGTGTCGAAAACAAACTCAAGGCACCCCTGAGGTGGAAACCCCACCTCTCGCCACCACAGAGATTGGAACCCCAAGCGAGCAAGCTATATTATGTTCCCTTGGGAAAATGAATAATATCTTTAAGGATTGGGTCACAAGCTAGGGACAAGGTCAAGGAAATGATCTAGGTAAAAGAGGGGAGTTGGAATGAAAACAGAGGCAAGACCTAAATTCTCAGTTTAATGCCGAAGATGGACAAAAAAACCTCAATATTATGAAAGAAGTCCAAAAATCGAAATTACCTGAGTTCACTGGTCAAGAGGGGGGTTCAAAAGTAGAAGCATGGGTAATTGGTGTCAATAGAAAACATAGCTTTAAGGCATACAATTCAAGGAAAAAGGCCCAAATAACAATGAGTCTACTAAAAGGGCAAGCTCTATTATGGTGGGTAAATGAAGAAACAAAGATGCAAGTCACCACATTGCAAGTTACTTGGGAAACGTTTGAGGAAGCCTTCAAAACTAGGCACTTATCAGAGGAGTACAAACACCAACAAGTAGGGGCTTTTCATGTAGTGCAAAAGAATGGTAGATCTATCGAGGACTATGAAGCTGAATTCTATGTATTGGTCCATCATGTGGACTATATGGCAGATGATAAATGTCAAGCTGAAATATTCTTGCATGGACTCGATCCTTTGGTCCGAGCAAAAGTCACCATGTGGAAACCCACCACTATGGCAGCAACCACTAGTTTAGCCAAACAAGTCCTGAGGACGATAAATATGAAAAAGAGAATGGTGGCTGATGGGAATACAGAGAAGGAACACCCCACATCGAGGGTAAATAGACCAAGGGGGCACCCATGTTTCCCGGATTGCTAGTGCAACTTTTGGGCTGCGTCCAAGAGGACGTAGGGGTCAGCCCTACTTCAGAAGAACTAATAGTGGGGGTAAAGTATTTGGTGGCAAAGGACAAGGATAGAGAAGGGATCAAGTTCAATTAGAATGTTGGGAATGTGGGGGTCCACATTATAAAAGGGTTTGTCCGAAGTATCAAATTGGGTTGAGACAACAAGGACATCAACAAAAAAGAGAAAAACGACAAACCTAACATCTAATTCCTGCCATTGTAAACCATCGTCAGGATGAGCACCAAGCCACCATTCTGGAGTCTGCGAATTTCCAAGGAGGGACTCCTTCCGATCGAACTATTCTGTATATTGGATCGTCGAGTTCGTTGACTTAGGAATCATTAGTTTTAACAAGTCAAGGCTTAGTCAGACCAATATGGCCTAAGGCCAGCAACCTGGGAAGATGGAGATGTTATTTTTAATGACTTTCCTTATCTATTTGATTAAATTGTGTGATGAACTAGATAGGAGTGCATAACTTAGCTAAGATAGATACTTTTATGGAGCATCTAGATCATGTCTTATTGTTTAAATTTTATTGATACATATAAATCGTAGACTATGATTTCAATTATGGTTTAGTTAACTGTTATGTCAAATAGGGTCGTTGAGTATAATGTTGGATGAGGTTTCATGATATGATGGTATGAGGATAACGATGCACATGTGGTTCTTATTTATTTATTTTGTTATGATAATGATGTTGTATGCTCATGATGGATATGATATGCATAATGTGGCATAGGGATTATGATGTTATGATATGAGGTTATATTGACATGTGCTTCATTTATTATGTGATGTCATGATATGTCTTTGATGCTGATATGTTGATGTTATAATTTATGAGGGTACTTTATGTGGTAATTGCATGTTGATTTTATGATATGCAAGAGTATGTAGTACTTTACTATTAAAAATATCATGATTAACAATGATGTTATGTTATCATGATGAAATGAAAGAATTGGCATGTGGATTATATTCTATGATACTATGGTTATTTCTAATGCATTGGATGTATTTTGACATGTGGTGATGGACAGGAAATCTATAAATGGGCCGAGGGCCAGTTTATTTAATGATATCGTAGGAGCCCATACCTGCGAGGGAGAATATGTAACACCATATGGGCTGGCGAAAAACTCAATCAACACTACATATGCCAGTGGTTCCTTTGACTTGTATAGCTCTTGATGGATAGCTCTTGAGGGGCTATGGGACCATATTGAGGAGGTCAAGTGCGTGATATTGTAGGTCAGGTGTGTAGTATTGGATTGGGATCCAGATGTCTGGTGGGGGTGTAAGGACATCAATGCCTGGGGCTGTGCACCTTAGTAGGTGTGGAGGGAGTGGACCAGCCCTGCGAGATTCCCGGAGTCATTGAGTACCGTACCGGATGCCTGCCTTGTGGCATATAAGGTCTGAGTCAAGTGCGAACCTTACGGCCAGCCTTGGGCTAGGATACAGACCCATGAGGCTTATCCATGGTTTCGAAAGTGGGAAAAGGGATAGAGATTCCTTGAGATTTCTAGGGTGTTGTGAAAACTTTCGATGCCTGCTGGTTATACTAGTTCAGCAGAGGGTGTAGGGAAAACATGAAGTAATAAATAACTAATTAAATAAAATGTTAAATGATTCAATTTAACTTCGAGATGAAGTTCCTTGAATAGGGGGAGTATGTAATGTCCCCTAATAATAATAACAATAATAATAATAATAATAAATAATCTAATATAATATTAAAATATAAGCAAATAAATAATAAACAATAAAGAAAAGATAATGATAGTAAATAAATAATAGATAATAAAGAAATATAATGACAACAAATTAATAAAATAGTAAATAACAATACTAGAGTTCTAAATAAGAATATATAAAAGTAAAACTACAAAATAGTAAAAAAAACTAAAGTTAAAAAAAATTAAAATAAAATAAGAAAGAGTTAACTAAGAGAACTATAAAAATAGTAAAAATAAGTATAGTTATCAAAAAGTAAAAAGGAATAAAATAAGAAAGAAATAAATTAAGGGAAAATTTAACTAAAGTAAAACTTAAAATAAAAAAATAAAAGTTGCATGTTGACACATGGAATGTGTACATGTGGTTCCCTTTCCAATGTTTGGTCTATTTAATAGATGATGATGAAGATGAGAGATCACTCCAACATCCATTCTCTTGGGAGAAAAGTGTTGTGAGACAAAGGATTCCCTGGCAGTAGTACATTGATTGAGGGCTCGGGGGTGGCCAGTTGTAGAAATATTTTGTGCAACTGAGCCTATGGTTGGGTGGAGAGTCGTCCCTAAAACTTTGTTACAGTTAGCAGGATTCAAATAGCATTCAACTCTAAAATCACGGGTAAGGAATATCATCGCTACAGGTAAGTTGTCTCTGCTCATATTTCCGAAATTCTATGTTAAATAGTTGATTAATTGTGTGTTGATTATAAATCGCATAATTGATGTAATTATTTGTATATTTTAAAATCCGGGTTGTTACATGGCCAACCATATAGCTTTCCTAGAATTCATATTTCGTTGGTCAAATAGATACCACAATCCATTATGATAACTCTTCAATACAAATCACCTGCCCAGAAGATAGTGCCTCCATATCTTCAATGCATTAATGATCGCTACCAAATCAAGATCATGTGTGAGATAATTTTCTTCGTTCTCATTTTGTTTCTGTGACTCATAACATGACACATGTCCTTCCTATATAAGGAATCCACCCACTCCTCTCTTACAAGAATTTGTACATACCATGAACTCTTTTTCCATATATGCGATCTTTAGTACTGGAGAATGTGTCAAAAACTGCTTTAACTACTCAAAACTGGCTACACATTCCTATGTCCATTCAAACTTCTTACCTTTCCTTTGCAATGATGTGATGGGATAAGTAATCTATGAGAAGTTCCTAATGAACCTCATGTAATAACCTTCTAACCCCATGAAGGACCTTACCTCATGTACATTCTTAGAATCTTCCCACTCCATGATAGCTCTTACCTTTTCTAGATCCATTGTTATGCCTTCCTTAGAAACCACATGTCCTAAGTAATATACCTTAGTCTGAAAGAAATTTCACTTGCTGAGATTAGAATACAACTCATTCTCTCTCATTAATCTTAATATTGCTGCTAAGTGTTCAACATGCTCTTCTTCATTTTTAGAATATACTAATATATCATCAAGGAACACAATAACAAAATTGTCCAAATAAGGATGCAACACACTATTCATGAAGCACCTAAAATTACTTGGAGCACTAGTCAAACCGAATGGAACTACAAAAAACTCATAATGTTAGTAATTGGTCCAGAAGGTCTTCTTGTGAATCTCATCTTCTTTAATGCATACTTGATGATATCTAGATCTTAGATCAATATTCAAGAACACTATTTCTACCTTAAACTCATTCAACAAATCATCAACGCTTCACAATGAATAGTTGTTCATGATGGTCCCTTTGCTAAAATTCCTATAATCAATTAACAACTTGAGAGTACCATCCTTCTTCTTTACAAATAGTATCGGTGCACCCCATGGTGATACCCTTGGCCTTATGTATCCCTTGTTAATAATTTCGTTCAACTGTAGCTTCAATTCTAACAACTTCGGTGTGCTCATCCTGTAAGGTGCCTTAGAGGCTAGTGCTTCCCCTAGTACCAACTCAGTGGAAAAGCCTAGTTCCCTATGAGGTGGATATTGGGCCGAGGCAAAGGAATGCTTTCTCCTCGTAATAGCTTAATTAAGCATTTGTCTTCATGTGTTTATTTAATTTTTCAGAATAAATCTAAAAGAAACAATAGCAGAAGCTGGGTAAAATCGATTATTAACAAATTGGATAAATTTGGCACAAAAAACTAACTTTCACTATCTTTTTATGCAGGGATGCGGATTGGACGACTATTGTTGAAACGATAGAGTAGCAATAGCCAGTAAAGGAAAATGACAACGTCTTGAGTAGGAGGAATATCGGAAGACCATGAGGACAAATGCTATTTTGTGATGAAATCAGATTGAGGGTTGTGAAATCCTCAGGATCCCCTGATCTTGAGGATTCACTTCTATCCATTTATTTTTCCAAAAGTTATATAAATCCATGAGGCGAATTGAAAAATTAGTTAGGATTTTTGAGATTGTAACTATTCTTTTTGAAGACAGAGATTTTCATACTGTGATGCTGTAACTCTGTTATTTATTTTAATGAAGAAGACTGTGTTTCATCCATAATCGTATTCAGAATATCTCTCAGCGGGGACTTCTGGAGACTTGGGCCCAGTGAATTGCAGATATGCTGCTTCAATTGTGTTATAATCATTTCTGTTTATTTTTATAATTATTCATCACTGTTGGTCTGCAATGTTAGTGCTATTACGATTGATGTGAGGATTGATGATTTTGGTTTGTGTTGTTTTTCAAACGAGACTCTAGATTTAGTTGTGCTTTACATTCGCGTGATAATCTTTATCGAATTGATTATGTTGGTTTAAACATTTAATTGTTATTCATTATCACAGATGTCAAGGTCATATTTGATTTCTTTCCATGATATGTTTACCTAGTTACTTGTTCATTGGATTGTTGTAGTTCTCCTTCATATCAAATGAATTAGTGTCAATACCAATTAGATTGTTAAGAGTGATTCTTTCTACTTGTATTTCGATTTAGTTTCCTATAGAATAGATTAGGTAGATTTGAGAATGTTCTAAATGTTTCTTTCAGTGTTATTTGGATTGAACTTAGAGAAATAGATATTAGTGATTGCAACGATTCCAATCATTTCATTATGGATTGGCCTCTGAACTCACTGCATATACAATGCTGACACTCTTGAAATAAATAGACTTACCCTGGGTTGATGACTAATGTAGGTATTAATATTCCTTTCAATAAGAAATCTTAGTGCACCAAGATTTTGGCATCGTTGTTGGGGAAAGCATTTCAAAGTGATTTCCTTTTACTTTCTTGTAAAAGAATTAGGTTAAAAAACGGGAGGTGAGAACCTATGTAACCAGCAAGTAAATTTCTTGCTCTTCAGCCCGCTTTTCCGCAATTGCATAGAGGTTAAATAGGAAAAGTTTTTTCTTAAGACTCGCTAGGAATAAAAAGATATAAAAAGATCAGAACCCCACACCTGAATTTGAAAAACCCAAGGGATCACTGAACCTTGGGAGATCAACTTTTATAGACGAAATCGTAAGAAACACAAAGTCTCAGGCATCAGTAGGATTCTGGACTGTATCTGGAAAAATCCCTACTGTAATCACTCAGGCGGTAGGTTCACCATCTGCATCTTACGCTGAGATTCATAGCCAATTTGGAGGATCTGAACAACATTTTCAAGTTATAGCAAAGTTAGATTCTGATCCTCTACAAGAGGGAAAATCATGCAACTTAATAGAAGGAGAGGGAGAAACCAGTGGAATTGCTAAGGTAGGACCACAGTTGTTTGATCAAGGATCTCATGTGATCCTAGATCTAGGTAGTGCTGCATAACCAACTCGGATTGGGAGTCCTCCACTTTTCCCTTGCAAAGCATCCCAACGTTTCATGGGATGATCACATAAGATCCAAATGCCATTTTATTTGAGTTTTATGTCCTCTGCAGATGGTATGACTATACCACCGACCCTAAAAAAATAAAACTGTTCCCTTCTACTCTAAAAGGAGCATCTTTGATGTGGTTCATGGGTTTAGGCAGACGTACTATTAACTCTTAGGATGACATGAAAACTTCTTTCCTCACAAGGTACCAAGACTAGGGAATTAAAAGATGAAATCTTTAAGATGGATGCAAAGGATAATGAAACTCTAGAAGAATATGTCGAACGGTTTCACTATAATTTGTAGAGATCCCCTCACACCACTTAACCAAAAGAAGTTGTGATAGCCATCTTAATTAAGGGAATGACAGAAGAATGGATAGAAACTCTCAATTTGATGGGCAAAGGATATATTTCTCAAGAATATTATGATGTTGTTCACTAGTGTATTAGGTGTTCATGAGGTAGCACATGCACCAGGACAGGAAGCCAAGATCCTATGACCAGAGGAAGCAAACCGCACAATGGAGGCATAACAAGAATGGAAATCGGTAACCTCTTGGAAGAATTCAGGACAGACATACTGGGCACCCTTACATCGTAGTTGGACATCCTACAGACTAAACAGAAACAAGCCTTAGTAAAACAAAACTTGGCTGTTTTTTCCCATGCTACCGGAAGAAACAAAACCAATGGGAGTGTCCATTGGATATGGTCCAGACATGTGCTATCTGCACCAAGGACCACACCACTGAGTAGTGCCCATTACTTGCAGGCCTGAAAGCAGTTTTAAAAGAAGCAAAAGAAGAGACAGAACCAACATACTTGATGAACCAACATCGATAGTGGTAGGCCAAACCCAGAGGTATGTCACAATACACAGCCTAGTTCTTTCCTTCTTCAACATTTAATCAGCAACAGAATTCCAGGGCAACATGGCAAGGCCAACCAAATTACTCGAATTGGCAATCCCAACCATTTCTTATGACACCTTGGCCAACCTAGTCCTTTCCGGGTAATGGCTAACCGAATTACCCTTTTACTCCTGTTTGGCAAGGTAATCCATATCCATCCCAGTGGCCTACCTCTACTTCACAAAATCTAAACTGGTCTCTGAATTGGTAGCGACCTTTAGGGATAACCAATATGCCTATGGGGATGGGTCCTTAACCTCAATGTACATTATCAACCCCGTATCCATTGCAACAAAATCCTCAGCCCCTTCTGCATCCCCAATTGCTAGGCCAACCGAATCTAAATCCCAATAATAGACCAGTTCAGTTGGTGAAAATTGTTAAAAGCTCAAACTACAAGATTGAACAACAATAATGTAACGAACTTAGACTGAGATCAAGATGCATTATCACTTTTGAGGAAGACAGAGACCAGCCATCAATCAAGTTAAAAACCCACTTGTACATACACCATCGACTATGAATGACACAAAAATAAAACAAGGAGAAGATACAATTGAGCATAAAGACCCTGAAAAACTCACAGTTACTTCTCCCCCATTCCCTAAAATATTAACAATATCTAAATCAGTTGTTTATCTAGACATTGATCTTGTAGGGGAACTGAAAAATATTTGCATTAAAGTTCCTCTTTTCCTTGCCATCCAAGACATTACGATTTATGCTAAGACAATTATAGAGCTATGTGAAAAAAATCCTGTGAGGAAAGCAAAAGCTCCACCCACCATTCACGTTGTAGGTACCTTGTCTGATTTGCTTTTGGGAGGAGAAACTCCGGTAAAATATGAAGATCCTGGGAATCCCATAGTTACAGTTCAAATATATGGCCACTCCTTTCCAAGCACAATCGTTGATTTGGGTGCAACCATTAACATATTAACAACAAAAACCTGTAAGACACTTGGTATTACAGCTCTGGAATAAACCACCACCCTGTTAGAAATTTTTTATCGTTCGATGCTAAGACGAGAAGGAACTTTGTGGGATATTACAGTTTTTGTTGATTCATGGGAGTATCCAGTAGATTTTCTCGTTATAAACCCAAAGAGTCGATTACATGGGAACCCTCTGATTTTGGGTCAACCTTGGCTGGAAACAATTGATGCTTATATAGGTTGTGGAGAAGGCATCATGACCATTGCTAAGGGGGATGCTGTAAAAAAATATTTTTCTATACCCTCCTGCCAAACCAAGTCTTCCCATTGTAAAAATACATAAAGAACCACCCGCATACCTGGAAGAAAGCATTCGTTCACCGCTTATAGTAGCATATGCAGTTGAATTCAAGAATCATACTGAAGATGATGTAACCAATAACTTTATTAATCAGCCAGCTAATATGAACAATGTAAAATGTCAAATGTTGAAATCAATTCTTGACAATGAAGCCACAGAAGACTCTCTAAAATATACTATTGATCAACATATCCAAAAAACTGTTGTTTATAACAACAAGCCTGCTGAAATTGAACCAGGCAAGGTTTTAAACATTAATGATATCTTGGATAGTGACCAACAAGAAAAGCTCATTCAGGTCCTATAAAAATATAAAGGGGATTTTGCCTGGGACTATCCAAACATGAAAGGTGTTAGAGTCGGTCTGGTCATCCCTTTGTCAGAGATCATTTCTCTTATTGCATTTCATTTTTAGGTGTCTCGCTCGATTCACTTAGCTGCATTCCGCTAGGGGCATGCCATAATCTAACGGAAGGATCTTGTCATTCATTACCCCTCATGCCTTATCATTGCTGGCTCAGGTTTGTTCATCAAAAGCAAGTTTTAAAAATCACTTACAGTCCTATTTTAGTCTATGGATCCGCAAGAGTCTTTTCAGTCACTAGGTCTAGGGTTAGTTGATTTGGTCTTCAAAAATGTCCAGCAATGCCAGCAGACCCATGACGGAGGTCCTTAATAAGTTTTCATTTTCAATATTTTCATCATCATATGCTCGACTATGACTTTTCTTCAAAACTCTGTTTGGAAGAAAATTCGTCATTTCGTTTTGTAATAAACTGCCATGTAATTTTCAAAAGTTTTTCAGTTGTTGAATTCTCCAGGCGCAACCCTGGTCTTCCTTTGTCAAGACATACCACTATCTCTGCAAAAATCTGGCCTTATCCCTGGACCCAAAATTTGCCTTTCCCTTTTTTCCAACAAAACCCCCCAAAAAAACTCAAAACAAATCCTTGTACTTCATACCTAGACTAAAATATTTTATATTTCAGTCATCTCAAGCCCCATAGATCATCTTTCGCTGAGATTGACCCAGAGAGAGCCCTCTCCTGTCCTCGTAGGGCTAGCTACGAGGTTGAGGGTGGTTTGATGTCGACCTAGAACCTTGCCTTTTCAGACTGAGGCAAATTTAGTCTCTAACAAAAGGCACAGACCCATAGTTATGTACGCATCATGTCTACACCAAAAAGGATGCTCGTCCTATCCGACAACCTCAACGGAGATTGAATCCACACCTCAAAGATATTTTAAAAGAAGAGCTATAGAAGCTACTAGATGTGAATTTCATTTATCCTATTTCAGATAGCAAGTGGGTCTCTTTGTTGGTAGTTGTTCCCAAGAAAAATTGGAAGTGGCGTATCTGTGTGGATTACCGGGAATTAAACAAGGTGACATAGAAATATCACTTCCCTCTTCCATTTATTGATCAAGTCCTTGATACTTTCATAGGGAAACAATTATTTTCTTTTCTACATGGCTTTAGCGGCTACAATCAGATTCAAATCGCCCCTAAGGACCAAGACGAAATGATCTTTACCTACGCGTGGGGTACATATGCTTACATAGTATTACCATTTGGCTTGTGCAATGCCCCAACTACATTTCAAAGAGCCATACTCAACATTTTTGTTGATATGATAAATGAAGGACTTGAAGTTTACAGGGATGACTTTACCCCATATGGGTGTGACTTTGATCAAGCACTACAAACATTAGAGAAGGTTTTGGAATGATGCATCACCACTAGGATATGTTTAAGAAATGTTAAGTTTCACATGATGATGACAAAAGGCGTAATCCTAGGACACTACATCTCTGCAGCTGGGATACAGTTAGATCCAGCAAAGATACAGGTAATTCTCCTACTACCTACACCATGTACTCAGATGGAGGTACATAGCTTCCTTGGATATTCAGGTTATTATCGTAGGTTTATAAAAAGAAATTCACAAATTGTTGTGCCTTTATATGCTTTAACAGGAAATGTTGACTTTAAATGGTCTGATAAATGTGACACAAATTTTACAGATTTTAAGAAATTAGTTTTGAAGGCACCAGTATTGCATGGACCCAACTGGGAACTGCCTTTCCACATTTCTACGGATGCATCAGATGCAGCAGTAGGCATTGTCCTCAGCCAAGAAGAGGACATAAAACCTTATGCTATATATTATATCAACAAAAATCTTACTGCTGCTGATCTTAATTATACAGTAACAGAAAGGGAATTCTTCGCTGTCATTTATGTCATAAAAAAATTTATACATTATACAACTAGCTATCAAGTTTTTCTATATACTGATCATTTCACCATACGATAGTTAGCTAATGAACCTATTACGAATGATCGAGTGACTCGCTGGTTGTTACTCTTGTATGAGTTTGATATCACAATCAAAGATCGTATGGGGAAAGGAAACCCAGTAGCTGATTTTCTATCTTGGGTTCCAAAGATAAATGATCCATTGGCAGTAGACAACTAGTTTCCAGATGAACATTTGTTTGCTGTAGCAGTCAAAATTCCATGGTATGTAGATGTACCAAACTATCTGGTAGTAGGAAAGTTTCCCAGACACTTGAAATCAAGGGAAAGGAAACAAATTGTCCAGCGCAGTGCCCGATTTTCTTAGATTGGCAGATACCCTTTTCATACAAGGTCTGACATGTTTATATGCAGATGTGTTCGTGAGGATGAAATTTATGGCATGCTAAAGGCTTGTCATGACGAGCCCTACGGGGGAAACCTCGTTGATTGTAGAATGGGACATAAGGTACTACATACGGGCTATTATTGGCCCACTATTTTCAAAGATGCTAAGAAATATGTCGAGGCTTGTGATAGCTACCAAAGGATGGGCTGACTTGGCCAATCTGATGAAATTTCGTTGTAGCCCCAATTGGTAATAGAACCTTTCGAATGATGGGCATTGGATTTCGTTGGCCCATTTCATCCGCTATCAAACCAAAAGGCCTACATACTAGTTTCCACAGACTATGTAACAAAGTGGGTAGAAACAGTAGATTTTCCAAGGGCCACAAAAGAAGGTGTAATTAATTTCCTTTTTGGGTTATTTGTGTGATATGGTTTACCTCGGGAAGTGATAACAGATGGAGGAGGGAAATTTGTAGGACACAAAATTAAATCCACTCTAAGGAACCACCACATCACACATAGAGTCACTTTCTTGTATCACCCACAGGGGAACGGGCAGGTTGAAAGAACCAGTAAGGTCATAGAAGCAATTCCAACCAAGACATTTTTGACAGATCGACGGGACTGGGCTGCTAGATTGCTAGAGGCCTTGTGAGCCTATAGCAAAACTTGGTGAAATACTACTGGATATTCTCCGTACCAACTTTTATTTGGAAAAGAACCTATCTTTCCTATTCAATTTGAAATAAAGACTCTCCAAACAACCCAGGAAGTGGGATTGGATTTGGCAGATGCCCAAACCAAACGAATTCAATAAATGAATGAATTGGATGAGGCTCAACTACTTGCTCTACAATGCACCACAATTATTTAACAGAACAGGGCAAAGTGGCACGACAACCTTATTAAAAAGAAGACATTTCAGAAAGGAGACTGGGCACTCCTCTATGATTCCAGATTCCAAGACTTTTCAGGCAAGTTACAGATAGGGTGGCTTGGGCCTTATGAAATTGAAGAGGTACATAACAATGGCATGCTTACTCTGACTACCATTGATGAGTCTTGCCATTCTTTCAAGGTGAATGGACATTGGGTGCATATTTATCACAAACCACTCACCAAATCATATTTTTGTTAATAGGTACGTGATGATCCCACTATGAAAATTTTAGCTGCAGGGAGTGATGACCCGACAACTTTGTTTTCATAAAAATGTATCTTTCTTTAGCTGTAAATAATGTATATATTCTCTTACGGTTGGTTGCAATTTAGTTAGGCATCACCATGTACATATGAGGAGTTCTCTTGTTCTTTTTGGTGTGTTTAATAATTGTTGTTCAATTGATTGAGTAATTTCCGTTCAATCCATTGAACAACACCGATTTCCTTTTGTGTGTTATTGGTGTTTAATCGATTGAATGATTGTTGTTCAATCAACTGAACAACACCGATTTCTTTTTTGTGTCTTGCTGTTTAATCAATTGAACATAATTGATTATTTCTATGTGTTTTGCTATTCAATCGATTGAACGGTTATTGGTCAATCAATTGAACAACACTATTTTTTGTGTGTTTTGCTAATCAATTGATTGAACGATTAATGTTCAATCAATTGAACAACACCAAATTTTTCTATATTTTTTTTCTGTTCAATCGATTGAATGATTGTGGTTCAATCATTTGAACAACACCGATTTCCTTTTTTGTGTGTTTTGTTGTTTAAATCGATTGAATGATTGTTGTTCAATCAATTGAACAACATAGATCTTTTTTGTTGTTGTTGTTTTATTTTTGTTTTTTTGTTCAAATCGATTGAATAATTTTTGTTCAATCGATTGAACAACACCAATTTATTTTTCATAGTTTTATGTTCTATCGATTGAATGATTGTTGTTCAACTATTTGAACAATTTCTATTCAACCGATTTAATGGTTTTTGTTCAACCGATTGAACGATTGTTGTTCAAACGATTGAACATCTCCGATTTCTTTTTCGTTTTTCTCTATTCAATCGATTGAATGATTGTTGTTCAAATCAATTGAACGATTATTGTTCAAATCTTGTTGTTCAATTGATTGAATGATTGTTGTTCAATCGACTTAACAACCCTTATTTATTTTTGTGTGTTTGTTGTTCAAATGATTGAACGATTGATGTTCAATCAATTGAATAGCCCTAATTTCTTTTTGTGTTTTTGTTGTTGAGATGATGGAACAATTGTTTTTCAATCATTCAAACAACATTAATTATTTTTGTGCATTTGTTGTTCAATCAACCGAACAGTTGCTATTCAATCGATTGAACAACCGCTGTTCGATAGAATGAATAACTTTGATTTCCTTTTACTATTCCATCGTCGATTATTTTTTTCCACCATTTTGTTCTTCTTCCATGCTTTGAATGAAAACCATCTGATTGGATTTGAAATTTGTACCCGAGATAAGGAAAAATAGTAATGTTAACACCATTATGACTTATGAAACCTTTTGATGGTCATATTTATTTCGAAGCTGAGATGGTGCATCTATACAATGACTATTCTTTGGACACATCATAAAATGATTTATTATATTATACCATGTTTCTTTATCTTTTACACTTTCAAATGGAAAAATCCATTTGATAGGATGATATAGGGATAAAAGAATAATTTTCATTGGAATTTTTTTACTTCTTACGCCATCCTTGACTCTCAAGGAATAAATTAGCCTCCCTCCCTTTACAATAAAAGCATGAAAAGATGAAAAGATGAAAAAATGAAAATGCAACAAACATTGTCTTAAAAAGGATGAGGGGGTCTCAGTATGAACCAACCTACCATGATCATAAGGATGTAACAGGTGACATTCCATTATGGCCACCACACCAAGGTAATGACATTCTTGATAATTATGACCATCAAAAGGACAGGGGGTCTCATCACGAGCCAACCTGATCACTTTGTTGTACCCTGGTAAATGGCACTATGATTATCTAGTTACCATACCAACATAGTGGTATCTTTATAGCAAGGATAAGGAGAATCATCTAAATAACTAAAAGGAGGACTTTGGCTCATTATTGGTGTTAAAAAGCAACCCTATCAAGGCTATGAATGCCTGCTGACAACAGTGGCTTTGCTTGTGGTATTGAAGTATTATGCTATGCTGCCCAATATTCTCTATCCTATTACCACCTTTGGTTTCATTTCTAAAGGATAATTTTCCATTTCAATAGCATTTCTAATTCAATTAACCAACATTCATGGTAACCTATATCTTATATGCATTATATCATTATTGTCCAATCACTTTACCAACAGTCATTAATACTCATTGTTGGTCATGCATTTGTCACCTTTCCACCTAAGGTAAATACCTATTTACATAATGGTCTAAATCTCTGTTTTATTTTTTTTACGGGCATTTCAAATCTGTTGATCTGTACTACTTTGATTGCCTTTATCATATTTTACCTTGCTTTTATTTGATTGTTCGCCTACATTTATGACTTATTGATGCTTTCTCCCTTTTTCCATGCTTGGTAGGTGTGGATGCCCTTTTTTGATTGGAGGGGGTATGGTCTACGTTATCAAAAACATGTGCGATGATTTATGTATACCTTGTGATATAATTATTAAACTAATTTCTGGTTAAAATTCTGCCTTATGAGTGCAAGTGTTTAATAGTTAACAAACCATTTTCTGATTGAGGGGGGGAAGGCAACCATTATGGGTAGCATTCGAATTAATTACAATCATGCGGCAAACATTGCTAATGAGACAAATAACATAATTTTCTTTGATATTAACTCTCAAAACAACGTCACTGGTCTATTAATAGCTTTAACATTCTATGGTTCTATTCCAAATAGTGAAAGTGTGAAAGGAGTGCATGCAAAATTGCAAGTGAACTAGCCACTAAAAAACAAAGGCCATGAGAGGAAAAACCATTCAAAGTGGCCCCACAGTGCTCAGGGTATTAGACTAGGCTCGTACGATTCTTGAGCATGTCGGGTGGCTATAATACTTTACCAGATTGCAGGGATTTCACGAAGAAATGAAACTTGAATTTCTACAGAATTTACAGAATGGCCACACCACGATAAAAGGCACGAACATAACGGTCTCTGAGGTAGTGATAGTTGAATTATTCAGACTTCCAGCAGAAGTAACGAGATGGATGGACAAACATGTTCTTCTGTAGGACGTAGTCACAATATTCCAAGACCCAGACGAGGAATTGGTGCGGAAAGGAAAAGGGATTCACCCTACAGCTTTAAGAAAACCATGGCAAGAATTGGCAGCCATTGTACAAAGGTATAGCATGTGCAATGGACATCAGGATGTGGTAAAACCTCGTCAAATTAAACTGTTGGCTATTTTGAAATAAAAAATCACAATTAATTTTCCATTTTATTAAAATTTTGTATTGCATGATGTTGCTCATCGAGTCAAAAAGACAAAGGACCCACATATAGTCATTAGCCATCATGGGCTGATCAAATTAATCATCATTCATGCACTGGCCCAGCAACAGCTAACCTGGGAGAACATTGCAAATCCTACTTTGACCCCACCTGTAGAAAACCTAGAGATTGAACAACAGGGGGAAAGAGTGACAGGTCCAAAAAGGACACAGAAAAGAAAGAATACCTCTTTCGCCTTGGGCCCAGCAAAGCGAAGATGCTCTGTGAGGATAAAATCATAGCGGCAGACCCCAATTCAAACAGAAGGAGTACGGCCATCTCGCATGCCCCCTCTAAGTCCACAAGATGACCCTTTGTTGGATTATGAGGAAGAGGTTGCCCGAGGACTAGATAACATGGGGACATTCTAAGAAGGAAGAGAGCTATCTGGAAATTCTAAAGGGCAGAATTATGCCCCTAACCAGTCTACCCCTGCTCACAGTTCTAGTCATGATGAAACATTTCCATGTATTGGTAATTTGGAGGGACAAAGGGAACAAGTTCCTTCTATGGAGAAGCCCCTTGAAGCAGAGGTTCATGCAAGGGAAACCCTCGAGGAGGAAAATCAAATAGAAGCCACTGATCCACTGGAACCCCCAGCAAAGGAAAGCCCTATAGAAGAAACCGTGGAAGGTTAAAATCAACCGGGGGGCACTATTTTTATGAAGTCCCCGGAGGATGAGGCCCATACAGGAGAAGACCCTGAAAATGATAATTTCTCAGGAGATACCATTCCATTGGAGTCTCCTGAAAGGGAAGCTCATGAAGAAATAAACCTAGAATGTGAGAATCCATCAGGAGACACGGTCCCATTAGAACCTCACCCTGATATTGGCACAATTCCACCTGAACCTGAAGTAAATAAAACAGTGCCAACATTGATCAAAGACCTCATGACAAAGAAGACATATAAGGATAGATTGAGGAAGATGGTCAAAAAGTAAGGAAGCAGAAGAAGACAATTAAGCAACTGAGAGAGTGGTTGAAGGAAGCAGTTAGGGTCTGGAAAGTGAAAACAGAATTGGAGACTATAGGGACCCAAACAAAACACTGCTCTTGGGAAGATTTTGAAACCCAGACCGAGACCCCTTTGGTTTGTTCAAAAGAAACCCAAACCGAGAAATGCCTTTTAAAGAGTTGTGAAATGCAGACAAAAGATCCTTGTGTTTTGCCAACGAAAACCCAAATGGATTTCCCCCTCCTGATGCGGTTGCCCAAACGAATTCTGCAAACAATATTCAGGAAAACTGCCATATGCCTAAAGGAACAGTTGAAGTTGTTGTTCAAACTAATACTGGAGAAAACACCGAAGTTGATTGTTGTATGATTCGAGAAGCAACAGAGGCTGCTATCCAAATTGACTTAATGCTAACACACAATGATGAAGTTGAGATAGAGGAAATTCCTGATTACATTCCTATGGTAAGGGAAGCAGTCATTGTAAAATTTCAAAAGAAACAAGCCAAGGCTCAACAGGAGTTGGCTTGGCATAAAGAAAATGTAGTGCCACTACAAGTCCACCAGGAATTTCAAAAGAAATTTGAGGCACTTACTATCACAGAGGATGAGACTTTCAGTAATTACAAGGATGAATAGAAGAAAGTCAAAGAAGTACACGTCAAGCTACAGAAAGCTAAGGAGAAAATGGAGACTATTTACTCTCTCTACTCAGATGGCTTGTCATGCCGAGAAATTTCCACCAACTATGCACTATTTCTTCTAGAAAGATACCCTTTATTGAAGGTTAAAATCATTAAGGTTGGAAATTCAACAAAAATAAAGACCACTCCATACTTTGTTAAGTTTTTCAAAGAAAATAATGAACATGTACAACACCTTTTGTGTGAATTGTGCATGCATAATTTTTTCTTAGAGGATGACTTAGATAGTAATCCCAACCCCTTTATAGGGGATATCCAATTTCAAGCTTTTCTTTCCTTTTCCACTAATCAGATTAAATGGGCTAAAGCCCGTAATACGTTTCAAAAAAGGGAATATGGCATAGAATTATGGGTTAGGGGAGAACCCACAAAACCTCTATACCTCTGTTTCCAACACAAACAGTTCATGAAACGAACAGGTGTTCTGGGTCAATTAGGACCACTTCATACCGACATCGTACAGGCAGGCAAGGAATACTTGAAGGAAATTAAAGAACTATCTTTGTCTGCAGTGAGACAAAGATGTGAAGCCTCTAGTAACAATGTCAGGAACAGAGATCCATTTGGATTTAGAAATTTCAAAGCTGCCTCCACCCGCCTACAAAAATACAACAATATGGTCCTAAGCATGGGCCGTGATTTGATAGGGTGTCGATACAGAAGTCTGATTATCTGGTATCCTCTTGATGGGTATCATAGTGATTATAATCTGCGAGATCACCGAGTGAACCAGGATTTTGCAGTGCTCAAACAAAAAACTGATTTTAGATTGTATAAGGAGGAAGTATATGTTGCTTAATCCTTGACTTAACTACATCTAAACTATCTTATTACATGAGGACATGCAAAAAGTTAAGCTGGGGAGTATGTTGGGCCGAGGAAAATCTATGTTTTCTCTTCGTAATAGCTTAATTAAGCATTTGTCTTCATGTGGTTATATTCGTCTTAGGAATAAATCTAGAAGAAACAATAATAGAAGCTGGGTAAAATCAATTATTAACAAATTGGATAAATTTGTCACAAAAAACTAACTTTCACTATCTTTTTATGTAGGGACACAAATTGGATGAATTTTGTTCAAATGACGAAGCAACAGCAGCCAGGAAAGGAAAAGGACATTGTCTTGAGTAGGAGGGACAAAGGAAGACCAGGAGGACCAATGCTATTTTGTGATGAAATCAGATCGAGGGTTGCGAAATGCTTGGGATCCCCTAATCCTGAGTATTCGCTTCTATCAATTTATTTCCCCAAAAGTTATATAAATCCATGAGGTGAATTGAATAGCTAGTTAGGAGTTTTGAGATTGTAACTATTCTTTTTGAACATAGATATTTTCATACTGTGATGCTATAACTCTGTTATTAATTTTAGTTAAGAAGGTTGTGTTTCATCCATAATCGTATTCTGAATATCTCTCAGTAGGGACTTCTAGAGACTTGGGCCTAGTCAATAGGAGATCTACTGCTTCAATTTTGTTATAATCATTTTTGTTTATTTTTATAATTATTCATTACTGTTGGTTTGTAAATTTAGTGTTATTCTGATTGATGTGAGGATTGATGATTTTGGTTTGTGTTGTTTTTAAAATGAGACTCTAGATTTAGTTGTGCATTACATTTGCATGATAATCTTTATTGAATTGATTATGTTGGTTTAAATAATTTGATTGTTGTTCATTATCACAGATCTCAAGGTTATATTTGATTTCTTTCCATGAGATGTTTACCTAGTTACTTGTTAATTGGATTGATGTAGTTTTCCTTCATATCAAATGAATTAGTGTCAATATGAATTATATTGTTAAGAGTGATTATTTCTAGTTGTATTCCTATTCAGTTTACTGTAAATATATTAGGTAGATTTGAGAATGTTCTAAAGGTTTGTTTAAGAGTTATTTGGATTGAACTTAGAGAAATAGATGTTAGTGATTACAATGATTCCAATCATTTCATTATGGATTGACCTCTGAACTCACTGCATATATAATGGTGACACTCTTGAAATAAACATACTTACCTTGCGTTGATGATTAAAGTAAGTATTAAAATTTCTTTTAATAAGACATCCTAGTGCACCAACAATGGCAACTTTGAAATATCTACAGGAAATACATCTTGAAACTGCAGTAGAACTAGGTACCTGCTTAAAACATCCACATCCTCAAATTGCTTACCTTTGTTACTAGAAGTATGCACTTCAAATAACACACACCCTTTCCTCTGACTACCCTTGGCCTGCATAGTTGTCACCATTTCCGCTAATGTTTCTTTTTTCTTACCCTACAAGATTCTTCGTTCCCCATTGCCATCTAGGTACTCAATAGTCTTGTCATAACAATCCACCTTGGTCCTATGAATATAAAACTAGTCCATACCTGACAACATATTATATGATCCCAATGGTAATACATTCAAATTTTTGAGGTAGGCATAACATTCAAATCAAATGCACAGGATCTTACCCAATGATGAACTCGCTTCTGTACCTTTAACCAACTGCACTAACCAAGTCTTTGTATGTACTTATTTATTAAAACTACACTTATCCACCAGGTCAGGATTCAAATAACTATAATTATATCCAGGGTCAATCAAAATAGAAACAACCTAATCACAAACCTTACCATCCATCTCGATAATAGACGCCTGGTGATCGACCTCCTTGATATCCAGTGCTGCATAGATCCTAGGACTATTCTGTCCAACATCTCCCATTGTCTATGACTCCTGATCACTGTAGATATATGGTCTACCAACCTAATGCTATGGAAAATCTCTCCTATGATGCTCTCCTCTTAAATTTCAACACCGTACAGGCTCCCTATTTTCACTCTTATCTACCTCCTCAGGCTAAAGTCCCTTTCCTCTCCTAGATGTATTTAACTTCTTAGGTGGTCTGACATTCTCTTTATTACCTGTATTCTGAGGTATTTCTCGTTTCTTGTCCCATTTTACTTTATTATTATCATCACCCTTCTAATATTTCTTAGTCTCAGATTCGTGTTCCGATTTCTCATAACAATTCTTTAGCTTTTAATAACCACACTGGTTGGTTCGAAACGCGTCGACAAAAGATTGGTTATGTGATTTTGCCGAAGATATCTAAACAATTCTTTAGCTTTTTGATGACTTCCTCCAATGATTTGGGATCATCAAAATTAATGTTGTCTTTGAATTCTATTGGAAACCCACTAATTAATCTCTGAATCTTGGCCTTCTCCTCCTTGAGGTAAGGCACATACCTCATTAGCTCCAATAGTCTACTAGTGCAGTCCTCATCAGTTATGGATGCCATATTTAAATCATAAAAATATTTTTCCATGTCATGATAGTATCTCTCTCATAAATACTTCTTCCTTAATAGTGTTTTGAATTCACTCCAATTCAACTCCTCCTCATAAGTATCTCTAATGTTCTTTACATCTTCCCACAATATATATTGTTTATCTTTAATACTGGATGTAGCTATTCTTACAGTTTGAAGAACTTATTCATGCCAAGAAACCATGCCTCTGCATCCTGTGACTTCTTCATCTATCCATAAAATGTAGGTGGCTTTTCTTTCTTAAACTCATTCGAAAAATATCCCTTCTTACTTATCCTATAAGGATGATAATAATGACGATCAAAGTGCTTGTCAAAACCAAACCTAGAATAATACATATGTGTATCACCTCTCCTATCCACAATGTGCATGGATCTTCCATCTCTATTCATGTCCTCTCTATCAAAGCTATCACCACCATGAGATCTACTTCAATATGATGCATTAGTTCTATCCTCCTGCCTATGGATGATTAAAATTGCCCCTGTTGCTGTTATTCTGATAAAATTTGAAGGATTATTGCATTAACCTCTTTTTTTTCTCCTGTGTCTGTATGATTCTTTCATTACTTTCTTGGCAACTCCTTTCTACTTCCTTCAATATTCTCAAATTTTTTTCTAGGTCGGAAGAATTCCAAAAATCACACTACTTTTGGGATCCATAAGGAGACTCTTGTTAACTATAGTATACCATCTTGCTAGTAATCTTGATATCTTTCGTGCAATGCATCTTATGTCAGCTAAAAGAAATCACAAACAAACCAACTTACCTTAACATCATTCTGGGAGGATATCTCCTACAAGGTCAAAAAATCAACATATTACATGTATAAACATAATCATAACAACATGTAAATATGTAGCATATAGATAAAACAACATATAAACATCATTCCAACCATAGTCTAGTCATCAATGCACGACCATTTCAATCACATACCATGACCTCATGCATGACAACAAAACCATACCAATGTACACTTGAGAACACGTAAGTACTTGAAACACATAAAAAACTCATAACCAATTTGGAATCATATACTCATGATGAAACATCCCACAACCACACCATTAACCTTCACATGGAGACATCACTACAACGATGACCAACACCATGCATATGAAGCAAGCACACAAACCACACACATAAGGAACACATATGTAACCAACATGAGTGCATGACCATGTTGAAGCCCCGATAATCGGGTCGACAACAAGGGGGATACCCGCCCGGTCCAGACCTTGGTTGGCAGCTCCTTATCCGTTTGGTATAGCAGGTCCGACTGGGGATAATGGGACCAGTTTCCCAATCTAAGGGTGTGTGTGTGTGCAGAGTTGGATGATGCTGATCTAAGAGTTCTAATCTAAGTTACTTTAATCTAATTCTATGTTATTGTAATCTAATAAAAACAGCACATCTAATCTATGCTAACCCGGGATGTATTTCTTCTATTATGCGATCTAAAGAGATTTCAAATAATAACTGGTAATAAAGATCATTCAGCTATCATAAGAATGGAAATCAATTAAGATGAACCACTTTGAATAAAAAGTTAGGCAAAACAGTTGTGAACAGCATATCGCATAACAAGTTATTCATATATCAAACATAAATAAATGAATCCACCGTACAAAAGTGCCAAATGGTAACTCAAACATTCATGAAATAACATATAAACAACTAAAAACTGTATATCACTTTAAGAATATAAGCAAAAATGGTCAAGAGATAAAAGTACCATTTATGACTGGTCCTACTCATAAGCTTCAAGCAACAATGATTTATCTCTTCTTGTTCTAATATCTACGAAGAGTACAGAAGTGCAACATTAGTAGCAGATATCAAATGCAAACATTAATAAACCTTGATCCATTCATTCATCAAAACCTCCTCTGAGGGTGCAAAAGTGCATGTTCTGAGGACAAGTTTTTGACAAATTTTTGGACCCTTCTCTAAATTCCTGAGAAGGGTTTAAATACTGCTAACTAAATAAGTTAATTACATAAATTTAGGATACGGTTTAAATGACCGCCCTTTATCTAAGCAGACTTATTTCTAAAAATTGAATCTAATTACTAACTATTTCTGCATTTGCTCCTTAGTGTTGCGAGCATGCAACATTTGCCTGGGAAGAGTCGACTGGTTGTCTTCTGCTTTTGCTTGAGCTACGAAAATAGAAATGGCAAGCGTTGGCACCACTTTTTAGTAAACTAGAAGATATTTTTGGGAATCATCCTCTGGCTGGGCAAATTTACTACGTATATACTTGGTAACAACCCAAATTTCTCTCAAATTGCTTCTGCTTTTGCTATCTCGGTTTCTGGACTCGTGGATGACTAAGCAAGTTAGGGACTTTGCTTTCTGAAAAATTTTCTTAGCGATGCGCTAATCGTGCATCAAAAACTGCCTCTGTTCTTTGATCCGGGCCTTTCTGGTGCGTTTTCCGCCTTTATCGTTTTTTCCTTTACCGGGCATAAGCTTCAGAATTTTGTAAACATGTTGCTTTTGTGAGCTTTTGACCTTGAGTGTCGAATCGCCTATTGATATCAGCATCTGTTCAGTAATACTCTGAAATCTGCGTTTCTGTTGCATGCGGTATCCGTTTATGAGGGCATCTCTTCTCTGTTCTCCGAGCATTGATGATTTCCCTTTTTCCTTAGATGTTTCCTGCAGATTGCATCATGTTGTTTCCTGTTTTTCGTTCCTGCAGTTCACGCAAAGAAAAAGAGTAATGATAATAAATTTTGACACGAAAGCTCTAAGCTCTACGAATGTATAAAATCATGACACCCACAGTGAACTGACTCTTCGAAAAACAAAAAACTATCCTTCATGAATACTTTGGCTTACATTCATTAATTTCCTTTAAGGCGCGCGCCCAATTTTTGGTTTAGGGACAACTTTTCTTGAATGCTGAGCCGAGGAAAATTTGAGATGGGTGATTTCTACGACTCGCATCGCAGCATCGCAGATCGCATTATCAAGATGTGTCATCGCGGAGTTTCCTGATCGGTTTAGCGCAGAATCGCGCAGATCGTAGGATCGCAGCATCACAAGATCGCAGATCGCATTTATCGCAGATCGCATTTATCGCAAGATCGCATTTATCACAAGATCGCAGATCTCATTTATCGTTGCAATTTGTTAAGTTATTGTGTGTTGTTTATGCGATTGCGATATGCGATGTCGCATATCGGCCATCGGAGATTTCTTAAGATTTTCATTTATGGGTGCTTCTTAATGTATGCGATGTGATGAATTTCGCGTCGCTTCTTCGTAGTTTTTTATTCTGCTCATAAAGAAATGTTTTACTCTTCTCAGTGTGATGTATTTTTTGAGGAGTATAATACAAAAAATTTTATAAAATTTTTTGAAATTTTTACTAAGGGTCCCCACTTCTTTAGTGTTATTGCTAATACTAAAGAAGAAGGGGGGTTGTTGGTGGTCACAACAATGGAAATTCACTTGGAAGAACCAGTTATCTCTGCTTTTCTATTGAATTTTTTAAAGTTCCAAAACAGGAAAATTTTCATAAATCTAAACTTTGTTATGGACAGATAGAGTACATTATGCCTTATTCTATCAATGATATTTTGTTTCAACCTCTTTCTATTCTAATTGTTTGCTTCCTCAGGCTTGTCCTTGTATTTATATCAGCCATTACTTGGTCTTGTAAAGATAAAATAAAGTCTTCTCTGTGTCCTAGCCTTAAAATATGCTCGTTTGCCGTAGGTAGAGCCTCTGCTGCCAGCAGGCATCCATAGCCTCGACAGGGTTACCTGGTACCCATCAATGATCCTTTATCCTGTTTAAGGTTATCTACAACCTTCAAAGAAAAATCCATATTGACACTTTTTCCTTTTTTATTCTTAAAGAACAATGTCTTGGTTTGGTAGCCAAATTATGACACAGTCATTCACTTGATTTACACTTTTGCTGAACAAGCTGGCTCGTGATGAGACCCCTTGTCTTTTGATTTCAACAATCTTGAGTCATTGCCCTATTTTGATGGATAGTTTTTGGCAGAGTCAGCAAAGTTATAATATCTTTGATCATGATAAGCCGGCTCGTGATGAGACCTCTTATTCTTTAAGATATAGTGTTTCTTGGATTGTCCCTCTGAATGCTGCGATTTTCTTTAACAGGGAGGAAATCATTGTTTTCCTTAAGAAAGCTCTGGACGACAATAATAGAGTTTGAAAAAAGCAGTTTTACAGAGAATCTTTATTTTGTTATTGATACCTTTCATTGTGCTGATATAAAACAATTCCTTCGCTAAAGGTTGCTTTCATCAAATTTTTTGAAGTTGAAACTAGTATCATATCTAGGCTAAAGTTTTTAACTGTATCTCTCAATAATAAAGATCAAATTTTCAAAAATTTTCTATTTATACAAGCGAAAAGCTCAAAATCTAAAAGAGAATTGGTGTCTTTTCGTGAATACCGATAGTAACCATTAACAACTGGTTTTATTATGAAAAAGAAAAGAAAAAACAAAACTATTCTACAAAATAGAAGAATAATCTTATATGGAAAATATATTTTAAGGATTTGACCATTAATAGCCAAAGAATCCCTTCTACTTGCTAGATCCTGTAAGACAAACGTTGATGGACCTATCACTTCAACAATCTGAAAAGGACCAAGCCACATCTTTTGAAATTTTGTATGTTTGCCCTTTTCTTCATGAGCCTTATCCCATTTTAAAACTAAATCTCCGATCTGAATTTTTTTTTCTGATCATTATGTTTGAATCAAAAGAGGATTTTATTAGCGCTTGATGATGAGCATGGGTTTTCTTAGCTTGTTCTCATTGCTCTTCTAATTTGATTATTTCCATTTGTCTTAGTTGTATGGAGGAAGTAGGTACTTCATCAATGTATTGTATTAAAGACAAAGAGGGAATGACTAAGTGAGTTGGAAGAACCACTTATTTCCCATAAACTAAGTTAAAGGGGGAAGTGTCGATCGAAGCTTTTTTTGTTATTCTATCTGCCCATAAAGCATTTACCAAAGCTTTATGCCAATTCTTTTGGTTCTGGTCAATTGTTCTTTTAATAATCCTGATTAGGTTTTTATTTGTTGACTCAGCTAACCCATTACCTTGCAGATAGTAATTGGCCGAATATTTTAGTTTGAACCCTCTTTTAAGTGCAAACTCAGTCATTGCATTTCCAGAAAAGTATGATGCATTATCAAACATTAAAGCCGTTGGCAATCCAAACCTAGTGATTATAAATTGATCTATGAATTCAATAATATTTTTAGAATTAGCTGTCTTGAGAGGAACTTCCTCTACCCATTTAGTAAAATAATCTGTTGCCATGAGGATGTATCTATGCTGCTTAGAAGAGTGAGGAACGATCTCACCTATTATGTCCAAGCCCCATCGGCTGAATGGTTGCTCGATGTTTACCGGTTGTAGTGGCAGGGACGGCTTCTTTTGTCTTCCAGTAGTAGTTTGGCAGACTCGAAATTTCCTCACGTAACTGTGTGAATCTTTGAACAGCGTAGGCCAGTAATATCCTGCACGTAAAATTTTATGTGCAGTAGCATCTCCAGCATAGTGTCCGCCGGCTGGTCCATCGTGGAGTTCCTGCAAAACTTTTTCAGCTTCAGTTTTTTCAAGACATCTAAGAAGAACAAAATCATAATTCTTTCTAAAAAGAATATCATTTATGAGCTGATATTGTTTAGCTTTCAATCTCAGAGCTCTTTTATTAGTGTGATCCAGGTGTGATGGAGCATACCCGTTCTTAAGATAATAAATGATATCAGCATACAATGATTCTGCATCATTTAGGCTTACCTCATACATTTGTATATCTTCGGATGAAATTTCAGAGATTTGCGATGCTCCAGCCAACATTTTGCAGAAGCCTTGACCTCTTACAATGTTTGCTGGTTTAATCTCAAGGTCGTATTCCTGTAAAGCAGTGATCCAATTTTCTATTTTCTCGCCCATATCCTTCTGTACTAGAAGATTTCTTACCGCTGGAAATGGTACTATGATCTTAGTATGGGTTTTGAGTAAGAAAGGTCTGAAATATTTGACCGCTTTGAAAACAGCGTAGGCCTGTTTTTCTACGTCTGAATAATTGAGTTCAGCACCTTGTAAATTTGAGCTAAAAAATGCAATTGGAGCTTCTGTTTTTTCTTTATTGCTTGAGTTAGAATTGCAGCATATGATTTCTCTGAGGAAAATGTGTATAAAACAAAAGATTCTGAAAAAATTGGGGTTGCTAAAGATGGAGCATTAATAATAGCTTGTTTGATCAGGTTGAATGCTTCATGTTCATCTTGACCCCATTTGAAATTTGAATTCTTTTTAATCATGGTTTGCAAAGGAGACACAATTCGTGAAAAATCTGGGACAAATCTCTTTACAAAATTGATTTGACCAAGGAAAGATTGCATGGCTTTTTTATTATGAGGTAGAGATATTTCAGAGATTTCTTTGATTCTGTCAGGATCAATGTGAATACCAGATTTTGACACTATGAATCCTAGAAGTTTTCCTTCACTTAATGCGAAAAAAGATTTCTTTGGGTTAAGTGAAATCCCATACCTTAAACATCGTTGAAAAATTTGTTTTAAATCTTTGAGATGGTCGCTTCGCTTCTTGGAGTACACTGTTATATCATCCAAATAAATCACTATAGATTTATTGACTAAACCCTTAAATGCGATGTCCATGGCTCTTTGAAATGTAGCGCCGGCATTAATTAAACCAAATGGCATCTTCTGATATGCATATGTGCCCCATTTAGTTCTGAATGTGGTTTTTAACTGATCATCGGGATGCACCAGCACTTGATTATATCCTGAAAATCCGTCCAAGAAAGACATCAGTTCTGAGCCTGCTACTGCCTATAATATCTGTTCCATAGGTCGAAGAGGAAAATTGTCTTTTTGACAGGCTTTGTTAAGATTCCGAAAATCGATACAGATTCTAATATCTCCGTTTTTCTTTCTAACGGGTACCATATTGGAGACCCATTTGGAATGTCTGACGGGGAAAATTATTTTGGCTTTTAATAACTTATTTAGCTTAGTTTTTATCTGATTTTCTAGATTGGGGTGGATCTTTCTCAGTTTCTGTTGGACAGGTTTTTCGTTGTCAATCATAGGAATAGTATGCTGAATGATAGAAGTGTCGTACGTCTTCAGCTCATCGTAATTCCAGGAAAAAACATTTTTTTATTGTCTCAAAAGACAAATATACGCTAGTTTTTCTTCAGGGGGTAGGCCTATGCCTAGATTAACGTTTTGTGGTTTACCCTTGGTTCCTAGGTTTACTAATTCGTAATTCAGAGTTGAACTATAGATTTTTGAATTGGTAGACCTTTTAAACCAGGTTTTCAAATCGTATAAGTCTTCTAACTTAACCACTGATTTAGGTATAGCATTATCAGTGCTATTTTGTTGTATCTGTCGATCGTGATGGTCTTCGTCAATTATCTGATTGGAGTAGGATCCTTCAGAAGTGAGGAAATTTACAATATCAGGATCGTCATTGAATACTCTCCAATTTGTAATGTTGTCAGGGATGGACGGTCTAAAGATTAATTCTATTGAGAATCTATCTGGACTAAAGTCTTCGGAGGGAATAAGCCTAGAGGCTACGTTAGCCAAAAGGTCTGCGCTCGCATTTTGGAGTCTCGGGATTGAAGAAATATTAATTGCTATGAAATGCTCAGTCAGATCTTGTACTAAAGATTGATAGTGTTTTAAATGACCTGATAGGCAATGTATAGTGTTAAGTACCTGTTTGACGATAATCTCAGAGTCTCCGAAGACTTGAAGATACTTGACGTTTAACCTGATTGCTTTGTATAGGCCTTGCACCAAGGCCTCATATTCTGTTGTATTGTTTGTGCAATTGAATTCGAGTCTGCACGTAAGCATGGTCTTGTTTCCTTCTGGACTAATCAGAACGCATCCTGCTCCTGCTCCTTCGTTAGATTTAGAGCCATCGAAATATAATTTCCAAAACAAAGATGTATTTACAGGTTCATCTACAAAATTAACACACTTTGAACTATTAGTTTGGGAAAAATTTTCGACTTGGGACAAAACTGAATTTTCTAAGTAAGGTGATGTGTGAGCATTGAAATTACCGAGAAAAGAATCTACCGAGTAATTGCCTATGATACTGCTGTTATACGATACTGCTTCATTTTCTCCCTCTAATTCCGTTACTATGTACTTCTGGTGTAACTCTCGTTCAACCTTTATTTGATTCGGTTTACCGTTGTAGGGTAACCACATGTGCGACCAGTCGGTTGCAAAGTATCCATGGAGTTTCTCGGACCAATCCCTGCTAAGAATTAAGCCATAGAATTCTGGGATATCAGCCACTAGAATGTCAATAACCTGACATACCTTCGGGTTAGATGACAATCTTATGGTTACTTGATTAATTTCACCAATCACTTCGACTTGAGATCGATCAAGCTGAACTATGCGCACTGCGGATTTTTGTGGTTGAACATTTAACTTAGCACATATTGATCCGGGTAAAATATTCGATGAAGCACCGGAATCTACCAAACAATTGTGCACATTTTTGTTGAAAATCTCGTAAGTGAGAAGAAACGGGGGAGTGTGAGATCTTGATCTTCCTCCAATCAAGGCGATATCATTTGGATCAATCTTATTGATCGCGTTAGTTGGAGGTCTTCCCATGTTGTGGGGGGCTTGAGAGAGTACAACGGCAGACAAAGGTACAATAGGCACGACATGTAATTCTTTCATCATTATCTTCTGTTGATGCTTCAATTTGCTCAATTCATAAAGGGTAATATTAGCCCTAGTCTTTTTCATGTCGTCAATAATATTGTACTCCATTTCATCTGACACTATCAGTGTTTTTGATGGAGTTGTTTGATCTGCTTGGACTGGGCTAGATTGAGTCGCTTTAGTGGTTGTTTTCTTTGTTACGAATTTATCTTTTGTTGTAGGGCTTGCGCTCTTCTGCTTAGGGGTAGTTTGGGGAGGATCAAGCTGATTTATACTTCGTGTGCTAACCGGAAATACTTCTTGATCTTCTTCTTGTGGGAGGATGAAATCCCACATTCCTTGTAATTCCACAACTTCTTCTTCATCGGTCTGCCCTTTAGTGGCACTTTCTTCTTCTTCCTCTTCCTCAGTTTTAGCATTGGATATGGCATTGGGTGGTTTTACATCCGTTGAAGGACCTCTTTTAAAAGCTCTGTAGGGCTTTTTTAAAGAAGTTTCTGCTACTTGTTTTTTTATGTCAACCATCTCATTAGACATGGTCTTTAATACTTTCTGCAATCCTTCCAAATCGAAAGGGTCTTTTGTTTGTTTCTTCTTGGAGTCTTCCTTGAAGGTGACTTTTTTAGACTTGCGTTCCTCTATCGCGGATCTCTTTTCCAGGGTTATTACGTGTTTCTCTACTGTTATTGCCTCTGTCATGTTTTCAACTAAGGTTGTTTTATTCGCTCTATCCACGAAGATTTCTATGTTTGATGGTAAAGCAGTAATATACCATTCACATCGTACTTCTTCGCTGGGTTGGGAAGCAGTGGGAATTTTGTTGAGAATTTTATTGAACCGTAAATCAAAATCTTTGATAGGTTCTTTAGCTTGGGCTTTAAGATTGGATAGGTCATTGATTAACTTTTCCGTTGATCTGTCATCACCAAACTTGATAAGGAATTGATTCTGGAAGATATCCCAACTTGTGATAGACCCGGAGGGTAATGAAAAATACCATGACCCGACTGTCCCTTGCAGTGTATAGGGAAAAAGCCGAACAACAACATCTTCGTTAGTAACTCTGTTGAGATTGATAGAAAGCATGAAATTGTTTATGTGTTCTTCTGCTAGCATGCCTGCTTCTGGATTGATTTGGGCAGCCATTTCTTAGGATGGGCCGGTATTTGACTCAAGGGCGCAGGCATTAAAACTGCCCCAGGGTTGTTCCATGGAGACTGGGCCATTGTTGAGCTGCTAGTAGTGAAAAGTGCAGAAGATGATCTCTGTGGCTGGGAAGATGAGGATACTATGATCGTAGATGATTGAAGAGGGGTTGTGGGAGTCCCGGTAGATGGATGGATGATGGTTTGGAATGGAGGTGTGGGTGGTTGACTTCGTGGTGAGGTAGTTGAAATGGGCGATGTAGACGAAAGAGTCTCACTGTCAGACTCTTGTGGTGATTTCCTCGCTCTTTTCCTGGTGGGAAGAGGCAACTTAGTTGGCTGGATGCCAAATTTTTCACTCTTTAACCTGGTTAGGGGATGAGCAGGATTGTACTGCGAAGTCACACTGCTTTGAGATTTATCAGACCTCTGAGGAGAAATGGAAAATCCCTGAAGTTTGTGAATCAGAGATTCAACTCCAGGAGGTTTAATGGTAGATTGGTCTAAAATATCAGGGCGTGTAGTAGCGATTGATACTCGAGCGACTTCTGACTCTGAATTTAAATATACTGGAGAAGTCGGGGGAGATGATGAGGGCGATTTACTCTCAGAATGGTATTTAGATTTTGATTTAAGTGCCATTCATAGTTCAGGCCCTCCTTCTAGCGCCAAATATGTTGAAGCCCCGAAAATCGAGTCGACAACAAGGGGGATACCTGCCCGGTCCAGACCTTGGTTGGCACCTCCTTATCCTTTTGGTATAATGGGTCCGACTGGGGATAATGGGACCAGTTTCCCAATCTAAGGGTGTGTGTGTGTGTGCAGAGTTGGATGATGCTGATCTAAGAGTTCTAACCTAAGCTACTTTCATCTAATTCTATGCTATTGTAATCTAATAAAAACAACACATCTAATCTATGCTAACCCGGGATGTATTTCTTCTATTATGTGATCTAAAGAGATTTCAAATAATAACTGGTAATAAATATCATTAAGCTATCATAAGAATGGAAATCAATTAAGATGAACCACTTTGCATAAAAAGTTAGGCAAAACAGTTGTGAACAGCATATCGCATAATAAGTTATTCATATATCAAACATAGATAAATGACTCCACTGTACAAAAGTGCCAAATGGTAACTCAAACATTCATGCAATAACATATAAACAACTAAAAACTGTATATCACTTTAAGAATATAAGCAGAAATGGTCAAGAGATAAAAGTACCATTTATGACTGGTCCTACTCATAAGCTTCAAGCAACAATGATTTATCTCTCCTTGTTCTAATATCTACCAAGAGTACAGAAGTGCAACATCAGTAGCAGATATCAAATGCAAACATTAATAAACCTTGATCCATTCATTCATCAAAACCTCCTCTGAGGGTGCAAAAGTGCATGTTCTGAGGACAAGTTTTTGACAAATTTCTGGACCCTTCTCTAAATGCCTGAGAAGGGTTTAAATACTGCTAACTAAATAACTTAATTACATAAATTTAGGATACGGTTTAAATGACCGCCCTTTATCTAAGCAAACTTATTTCTAAAAATTGAATCTAATTCCTAACTATTTCTGCATTTGCTCCTTAGTGTTGCGAGCATGCAACATTTGCCTGGGAAGAGTCGGCTGGTTGTCTTCTGCTTTTGCTTGAGCTACGAAAATAGAAATGGCAAGCGCTGGCACCACTTTTTAGTAAACTAGAAGATATTTTTGGGAATCATCCTCTGGCTGGGCGAATTTACTGCGTATATACTTGGTAACAACCCAAATTTCTCTCAAATTGCTTCTGCTTTTGCTATCTCGGTTTCCGGACTCGTGGATGACTAAGAAAGTTAGGGACTTTGCTTTCTGAACAATTTTCTTAGCGATGCACTAATCGCGCATCAAAAACTGCCTCCGTTCTTTGATCCGGGCCTTTCTGGTGCGTTTTCCGCCTTTAGCGCTTTTTCCTTTACCGGGCATAAGCTTCAGAATTTTGTAAACATGCTGCTTTTGTGAGCTTTTGACCTTGAGTGTCGAATCGCCTATTGATATCAGCATTTGTTCAGTAATACTCTGAAATCTGCGTTTCTGTTGCATGCGGTATCCGTTTATGAGGGCATCTCTTCTCTGTTCTCCGAGCATTGACGCTTTCCCTTTTTCCTTAGATGTTTCCTGCACATTGCTTCATGTTGTTTCCTGTTTTTCATTCCTGCAGTTCACGCAAAGAAAAAGAGTAATGATAATAAATTTTGACACGAAAGCTCTAAGCTCTATGAATGTATAAAATCATGACACCCACAGTGAACTGACTCTTTGAAAAACACAAAACTATCCTTCATGAATACTTTGGCGTACATTCATTAATTTCCTTTAAGGCGCGCGCCCAATTTTTGGTTTAGGGACAACTTTTCTTGAATGCTGAGCCGAGGAAAATTTGAGATGGGTGATTTCTGCGACTCGCATCGCAGCATCGCGGATCGCATTATCAAGATGTGTCATCGCGGAGTTTCCTGATCAGTTTAGCGCAGAATCGCGCAGATCGCAGGATCGCAGATCGCATTTATCGCAAGATCGCAGATCGCATTTATCGCAAGATCGCATTTATCGCAAGATCGCAGATCACATTTATCATTGCAATTTGTTAAGTTATTGTGTGTTGTTTATGTGATGTTGCGATATGCGATGTCGCATATCGGCCATCGGAGATTTCTTAAGATTTTCATTTATGGGCGCTTCTTAATGTATGCGATGTTATGAATTTCGCGTCGCTTCTTCGTAGTTTTTTATTGTGCTCATAAAGAAATGTTTTACTCTTCTCCGTGCGATGTGTTTTTTGAGGATTATAATACAAAATTTTTTATAAATTTTTTGAAATTTTTACTAAGGGTCCCCACTTCTTTGGTGTTATTGCTAATACTAAAGAAGGAGGGGGGTTGTTGGTGGTCACAACAGACCAACACAATGGCCATCTAGTAAGAGGGGTGAACCATACTTTAATACCACTCTGTAACACCCTCCTCCCATATCTACCCAGGTAACCGACGAACCATGATAAAAATGTGACAAACAGTTACTATGATATGATTCAACTCCATATGTGTTAGTTAAGGAAGTGGAACTGACAGAATGCAACAACATAGACCTTCGAGACCTACTATATAACCCCCAAGAGGCATCCAAACCTTCCACGTGACTAGCCCCTTGAAAACTAACATTTTACAGCATTAATCCCCAATTACTCCCATGACATGGAAATGATTGTCACTGGTACCCTCTAGTCGCTCCCACAACATGTGTATGCTTGCAACTAGGGAATTTCCCGGGAAGTTATGTGCCTGCAACTTCGCAATCTATGCCACCTTTTCAAGCCCAAGGCTTAGGTCACTACCCATAACTCCATGACACTTCCAAAAATTAATGATAATAGTAGAATAATGATACAAATGTAATTACTTCAACAAGGACTTGACTGGACCCCTACTAGCCATGACACACATTTCATCAAACATGTCACAAATATGCATTTTATAGGTTTAAACAACAACCATGAGCATAGAGGTCTCATACTGATCTGAGAATAACTAAGAATAATTGGTGCCCCATCACAATAACTAAATTAGCATATATTAAGTCACATATTCATTGTACATTCAGTGATTAACCATAACATGATGAGAGCCATTCGTTTTCACTATCATAAAACTCATTCATAACCAACATATAACTAACAAAAATATCAAGGATATAACATCCATATAAGCAACATATAAACAAGTATATTTAACCATAAAGTACCAAGGAGGAAGAGAGCTTTTATTGATTATTTCATAAGGAAAAAAGGTATGGGACTTCCACGAACCACCTGATTGTAGACTATGATGAATCAAATCTTTCTTTCATCCAATCATCCCCATGCCATTTTTCAAAGCATGAATGTGGGATCTCATAAAACAAATCAATTAAAACCATCTAGGGATTCCAAATGCCAAACCACCTCAACCCTCAACCAGTGATTCCATCTCACAATCGGACATCATTAACCATCACCATATGAGTCTCTACCCAAGCTTTCCAGGGCTCGAGAGCATTTGTTCCAACTAGGGCTCTAGGACTAGTAACTCAACCCACATGGACTGTGAGTATTCACAACATTTGTCCAACCAAGGCTATAGGACTATTAGCTCAACCCACCAAGCACTCCAGAGAGTTTTCCCAACCAAGGCAGTAGGACTAGTAACTCAACCAAAGTTGTTATAGGGATCTAGAGCGTTTGGCCAACCAAGGCTCCAAGAACTAGTAAGCCAACCCACAACTAAAGGAACATGAGAAAAAATAAGAAGAAGGAAATGAACCCACAACACCATGGCTATCCAATAAAAGGTAAGGCTAGGAAAATCCACAGTCAATCCAGGAAATCCTCCATGTGAATGATAGATCATAACCAATAACCCACATGCATATTCCATGCATGGAAAAACTAGTGAGGAAAACATACTTTCAACTCAACACCTACAAGAAAAACCCACTATAGTTGTTGATCCCAATGTCCTCCTACACTTTCCTGCTCTTCCTTTTCCTTCTTGCTCCAAAACTCCAAGTATGCCACATTCCTTGAAGAATGCTCCAAGAAAAGTCTAAGTGTCCAAGAGTATGAGAGAGAGATAATAGAGAGAGAGCTCCAAAATAGAATTCACAAAAGGTTACAAACTAATCCTTAGAAGCATTTTTATGATTGAGGCCTCTATTTTCTTCATTTTCCTCCTCACATGAAACCTCTAACATTTCACCTTCATTTTCTCTTAATTCCCATTATTTTGATAAATAAATTGTCAATAAATGCCTCATGTCTTTCCAAAGCCTTTGTCATTTCCTTTGCCAATTTCCCTAGCCATTAATTAACTACAAGTGATCCCCATCACTATATTTTTTCCAACGTTCAGCTTGGAATACATGTCCCATGACAAAGGTAATATTTTCCTTTTATTATTTTGTACATGGATTTTTAACCCGGGTTGTTACAGCTTTGTAGGCCTCAAATTAAGCATGGGAGCATTCTTCCCATGTGGATGCGCTGCAAACTTGGAAAATCCCTCTATAAATCTGTGATAATAACTAGTTAACCCCATAAGATATCTTATGTCAGCCACACCTTTGAGAACTAGCCATTTTTGAATGGCCTTCATGTTCCTAAGATCCACGACTATCCCCTCCTTCAAAATCACATGGCCCAAATATTATATCTTCTCTTGAAAGAAATCAAATTTACATAACATGGCGTATAGCTAATTTTCTCGTAGAGTTTGTAACACTATTTGTAGTAGTTTCTTGTGTTCCTCCATGTTTTTCGAGTATATTAATATGTCATTAGTAAAAACTAATACAAATTTGTCCAAAATATTGTTGAATATACCATGATTTAAGCACAGGAAAGTGTCCATTACAGGTTTTAAATTTTCCTTTTAGTATATCCTCATCCGTCATATTTAACTTATGGTACCCAGATCTAAGATATATTTTGGCGAAGACAACTTCCCCTTTAACTTGGTCAAAAATATCATCAATATAGGATAAAGGGTATTTATTTTTATCAGTCAATTTATTCAACTAAAAATAGTCTATACACAACCTAAACATTCCATCTTTCTGCTTAAGGAAAAGGATCATTGCAACCCATAGGGACACATTGGGCCTAATACACCCTTTTGATATGAATTCTTGCAACTAGATTTTTAATTCCATGAGTTCTAGAACTATCATTCGATAAGGGTCTTTAGATAATGGTGTAGGCCTAGGTATTAGCTAAATAGAAAAATATATCTCTCTTTGTGGGGGAAGTCTTAGAATCTCATCTAGAAACATATCTTGGAAATTTCTCACTACTTCTAACTCCTCTACTTTTATTATTTTATCTTGAAATTGATTCTCCATTTTAATGGAAAAGTGTTGGCACCCATTTCTAGTTTCATTTATTAACTACATTGCTAATATTTGAGTATTGACATAGGTCTATGAATTTCCTTAATAATTGGGTCTCACCATTGTCAGACATATAAGTAACTATTTTCTCAAGACTGTTAACCAATGCTTTATGACCTTCTAACCAATTCACGCCTATTAGGGCTCCATAGGATCCTAATGATAATATATTTAGATTTCATGTATTTTGTTTCCCATGAATTAACATTGTGAAAACTTTAATCCAATTGGTGACTCTTCTTTTTGCACCTATAAATAGTTGTACTAGACAAGGATTTTTATATTTTTCAGCCACTAGATTACAAATTTCTACGATTTTAGGGGTAACGTAGCGTAAGCTAGAAGCAAGGTCAATTAATATTGAAATGGATTTCCCATAGATAGTACCTTCTACTTCAACCATCGTGGATTGGTGCTCCACCTAGAGCTCCTAGAGGGTTGTGCTAGTGTGAGGAATATTTTTTCCTATGTCATTAATGGTGTTGGCCTCTTGAACATTTTGAATATGTTGACTTGATTTCATGTTGTAGGGGAATTCCTTAATAGGTGGGTTTCACCACAACCCCAACACTTTAATTGTTATCATTATTTCCCGATAGGTCCTTTGTTATTTTCAACCTATATAGACCTAGTTTGGGTATGTATTTTTTATTTCTAGGACTGTCCATTATTTTTGTTGAAATTGTGATTCTCCCCCTTTACCACCTTGCTTGAATAGTCCATTCTTTCCACTCTCAACATTTTTCATTGAGAATTCCTTATTTTTATTAGGCTAGGGTTTCATGTTATCACTCTTATGTTTGCATTGCTGATAAGAAATCCTCACCAATCAAATAACTTCATCCATGGTCCTAGGATTATCCCACTAAATTATCTCTTTAAAGGAGAGTGGTAGATAGCTTAAAAACCAATGTATTTTTGTATTTTCTTCCTTTATGTAAGGTACATAATGTAATTGATGCTTGAATTTATTTATCAACTCATCCACTGATATTTTTCCTAATTTAAAATCTTGAAAATCCTTTTCCCTATCTTCAAAATATATTTCTATAAGATATTTATCCTTGAATATCACTAAAATTATTCCTAGAAAATCTCTTTACCTTCTAGGTTATGAACTGTTTATAGATTTTCCTACCACAAGGATGCTTTTCCTTGCAATTGGTAGGTGGTCAACTTGGAATTCAACTTGGTGTTATAATCGTACGCCTAAAACTACCAATTTATGTTTAGTATCCAAGCCTCCATTGCTTCCTCAGATTCCCCATCGTATGTTGGGGGTTTAATTTTTCGAAATTCCCCATGTAACTCCACTTTAGTTTTCTTTTCACTTTTGGATGACCTATATTCTCCACCTCCAACTCTCACTTATGAATTTCCACTTCTTCCTCCATTACCTTCTACTTATTGGTTTCTTCTTTATTTTTACCCTCGTTCATTTCCTCCACACTTTTGGAATTTCTTTTTTCTATTAATTTCTTGATCATTTGTTCCTGCTCCATGCTAGTTTTTAATAGATGCTAGTGATGAACACAAAGGCTTGATATTTCATCCTTCATAATTTGCATCATTACAATTAAATCTTTGTTAAGAACTTGGGCTTGTTGTCCCAAGTTTACATAAATCTCCTCTTCACTAATATGTGTGCCTTTGGGAGGTTATGCCATGCTGTCCTTCTATATCAAAGTTTCCTCTTTATATTAGTTGTACAAATTTGAAAGAATTTTGATGTTAAATAAAATAACAATGAAAAATGGAATCATGATTGACCCAAGGCCCCACCTTTCAATTGTGTCTCTAATACAACTTATAACATCCCTCCATAATACAATATTATATTAATACACCAAGTTCTCAAGAACCATAATTTTATTTTTTGAAAATTATTGCATCATATAGGTAATGTTCTACTTATTGATAATTGTAAAGGACATCAAAATAATATTTCAACCATGATATATTTGATTACTTATAACACATTCTTCATTCTTCCCTTATATGTAGCTATTATTCACTTCTTGCATCACATATTCTTGTAACATTACGAATACCCACCTTAGGATAGGAATCCTCCTACTTCGCCTTCAAACATAACTTTTCTCTTTAAGTACATTTGTATATGCCACCACATTGGTGTAATTTGGCAACATGGACAACCTGTGGTTCTTCTTGATTTAATAGTAAAAGGGTTGCACTTGTTTCCAATATATCATATGATCATTGAACCTTGGCATTCTAGTAACATGTCTTATACATTATTGATCTAACCACATGTTTATTAGATTTATGTTTATCCGTCAGAGAACATGGTATACGTGAGAATTATAAAATGGTATAACATGAATGGCTAATCATTATCCTGCCACATCTCTATATTTAACACACCAATATTAAGGTTTATCGTCATTATAGTTTCTTTGGAGTTATCACCCATCGAGTTAGGACCAAAAGGGTCTAGAGCTTGTGTGAATTGTAGCCCACATCCATCTCTGCATCGTCATCTGGACAAGGCTTAGAATATGCCTGATGTGACTACCCATCCACAATGTACATTTTTTCGGTGTTAGATCTAGAATTGGAAGGAGTTTAGGGTAGTTATGGAAAGTAAATAGCAGACCAAATATCACATTGTTGTTCCCATTTTCACCTTCATTGCTTGAAGTGAGCATTGTAGTTATCAGAAATTTCGCTAACCCTAAATTTCTTATTGTAGCATGGAAACTATGACTACCTTTCAAATTTCAGTTAGAAAATTTACTTCTCAACACAATGCACATGATAGAAGTGAGAAATATTCAAACTCTCAACTCCTAGTCAACCAAATTGTTTCTTATTTTTTAGGGTTTGGACACATAGTTTCATTTTTACACGTTTTTGGCCCCTGTTCATCATAAGAATAGTTTTATTTTGCAGTCATGATACAATGTTTTGAGTCTCCACCGAATTAAGGACTCCGTCAGTCGACTTGGATCTAGATGGAGGTCATCAAGGGCTTTTCGTCTATCATTTCAAATAGGGCGACCCTCAATTGTTTCTTATTGATATTTCCTTGACAATGCTTAGCTCCTTTCACTTGAAGTGCTAACCCTTTACTTCTTTTTTCTTATAACTATGGAGAAATCCAACCAGGGGGGTTCCTATCATAAGGTAAAACCCATGGTCTCTTTAGAGAAACCTTCGTTAGGTCATCATAATTTTTGGACACCCAATCCTCTATGGGTTGGTGTAGAATGTGAATAGCCATGAGCGTCCAAGAGACCTTGGGATGTGGAACCCAAAGGTCACATGAATGTACTATAAATGTATATCATCGTCAATAATATATACACACTCATGTTTATCATTCATATTTTTTGTTTGCCATGTATGTGTTTAACATGGTATCAGAGCGGGCGATATCTTGCCCTGCTCATATTTGAGCCACATGTCTTATGGACTTTCTGCAAGTCAGTTCTGCCATCTATTATTTTGCTTCCATTCTCAACTGGCGTGCAAAATGATCCTTCTTCCATTTCTTTGTTGAATGAAATAACTAGAGATTTCTAATCCTTCTGCAGCTGCTGTTGTTATCCCACAATAGAAGCGTTTTCTTTGCTTAATTTGGTCATCCCTTTGTTTAGAAAATAAACCGTTCTGACAGACCTGCACTCCATACATTCTCCATCTGCCAGTGTTTTTGTGCCAGTCTTCTCATATCAAATCTTTCTGCTCAGTAGTAACTCCTATGTGCCTATTACAGCTGCTCTCAGGAGTGCCAAGAATAGTGTTAGGTTTTCAGGTCCCCAGTTTAAGCTTCTTCTTGAATAACGTTGGCATGTGTTGCATACAGTTCTGAAAATCAAATGAAAAACACTCCCTACCATCTTTGTCCATCAGCAAGGTCTCCAATTTTAGTAATCTCGCCCTCTGCCCTCCTTCTGACGCTAATGTTTCTCTCCTGACGTGACGCAACAGTCTCATTGATCCTAATACCTAACGTTCCACTAGCGTGCACCCAATCTCTTAACAACATTATTTTCCCTGCATTCAATCTACCTGGGATTCTTCGAAATGCCAAAAGGAGGCACTCCTCACCAACAGTCAAATCGCTGGAACGTTCTATTACTCACCGTCAGAAATTTTAATTGCATTCATTTTAATTAAGCTTCACAGTTTTCTCTTGATCTCCCTGTAAAATTTGTTTCAGTGGTGTTACTCACCGTTTGTGCTCTAAACAGTTCCAAACAATCGACAACTAATTTGGTGCTAACTTGAAGTTATCATCTGTGCATTGGTACATTCTAGAATAGAATGGAATGAAGGACATGCAGTAGAAATAGGTCCATATCAGTTGTGGCGATACAGGGAACTAATCCAGAGAAGAACCTTCCATGGTTTTATTCCTTCTTTAGCCTTTTTCAGACGCTTTCAACTTTCTTTTGAGATCTCGAAGAGCATCAACGATCTCTGGATTCAGATTGTGCTATAGCAATTTTCCTTGCTTCAAATATGACCTTTGTTCTAGAAGCAGTTGTTCACACTAATCCTTAGTGCCTTGCAGCTCCATATGTATGCACCCTCTTTCTCAATCCAAGCATCTGTCAATGCATCTGTTGCAAATATGATGTCAACATTTACAAATGTTTCCTTGTGAGTTGGGAGATCTGACACCATGGCATCAAAGACCACCGCTGGAAAAACCACAGTTCCATCCTTATTCGTTATCATATTATTCTCGTAGTTATAATGAGGTGAATGGTTCTTTACCTTCTTAACAATTTCATAACCACCGCTACCATGAGGTTCCACAAGGAGACTGTGGTTATTTCTCACTACAATGTTATATGACTGGGCAAACCTTGCGTAGTCCATGAAAAGGCGTCAACAAGAAACAAGAGCAGAAGTGTAACAACAACCATTTGGGCCTTCATTTTTGAATGTATATCGAGGATCTCCCACCTTGCAAGTGATCGAAGTTAAGTACTACAGAGCTTCCTCCAAACAAAATTCAGTCTCGGATCATCAAAGAGAAGAAATACTCTTATGTTGTATTGGTTGAGCTCTTTAACAGTCCTATATATAGATATTTCTCCAATACATTTGGATTAACATTATTATAGATATTTCTGTTGGCATTATGATGCATGTGTTGTATTTGATGGAAACCCACTCGTAGAAGAACAACTCACTTATATATAACTAGATGAATCTACAGAAGAGATATCAGATGTGACAGAATACATGGGATGCAGGACAGCTCAAAGGAATCAGATGACAGTTCTCAGTATGACAAGTTAGCTTTGACATCAAGTCCAAAGGGGGAGATTGTTGGCATTATGATACAAGTGTTGTCCTTGATAGCAAGATGACAAATTATAGTGCAGCAGGTCAGTAGCAAAGAATTGATGATCATACTACAAAGAATAAAGAAAGAAGAGTATATACGCAGGTTCACTATATACCAAGTAGGGTATACACATAGGTTATACGCAGGTTCACTATGTACCAAGTCGCGTATATACGCAAGTTCTCTATATACCAAGTAGGGTATACACGCAGGTTATACACGCAGCTTAACTATATACAAAGGCATGTATACACGCGTGATTGCTGATCAAAAGTCGTGTATGCATATGCACGCACTTTCATGCACGGAAAAGCGCGTACATGTGGGAAAGCTTAGTTTTGGGTCCATGGTATTTAGACCTATGGTTTTGGTCCTTGGTATTGCATCCGAAGTGTTGAACCCAGGTATTGGGTCCCTAGTATTGGTTCTCAATGGTTTTGGACCATGGTATTGAGTAAGGCGTAAGACTATAAAAGGAGAAGAAGATCATTAGGCAAAGGCATTGAAAGTCTTGAATATCTGATGAAGTATGAGATCCAGTATGCATGTTATGGGTTTATGATGCAAGCTAAGGAGGAATCTCAATGGTTGATGGAGAACAAGCTCTAAGGATAGATCGAGATCTAATGGTTTGGAATAAATCATCTCTATACGGTTTGATCTTGTTTAGTCTAGATCTGTATAATGACTCATGTAATGTTCTGTAAATGTTATGATTTGGGTATGACTGATGTCTGGAACAACTGCAAAGCTTTGAGTTAATATTTGCAGATGTGTACGTAGGTTAGCTTTGGTAAAAGCACATATGTATGCGGGTTTGGTTCATCGTAGTAGCGTATACATTATGAAGTATGATATTTGAAGTTGCAGTTGGGTCTGATTGTTATTATAGAGTTCTGTTGTCTGCTCTGTGACTGCAGTTTGTTGATAGGGTTTCAGTGATTTAGTATTGGGTGATTCAGAGATTGATGATGCAGGAGTAGTTGATGGGTGTTTTGCAATGATGTTTGATTTTGTGCTTCAATGTAGTTGAAGGGTCCAGTATGAAAAATTGGATGAAACATGGCCTTTCAGACTATGGTGTTGTACTTCAAGAGTATCCAGTCTGAGAATTTATGAAACATGGTACCTGGAGGATGAAAGAGAAGGTTGTAGCCTTATGTAGGTCGGCACCTACGTACTAGTACATCAGCTAGTACAAGAGCTAAGGGGGTGATAGCTCCCTTCCAGTAGCAGCTGGAAAACGAGTAAAGGTTGGAGCATTTCAGTAGGCCGACACCTACGTACTAGTAAATGGATAGGCTAGTACAAGAACTAAGGGGGTTGTAGCTCCCTTCCAGGAGGGTCTGGAGAACAAGAGAAGGTTGTAGCCTTCTACAGGTAGAAGCTTGTGCACTGGTATAAGACTGCACTAGTATAGAAATATTGTAAAATGAAGTTTCTTATTAAAAGAAGATAGAGACGACTTGCAGTAGGTGGTTTTCACCCACATTGGGTTTCCACCTTATATCATGGTGTTCATGTGTGCTTCTTGTGTGTGATGATCTGTTCTATTTTACTGCACCTACTTACTGTTCATATGGTTAATGAAGTTCTGATGCACTAACTAAAGATCAAAATTTAATGGATTAACTGAATCATAAGTATTCTGGATATACGCTAGTTGCATTAGACACAGTTGCATATACACGCGGGTCCCATTAACTGAAGTAGCGTATATCTATCTAAGTATGGAAATGAAATTTTTTATTGATTTGCTAATACTGATTCACCCCCCCCCCTCTCAGTATTATTTCCAACAATTGGTATCAGAGCAGGTTCTTTGGTAGAAGCTTGATCACTTGAAGGAGATCTGTAGATCAATGGGAAAGAAGCTTAAGAAGAAAGCGTCTAAGAAGAAGAAGACATCTCAGAAGAGCTATGACAGTGGGAGAATCGATTGGGGAATATGTGGAAGAAGCACTTCAAAATCAGAATCACTTGAGAATGAAGATGAACAAGCAAAAGAACTAGCAGGTATGAATTTGTTATACTTTGGTATCCATCCATTTGAAGATGATGAAAGTGATAATGAAACAACTGAATTTTCTCTTATGGGTGAGCAAGAAAGATATCAAATAGAGGCAAAATTTAAAAGGCTTACAGATAAAATTAGAGATCAACAAGATCTATTGAACAAAAGGGAATGTGCCTTCAAAGAAGAAACTACCAAACTAAAAGCCCAACTAGAGGAAGGAAACAAGATAAGGAAGCTATTCAAAGAAAAATGTCAAAAATTGCAGGATGGAGTGACATCATTAAGAAATGAAGTAAATGAAAGGAGCACAACAATCAAGAAACTCAGAGATAGATCCATTTACTATGAAAGACTTGAAGCTACGATCCTCTCGCTAAAGGAGGATCTTGAAGAATCAAAGAAGCAGAATAAAGAACTACTCCAAGCTCATGAAAAACAAGAAAATGAAGTTCTTGATCTAAGGCATCAGTTGGAAGAAGGAAGAAATGTTGAAGAAAACATGAAGAAGCAGTATCTTGAAAAGTTAGAGCAACATCAGGTTGAGGTAAATATTCTAAAATATAAATTAGAAGAAAAAGATAAGCTCTTACAATTTCAAAATAGTACTAAGATCTTGGATGATATTCTTAGTAGTCAAAGGTCTCCTGCTATCAAAGTTGGTCTTGGTTTTCATGAATCTGTTGAAGAAGAATCTAGTTCATAAAGTAAGACAAGGGAATCTAATGCAAAATCTGAAATGCTCAACAAGGACATGAGAGGTCAACCCCATCAACAACCAAGGAAAGAGATTCTTCAAAGAAAATATTTTACTGCTCCAATGAATAATGTTGAATGTTATGAATGTCATAATCTTGGACATGTTGCAGCTAGATGCAAAAGTGAAATGGTTCAAGACCATCACACAGAAAGAACATCACGTTCCAGGTACTTTAAGGGATATTGTTTTTCTTGCAATATGTTTGGTCACAAAGCTGTTGATTGCTACAGAAGGAATATGAAACATATGAGATGTTATGCATGTAACAAGCTTGGACATATAGAAAAGGAATGCAGGAACAAGGTACGGGCACCACACCAAAAGGAGAAAACATCATCACACTTGAAGATATGGAAGAAGAAGGAAGTACAATCAGAAAGATGTGGCACAACACCATATACAGACATAACAGACTCAGGGGGAGCTGAAAGTGTAAAACTTCAGTGTCCTAAATCTCATACGCAAGTTTCATAAAGGGAAGTCACGTATATACGCGAGTTAGACACTGCACAGTCGCGTATATGTCAGTCTGAGGAAAAGCAGAAGGGACAGGCTCAGAAAAAGGGTCTGATATGATTCAATCCATTATTTGCTCTATTTGATAATGGTTACAATCTGCTGATGATGTGTGGAAATGTCTTGACACTTGTAAGATGTTTTAAAGTGTTTTGATCTTAAATTAATGATGATACTTCTTGTTGATATATGCATGACCAAATTAGACAGTAATCAAGATGGCACAGGTTCAAGGGGAGCATATGCCTTTAATAATGCATTGTTGGCATTATGGTTAGTAGTCCTTGGTGACAATGATTATATGGCTTCCTATGATATGGTTATGAGTTGTCCATGAAAAAATCTCATATGATTCTTGGGGTTACATAGTTGATGTTCAGATCATATTTGTGGATGGATTCTTTGATGGTGCATATATGATGCTTACATGGTGATCTTCATAAGGATAAGGAGAAGTACAAAGCTTGAATACATATCTTCATTACTTGATGATGAGTCATAATACAATTATGATACAGGATTCCTATAGTTCTTGGTGCTCACATGGATGAGGATTGTGGCTGTTGATGATATCAAGAAGTCTTGTCAAAAGATCTTGAGCTCTAGATACATAGTGCTATATACAATATGCTGGATACATGGAGTTGCATTGTTGCAGATCTTGATGAGATGACTATGGTGTTATGATAAGTTGATATGCAGACATACCTTATTACAGGACATTTACAGGTTGCTGATCTGGAAGTGGTTGTACGTGAGTCTTATTAGGAGCATCCGCGTATATACGCCTGTTTCAGTGGATACAGTCACGTATATGTTGGTTTGAAGGAAATCAGTAGGCCAGACTCAGGATGAGAAGAGTCTGATATGGGTCTGACAGAGACCATCTGGCATAGATGGAACAGGTGCAGAGGGAGAACATGATTGCTGATGATTGACAGATGCTGCTGATGATAGTTACTGATGACTATCATACTCTTGATATTTGGTCTCTATGTCATGTATTTCTTTTATTGTCAAGGTCATGTAATGGCCTATGTTTGTTTCCCCACTATGCTTGGGATGGATGATGTTATACTCTTGTGTTATCATGTGTAAACCTTTGATGTATCCCCACTTGTTGGGTGGATGAGTCAAGTTTGGTATATCCCCACTTTGATGGGAGATGGATGTATGTATGAGTCTTTGGTGATAGGAAGGTCATTTATGATGTAGAGAGTCATGTTCTTCTTGTAGAAAATATTTTTGCAGACCTTGCTTACAGTCAGGGGGAGCATGAACAACACTCTTCAGCTGAATAGAGTTTTCAGCATGTACTCGAAAGGAGCATGGACAGATTGGTGCATCTTGGCATATAAAAAGGTGGAGCTCATTCAGAGATTTCAGCAGGTACTCAGGGGGAGTATGGACAACGGAATGTTTATCAAGGAAAGAGAATATCTTGGTCCATCCTTTACCCTTGATGTCAAAGGGGGAGAGTGATTTGGTGTTGCTGCCATCAAGTCCAAAGGGGGAGATTGTTGGCATTATGATGCATGTGTTGTACTTGATGGAAACCCACTCATAGAAGAACAACTCACTTATATATAACTAGATGAATCTACAGAAGAGATATCAGATGTGACAGAATACATGGGATGCAGGACAGCTCAAAGGAATCAGATGACAGTTCTCAGTATGACAAGTTAGCTTTACCATCAAGTCCAAAGGGGAGATTGTTGGCATTATGATACAAGTGTTGTGCTTGATGGCAAGATGATAGATTATAGTGCAGCAGGTCAGTAGCTAAGAATTGATGATCAGATTACAAAGAATAAAGAAAGAAGAGTATATACGCAGGTTCACTATATACCAAGTAGGGTATACAGGCAGGTTATACACATGTTCACTATGTACCAAGTCACGTATATACGCAGGTTCTCTATATACCAAGTAGGGTATACATGCAGGTTATACGCGCAGCTTCACTATATACAAAGGCGTGTATACACGCGGGATTGTTGATCAAAACTCGTGTATGCGTATGCACGCACTTTCATGCACGGAAAAGCGCATACATGTGGGAAAGCTTAGTTTTGGGTCCATGGTATTTGGACCTACGGTTTTGGTCCTTGGCATTGCGTCCAAAGTGTTGAACCCAGGTATTGGGTCCCTAGTATTGGTTCTCAATGGTTTTGGACCATGGTATTGAGTAAGGCGTAAGACTATAAAAGGAGAAGAAGATCATTAAGCAAAGGCATTGAAAGTCTTGAATATCTGATGAAGTATGAGATCCAATATGCATGTTATGGGTTTATGATGTAAGCTAAGGAGGAATATCAACGGTTGATGGAGAACAAGATCTAAGGATAGATCGAGATCTAACGGTTTGGAATGAATCATCTCTATACGGTTTGATCTTGTTTAGTCTAGATCTGTATACTAACTCTTGTAATGTTTTGTAAATGTTATGATTTGGGTATGATTGATGTCCGGAACAACTGCAAAGCTCTGAGTTAATATTTACAGATGTGTACGCAGGTTAGCTTTGGTAAAAGTGCGTATGTATGCGGGTTTGGTTCATCGTAGTAGCGTATACATTATGAAGTATGATATTTGAAGTTGCAGTGGGTCTGATTGTTATTACAGAGTTCTGTTGTCTGCTCTGTGATTGCAGTTTGTTGATAGGGTTTCAGTGATTTAGTATTGGGTGATTCAGAGATTGATGATGCAGGAGTAGTTGATGGGTGTTTTGCAATGATGTTTGATTTTGTGCTTCAATGTAGTTGATGGGTCCAGTATGAAAATTGGATGAAACATGGCCTTTCAGACTATGGTGTTGTACTTCAGGAGTATCCAGTCTGAAAATTTATGAAACATGGTACCTGGAGGATGAAAGAGAAGGTTGTAGCCTTTTGTAGGTCAGCACCTACGTACTAGTACATCAGCTAGTACAAGAGCTAAGGGGGTGATAGCTCCCTTCCAGTAGCAGTTGGAAAACGAGTAAAGGTTGTAGCATTTCAGTAGGTCGGCACCTACGTACTAGTAAATGGATAGGCTAGTACAAGAACTAAGGGGGTTGTAGCTCCCTTCCAGGAGGGTCTAGAGAACGAGAGAAGGTTGTAGCCTTCTGCAGGTAGAAGCCTGTGTACTGGTATAAGACTGCACCAGTATAGAAATATTGTAAAATGAAGTTTCTTATTAAAAGAAGATAGAGACGACTTGCAGCATGTGGTTTTCACCCACATTGGGTTTCCACCTTATATCATGGTGTTCATGTGTTCTTCTTGTGTGTGATGATCTGTTCTATTTTACTGCACCTACTTACTTTTCATATGGTTAATGAAGTTCTGATGCACTAACTAAAGATCAACATTTAATGGATTAACTGAATCATAAGTATTTTGGATATACGCTAGTTGCATTAGACACAGTTGCGTATACACGTGGGTCCCATTAAATGAAGTAGCGTATATCTATATAAGTATGGAAATGAAATTTTTTATTGATTTTCTTATACTGATTCACCCCCCCTCTCAGTATTATTTCCAACAATTGGTATCAGAGCAGGTCCTTTGGTAGAAGCTTGATCGCTTGAAGGAGATCCGTAGATCAATGGGAAAGAAGCTTAAGAAGAAAGCGCCTAAGAAGAAGAAGACATCTCAGAAGAGCTATGACAGTGGGAGAATTGATTGGGGAATATGTGGAAGAAGCACTTCAGATTCAGAATCACTTCAGAATGAAGATGAACAAGCAAAAGAACTAGCAGGTATGAATTTGTTATACTCTGGTATCCATCCATTTGAAGATGATGAAAGTGATAACGAAACAACTGAATTTTCTCTTATGGGTGAGCAAGAAAGATATCAAATAGAGGCAGAATTTAAAAGGCTTACAAATAAAATTAGAGATCAACAAGATCTATTAAACAAAAGGGAATGTGCCTTCAAAGAAGAAACTACCAAACTAAAAGCCCAACTAGAGGAAGGAAACAAGATAAGGAAGCTATTCAAAGAAAAATGTTAAAAATTGCAGGATGAAGTGACATCATTAAGAAATGAAGTAAATGAAAGGTGCACAACAATCAAGAAACTCAAAGATAGATCCATTTACTATGAAAGGCTTGAAGCTACAATCCTCTCGCTAAAGGAAGATCTTGAAGAATCAAATAAGCAGAATAAAGAACTACTCCAAGCTCATGAAAAACAAGAAAATGAAGTTCTTAATCTAAGACATCAGTTGGAAGAAGGAAGAAATGTTGAAGAAAACATGAAGAAGCAGTATCTTGAAAAGGAAGAGCAACATCAGGTTGAGGTAAATATTCTAAAAGATAAATTAGAAGAAAAAGATAAGCTCTTACGATTTCAAAATAGTACTAAGATCTTGGATGATATTCTTAGTAGTTAAAGGTCTCCTGCTATCAAAGCTGGTCTTGGTTTTCATGAATTTGTTGAAGAAGAATCTAGTTCACAAAGTAATACAAGGGAATCTAATGCAAAATCTGAAATGCTCAACAAGGAGATGAGAGGTCAACCCCATCAACAACCAAGGAAAGAAATTCTTCAAAGAAAATATTTTACTCCTCCAATGAATAATGTTGAATGTTATGTATGTCATAATCTTGGACATGTTGCAGCCAGATGCAGAAGTAGAATGGTTCAAGACCATCACACAGAAAGAACATCACGTTCCAGGTACTTTAAGGGATATTGTTTTTCTTGCAATATGTTTGGTCACAAAGCTGTTGATTGCTACAGAAGGAATATGAAACATATGAGATGTTATGCATGTAACAAGCTTGGACATATATGAAAGGAATGCAGGAACAAGGTACGGGCACCACACCAAAAGGAGAAAACATCATCACACTTGAAGATATGGAAGAAGAAGGAAGTACAGTCAGAAAGATGTGGCACAACACCATATACAAACATAACAGACTCGGGGGAGATGAAAGTGTAAAACTTCAGTGTCCTAAATCTCATACGCAAGTTTCATAAAGGGAAGTCACGTATCTACGCGAGTTAGACACTGCACAGTCGCGTATATTTCAGTCTGAGGAAAAGCAGAAGGGACAGGCTCAGAAAAAGGGTCTGATATGATTCAGTCCATTATTTGCTCTGTTTGATAATGGTTACAATCTGCTGATGATGTGTGGAAATGTCTTGACACTTGTAAGATGTTTTAAAGTGTTTTGATCTTAAATTAATGATGATACTTCTTGCTGATATATGCATGACCAAATCAGACAGTAATCAAGATGGCACAGGTTCAAGGGGAGCATATGCCTTTAATAATGCATTGTTGGCATTATGGTTAGTAGTCCTTGGTGATAATGATTATATGGCTTCCTATGATATGGTTATGAGTTGTTCATGAAAAAATCTCATATGATTCTTGGGGTTACATAGTTGATGTTCAGATCATATTTGTGGATGGATTCTTTGATGGTGCATATATGATGCTTACATGGTGATCTTCATAAGGATAAGGAGAAGTACAAAGCTTGAATACATATCTTCATTACTTGATGATGAGTCATAATACAGTTATGATACAGGATTCCTATAGTTCTTGGCGCTCACATGGATGAGAATTGGGGCTGTTGATGATATCAAGAAGTCTTGTCAAAAGATCTTGAGCTCTAGATACATAGTGCTATATACAATATGCTGGATACATGGATTTGTATTGTTGCAGATCTTGATGAGATGACTATGGTGTTATGATAAGTTGATATGCAGACATACCTTATTATAGGACATTTACAGGTTGCTGATCTGGAAGTGGTTGTATGCGAGTCTTATGAGGAGCATGCACGTATATACGCCTGTTTCAGTGGATACAGTCACGTATATGTTGGTTTGAAGGAAATCAGTAGGCTAGACTCAGGATGAGAAGAGTCTGATATGGGTCTGACAGAGACCATCTGGCATAGATGGAACAGGTGCAGAGGGAGAACATGATTGTTGATGATTGACAGATGCTGTTGATGATAGTTACTGATGACTATCATACTCTTGATATTTGGTCTCTATGTCATGTATTTCTTTTATTATCAAGGTCATGTAATGGCCTATGTTTGTTTCCCCACTATTCCTGGGATGGATGATGTTATACTCTTGTTTTATCATGTGTAAACCTTTGATGTATCCCCACTTGTTGGGTGGATGAGTCAAGTTTGGTATATACCCACTTTGATGGGAGATGGATGTATGTATGAGTCTTTGGTGATAGGAAGTTCATTTATGATGTATAGAGTCACGTTCTTCTTGTAGAACATCTTTTTGCAGACCTTGCTTACAGTCAGGGGGAGCATGAACAACACTCTTCAGCTGAACAGAGTTTTTAGCATGTTCTCGGAAGGAGCATGGACAGATTGGTACATCTTGGCATATACAAAGGGGGAGCTCATTCAGAGATTTCAGCAGGTACTCAGTGGGAGTATAGACAACGAAATGTTTATCAAGGAAAGAGAATATCTTGGTCCACCCTTTACCCTTTATGTCAAAGGGGGAGAGTGATTTGGTGTTGTTGCCATCAAGTCCAAAAGGGGAGATTGTTGGCATTATGATGCATGTGTTGTACTTGATGGCAACCCACTCATAGAAGAACAACTCACTTATATATAACTAGATGAATCTACAGAAGAGATATCAGATGTGACAAAATACATGGGATGCAGGAAAACTCAAAGGAATCAGATGACAATTCTCAGTATGACAAGTTAGATTTGCCATCAAGTCCAAAGGGGAGATTGTTGTTATTATGATACAAGTGTTGTCCTTGATGGTAAGATGACAGATTATAGTGCAGCAGGTCAGTAGCAAAGAATTGATGATCTGACTACAAAGAATAAAGAAAGAAGAGTATATACGCAGGTTCACTATATACCAAGTAGGGTATACACGCAGGTTATACGTAGGTTCACTATGTACCAAGTCGCGTATATATGCAGGTTCGCTATATACCAAGTAGGGTATACACGCAGCTTCACTATATACAAAGGTGCGTATACACGCGGGATTGCTGATCAAAAGTCGCGTATGCATATGCATGCACTTTCATGCACGGAAAAGTGCGTACATGTGGGAAAGCTTATTTTTGGGTCCGTGGTATTTAGAACTATGGTCTTGGTCCTTGGTATTGCGTCCGAAGTGTTGAACCCAGGTATTGGGTCCCTAGTATTGGTTCTCAATGGTTTTGGACCATGGTATTGAGTATGGCCTAAGACTATAAAAGGAGAAGAAGATCATTAGGCAAAGGCATTGAAAAAGTCTTGAATATCTGATGAAGTATGAGATCCAGTATGTAGGTTATGGGTTTATGATGCAAGATAAGGAGGAATCTCAACGGTTGATGGAGAACAAGATCTAAGGATAGAGCGGGATCTAATGGCTTGGAATGAATCATCTCTATACGGTTTGATCTTGTTTAGTCTAGATCTGTATACTAACTCATGTAATGTTCTGTAAATGTTATGATTTGGGTATGATTGATGTCCGGAACAGCTGCAAAGCTCTGAGTTAATATTTGCAGATGTGTACGCAGGTTAGCTTTGGTAAAAGCGCGTATGTATGCGGGTTTGGTTCATCGTAGTTGCTTATACATTATGAAGTATGATATTTGAAGTTGCGGTTGGGTATGATTATTATTACATAGTTCTGTTTTCTGCTCTGTAACTGCAGTTTGTTGATAGGGTTTCAGTGATTTAGTATTGGGTGATTCAGAGATTGATGATGCAGGAGTAGTTGATGGGTGTTTTGCAATGATGTTTGATTTTGTGCTTCAATGTAGTTGATGGGTCCAGTATGAAAATTGGATGAAACGTGGCCTTTCAGATTATGGTGTTGTACTTCAGGAGTATCTAGTCTGAAAATTTATGAAACGTGGTACCTGGAGGATGAAAGAGAAGGTTGTAGCCTTCTGTAGGTCGGCACCTACGTACTAGTACATCAGCTAGTACAAGAGCTAAGGGGGTGATAGCTCCCTTCCAGTAGCAACTGGAAAACGAGTAAAGGTTGGAGCATTTCAGTAGGCTGGCACCTATGTACTAGTAAATGGATCAGCTAGTACAAGAGCTAAGGTGGTTGTAGCTCCCTTCCAGGAGGGTCTAGAGAACGAGAGAAGGTTGTAGCCTTCTGCAGGTAGAAGCCTGTGTACTGGTATAAGACTGCACCAGTATAGAAATATTGTAAAATGAAGTTTCTTATTAAAAGAAGATAGACACGACTTGCAGTAGGTGGTTTTCACCCACATTGGGTTTCCACCTTATATCATGGTGTTCATGTGTGATTCTTGTGTGTGATGATCTGTTCTGTTTTAATGCACCTGCTTACTATTCATATGGTTAATGAAGTTCTGATGCACTAACTAAAGATCAACATTTAATGGATTAACTGAATCATAAGTATTCTGGATATACGCTAGTTACATTAGACACAGTTGTGTATACACGCGGGTCCCATTAACTGAAGTAGCGTATATGTATCTAAGTATGGAAATGAAAAGTTTTATTGATTTGCTAATACTGATTCCCCCCCCCCCCTCTCTCAGTATTATTTCCAACAATTTCTCCAATACATTTGGATTAACATTAGTATAGATGCTTTGGAAAATACCGTGTAATGTTGTACCACAAACTAGCAATATCTTTAGTGCTAAATTCTTGTTCTGAATGATATGAACCATTTTCCATATATCTTTCGCTGTTCATCTGTAAATTTTCATATCAGATTTAGTGCAAACTTTCGGTGACTGAGCTGAGGTCTGTCACTGCTCAGATTTCTGGGTTTTTCAGTGTGAAGTTCGAGCCTTTTTCAGCACGTTTCTTGACGCTTGGGTACAGGTTGAGGTTGCAGTAGGAGCAGGCAAAGATTTCTGGGTGAGTAAGCCCATAAAGGAGCAGTCTACCTGCAAGAAAAACCTTGTTCTTGAGCGTGTATCATCTCACTATTTAGGGATGAAACACTTGTATTTTGGGTGTGTACATTCAGTTACCATCTCATTGTTTAGGGATGAAACACTTGTTTTTTGGGTGTGTACATTTAGTTAAGTGACCGTTCGGTGGACTAATTTTCTGTGTAAAAGGACCAGACAGAGGTCAAAAAAAAAAATTTGTGTCTGAGGAAAGCTAAACATGGGTTAGATCTGTCATTTTAGAACTCAGACTAAAATAGGACTTCAGAGGTTCTATCCTTAAGGAAAGAGATAAAGGGAAGAGATACGCTGCTGTAAAAATATCCTTGTAAGGAATTAGATACTCACAAAAAAAATAAAAAAAATTTGCCTTGATTCCTGTGGAAAAGTAGGCAAATTAATTTTATAAAACCATTATTGTTTCTACAAGTGCATTTTTGGTCATTTTCTGATTTGATTGTTTGAATAATGGAGAAAATTCATGGACTATTAGAGTTATTAAGCACTCTAATCTTATCTACCGATGGTGCAAGCCCCGGAAGTGATGATTGATGCTATGTGATTCGTTCTCCACATTTCACTAGTTTCAATCCCACTTCTTCACCCCTGTGAGCATCACCCGATGCAATGAGTGCTAAGTGAACTATTCAAAAATCATGAGAAATTAGTCAGTTACGACTACCTCTCATGGAAATGGTCATACGTTTGAATGACTTACTTAACGCAGTTGAATCCCAAAAATGATATCTAATATAATGCACTGCGTAAATCCCCCATACTTAAATTCAAAAAGAGTCAAGGGATCTCTAATTGAATGGTTCATGAGGCACAATACTTGCTAAGGTTTTGCAAATGGGGTAGCAAGCTAAGTGGGCTTGATTGTGGGGAAAAACTCCACAGTTAAGCGCGCTTGAGCCAGAGGAGTTCTGGGATGGGTGACCTCCTGGGAAGTCCTGGTTACCGGGTGCAAGCCCCGGAAGTGATGATTGATGCTATGTGATTCGTTCTCCACATTTCACTAGTTTCAATCCCACTTCTTCACCCCTGTGAGCATCACCCGATGCAATGAGTGCTAAGTGAACTATTCAAAAATCATGAGAAATTAGTCAGTTACGACTACCTCTCATGGAAATGGTCATACGTTTGAATGACTTACTTAACGCAGTTGAATCCCAAAAATGATATCTAATATAATGCACTGCGTAAATCCCCCATACTTAAATTCAAAAAGAGTCAAGGGATCTCTAATTGAATGGTTCATGAGGCACAATACTTGCTAAGGTTTTGCAAATGGGGTAGCAAGCTAAGTGGGCTTGATTGTGGGGAAAAACTCCACAGTTAAGCGCGCTTGAGCCAGAGGAGTTCTGGGATGGGTGACCTCCTGGGAAGTCCTGGTTACCGGGTGCAAGCCCCGGAAGTGATGATTGATGCTATGTGATTCGTTCTCCACATTTCACTAGTTTCAATCCCACTTCTTCACCCCTGTGAGCATCACCCGATGCAATGAGTGCTAAGTGAACTATTCAAAAATCATGAGAAATTAGTCAGTTACGACTACCTCTCATGGAAATGGTCATACGTTTGAATGACTTACTTAACGCAGTTGAATCCCAAAAATGATATCTAATATAATGCACTGCGTAAATCCCCCATACTTAAATTCAAAAAGAGTCAAGGGATCTCTAATTGAATGGTTCATGAGGCACAATACTTGCTAAGGTTTTGCAAATGGGGTAGCAAGCTAAGTGGGCTTGATTGTGGGGAAAAACTCCACAGTTAAGCGCGCTTGAGCCAGAGGAGTTCTGGGATGGGTGACCTCCTGGGAAGTCCTGGTTACCGGGTGCAAGCCCCGGAAGTGATGATTGATGCTATGTGATTCGTTCTCCACATTTCACTAGTTTCAATCCCACTTCTTCACCCCTGTGAGCATCACCCGATGCAATGAGTGCTAAGTGAACTATTCAAAAATCATGAGAAATTAGTCAGTTACGACTACCTCTCATGGAAATGGTCATACGTTTGAATGACTTACTTAACGCAGTTGAATCCCAAAAATGATATCTAATATAATGCACTGCGTAAATCCCCCATACTTAAATTCAAAAAGAGTCAAGGGATCTCTAATTGAATGGTTCATGAGGCACAATACTTGCTAAGGTTTTGCAAATGGGGTAGCAAGCTAAGTGGGCTTGATTGTGGGGAAAAACTCCACAGTTAAGCGCGCTTGAGCCAGAGGAGTTCTGGGATGGGTGACCTCCTGGGAAGTCCTGGTTACCGGGTGCAAGCCCCGGAAGTGATGATTGATGCTATGTGATTCGTTCTCCACATTTCACTAGTTTCAATCCCACTTCTTCACCCCTGTGAGCATCACCCGATGCAATGAGTGCTAAGTGAACTATTCAAAAATCATGAGAAATTAGTCAGTTACGACTACCTCTCATGGAAATGGTCATACGTTTGAATGACTTACTTAACGCAGTTGAATCCCAAAAATGATATCTAATATAATGCACTGCGTAAATCCCCCATACTTAAATTCAAAAAGAGTCAAGGGATCTCTAATTGAATGGTTCATGAGGCACAATACTTGCTAAGGTTTTGCAAATGGGGTAGCAAGCTAAGTGGGCTTGATTGTGGGGAAAAACTCCACAGTTAAGCGCGCTTGAGCCAGAGGAGTTCTGGGATGGGTGACCTCCTGGGAAGTCCTGGTTACCGGGTGCAAGCCCCGGAAGTGATGATTGATGCTATGTGATTCGTTCTCCACATTTCACTAGTTTCAATCCCACTTCTTCACCCCTGTGAGCATCACCCGATGCAATGAGTGCTAAGTGAACTATTCAAAAATCATGAGAAATTAGTCAGTTACGACTACCTCTCATGGAAATGGTCATACGTTTGAATGACTTACTTAACGCAGTTGAATCCCAAAAATGATATCTAATATAATGCACTGCGTAAATCCCCCATACTTAAATTCAAAAAGAGTCAAGGGATCTCTAATTGAATGGTTCATGAGGCACAATACTTGCTAAGGTTTTGCAAATGGGGTAGCAAGCTAAGTGGGCTTGATTGTGGGGAAAAACTCCACAGTTAAGCGCGCTTGAGCCAGAGGAGTTCTGGGATGGGTGACCTCCTGGGAAGTCCTGGTTACCGGGTGCAAGCCTCGGAAGTGATGATTGATGCTATGTGATTCGTTCTCCACATTTCACTAGTTTCAATCCCACTTCTTCACCCCTGTGAGCATCACCCGATGCAATGAGTGCTAAGTGAACTATTCAAAAATCATGAGAAATTAGTCAGTTACGACTACCTCTCATGGAAATGGTCATACGTTTGAATGACTTACTTAACGCAGTTGAATCCCAAAAATGATATCTAATATAATGCACTGCGTAAATCCCCCATACTTAAATTCAAAAAGAGTCAAGGGATCTCTAATTGAATGGTTCATGAGGCACAATACTTGCTAAGGTTTTGCAAATGGGGTAGCAAGCTAAGTGGGCTTGATTGTGGGGAAAAACTCCACAGTTAAGCGCGCTTGAGCCAGAGGAGTTCTGGGATGGGTGACCTCCTGGGAAGTCCTGGTTACCGGGTGCAAGCCCCGGAAGTGATGATTGATGCTATGTGATTCGTTCTCCACATTTCACTAGTTTCAATCCCACTTCTTCACCCCTGTGAGCATCACCCGATGCAATGAGTGCTAAGTGAACTATTCAAAAATCATGAGAAATTAGTCAGTTACGACTACCTCTCATGGAAATGGTCATACGTTTAAATGACTTACTTAACGCAGTTGAATCCCAAAAATGATATCTAATATAATGCACTGCGTAAATCCCCCATACTTAAATTCAAAAAGAGTCAAGGGATCTCTAATTGAATGGTTCATGAGGCACAATACTTGCTAAGGTTTTGCAAATGGGGTAGCAAGCTAAGTGGGCTTGATTGTGGGGAAAAACTCCACAGTTAAGCGCGCTTGAGCCAGAGGAGTTCTGGGATGGGTGACCTCCTGGGAAGTCCTGGTTACCGGGTGCAAGCCCCGGAAGTGATGATTGATGCTATGTGATTCGTTCTCCACATTTCACTAGTTTCAATCCCACTTCTTCACCCCTGTGAGCATCACCCGATGCAATGAGTGCTAAGTGAACTATTCAAAAATCATGAGAAATTAGTCAGTTACGACTACCTCTCATGGAAATGGTCATACGTTTGAATGACTTACTTAACGCAGTTGAATCCCAAAAATGATATCTAATATAATGCACTGCGTAAATCCCCCATACTTAAATACACTCTCACAGATATTCAAACATATTTAAAACTTGCACGAGAAACCATTAAATTTTTGCAACTTGAATCACAGTTACAACAAGAGGAGTTACAAAAGTATAGTGATCATTCTGAACTTGTCTTTGTTCAAAACATTGAAAGAAACTCCCATTAGTAGCAAGTTGATCTAGTGCCCAATGAAGCAGCAAAGTCACATGCAGATGCAGAAGTTCAGTTTGCACTTTCCAAGCCCATCATCAGACCTTGGGAAGAGCTTGTCCATAACAAGCATAGAACAGGTCTTGGATTTGACAAGGAGGTGTCCTTTCATATTCCAGACTACTCCAAGCTAATCAAATTTCAAAGTGCTAGATTTATTCATGACAGTTCACCTTCAGTTGTTCCAGATTATGCTCCTCTTCCACAACAACAAGAACAAATTGTGAAATGCCAACACTGTGACTGAGTTGGCCACAGGAAAGATAATTGTTTTGATCTTCATCCATGTAAGAATTGCCATAAAACTTGTCATTATTCAAAAATATGCTTCAGAAATAGACATCCTGCAAGAACAAAGATTCATCTTGGATGGATCGCTTCTTGGCAATGGGCTTCAACAACCAAGATGATATTTCGCTCATACAACAGGATTTGTTCTCGAATATTGAAAAGTATTGCATTTGAGATCTCTTCATCTTCTCACCTTGTCTATGACAGGGGGGCAAATGATGCTCATCTACAAGCTTCAAAGCCACATCAAGCGAGCCTGAGCCACAACCTACCATTCCAGATTCAGAGTTGTAGCCAGAGACAAAGATGCCACTGAGCATGCCTTCAGTCGGTGATACCTCTTCAAAGAATTGGGGACACTTCCTCTAGCAGAAGACTTCATCTTCTTGCCAGTTTTGGAAGAGTTCCAGGAATTGCATTAAGCATTCCAAAGTTGTCGGTCATCCTTAAACCATCATAGGTTGAGATCTCCCTTTTCAGGTTGAGGTTCTCCCTTTTATGTAGGGTGAGACCTCCCTTTATTAGTTGAAGGTTTCCCTCTTCAAAACGTTAGGAGCACTTCCTCTATCAGAAGACCTGAGCTTCATGCCAGACTTGGAAGAGTTCCGGGAACTACACTAAGTGTTCCAGTGTTGGTGGTAATCCTTAAACCACCCCCCTTATACCAACATTTCAGAGAGCACATTCAACCTAGTGCTGCCATGATTGCTTTTTGCACATTTTGTATTATAGCTCTCTTCTTGGACTCATACATACCCCTTCAGATTAAGGGGGGAATGTTGGACACCTAATCCTCTATTGGTTGGTGTAGAATGTGAATAGCCATGAGAGTCCAAGAGACCTTGGGATGTGGAACCCAATGGTCACACAAATGTACTGTAAATGTATATCATTGTCAATAATAGATACACACTCATGTTTATCATTATTTTTTTGTGTTTTCCATGTATGTGTTTAACAATAATTTTTTTTAATGGCACATTCTACAGGGTTTTCTTTTTATTTAAAATTTTCTAATTCCCCTCTTTCGCCTCATATTTCTTAAATTTTTTGCTCCATGTCCTTGTTATAAAGCATTATTACAATGATTTCTTTCCTATGAAGGAAAAATGGGTTCTTGAACAAATAGAGTCTTGCGGTCGACGCATTCTAGGTTCTTACAAATTTTCTTTTGTCTTCTACCAGGGTTCTACTCATGAAGTCAAGATGGTTTTTTGTTTTTCTTGAAAACACTAGGTTTGGATGGAAAAGGTCCCTGTAATGGATTTATATGGGCCTCATATATGAAGGCTACCAACCAGTTTCTAGAAATCTAATTTCTACAACAAAAATGTATAAATTGTATTGAGACACGTTATGGGTAGTTGGATCAACTCTTTTATTTAAATATTTTAGGGTTTATAAAACCTTAAACTCTTTTTATTTTTATTTATTTATTTATTTATTTTTATTTTTATTTTTATTTTTATTTATTTTTATTTTTATTTTTATTTATTTATTTATTTATTTATTTTATTTATTTATTTTATTTATTTATTATTTTTTTTTTTTCGCTTGTAAAGAAAGCTTGTTAAGAAAATCCTTTTCAATTTATGTTCATGTATATATCAATCTTTTGGTTTAAGCATATGTATTTTTAGAGGGCTTGAATAGCCCCTATGGAATGATTAATTTACATGTTTTTGTTCGTTCGGTAATTTACTTTTCTTTTAAATACTATTTATAAGAAATATTTTCTCTCTATGACGAAATTTCTCCTGTCCATTGAAATAGTTCATTTAAATATTAGGACTTAAACACTCTTGTCTATTTAAGAATGGTTGTGTTCAACCAATTTACAATATTTAAGATACTCTTTTTTTTTTTTGTAGGCTAATGTATGATTCTTTAATATATAAATCGCGAAAACTATGTACAATGAAAAACAGTGACCCCTGCCCCGAAGGGAAACCAGGGAAAACACCAAAAAACATCCATGTCCACACCTGCCCCGAAGGGAAACCCAGCAAAAACACCTAAATTCAGCCATGTCCACACCTGCCCCGAAGGGAAACCAGGCAAACTTCAAAGGTAAGTATGTAAACTACGTGTCTGAGAAAGAAGTAAAATACTACAGTTCAGCCATATCAAAACGATGCTTAGAAAAACTACACTAAGATTGCAAAAAGTAAGAACAGGCTACTGCGTCTTATCTTCCTGCAGAAGATCCGGATCCACCTTGACAATGCCTGCAACGCGAATGAGCCGAGTCAACTTATCCAGCTTCCTATCCTGCATCATAAGAGTAAACTCGAGGTTCTGCAGTTCTTTTTGCAGATTGCCTTGGGCAATGTCCACCATCTCTGCTGCTACCTGTTCCATGGACTTGGCAAGCAGACGCTTAAGACCCCAATAAACATGAAGGGACTGCTTATACAGCGACATTCTCCCCCTAGTGTGGCCGGGGTCAGGGAGATAAAGCTCCCAATCCTCCATCTCCGGATCGGATTGCTCCTGCAGGGCCTCCTCCTCAAGATGGTCGACAATCCGCCGAATTTTTGGATGAGTATCATGTAGATAGGCACGCTCTGCTTCCGCCAGTCTTCGCTGGATATCCCTCTTTCCTCGCCCCCGTCCCGGAATCCCTGCACTATCTCCTTCCTCCCGGCGAGGACCACGACCCCTTCCTCGGCCCCTACCTCGTCCCTTCCGACCTCTGCCGCGCCCGCGCCCACCACAGACTACTTCGGCATCAACATCCTCAGGCCTACTATCTTCTTCATCTACATCTTCAGCCGCTCCAACCTCAGTCCGCCGCAACCACTTGCCAACCTTGCCACCTGTAGGCATTCGGCGAGATGCAACTCCAGACCTCTCTCCTGCGGGGTCACCCAAATCTGCAGAGTCCTCAGAGAGGTCTATAGGGATATAGCGCAGACCTTCATCCTTGGCCTGCATCCCCAGAGGCAGTCCCTGACTGCGCGTTCGTCGGCCCTCAGAGGGAAGTGCAGCCATACTTGCAGAGAATGCAATTTCGAAAGTCCACAGAAAAAATAGGCGAGACGTTAAACTAAGAAGCCTAATATAAGCGCGGCGGAAGAAGCCAGTTGCATGGAAAGTAATACCTGTCCACCACCCTCGATCATCTTGGTAAGTACTGTCGTTTGCACACGTCGCAGGAGGAGAGCTGGGATATGATGTGCAGTCTGTCCTGCCCATGCCACCACATACCCACCACTGTACCCAAACTGCCGTCAATCTGGAGGAGGGCAGTTCCGCGCATGTCATCAATAAATTAAGCTGCCAGGTGGTTTGCAGAGTCGTACCCCCCATGATCATTATATTGTGAATGTTATGCTGTCTTGTCGCCCCCCATGGCCTCATCATTATCCTGGCGGAGGATGGCGGCCAGCTCACTCCAGCGTTGGTCGTGATGGAAGGAGCCCCAACTACCATCCAGCACACTACCTGAATCAGCAGTAGCCCAGTTGGCCAAGTAGTCTGCCGCCCGATTGCCACGGCGCAACACATGAGCAAGTGTTATGTAATCAATCCTTCGCAGTTGCTCCTCAATATCCTGTATAATAGCAGCAACCCGCCAGCTCTTGGCAACTTGATCCCATGGCTTTCCGCACTGTAGTTTCCTCAGCATGTCAATAACGAGTTGGGAATCCCCCTCCACAACGAGATTGTGATAACCATTCCTCACTGCTATGCATAGCCCATGGTATACACCCCAAAGCTCGGCCTCATTATTTGACAGCTCCCCTCCCCACTCCGCATATATCCAACGCGTCCTCCCGTAGCTATCACGGAAAACTCCGCCCCAACCCGCCTCCCCTGGATTACCCTTGGAGGCACCATCGAAGGATAACTTAATTTGGTGCTCAACGGGAAGCCGAAAGAAGCTGGGGCTCTGCAAGCGTGGTCGACGGAGCCGATCATTGTTTGGGTAGAGCATCGTAGAATCGATGCCCAATTTGAGTAAGATTCGCTGCTCAGCCAGATTTAATTGCCAGTCCTCCTCTGCCCAGGATTCGGAAAGGACCGTTTCCTTAAGCGACCTACAGATCACCTCCCAAATTGCAACCTCGCAGCAACTACGCCCCTGAAAAATTCGGCGATTCCGTTCCTTCCACACCTCCCAGAGGACGAACCCCAACGATAAACTCCATAACCTGCGAACAATTTTACTGTTAAAATGTCCCATTCCCCATTGTAAAATGGTTTCACGGATATTGTTGGGGTCTCTATGCAAGTAACCAAAAAGGTTCCTAATTTCCTCCCACAAACTTTGGATATACAAACATCGATTCAGCAAATGCTCTTGTGTCTCATATTCCTTATGACAGAGAGAGCACGAAGAAGGGCCGATCATACCACGTTTCTGGAGATTGTCCCACGTTAAGATCCTACCATGGCACACCAGCCATGCAAAAATTATCACCTTAGGCCACCATTTTACTTGCCAGAGTTTTTGCCACGGTGTTGGATCGACCATGGCATCACCCTTTGTTAGCCAATAATAAGCCTCCTTCACCGTAAACATTCCTTGCGGAGCTTTCCCCCAGCGAAGGAGATCATTGCCTGGACGTATCCGAATTTTCCGCATATCTAATTCCCTGAGATATATTTGTTGGGTGTCCTGATGAATGTGCGCATTCCAATCTGAAGGATTCTTCCATGCACGCCATACCTCAGTTTGTCCTGCCGGGCGCCAATAGTCCTGAACACATACAAGGCCTGCCTGATGTGCACCGTCCTGTAAGGCATGCAAAGTAGGGTGACTAGCCAGCTTGGCCCTTTGCTGCCAAGCATCCAGCCAAAAACGAGCAAAATTCCCACTACGTATTTCCCAGAATGCTAAATCTCGAATCAAATTGCTGTTATGGCGAGCAAGCTCCCAAATGTTCGATCCCCGTGGAGTATCTTCAACGCGGAGACGGCCTTCAACCGTGGGTGGCATCCGATATTTATGATTCCAGATTCGTTTCCAGATATCCCCACCCCCCTGCACCCATCTCCACCACAACTTTGCACCTAAAACCTTATTGACAAACTCCAAATCCCTGATACCTAGACCACCCTCCTCTTTACGTTTAATTAGCTGTTGCCATGAAACCAATGTCCATTTGCGTTGCTGATTGGGCCCTTCCCAGAGAAATTTACGAAAGAGTTCCCTCAACTTCCCGAAGACTGCCTTAGGAGCAGGCATAATGGATAATGGATAGATAGGAATGGATAACAGAACTGATTTTAAAAGGACAACTCGACTGGCAAAATTCAATATTCTGAACGACCAATTTTGCAATCGCTTCCTAATTCGATCAACAATAGGTTGCCAATTCTTAATCCGCAATGAATTAAGATCTAATTGTAGACCTAAATATTTAGTAGGTAACTCAGCCAGCCGGAAACCGAGCTGCCGAGTTAAGTGAACCTTAACAACAGCTGGCGTATTAAAAAAGAAAGTACAAGATTTATCATAATTGATGGCCATACCTGAAGCTGACATGAAAGCCTCTAACACTCGCTGAAAGCCCCGTACCTCTCGGAGTGATGCCTCACCAAACAACATTATATCATCAACAAATTGCTGATGTGTGATGACAAGGTCAGGGCCCCATAATCTAATACCTCTGAGTCCGCCTGTCCTGACCTCCGTCTTGATTTGCCTGCTTAGCCCTTCCAGTGCCAGGATGAACAAGAAAGGTGAAAGAGGGTCTCCCTGTCGGATACCCCGTGAAGCCTTAAACAGAACCGTAGGTATCCCATTAAGCAATATGGAAAAAGTCGGAGTGGAAACCAAGTTTAGAATCCAAAGTATCCATCGATGGTCAAAACCGTAGGCTGCAAGGATTGCTCGCAAATAATCCCAATTCAAGCGATCGTATGCTTTTGATAAATCCAGCTTCAGGAGCATGCCTGGTCGCTTTCGCTGTTTTAAAGAGTGTATCACCTCCTGGGAGACCACAATGCCATCCAAAATTTAAGATACTCTTAGTAACTAATGGTTCTTTCTCTTCTTTTTTTCCTCTTGTTAAATTCTTTCAAGATTATCTGACTGTCATAGTATCTTCTATTATTGTTAGTCACCATTATTGTATATCAACATTACAATATATGAACTGATGAAACTATTTTGCTTTCTCCTTACCGTTCTTTCTATAATCCTTTTTGGGGCTTTCTATTTACCATATGTTTTAGTGATACCATAATTTTTTATACTCCTTATTAATACGGTTATATTGTTTTTATATGTGTATAGTGGAAATGATTTAGGTGATTCCCCGTCAGGGACTTGTATATACCTCCTATGACCTATTTATTAAAAAGGAAAATCAAGACTATTACCTCTTAAAATGCAGGTACTTTGATATAAGATTCTATGCGGTAACTAACCCGAGTTGTTATTTATTTAGTATTGGTGCATATTACATTTGATCACATTCAATATTGTCAGTTCCTACATATATTTGTAGATTATTTTTGGTTGCTATAAGTTGTAATATATATATATATATATATATATATATATATATATATATATATATATATATATATATATATATATATATATCTGAGAACATCAACTGACAAACGTATTAGGAAACAAAAGAATTCTTACTTATACTCATCTGTAAGGATTCTGGGCCTGTACAAATCTAATTTTCAAGATTTCTTCTAATTATCTACCTTAAACCATGGAAGCATTGGTTCAGTGATATGAATTTTCCTATTTACTTTGGTATATTAGTACAACTAGAATTCTTAAAAAAGAATTGTTTAACTAAACTTAGAATAATTTTCAAACATTTTATTCCTCTTGGCACAATCGTATCTATTTAATTTTCTTTCATAAAAAACGAATACTTGTCTAATTCCTCCCTAAAATATATCAAGAGATCTCATTGTCCTCCCAACCATAAGCTACTCCTTGCCACCAGCTATCGTCGAGCCTGACCCCATTCTATTAGAGAAGCAACTTAAGAATGTTTTATATTACAAGAATTTAATTTCTCTAGAACCTTGAAGCAACATCCTACTTATAATTTAGGTTTGCATCAATCTCTCTTTCCCATTGGTTTTATTTAGGAAATCATTGTCTTTCTCTTGCACAATATTTTCCTTAACAGGGTCAATATTCATGGCATTTTTCTCCAGCCATGGTACACTTTCCCTCCCTTTTTTTTTCTAACTCCATTCATAAATTGGAGAGGTTTACTCTTTTCTTGTTACTACTCCTTCCTAAGAATAATTGCTTCCCTGACAGATAGCGGTGATTTCCACCTTACAACTCTTAACACATTCTTAGGAGTGTTAACAATACACATAAACTTTTCACTTATTCACAACAAACTATGAATATTTAATATCAAAATATGAATACTTACAATCATTGTATTTTCCTAACTTTTTACTTTTCTAGTCATGATAAAATAAATAAAAATATGAGTCATTTAGCTAGGGGTGTTACACCAAAACTTTTACAAGGTGTTATTACGTGTATTAGGTCCTACACTACTTGCGCAATTTACAATTCATCCGTTAAGAAGAAAGGCTCGTACACCTATGTTCCTATTCCTGACAAGTCTTCAGAACCCATCTCGATTGGTTACATGTCTAGTCTTCCTTCAACCAAGTAGGGAAATGATTTTTTTGTCATGATTTTTGATTAGTTTTCTAAATTGGTGTTGTAGCGGCTATAACCACAATCCAAAATATTTCCCAAGCTTCGTTTTGGAGCATCACTCCTAAATCATAACAGCCCATCTCACACCAACCCAAGTACTTGTGCTTTGATTGATCTTCATATTTTTCATTTTGGCTTGTGTTTTCTCACTTGGTTTACTGTCTAACCCACAAGATGATCTCCTGACTCAGGTTTCACCTAGTTTCAGGCTTGACTTAGTGAACTGTGTAGTCTTTGAAGGCAACCATCCTTGCTGTTTGGAATTGCACTGTGCAAGCTGACAGTGAGCTCTCATCTCCAAAATTGCACAAATCTAGTTGAAGGCCAGCCTTTAGCTAGGAAAATGCGTAGAGAAAGAGAGGCATCCTAGATCCACTCAACACAAAAATTGCGCAAAACCTTATTCCTCAGAAGTTGCACAGTGCATGAGCTAGTGAGTTGTCCAATCTTAAGAACTGCACAATCTCTCTGGGCAATGCATGGAATCTTTTTCCTGAAAAAGAAAAAATTAAAAAGTTAAAAAGAGTCCATAGAAAATATGGATCTATTTTTTGCAGCCCAGAGGAGACACTTGACTTATTTTGGAAGCTGCCGCCAAGTGTTGCTTTTTCCTTGATTTTTGGCCTTCGCATCACAAAACCTAAATAGACCAAATATATTTAATAGGTGTACATAGAGATATTTTGACATTTGGTATTGGAGCTCTAGATTCTCGAGGAGATCAAGGAACCTTCAGTGTGATCGTCATTGTTTTTCCGGGTCAGTCTTTCTTTTATAGTCTTTTCTCTATTTTTCTATCGCTTTGGATTGTTTAGCTTGTGAGAGTATTGTTTCACTTGTTTTATTGAGTGAATACTGGAACTTTAACTTGCTTTATGTTGTATAAGTGTTGTTTTAAGTTTCACATTTCCTTTCCCAACATTGCATGCATCACCTAGTTTTTGCACCAACGGTCATCGTTGCGGCAAATCTCTCCACATGCTTCACTTTCCTTTAGTTTCATTGATTCCTGCACTTGCTTCAATCAAATTCATCATCATTCACTTAGACATGCACTCAAAATCACACTATCCTTTAGATGTTTTCAATTTCTCAATTCCCTTGGGTAGATCTATGCTTCCTTGGCCCAGATTTCTGGAGCTCAAGGCTTTAGCCTTGGCATCTGCAATTACGCAAAGGCTTCATAAAACTATATCTAACTATGCATTGCATTATTCCAGGAGTCAACCCTAACCCTTGGCCACTAAGACCATGTAATCCGTAGTTTCTCCTGGCTTATCCCATACTAAACTATGTGTTGCACAGTTCCAGTCAACAAGACCTCCCCACTGATTGTTGGGACTGCGCAATGTACAGTTCCAGCTGGAAACCACTCACCACTGTGTGCCAGGATTGCATAATCCCTCCTAGAATTAGCCTGATTTATTGCTTAATCTATTCTTGAGGTTGTTTTTAGTCTCATGCTAACATTTGCATGTCATCAATGTTGTCTCTGTCTCCAGGTACAACAGTTGTTGAGAAAATCTCTAGTAGTTACAACTAACGTGGCCTCTAAGGGAGATGAATCAAAGGATACTTTCAAGAATATTATTAGGGAAGCAATTGAGCAGGCCACAGTGAACTTGCTAGTTTATGCACACACTCAGTTGCTCATCGAGAAGGGAATACAATTCACAGGGTAGAAAATCAAGGATTACTTTACAGAGGAATTCAAGGAAGACTTAGAGGATTGGAAGGTTTATATCAGTATCCAATAATCAGGCTTACACAAGGTTGCATGTAGGTACCCCACCTTCCCATGCGCGAACATCATCCACTGGATTGTCTATCAGACAGATCCAGAGACTCTGACATTAAGCAGTGCCAGCGAGATAAATCTTGCCAACTTCACAATGCGAAACTATCAATAGATGTATCATTTACCTCAGTTGGTGAACTAAATGGATACATGTTTCTATGCCACCGATAACTTTGTGAACACTAGAGGTATTATCAAGCACTGGGTGAAGGATCCGTCAAAGTTCATAATGAAACCCAATCATGTTTACATGACAAAGTCTCTCAGGAAGGCCTATGAGTTCTTGATCATATTTTCATGTTGATTATATGGTCAAGAGAGCACAGAGACCTTTCCTGAAGGTTGGGTGGTTGTGTTGGACTAGTTGGTGAATGATGGAAGACCATTCAACTAGTTGGATTTGTCGGCTCTTTAGTTGAAATTCGACGTGACTAACGCCTGGAATCCTCCCAAGGATGAGGAAGAGAAATTATACATGTCTGCGTATTTACTTGATGCAATTTCTACCCAGCATCACTTTCCTGGCATGAGATGGACATGGACACTGAAAGAGAGTGTCATCAACATTTATTACAAGTTTATTTCCGACTACAACTTCCGAAAGGTTATGGAAAGGTTGATTTCCCATTTAATCATCATGTTTTAGAAGTTGATCTTTGAGCAGGATCTATCTTACATGTCCCAAGAGGCGATGGAGCCAATACTTAACATTGCATATTGGTAATGCCTCATCCGGCGGCACCTTCATTACGATGTTTGGTGGAGAGAAGCCTCTGTATGTTCTACCAAGGTATGCCACAGACAAGTTGGCCATGCAAGAGGTCTCATACCACATCTCTAGAGGGTTATAAGTAGGACAACATAGGGGAAAGAAGTCACCATGGACCTCTCTTCCTTTTTGGATTGGATTGTACGAGATTAGGAGCTTGAAGGATGTAGATGTCGAAGCTAAGTAACTATTGTTGTTTGAGTTCAACACCAGAAACTTTAATCTATATGATCGCCATGGTATTTGCAAGAACCATTGTGCGAAGGTGTACTATCCATGGATCCACCAGAAATTTCATTTGCATGAGGAGGACCCTCGGAGATACTGTTACAATGACTCTAAGCTCCATGAGCTAGTCAGTATAGCCACAACTTGGAAAGATGCTCTGCAGGTAGTAACAACACGGGAAGAAATAACAACAACACCAATAAGAATAAAACCAACGTAGGACAAGGGTAAGAGGAAGATTGTTGAGAACCCAGAGGTAGAGAAAAGCTACAAGATAAAAGTAGATGCTATCACTGAGAAAGCAGCTTTAGCAGTGGAGACAAAGATGTAGCAATGGCTAAATAGAGTAGAGCGAAGGAAGAAATAAAAACAAAGGCTGGAGGAGGCAGAATGGAATTTTCAAGACACATAGAAGAAGTTGAAGGAAGAGAAAGAACATAAAAGGAGAGAGAGGGAAGAGAAGTAGAAATAGGTAGAAGAAGAAAAGAATTGCACAATGACCGAACAAACAGCGCCCATACATGTTGAGGAGTCAAAAGAACTCGTAGTTGAAGAAGATGATGAACAGACGTAGGATCGGGAGCTTTCTTAGTATATTGAGCAACCGATTCAAGTGGTGAACATCGAGTTATGGCATGAGCCATAGGATTAGGACACTGACCTCATGCTAAGTGCACCCAAGGTCACCTATCAGTCTCCACCACCTCCAATGTTAGAAACAGTCCCGAGCGAGCAAGGAGAGGTTGTTCTCATTGATGATGATCCAGTGATGGATGTTTACAATCTATCATTTAACGTGTTGGAGAAGAAGATTGTATAAGTGTAGAGAAATGATTTTCCAGATGATCACGTGTCACTTGCATTCATGAAGGAAAAAACGATAGTTTCATATCTCAGAAAGCATCCAGTTGTGATTTCCGATGCCACTTTGGCTTAGGCAAGAGCCACAAGCTCAAATGTTAAGTTCTTGTTAGAGAAGAATGGACAAATGGAAAAGAACTTACAGGAAACTAGGAAAGAGGAAGAACAATCTAGACATTAATGTGTAGGTTCCGTAATGGAAGAGATGAGGAAAACGATATTTGATGAAATATCAACACTTGAGACTACCATGCGGAAGCTCTGTGATGGATTTTTCACCATGCATAAGGTGGTTGTCCATGTGTAGAGCTTACAACAATGGAGCAAAAGGTTGGTTCAAACTCTCATGGACATACATGCTGCCATCACCCATGTGCAAGAATGGGAAATTCAATACAAAGGGTCCCCACTTTACTTGCCAATGATGATGAAGCCCAAGGTAGAGATGACAAATTAAAGGTTCCGGATGTTGATCCAGACCTATGAGTAGCTTGTCCCATTCTTCTAGAGCATACAAGATTCATATGCATGGTTGTATAAGAGTTTGGATGTCATGGTAAGAACGCATAGGATCCCGTCAATCGGTTCCCTCACTAAAGATAAGAACAAAAACCACGTCTGGATAGAGATCGATAGGTACATGGAGCAAATAAGGAAAGAGGCCACCAGTGATGACTTGGAGATGAGCATACAAAACATGCAAAAGTACATTGGTGGTCCTGTGATGGTCAATATCATGTTTCACATGCTTCAAGATGAGTTGGATAAAGGTTATAAGACTATATACCCAGAAACTATAGAGGCAAGAGTCCGCTATCATAAAGACACCATCAAGTCGTTTGGGGACATCATCGCACAGTAGCAAGCATGGCATCAGTATGTGGCCGAGAAGCATTAAGTGGAGGTTGTCGAGTTGGTCCTTCCCCAAAATTTTGAATCAGAGTGTTTTGTCTTGTTAGGCTGTCTCTGGCCTATTTTGTCTCTCATGGGCACAAGTGGAAAATGTATATTATTTGTAAATATTTTGTAAGTGAAATTCTAAGTATAATTAGTGGAACGTGAACAATCAATATGTAATTTAATGAGTTATTTTTAAAGTAGTTGAAGAGTCACGAGGGTAGTAAAAGAGTCACAAACGGGAATGTCAAGGGCCACGCGACCCCTTGTTATAAATAGAACCTCATAACTCAGAGAAGAGTCCTTTGGGAGCCACGATTTTGGCTAGGCTTAGGCTTAAAGAAGGCTTGGGAGTATTGTGTTGAGCCTTGGCTTCTACACAGTGTAGAGTGAGTATACTTCTTTGGAGGAGCATGTGTTATTGAGTGTAATGTTCCACTATTGGGGATAATGGATGTCAATGGTGTATGGATGGATGGAACATTCTCTTATAATAATAGAGCCAACATTGTTTCATGCATATGTTCTTATTGTAGTTGGACTATTCTGGTTTATTTAGCAATGTATGTTGATTAACTTACGCATTTTCTTATTAACTGCATTGTATGCAATTGTATGAATCTTGTTTAATGTGTGTTGTTGGATTAACCCATCACTTTAACTTTTCGATTATTCCACATCTTAGGCTGTGATGTCATTTTTCTCGTGTGTTCCTTTCAAGATGTGTAATATTACAGGTTTCTTAGGGGCACACTTCCTCTTTCCCCTCTGTGTGTTATAACCTTGAATGCATCTCAATTGACTCACTGCAAGGTCACACACTTGCTTCCACCCAAAGCATCGTATGTATCTTTGTGCACTACCGCGGTCAAGGAACTACATTACCACCCACTGCTCGGACTCCTACTCCAAATGGTTTGAGGTCTAGTTGGGACTTCCTACTGAGGAGATACCATTGAATGTTTGTGGGTCTATCATCATCAACAACTGACTATTTTGATAGTCTACAAAATGAATTTCATAGTGGAGGACACTTCCAAGCTCTTCTCTAAATGGGTGTGGGTACATTTGGGGATACCATAGATCATCATATCATAATGAGGTAGTAGATTCCTAAGCATATTATGGTCAAGAATCTAGTCACTATTATACATCAAGCTTACCAAATCAATTTCCTTTCACCCCCAAACTAATGGCCAAACCAAGGTAATCAATGGGATGATCGTGCATATCTTTCCCATGTACAACTTTAAAAATCCATGCACATGCACTGAACATTTCCCCTAGGTTTAGAACAACCATAATAGATCCCTCCATACCTTGATTGACCACAACCCATTTAAGATGGGACTAGAATTTCAACCATCGGGTGCAATTAATGTAGCACTTCCTGGTACAAAATGTTCCCTTTGCCTATCTCATAAAATGTATGCATGTCGACGTAAATAGTAAACCAACACATGTAACAAGTTGGTTTATAATTTTTTCCATACTTATTATGTCACTGCTTGCGTAATGACATCTATTATCGGTTCAGTTGAACTATTATCTCTGTACTGTGGAAATTTTTCTTTTTTTATATCGTTAACATTATGCTTTTGGTTTAAATATTTGGGTGACGTTAGTGCATGACCTCATCATCGACTATGAGATTCGAGGGTGGACGTGCTCCTGACATGTACGATTGATCAGGTTGATCAAGTAGTACATAACAGGTACCATAAACAGGGTTATACGTACATTTGAAAGTTAAATACCACTTGCTTTAAGCTCTAGTGCTGAAATATTGGATTTAAGAGTGTTGGTAGATAATTTACTAAGGAATTATCAATAAGCACATTTATAATGAGTCAGAGCCTCAATATATTTTAGTGGGCTCTCTTAGTGCAATGTGGGCACTGTACAAATCAAACTAGTATTTTGTAGTTTCGAGTTATATTCATGTTCAAGGGCTCTGCATTATTTTCTTAGCATCGTGGAACTCACTAAAGCTAGAATTCCCGTGTTTGTACATGTAACCAGGATCAGTGTTTTCAGAGCATGTAAATATAGAGTTCGAAGGAAGAAAATTTCTATATTATACCAATGAAACTATGGTGATTTTCTTATGTCTTCAGGACGATGAAAATTCATGTTAAATTTGAAATATGTTCGGTTATGGTGTTGCAATATTCCGAGAGAATTGTTGACGATGAATCAGGTTAGTTTTTCCATTAGAATTCACTCTATGTGTTGAGGTTGTTAATTATGGATATTAATATTGATACACATTTTAATTTGGATTTGAAACTCACAGGTCATTTGAGATATCCCTATGAGAAAACTCTGGTTTAATTCATCATTTTATTTCTTAACAAAAAATTATGGAGTTTGTAGGTAAATATAAAAATAACTTCAAAGTTTTAGTGTTAAATCGAGGTGGACATGTAATTAAGTCAAATTGGAGAAAACATAAATAATCTCAATGCAATGTTGCAAGGTCGAGCTTTGATGCTTTGAATGCAATCCTGTAGCACTAGACTAGTAGAAACTGAGCACAACTAAGTTGGATGTCAACCCCTATTTTCATTTCCACAAGTCCTGACAACAAGTTTTTGAGCCTGATTCCATATCGTCTACTTTTAAATAGTTGAGGGTTCGGAGTTCTATTGGAATTAAGATGAAATCTTGTAGGGAATTTTGTTTAATAATCAATATAAAATATTCATGTTCTTATGTATGCTTACGACAAATTTATTCAGGAATTTAACTCTCTAAAATTTGTGAAGTCGAAAGCAATACCCATATTTTAATTTTCAGAACACTTGTGAGCAAGGTGGCAACCCCAACTCCATACCATGGTGTTCTAGATAGTCGGTGGGTCAGAGTCTTATTGACATAAACATCTAGTTGGTGAAGAAGATAGCACTGAGCTTAGTCGAGCATGATGCATAGACAAAAGGATGTGTTAATTATTAAAACTAAATAAAAAAACAATTGTTCACACACAACTAATAGAAATTGATTCAAAATAAAATATTGTAGGGTATTTTGTTAAATAATCAATATATGAAAAGTCCATGTTTTCCTATAACATTTACAACGAAATATTTTGTTTTTTTAACATTCTAAAATTTATAATGTTGAAAGTTAACCCATCTTTCCATTTTCCACAAGACTCATGAGCAAGGTCTTGATCCCAACTTCATATTGTGGTATTTTATAGTCGGAGAATAGGATTTCTATTGGCATAAATATCTAGCTGGCGAAGAAAATAACTCCGACCTCAGTTCGGCCTGATGAATAGACACAGACATGTGTTAATTATTAAAAAATAAATAAATAAAAAATGTCCACACACAAGTAATAGGAATTGATTCAAAATGCAATGTTGTAGGGGATTATGTTTAATAATCAATATAAAAACTCCATGTTTTCCTATAACGCTTACGATGATTGCTGATGATGAATCAGGTTAATTTTTCAATGAGTGTGCTGTCTATGTGTTTAGTTTCTTAATTGTGGATATTAATATTGATACACCTTTTAATTTGGATCTGAAACTCAAGTTTGATGAGGTTTTTTGAGATCTCCCTGCGAGAAAAATCCAGTTTAATTCGTGATTTTGTTTCTTAAAAAAATATTATGGACTTTGTGGATATATTAAAAATAATTCCAAAGTTTTAGTGTTAAATAAAGGTGGACATGTAATTAAGTCAAATGGGAGAAAACATAAATAATCCCAATTTAATGTTGCGGAGTCGAGCTTTGATGCTTTGAATGAAATCCTATAGAAGTAGACCAGTAGAAACTGAGCACAACTAAGTCAGAAGTGAGCCTATCTTTTCATTTCTTCAAGTCTTGGGAGAAGGTCCAGGACCCGATTCCATATTGTCTACTTTTAAATAGTTCAGTCTTCAGAGTTCTATTAGAATTCAAAATGCAATCTTATAGGGAATTTTTTTTAACAATCAATATAAAAGATCCATGTTTTTTTGTAACATTTATGACGATTTTTTTTAGGAATTTAACTCTTTAAAATTTGCAAAGTCAGAAGTATACCCATATTCGGATTTTCAGAAGACTCATGAGAAAGGTGCCGACCCCGAATCCATATTGTGGTGTTTTATATAGTCGGGGGGTCAGATTTCTATTGGCATAAACATCTAACTGGCGAAGAAAATAACTCTCATCTCAGTCGAGTGCGAGGTATAGACACAAGGATATGTTAATTATAAAAAAAAAAGTGTTCACAGACAGTTAATAGAAATTTATTTAAAATGAAACCTTGTAGGGTATTTTCTGTAATAATCAATATAAAAAGTCCATGTTTTCCTCCAACATTTACAACAATTTTTTTAGCATTTTAACTTTCTAAAATTTGCGACGTTGGAAGTTGACCCATATTTCCATTTCCACAAAACCTGTGAGCAAGGTCTCGACCCTGACTCCATATCGTGGTCTTTTAAATAGTTAGAGAATCAAATTTCTTTTGGCATAAATACCTAGCTAGCAAAGAAAATAACCCCGAACTCGATCGAGCTAGATGCATAGAGACAAGCATGTCTTAATTATTAAAAAAATATGAAAAACAATTGTTCAGACACAAGTGATAGGAATTTATTCAAAACCCAAGTGATAATGATATAAAAACTCCATGTTTTTCTATAACGTTTATGACAAAAAATTTCAGGATTTTTAAGTTTCTAACATTTTCGAACTTGGAGATCAACCCATCTTTCCATGTCCAGAAGATCCATGAGCAAGGTACTGACTCCCTCTCCATATTGTGGTATTTTAAATAGTCAGTGGCTCATAGTTCTATTGGCATAAACATCTAGTTGGTTAAGAAAATAACGCGACTGCAGTCGGGCCCAACACATAGACACAAGCATATGTTAATCATTATAAATAAATACAATTCTTGTGCAAAGTGAAAAAAATTAGTCAAATTTAGGGGAAGCACACAAATAAATAGAGTATATTCAACTATTTATGGATTGAGGAATAAAGAGAAACAAGGAAACATTCTTGCATGTAAAGATATATAAATATTTGTAGTGGAATTAGAACTAGCATGTATGGTTATAAATGTTGCCACACGAAAAATGCAAGTTAAAAGATGAAGTTATATGAAATTAAAAAGTAGAAACTGACAACTAATTGAAATTTATTCAAAATTCAATCTTGCAGGGAATTTTGTTTAATAACTAATATAAAAACTCCATGTTTTCTTATAATGTTTACAGTGAATTTTTTTAGCATTTTAACTATCTAAAATTTACGAAGTCGGAAGTCGGCCCATATTTCCATTTCCACAAGTCCCATGGGGAAGGTACCCGCCACGAATTCATATCATTGTATTTTAAATAGTCAGGGCATCAAAGTTTTATGGCATAAACATTTAGCTAGTGAAGAAAATAAGTCGGACCTGAGTCGGGTGCAACACGTAGACACAAGTACCTATTAATTATTAGAAAATAAATAAATAAATATTATTTACAGAAGGTTGCAATGACTTTTAAATCCATTATTTTGTGAAAAAAGAAAACTATTACTCAAATTTAGAGGAATTGGACAAATACATAAAGTATATTAAACTATTTATGAATCGAGGAATCATGAGAAGGAAAGAAGCATAATTGCTTTTGAAAATATAAAATTATTTATAATGGAATTACAACTTTTGTATCTACTTATAAATGTCCCCGCATGTAGAAAACAAGTTAAAATATGAAATTATATGAAATTACAAGGTAGAAACTCACCACAACTAATAGAAATTTATTGAAAATATAATCTTGTAGTGAATTTTCTTTAATAATCAACATAAAAACTAAATGTTTTCATATAATGTTTAGGGAAAATTTTCTCATCATTTTATCTATCTACAATTTGCCAAGTCAGAAGTCGGCACATCTTTCCATTTCCACAAAATGCGTGGCAAGGTACCGACCCCGACTCCATATCGTTGTATTTTAAATAGTCGAGAAATTGCAAGTAACATGCTTACATGTATTTATAGCATTATAGACTAATGACATAAGTGGTAGCAGTAGTTGTCTTGGAAGTGTTTGTATATCAGGATATATTTGTTGAAAATGTATTTTAACTAAAAATATACAACCAAATTATTTAAAAATGTGTATAAAATAATTAACCTCTTTTATACTTTTTAACTATTTTATCAATTTATATTTGAAGGACACCTTTGAAGTATATTAAACTTTTTTGTTTATAATATGATTTATATGAAAATAGCTTTTACTTTGTTTTCTCACAATCTCTTGTTTATTTTTTTCAATAATTTTAAATTTATAAAGCAATTAAATTGTCAAATTTTATTAATTTGACATAAAGTTGAGGATGATTGCAAAATCAACTGAAGTTTCAATGTGTATTTTAATTATGTCGACTAAAATTTATGAGAGTAAAAGGGAATTATTTTAACGCGATGTGGACGCGAATTTAAATTTTATTTAGATATTTTGTAAATTAATTATTTGAAATATAAAATAATTAATTAAATTTAAAATTATATATATATATATATATATATCAACATTTTCGTATAAAAAAATACATATATTAAAATTTCAATAATGTTTACATAATGCCAAAATGGTCTATTACCAAATTATACTATAGCTATTGTTTTTATATATAAATAAATAAAGTATTAAGTTATTATATTAAGTCATTTTATATTTGGTTATTTTAAATTTCATGGATGTTAAAATTCCTTATTCAACTAGTATTCTTGGACGTCATTGTGATGTGGTCTCACTTATATTGAATTTAAAAAAAATGTAAATAAACATGAAAATTACAATAATGTTATAGTTAATAAATATATTGTCTTATATTATTTCATGGTACTTTGTATATATATTTAGAATATATATATATATATATATATATAATAGTGCTATTAATAGTTTTTTTTTGTTACTTATATATTATTATTATTATTATTTAACAATGTATAGTTCGAAACATTTTATTGTCTCTATTAGTGGGTTTTTGTAAATCATGATGAATTGCTTGATATTCAATGAGTGATTATAAAAAAAAATGTAAATGATTTAGGCAATAAAAATATAGAATCATAGATATGAATGATTAGTGTAAATTATTTTTTCTAAGTATTTTATGTAAATAGATGATGCACTAGTTTATTGCCTCCATAATATTTATCTTGGGTCTTTGAAATATATAATTTTAGGATTCCATAAAATTGATGGCTATATTAGGTGACAATTAGGATCCCAATTTTAGTGGATATTGCATGGAAATTGGATGTTTCCAATATGTAAAGATTCAATAGATGGGAGAAAGAGATCTATTGATTCTCTAGCTAGAGAAAGATGTTAATTATATGAAAAGTTAGAGAAATGTTGGACATAAATGCAGGCTTTAAAAATGAAAATCTTTCCTTAAATGCGGGATGTGGCTAATAGGAAAAGATAATGGAAGAAAAGTTAGAAATTACCTATTCGAAGCATGAAGGGGCTGCTGAAGCTCTGAGGGATCAATTTTGGAAATTCATCTTGGATCGGGAGGAACTGGTGATTAGTTCACGGTTGGGCAGAGACAGTGTACTCATTCAGTGTTTTCTCCAAAGTCTGGTTAGAACTTTTGTTCATTTTCATTTGATTGAGTTATAGTTGATGGTGTGGTTAATTCGGAAAAGGATGTTATTAGTAACACTTAGATAATATCATACTGGAACTAGTTTTTGTGCCTAAAGTACTATGTTCTTTTTTTTGTAAGCTTGGTAGGACCGTCTCATTTTCGAGTTTTAACATGTCCGTTATTCACCCCATTTCCAGGAAGGGTAGCACAAGAATCGAACCCAAGATCTCCGGTTCGGTGAGACTTCATTTTCACAGCCATTGCCACTTGAGCTACCCCTTGCAGACTTGCCTAAAGTACTATGTTCATTCTAATCGATATGTACACAATGATTGAGCATTTAGTTTGTAGTGCAGGCTGACTGTAACATTTTAAATTCTTCATGTCTGGAATTATCTTATGTTTAACATGATGAGTGGCTTTAGGACAAGGTAGAGGATATAAAAATCCATAGAAATCTTTATTTCTCTTTAGCTATGAGTATATATATACGCCTGTCTAGAATTACAAATATGCCAAATAGATAAATTTTGGTAATAAAAATTACAGCCTGTAGGATTGATAAACGTGAGAATAAGAAAAATTGTGTATTAAATTTCATGTTGTGTTAATATACAACTTTATATTTCAGTAAATTCATGTTGATCTTTATTGTTCTTACTTGATGTTTTCCTTTGGGTTATTTTAAGAAACAATTTATGAGCCTCTATATCTCTCTTCGAGGTATTCCTGAAACTCTATTAGAGACGAGGGTCGTCTTGTTTCCCCAATAGAGGCGACCAGTCCACATATACGCCATCAGAAGGTAGTGGACGAGGTTAGGAAAAGGATGTAGGAAGTATAGGAAACAAATATAATAGAGGGAAGGCTTATGGGATGTGTTGATAGACCTCGTAGGTTAGCAGTTGATAACTATTGATTTAATTAAAGAAGTGATTCTATATGCTAGAATAAGCAGAAACTGGCATAGAATAGATGTCTCAATAGCTATAAATTGTTAACAAAATAACCACGGGGAGTTTCTTGTAATTAAGAAATTTGTGAAAATAATGTAAAGACTTAGAGTTTCATCTTTTCATTTCATTCAAATTAACATACTTACATTTATTAAACGAACACGATAGAATGTTCTAGCTCAACTATGAAAAGATAAATGATTTTGGAGAACGAAGTAAATTGTACAACAATTACTACTTACAACATTACTACGAATACACAAAGATATATATATCTATATATATATAAAGCAAGCAAGTATGATAGTGTGCTCTAATGAAACTAGGAATAAGAGAATAATTCTTGAAAAAATAGGACACTGTGCAGCAACCAACACCATGCAACTAATTCATAACCAGTATTCAATTAATTCCATAGTCATAGTATAGGCTCCATTGCTAACACAAAATAAAGTACGTGGGTTAAATGAAATTGTTAGTCAACAATTTTGTTATTGTAAACAGTAAGCAAGGAGGCCTGCGACCTTGGAACTCCTACATATAGAAGAGCAGTAGAAAAGTAACTGCTAATGGAAACAAATAAAAATAAATTATGAAATAGTCAGGCACTCTATCGTAGGATGAGAATCCTTCCGTGCTAAATTAAAAAATGAGTTTGGGGATTTTCAGTCCTGCATGTTTCTAAGGTAGCAACGTAGAAGCTAAAACCTATAGCTTGGAGTCATTATGACAAACAAACCCTGCAATGTGAACTAACAAATTCGGAGGCAACCCAACAACCATTAAGAAATTTGAGGCTATAAAAAGACTCTCCGTCTATGCCCTCATCAAACCAAAAGAAGATTTCATTATTCGACATTTTGGAGTGGAATGAGCAAGGGATGCCCACTAATGAAACAGAGGATTGGTTAGGTGTTGAGAACCCCCAAAACCTTCAAGGAATAAAGGCAATAAAAGGAGAACGTGAGCGTACGTGTGAATTCAGTAAGGAAACATGTTAAATTAGGGGCAAGTTAACAAAACATTGATGTATTTAAGCAAATAAGTGGTTATTGAAGAGGGGAAGAAGCTAGTACAATATTATCTGAGTCGAGAGTCATATTGTTTCCCCAATAGAGGAAATCAGTCTACATGTACACCATCGGAAGGTAGTGGACGAGGTTAGGAAAAGGATATAGGGAGTATATAAAACAAACATAATAGAGGGAAGGCTTATGGGATGTGTTCATAGACCTCCTAGCTTAGGAATTGATAACTATTGATTTAATTAATGAAGTGATTCTGTATGCTAAAATAAGAAGAAACTGGCATAGAATCGATGTCTCAACAGCTATAAACTGTTAACAAAATAACCACGGGGAGTTGCTTGTAATTAAGCAATTTGTGAAAATAATGTAAAGACTTAGAGTTGCATCTTTTCATTTCATTCAAATTAACATACTTACATATATCAAACGAACTTGATAGAATGTTCTAGCTCAACCATGAAAAGATAAATGATTTTGGAGAACGAAGTAAACTGTACAACAATTACTACTTACAACATTCCTATGAATACACACACACACACACACATATATATATATATGTCAAGCAAGTATGATAGTGTGCTCCAATGAAACTAGGAACAAGAGAATAATTCTTGAAAAAATAGGACACTGTGCTGCAACCAACACCATGCAACTAATTCATAACCAGTATTCAGTTAATTCCATAGTCATAGTATAGGCTCCATTGCTAACACAAAATGAAGTACGTGGGCTAAATGAAATTTTTAGTCAACAATTTTATTACTGTAAAGAATAAGCAAGGAGGCATACGACCTTAGAACTCCTACATATAGAAAAGCAGTAGAAAAGCAACTGCTAACGGAAACAAATAAAAATAAATTATGAAATAGTTAGGCACTCTATCGTAGGATGAGAATCCTTCCGTCCTAAATTAAACAATGAGTTTGTGGATTTTTTAGGCCTGCATGTTGCTAAGGTAGCAACGTAGAAACTAAAAACTATAGCTTGGAGTCATTATGACAAACAAACCCTATAATGTGCGCTGACAAATTTGGAGGCAACCCAAAAACCGTTAATAAATTTGAGGGTATAAAAAGACTCTCTATCTATGCCCTCATCAAACAGAAGGAAGATTTCATTATTCAATATTCTGGAGTGGAATGAGCAAGGGACACCCACCAATGAAACAGAGAATTGGTTAGGCGTTGAGGACCCCCAAAACCTTCAAGGAATTGAGGCAAGAAAAGGAGAACATGAGTGTATGTCTGCATTCAGTAAGGAAACATGTTAAATTAGGGGCAAGTTAACAAAACATTGATGTATTTAAGCAAAAAAGTGGCTATGGAAAAGGGGAAGGAGCTAGTACAATATTATCTGAGTCGAGAGTTGTCTTGTTTCCCCAATAGAGGCAATCAATCTAAATGTACACCATCGGAAGGTAGTGGACAAGGTTAGGAGAAGGATGTAGGAATTATATGAAACAAACATAATAGAGGGAATGCTTATGGGATGTGTTGATAAACCTCCTAGGTTAGCAGTTGATAACTATTTATTTAATTAAAGAAGTGATTCTATATGCTAGAATAAGCAGAAATTGGCATAGAATCGATGTCTCAACAACTATAAATTGTTAATAAAATAACCGCGGGGATCTTCTTGTAATTAAGAAATTTGTGAAAATAATGTAAATACTTAGAGTTGCATCTTTTCATTTCATTCAAATTAACATACTTACATATATCAAACGAACATGATAGAATGTTCTAGCTCAACTATGGAAAGATAAATGATTTTGGAGAATGAAGTAAACCATACAACAATTACTACTTACAACATTCCTATGAATACACACACACACACACACACACACATATATAGCAAGTATGATAGTGAGCTCCAAAGACACTAGGAACAAGAGAATAATTTTGTTGACATAGATTGTCATTGATGTCAATATGGCAATATTCGAGGAGCCAGAGGAAGCAAAGAGAGCTATCGGACGAGAAAAATAGAGAGGAGAAAACAGAGCCATCGGAGGATCAAACAGAGCCATCAGAGGCATATTAGGACTATCAGGAGCAATGGAACCCAAAGAAGTTCTATCGAAAGAGTTATAGGAGGCAGAAGAGTCAAAAGAGGTAGAAAAACATATATATGTGGAATATACACTATCGGAGGTAGAAAACATGTATATAGAGGAATACACTATCGGAGGCAGAATATACACATTTATCGAAGAAACCATATTGGGGGGTTCTACTATGAGCCACTACCTGAAACCCCCAACTGTGATATACATGTGCGATATATATATATATATATATATATATATATATCTATATATATATATATATATATATATATATATATATATATATATATATATATATATATAAGTGTTCTAAAGCATGCTTTTCAGTGTATTTCAGATATTTGGGCTCTAAGCCTTGGCACATTAAAACTTGTGAATTTGCAACATATATTCATATATATTATATAATTGCGATAAAGCATGCAAAACCGCTGAGACACTGCAATATGACTTATTGTTATATCACATCCGCCCTATTGGTACTCGCATATCGCAATACACAAAGGGGTGGAACCCCTGAAAGCACCGATTGTGATATATGTTATGGACCCAATGTAACATTTTAGTTTGATTTATTGTATATCGCATCCACCTATCGGACCTCATAAAGTGCTGATTGCGATATATGCTGTGGACCTCCAGAAGCTGCGACTACCGATTGCGATTACACTGCGGACCCAATGCAGGTATAGATGCGGGTGTAATGTTTTTGAAGTCCGCCCTTTAGCATTTTGGCCGGTTGTTTTCCATATATTCCTGTGTATTTCGAAAATTGTATTGCATGGGGTTTGAAGGCCAAAATGCATAAAAATGCACCCGATAGTTCAAGAGGCCTGAACGAAAGCCGATTGCGATTGCGATTGTGACGTGGCATGTGGGTTCACCCTACTGGTACAGTCTCTCCGTAAAATAATAAAGTCCTGTGTATGTCTATGATTATTGAAAAAGGAGCGCTGTTACAGTTTTAACATGGAACATGTTTTCTCTGTGTATTTTCGGTCCTCTCTTATGAATTTACGTGTCCCTGGAGTGTTGGTGAACTCGAAGAGACAGAGGAAGCCAAAGTGACATGAAGAGTTGGGAAGCCAAAGAACAAGCCAGCGTAGAGGAAGCCAAAGTGACTCGGGAAACCGAAGAGAAAAGCAAGCGTAGAGGAAGTTGAAGTGAGCGTTGAGGAAGTCGAAGAGCTAGTGGAAAGTAGAAACGAATAGTTAGAGGCATAAGGAATACATCAAACAGGAAAAACAAGGAAAGGACTGTGTGTGTGCATATAGTCAGAGCGAGAGGAAGCCAAAATTGAGGCAGACGCAGTCAGAGGCAAGAGAGGCAGGAGAAGGAGTAGAACAGGAGTAAAGCAGAAGCTCAACAGGCTTGGGAGCAGAGAACTACAACAAAACAACTTATACCAGGTTAGGGTTGGACCCCACGGGGTTGGAGCCTCAGAATTGAAAGGATTAGAATGCTTGGGAGTTGATGCTCCTAAGTGCAGAACTATTACCTTGGAAAAACAGAGTTGGTGCTCTGGAGGTTGGAGCCTCACAAAATTCCAAGTTAGTGCTTCGCAACTGATTGCAACCATTCATATATTATATCTATTTCATTGCACTTTTTGTATTAATAAAAGAATTTATTCCACCTATTTATCTCTTTATTCTATATACAAATGTTTTGGTGGTAAAAAGATCAATTAAAAAATAAATACTGATTCACCCCCCCCCCTCTCAGTATTTCCAACAATTGGTATCAAAGCGGGCTTCTTCATATTAGCCTAACAGCTTGAATAAGGATTCATAGTCATGATGAGAAAACATGAAGCGTCAGGAAAACCTCCTCTGTTCGACGACACCAATTTTGGTTTCTAGAAAAAGAGAATGACTTACTACTTAATGTCCCTTGGACCTGAAGTCTGGCATTTCGTTCTAAATGAGTACCCAATTCCTCCCACTCTTCCAACAGATCAAGATGAGAGGAAAGCCTACATTGCAAATGCAAAAGCCTTGAACTCCATCACGAGTGCAATCACTCATTCCGAGTTTACAAAAGTCATGAATTGTAACTCTGCCAAAGAAATGTGGGATAAGTTAATTGGCTTATACGATGGGGACTCAAAAGTCAAGAAGGCAAAGCTTCAAACTCATAGAAGGCAATTTGAAAGTCTAAAAATGGAAGATGAAGAAGATATTGCATCATACTTTCTCCGAGTAGCTGAAGTGGTCAACTCTCTTAAAGGATTGGATGAAAAGATTGAAGAAAGTACCATTGTTCAAAAGGTCTTAAGATCTCTTCCAGACAGATTTGACTCCAAAATAAGCGCCATAGAAGAAGCAAAGGATCTAGATACTCTCAAGATGGGTGAACTCCATGGAATCCTCACTGCCTATGAGATGAAAAATGATGGCCCAAGCTCCAAAGATGCAGCATTCAAGGCTTCAAAATCAAAGAAGGGGAATGAAAGGAATGACTGTAGTGATGACTTCGATGTGGAATCCGAATTGGCTCAATTTGTATGAAAGTTGAAGAAAGGATCTAAGCTAAAAGGCAAGTACCCTCTTATCTATTTCAAATGTCGAAAAATAGGTCATTATGTTGCAAAATGTCCTCATAAACATGATAGTGATGACGAGGGAAATTCTAAAAGAATGGTATACAAAAAGAAAGGGATCAATAAGAAGAACTTTTTCTCTAAGCAAGATGAGTCTGATGACGATGAATTTTAGTCATAAAAAGAAATCAGATGAGGAAAGTGACCATGATGAAAGCCAAGAAACATTGTTCATGGCATTCACAAATGATGATGACTCAGGGATAGAAGGAAATGTAGATGAACTGTTAATAAGCGCCATTGAAGAAAATGAGAAATTACAGAATAAAATCATTTCTCTGAAGGTAGAAAACGAGGAAACAAGAAGAAGAGAAGATCTCTTGGAAACAAAGCTAAAATAAAAAGAAGAGACTTGCGAAGAACGTGAAGCTGAAATAATATCTCTGAGGAAGGAATTGGAGCAAGTTAAAAAGGGTTGGAAAAGCTCTCAAATACTTGAGACTATCATAAAAGGTCAAAAACCTCAACATGAAAAGTCTGGAATAGGTTTTAAAGGAGAATCATCAAGCACTAAGAATAGTGTGAAAAGCTATGCCGATGCACTTCCAGCAACCCAAAAGAAGAAAGAGTATGTCATCAAGGGCACATCCCAGATCCAAAGAATGAAGAGAGAATAACTCCAAAGAAGAATGTGGATTCGAATCATGGATACTACAGTAGATAAAAACTAGTATTCCATCAAAGGCCCATCTCAAATCCAAAGAATGAAGCGGGAGTAATTCCAAGGAAGGAAGTTGACTCAAATCATGGCTACTACAATAGGTACAAAAATATCTTTGTTGGACATTGTTTTCATTGTAAAAACTTTGGTCATCAAGCCAGACATTTCATTGCTCGCAAGAGTGAAACACCAAGGCTAAAGGGTCAAATAATCAAACCATATGGCCCCAAAAGGCAGGGACAAATAAAAACCTTCAATTCGTTTGATCCCTTGACCAAATTTGATATAATTTTCTCATTATGCTACAATAATGGACACTATGAACAAAATTGCCCACTCAAAAGAGGAAAAGAAAGTATTGAGAATCCCAAGGTGGATAAATGTGGCTTGGCTATATATGCTCAAAATAATGAAAATCATTGGTTTGTGGATAGTGGGTGCTCCAGACACATGACAGGGGACAAAAGGAAGTTTGTCTCATTGAGCGAAAAGGAAGGAAATGTATCCTTTGGAAGTGGATTTGCTAGAATTGTTGGAAAGGGAATTGTTACTCTTATCAATGGAAAAGGAAAATCCCAAAATGATCTGCTACTAAACGGGCTCAAACACAAGCTCCTGAGTGTTAGCCAGATCTGTGATCAAGGACATAATGTTGTCTTTAGCACCAAAGACTATGAAATAAGGAACTCTTCCTCAGGGGAACTTGTGGCAAAAGGGGTTAGAACACCCAACAACATATACATTTTGAACAAGATTCAAGAAGATAAATGCTGCTTAAGTCAAATAGATGAAAATTGGTTGTGGCACGAGTGACGTGGACATACAAGCTTTGAGAACTTGATCAATATCAGCAAGATTAAAGTTGTACGAGACATTCCAAAGTTATTCAAACCAAAACAGCGAATATGTGGTCCATGTCAACATGGAAAGCAAAACAGAACCAACCATAAGACCAAGGAGTTCTCTACATCAAAGCCCTTGGAGATCATCCATGCTGATTTATGTGGACCAACTAGAAATCTAGCACTCCAAGGAGAAAGGTATTTTGTTTTATTTGTTGATTACTATACGAATGATGTAGATATTTTTCATAAAATATAAATATGAAGCATTTGAGTGTTTTAAGAATCTTAAAGCTCTTGTAGAAAACGAAAAGGAAACAAAGATTAAGTGCCTCAGAATAGATAGAGGGGAGAATTCACATCAAAAGAATTTAATGAGTTCTGTAAAATACATGGAATTAAAAGAGAATTATCTACTGCCAGAACACCCCAGCAGATTGGGGTAGTTGAAAGAAGAAACCGAACAATTCAAGAAATGGCAAGAACAATGCTATTAGCAGCAGATTTGCAGCCAAAATTCTAGAGAGAAGCAGTCGAGACAGGTGTCTATACCTTGAATCGAACTCAATTAAGACCAAATTACGAAAAAACTCCTTATGAACTATGGGAAGCAAGACATGATTTAGTAAAGTACTTCAAGATCTTTGGAAGCAAGTGATTCATAAAAATCAATGATGGCTCACCAGGAAAGTTTGATTCTCGGGTTGATGAAGGGATCTTCCTTGGATACTCTACATGGAGCAAAGCCTACAAGTGCTACAATAATCGACTAAGGAAAATAGTGGAGAGCATTGATATAAAGATTGATGAAGACCTTCCAGAAGAAGAATTTGAAGAACACGAAGTTGATCCTTTCATTGAAGAAGAAGAACCAATAAAAGAAGAAATAGATCAGGAAAAAGAAGAAGAGGAAAAATAACCACCTCATACCCTTTCAAAGATGAAGTTTCTCCAGAAATATCATCCAGAAGAGAAAATTATTGGCAATAGAGATGAAGGGATGCAACCCCAAATAAGGATGATAAATACACCAAAGAAAAACGATATTTCTCTTCTATCCATGATAGAACTAGAAACATATACTCAAGCAAGTAAGGATCCTCATTAGGTAAAATCCATGGAAGGAGAAATGTCCCAAATTGAGAAGAATGAGTCATGGGAGCTGGTACCTCGTCCAAAGGACAAAAACATTATAGGAACCAAGTGGGTATTCAAAAACAAAATGAATGAAGATGTACAAATCATCAGAAACAAGGCAAGGCTTGTTTGCAAAGGCTATTCACAAATTGAAGGAATTGACATTGAAGAAGCATTTGCACCAGTAGGTCGTATGGATGTTCTTGGCATTTTCTTGCTCAAAAGGATTCAAAATCTATCAAATGGACGTAAAATTAGCATTTCTGAATGGGGAACTCAAGGAAGAAGTCTACATGGAGTAGCCAGAAGGGTTTGATCTAATAGAAGGAAAATACTTAGTCTGTAAGTTGAAAAAGGCATTATATTGGTTGAAACAAGCTCCCAGAGCTTGGTATGCAAAATTGGATCACTATCTACAACCAAAAGGCTTCAAGAAGGGAGTGGCAGGAAGTAATCTCTACATAAAGATGGATGAAGGTAAGTTACTAGTCACACTTGTTTATGTTGATGATCTAATTTTTGATAGCAATAATGATGAGATGAGCCATGAATTTTCTCAAAACATGTTAAAAGAGTTCGAGATGTCGATGATAGGAGAGTTATCTCACTTCCTTGCACTACTAGTATCTCAAACCTGAGCAAGATTGTTTATATCTCAAGCACACCTATGACCACAAATTACAAATTGAGAAAAAATGATGACTAACCTCCAGTAGATGCAACTCATTAAAGGTCAATAATTGGAGCCCTTCTGTACTTAACTACTACGAGACCCGACATAATGTAGGCAGTAGGAATGGTGGGAAGATTTCAATCTGCTCCTAAACAATCCCATTTGTTAGTTGTAAAAAGAATTCTCAGATATTTGAAAGGAACTCCTGATTTTGGTATTTCGTACCCTAAGAGCTCAACACTGACGGTAACTGCATACACTGATGCTGATTGGGCCAGAAGTGTGGATGATCGAAAAAGTACTAGTGGAAATGCATTCATCTTGGGAGACTGTTTAATATCATGGCTAAAAAAAAAACAGACATATATATCATTATCCACAGCCGAAGCCAAGTATATAGCTGCAGCAAACTATTGTATTCAAATACTATGGATGAAGGAAGCAATAATTAGGTACAGATCAACCAATTACCATCTATTGTGATAACACAAGTGCTATCAGTCTCAGCAAAAATCCAGTGATGCACTCAAAGACCAAACATATACCAATCAAGTATCATTTTCTTTGTGAACAAGTAGTTGAACAAAACATCATCTTGGAATATATCAATACTAAGGAGAAGATAGCTGATATTTTCACAAAACCTGTTCCTCGAGAAGCATTTGAACATCTTCATCAAAAGATGGGGGTTATCTCTTTAGCATCACTCAAGTTCATTCATAAAGATGGTGCTGGACAGAGGGAGCGGTTCGACAGGGGGAATGCTTATGCATTCCTTTTCCATTGATGTCAAAGGGGGAGAGAAGAAGAATAATGCCATCAATAACAAAAGGAGAGATTTTTGACATAGATTTTCATTGATGTCAATATGGAAATATTTGAGTAGCCAGAGGAAGCAAATAGAGCTATCGGAGGAGCAAAATAGAGAGGAGGAAAAAGAGCCATCGGAGGAGCAAACAGAGCCATCGGAGGAGCAAAATAAAACTATCGGAGGCATATCAGGAGTATCGGGAGCAATGGAACCCAAAGAAGGACTATCAGAAGAGTTATAGGAGGCAGAAGAGTCAAAAGAGGCGGAAAAACATATATATGTGCAATATACACTATCGGAGGCAGAAAAACATGTATATAGAGGAATACACTATTAGAGGCGGAATATACATATATATCGGAGAAATCATATCGGGGGATTCTACTATGAGCCACTACCCGAAACCCCCGACTGTGATATATATATATATATATATATATATATATATATATATATATATATATATATATAAGTGTTCTGAAGCATGCTTTTCAGTGTATTTCAGATATTTGGGCTCTAAGCCTTGGCGCATTAAAACTTGTGAATTTGCAACATATATACATATATATTATATAATTGTGATAAAGCATGCGGACCCACTGAGACACTGCAATATGACTTAATGTTATATCGCATCCGCCCTATCGGTACTCGCATATCGCAATACACAAAGGGGTGGAACCCCTAAAAGCGCCAATTGCGATATATGTTGTGGACCCGATGCAACATTGCAGTTTGATTTATTGTATATCGCATCCACCTATCGAACCTCGCAAAGTGCCGATTGCGATATATGTTGCGGACCTCCATAAGTTGCGACTGCCGATTGCGATTACACTACGGACCCGATGCAGGTATAGATGCGGGTGTAATGTTTTTGAAGTCCGCCCTTTAGCATTTCGGCCAGTTGTTTTCCATATATTCCTGTGTATTTCAAAAATTGTATTGCGTAGGGTTTGAAGGCCAAGATGCATAAAAATGCACCAAATAGTTTAGGAGGCCTGAACGAAAGCCAATTACAATTTTAATTGTGACGTGGCATGTGGGTCCGCCTTGCTAGTACAATCTCTCCGTAAAACGATAAAGTCCTGTGTATGTCTATGATTATTGAAAAAGGAGCGTTGTTATAGTTTTAACATGGAACATGTTTTCTCTGTGTATTTTCGGTCCTCTCTTATGAATTTACGTGTCCCTGGAGTGTTGGTGAACTCGAAGAGATAGAGGAAGCCAAAGTGACATGAAGAGCCGGGAAGCCGAAGAACAAGCCAGTGCAGAGGAAGCCAAAGCGACTCGGGAAACCAAAGAGGCAAGCAAGCACAGAGGAAGCTGAAGCGAGCGTTGAGGAAGCCGAAGAGCTAGTGGAAAGTAGAAATGAACAGTCAGAGGCATCAGGAATACATAAAACAGGAAAAACAAGGAAAGGACTGTGTGTGTGCATATAATCAGAGCGAGAGGAAGCCGAAGTTCAGGCAGAGGCAGGAGAGGCAGGAGAAGCAGGAGAACATGAGTGAAGCAGAAGCTCAGTAGGCTTGGGAGCAGAGAACTACAACAAAACAGTTTATACCAGGTTAGGGTTGGAGCCCACGGGGTTGGAGCCTCAAAATTGAAAGGATTGGAATCATTGGGAGTTGGTGCTCCTAAGTGCAGAACTATTTCGTTGTTAAAATAGAGTTGGTGCTCTAGAGGTTGGAGCCTCACAAAAGTCCAAGTTGGTGCTTGGCAATTGATTGCAACCATTTTTATATTGTATCGATTTCATTGCACTCTTTGTGTTAATAAAAGCATTTATTCCAGCTATCTATTTATATGTTCCATATACCAATGTTTTGGTGATAAAAAGAACAATTAAAAAGTAAATAATGATTCACTCCCCCCCCTCAGTATTTCCAACAAATTCTTGAAAAAATAGGACACTGTGTAGCAACCAACACCAGGCAACTAATTCATGCCCAATATTTAATTAATTCCATAGTCATAGTATAGGCTCCATAACACAAAATGAAGTACGTGGGTTAAATGAAATTGTTAGTCAAAAATTTTGTTATTGTAAATAGTAATAAAGGAGGCTTGTGACCTTGGAACTCCTACATATAGAAGAGCAGTAGAAAAGTAACTGCTAACGAAAATAAATAAAAATAAATTATGAAATAGTCAAGCACTCTATCGTAGGATGAGAATCCTTCTGTGCTAAATTAAAAAATGAGTTTGGGGATTTTCAGTCCTGCACATTGCTAAGGTAGCAACGTAGAAGCTAAAAACTATATCTTGGAGTCATTAGGACAAACAAACTCGGCATTGTGCACTAAAAAATTTGGAGGCAACCCAACAACCATTAAGAAATTTGAGGGTATAAAAAGACTCTCCGTCTATGCCCTCATCAAACCCAAAGAATATTTCATTATTCAACATTTTGGAGTGGAATGAGCAAGGGACACCTACCAATGAAACTGAGGATTGGTTAGGTGTTGAGGACCCCCAAAACCTTCAAGGAATCGAGGCAAGAAAAGGAGAACGTGAGAGTACGTGTGTATTCAGTAAGGAAACATGTCAAATTAGGGGCAAGTTAACAAAAAATTGATGTATTTAAGCAAATAAATGGCTATGGAAGAGGGGAAGGAGCTAGTACAATATTATCTGTTGCATTTCAAACGAGGTTCAAGCTCCATTTCCATTCCTACACTGGCCAGAAGTTTAGTAAAAATGAAATATAAAAATAACCCCCACAATAGGCACATTAGAAGGTAGGGTTAGTTGAGCACCATTTTTACCTAGAGTAAGGGGATGGCGTTACACTTCTACAATAGAGCCAACAGATTTTTGGCCACCTTAGCCTTCTGCATGAAGAAATATGGAATATATACTCTACAACTGTATAACCCAAACAAAACAGAGCATAAGATTGACACCTACTCTGCACCTTGAAAACCATATAATACTCTAGAAGAAGCGACGAAAGGTTGTTTACATGAGGGCTCTAGAGCATAGCTCCACACCATGGATAATACCTAATTAGGGAAAATTTGAGGGGCTAATATTCGCATGTGGGTTAATTTTCCATGATTTTTCCAGAAAAATATTCACTAATTTCTATGTTTTTCTAAAATGATTCGCCCAAATTTTATAATACACCATTATTTTACGTTAAAAATGACCAAAATATTATATTGACTAATATAAAAGCATTGGAAATATAAATATTTATAGAAAAATATCACCAAAAATTTCACAATTTGCATATTAGGGACTAGTAAGATTCCCAAGGTTTCTAAAATTTAAGATAAACTTTCATCCTTAAAATTTTCCTTGGACCCAATCAAAGATCTAGTTCATTGAGAAGTAGCCTTGGTAAGTCGTCGAGACCTAACATAAAAAACCTACACTGAGAACCAGAGTTGTTTGTAAAAAGGATGAAGAGAATTTGGACAATAAAACAATCGAACAGAACTATGTGTAGGAGTTACCTGGTTGCATAAGGGTTTGAGCAGACCCTCGCAGAAAGGTTGGAGTATTGCTGCTTTCACAACCTGGAATTAGTGCCAATAATCATGTAGAAAATATCACTCCACGAAATAATAGGTTTAGTGGTGGTAAGCAAAGGAGGGAGCACCAGTCACACAGTGGAATAAAACCCTTAGACATGGCAGAGCGAAGAATAGAGTGGAAGGAATAATTACGAATATAGAAGAGTAGGTAGATGGAACCTTAGTTAGGGTTTGAAAGGGTGATTTACATAGTTGGATGAAAAAGGTGCATTCACCACTGTTCAAATGCCTCAAGATGGGAGCCAACATGTGAAGTAACATGGCACTCCTGAGCTCGAGGGAGAGCATTGGTCTTTTTTATGGTGGTGCTTGGGTCTATGTTTACCATGGAATGTAAGTAGTGAATAGGATGGAGAGTTATAACGATAGGAGAGATAAACCACTTACATTATTTCAAGATACCTTTTTGATCTCATAAACCTTATCATGTGGTACGAGTAGTATGCCAACAAGGGTGCACAATAAGGAGATGCACACATTATATGCAAGCCATTGTTATTGAGTAATTAAGGAAGGGGTATTACTACCCAAAGTAAAACCTTAGAGAAATTATTCAGGTATAGAAAGTAGTGAAATGAAATGACAGTAAGGCTAACTATGATATGTAATAATGACACACAAACTTACATCAAACATAGAATAATGTACGTTTCATTTATCAAATTCTTTACCATAGATGGAACATGGAAAAAAATAAATTTATTGGGTGTGTGAGAAATTGGTATCACATCCTACAGGTTCAAAAAATAGGCTTATTGGGACGACTACATTAATAACTAGAAAAAAATTTGTGATACTGTGTGGAATGAGTGCTGGTTGGTTGATCTAATTTGCAGTTCAATATGCTTTATAGGTAACAAGAAAAAGAAAGCAACAACAAATGGAAAAGGATCCTCCTCCCACTATAACAATAGGGGGATGTTTGTATGTGGATTTTGGAAATGGATAGGAACCACCAAACCCACATCTATTGGAAATCATTATTGGTCTATAGCATGTTATGAAACTAGGTAACAAAAAGATAGAAAATATATATCAACGACTTAAAAATAAGCCTCTTTGAGGGGGAAACCTCCTTTACATTACACAAATGAATAATTCTTGGATGATACAAATGACAAGACCTCCTTTCTATATATAGGAGCCTAAGGGGTCCCAATACAATGAGAGCCTACATAACAATAATATTGTAGGGGCACAACAATAACAATAGTGGGCTTCTATGGGGCATAATAATAACAACATGGGAACTATATGGGCACAATAATATAATAAGGGGGTTGCACTAATAACAATAAGGGGTTACACTAGTAGTATAGGGATATAACACAATAACAATTTGATTACCTTAGGACCAACAATGAACAGTTGCTAAAATCCAGTGAGGAATAGGAAAAAATGATTAGAGACTTAATAGAAAAATATACTCATAAAAGAATGAAATTTTCTAGTGAAAAGGAAGGGAAGAAAGGTATGGAGTCAGAAAGTCTGAGAGTGGAGAAGAATTAGACAGAACATTTTCTCGAAATCAAAAGAGGAAGAAACAAATTGAGTTGCAGGGTGCGTTTTGGAAAATCAAGCCCCCTACCTTTGAAAATGAAAAGGAGGAGGATGCAGATGCCTAGTCTCTTAATATGATGAAAAGTTTTCAAGTATATGATTATGAAAGTATTTTAAAACCTAGATTAGCAATCTACCAGCTACAGGGCAATGTTTCCCTGTCGTGGGAAGAGGGAAAGAGTGTGCATGGACTTGAAGAAAAGACGGTATCCTCGGAGGAGTTCATGAAGCGGTTCAAGGATCAATATTTGAGCGAACACTATTATGATGACTATGCTAAGGAGTTCCATGAGCTAAGGTTAGCACAAATCTTGATGGATGAGTTTGTGATTAAGTTCAAAAATTTGTTGCAGTATGTAACTTATATCAGGGAAGAAAAAGCAAAGGTACAGAGGTTCGTGAAGTGCCTACCTACAATGTACAAGGAATGGATTGAGTTTGACAATCCGAAGATGATGGATGAAGTAATAAGGAAGGCTAGGTTGTGTTATCAACATTTCAAGCATAAAGGTGAAGGTTCTAAATTTTGGCCAAAATAAGATAGAAAAATTTCCATGGTAGGAGTTAAACAAACAAAATGAGGATATCTTAAAAACTTTTGATGGGACCATCAGAAGAAAAGTTTCAGTAAGGTTAATGCAAATTAGAAAGCACACTCCCAAGTAAGCACAAAACCTATGGATCTAAATGTTAAAAGAGGAAATAGGGATAAAGAAAAGGGAATGCTAAAATGTTGGGTGTGTGGTGAACCACATTTATTAAGGGATTTTCCAGATAACACCAGATCAATACAACATATACAAGATGTTTAAGAAGCTACTATGGTGAATGACTTTACCAGAAATATTCCCACAGAAGCCCAACCTTAGAGTATCGAAAAGTAGAACATCAATCTAAAGTGATCAAAATGGAAGGTTTGTTTCCAAACAATTGATTTTTGTTTTAATAGACCATGGAGCTAGTTTAAGCTATATTGAACAATGTAAACTTTGAAACGGGAACTATAAACTCAAAACGGGAACTCTGGCCAAAAAACCTTGAAAAAACATCAAAAACAATACTAAAAATGAAAAGTGTTGATAATGCAATAACACCTTTTCTTTTCTTTGGTAAATTTTCAACATATTTTAAAAATGGCGGTGAAAACCAATTTTTTGCACAAAAATTATCCAAAAAACACCCTCAAAATGAAAAGGGTTAATTCTGGGAGAACACTTTTTTTTTTCAAAAGCAAAATTTCAACATTTTGAAATAATGGCATAAAATATTTTATCATGACCCCGAAAAACATTAAATTTAAAAAAATAATGAAAACATAAAATTAAAAAAAAATTAAAACAATGAAAAACACAAAAAAAAAAACAAAACATAGATTAAAATATATACTAAAAGCAAAACATAAAATAAAAATAAAAAACGAAAAAAAAAAATCAATCATAAAAATGTAAAAAAAAAAACAAAATTAATGATAAGAATTAAAAAACTTAAAAAAAAAAAAAATTATAAACAATTAAATAGTAAAAAAGATATTTAAAAAAATGGGGAAAAAAAGGAGTTATCTTGTAAACCAAAAAAGAAATTGGATATATATCTATATATATATATATATATATATATATATATATATATATATATATATATATATATATATATATATATATATATGGAAAAAAAAAAACATTTAAAAAAAACAAAAAATTAAGTAGGTGAAAATAGAAAAACAAAAAAAAATTAAGAAAAAACAAAAAAAGTAAAAATTAAAATTAAAAACAAACTAGATCTAAAAAAAATAGAAAATTAACAAAAAAAATTAAAAACTACTAAAATTAAGATTAAAATGTTGATTACTTAAAAAACAAATATAAAAATATATATATAAGACAAAAATAAAAAAATAAAAAATGTTAAAAAAATTTTATCTCACAAACCATAAAAGAATTTGGAAGAAAAAAACAAAATAATAGAGAAATTAAAAAAACATTAGCAAAAACTAGGACAAGAAATAAATCAATAAATAAAAAACTAGTTTAAAATAAAAAGAATAGAAAATTAACGAAAAAAATTAAAGAACTAGAAAAATTAATATTAAAAAACAAAAATAAATTCAAATTATAAAAAGGAAAAGCCAAAAAAATGTGTATTTTTTATTAAAAAAAAAGGTAATTATTTTTTACTAAACATACATATTTTATTTAAAAATAAAAATAAAATTTAATTTTTTTTTTAAACAATCTTTTTTATTATTAAAAAAAATTATAAATTTTTTTAAACAATTTTTATTTTTATTTTTATTTTTTTCTTTAAAAATACAAATTATTAAACCTACCTTTTATATTTAAAAATAAAAATAAAAAATAAACCAACATTTTATATTAAAAAATATAAAATAAAATTTACATTTCTTTTTTTAAACAATTTTTTTTTATTAAAAAAATAAATAAAATTTACATTTCTTTTTTAAACAAGTTTTTTTTTTCTTTTCTTTAATTAAAAAAAAATTATAATTTTTTGTTTTAAAACAATTTTTTTTGTTTTTATTTAAAAATATAAATAATAAAAAATATTTTAGTTTTTTTTAAACCAATTTAAATTTTTTTAATTTAAAATTTAGAAAATTATTAAAAAAAAAATTTAAAAATTAACATTGTGTATTTTTTTATTAAAAAAAAAAAATTGCGGTCGCCCTCTGCCCACGACGCCCATGGTGGTGCGGCCGTGGGCTGAGGGGCCTACACACAGGGCCCTCCACCCACAGCAGCGCTACCACGTGCGGCCGGGGGGCGGAGGGGCACCAGAATTTTTTTTTTTAATAAAAAAAAAGCAATGTTAATTTTTTAAATTTTAATTTTTTTTTTTAATAATTTTTTAAATTTTAAATTAAAAAAAATAAATGGGTTTAGAAAAAATTAAAATATTTTTTTGTTATTTATATTTAAAAAAAAAAAAAAAACATTGTTTAAAAAAAAATGTAAATATTTTTTTTTTTTTTTTTAATATAAAATCTAGGTTTATTTATTTATTTATTTTTAATATAAAAGGTAGGTTGAATAATTTTATTTTTAAATAAAAAATAAAAATAAAAATAAAAATTGTTTTCAATAAAAAAAAGATTGTTTAAAAAAAAAAATTATTTTTTTTTTTAATAAAATATCTATGTTTAATAAAATAATTACATTTTTTTTAATAAAAAATACGCTTATTTATTTATTTATTTATTTTTTAATTTTGTTTTTAATTTAATTTTTTTTTGTTTTTTTTAATATCAATTTTACTAGTTTTTAAATATTTTTTCGTTAATTTCTATTTTTTTTTTTTAAAACTAGTTTGTTTTTTATTTTTTATTTCTTTTCCCAGTTTTTTCTAATGTTTTTTTTTTTAATTTCTCTATTTTTACTTAATTATTTATATATATATATTATATATATATATATATATATATATAGATATATATATATATATATATATATAGATATATATATATATATATATATATATATAGATATATATATATATCTATACATACATATATATATATACATATACATATACATATACATATATATATATAGATATACATATACATATACATATACATATATATATATATATATATATATATATAATTTTGTTTTTTTTTTTTCCAAATTGTTTTATGGTTTATAAGATAATTTTTCTTTTACTTTTTTATTTTATTTTTTATTCTTGTCTTTTTTTATATATAATTTTATATTTGTTTTTTAGAGACAATTATTTCATTTGGATTGATAATTTAATTAACGATGTATAAATATGTAAAATATCGAAAATGAAAAATATCGACCTTCTTCTTTAAATATGCAAATCAATAAAAACCTCACTACAAAAAAAAATAAAAATAAAAAAAAAACAAGAAAATATGAAGAAGAAGACCACTTCCAAAATTATTAAATTTACAAAATAATTATTTACATTTCATACATTAGAAAAGTTAAAGTCAAAAAATAGGTCTTTTAAAAAAACGGTCTGATGCAGAATAAACACTTTTCTAAATCATCGTGAAAATCACTACCATTCTAAAACACAATGTACATAAAAAAAATTAAAGTGCCAAAAACTATGCTCTAAAAAAAACGTGTGTGTTTTGCATCACCGCTTTTCAAAATCGGGTCACTTTTTTGCTATCTCTACAAAATGAGTAATAATATCAGTTCCCGTTTCAAAGTTTACATTGTTATTGGACCACATGTAGTAGAAAAGTGTAAACTTAAAGCTGAAAAATACAAAAGTGCATGGCTGGTCCAACTCGCAACCAGAGCCCAAAGAATGGTAGCTAGTCAAGTAAGACAATGCTAGCTTGAATTAATGGTTCTATGACTACATTGAATTTAAATGTACTCTCGCTAGGATCCTATGATGTATTAACCAACATGGATCCTATGATGTATTAATCAACCTAGATTGGCTAGAAAAGAAGAAAGAAATTATAAACTGCTTGACAAAAATAGTGATGTGTGAAAATTAGCAGGGACAAATTCAAGTAATTCAAGGGGTGCCAAAATGCATATCAGTTAGGAAAATTACAATAGTACAGATGAAAAGAAACACAAAGAAAGGGTGCAAATTATTTCGGGTTTAGATAGAGATGAGTGGATAGCAGGGTGAAAAACCATCATTAGGTACCCTTGAAATTATTAAATACTATCGAGATGTTTTTCTAGAAGATTACCACCCCATAGAGTTATTAACTTCTCTATTGATTTGGTTCCTCAGGCGACTCTAGTGTTTAGGGCCCCTTACTAAATGAGCCGAGCCGAATTACTAGAACTAAAGATGTAATTATAAGAGTTGCTAGATAAGGGTTATATTAGGCCTAGTTTGTCACCATGGGGAGCACTGATGTTATTTGTTAAAAATAAAGATGGCACTTTCAGGATGTGTGTTGACAACTGACAACTAAATAAGCTAACTATGAAGAATAAGTATGTATTGCCCCATATTGACGATTTGTTTGATCAAGTGCGGGGGGCAGTCATATTTCCAAATATTTACTTAACAACAAGATACCATGAATTAAGAATTTGGAATGAGGATATTCAACAGACAACGTTTAGGACTCAATATGAACACTGTCCATTCATAGTATTGCCATTCGACGTTACAAATGCTTCAGCAAAGTTCATGTACTTGATGAGTAACATACTCAATAAATTTTTGGCCAAGTTTGTGTTGGTGTTTGTTGATGATATTATGAGTTATTCTAGGGATGAAGAGGAACGCAAGGAACACTTAATATTGGTACCACAAACGTTAAGGGAAAATCAATTGTTCTCAAACTTTAGCAAATGTGAATTCTATAAAACTCGAATACAATATCTAGACCACGTAATATCTAAGGATGGGTTAGCAGTTGTTCTGGAAAATGTTAGGGCCATGGATGATCCAAGTGTCTCGAGACACATGGAAAAGTCCAAGAGGACTTAGGAAGGGTCAAAAATCATTGTGTTTGGGTTGTGCTCGAACTAGGTTTATGTTGAAGATCTCTTCATCGTGATCATGGTGGTGCAAACGGTTCGTCAAACCAAGTCCATATGGGAAAGTTAGGAGTAGTCAAAGTTCAGGGTTGACTTGGGTGATTGGGTAGGCTTAAGGAGGCAGCAATTTGGACAAAACACGGCCACCGAATGTTGGAAATAATACTGAGAGGGGGCGGGTGAATCAGTATTATCAGATCAATAAAATTTTTTCATTTCCATACTTAGATACATATACGCTACTTCATTCAAGGTTACCCGCGTGTATACGCAGCTGTGTCTAAAGCAACTAGCATATATCCAAAATACTTATGATTCAGTTAATCCATTAAATGTTGATCTTTAGTTAGTGTATCAGTACTTCATTAACCATATGAACAGTAAGCAGGTGCAGTAAAACATAATAGATCATCACACACAAGAAGCACACATGAACACCATGATATAAGGTGGAAACCCAATGTGCGTGAAAACCACCTGCTGGAATTCGTTTCTATCTTCCTTTATTAAGAAACTTCTTTTACAATGTACTGGTGCAGTCCTTTACCAGCACGCAGGCTACAACCTGCGGAAGGCTACAACCTTCTCTCATTCTCCAGGCTCTCCTGGAAGGGAGCTCCAACCACCTTTGCTCTTGTACTAGCTAAGATACTAGTACGTAGGCGCCGGCCTACAATCTTCTCTCTTCCGGATACCACGTTTCATAAATTTTCAGACTGGATACTCCTGAAGCACAACACATAATCTGAAGGCCATGTTTCATCAAATTTTCATACTGGACCCATAACTATCATTGAAGCTCAAAACAATCACTACTAGCATCATCAATCTCAGAATCACTGAAACACTGAAACCCTATTAACAACACAGTCACCAGAACACAGAGCAGAACTCCGCAATAACAATCAGAGCCAACTGTACCATCAAAATCATGCATCAGAGTGCATACGCTACTTGGAAGTGTCGAACCTGCGTGTATACACAACTTCATCAAGATGAACCAGCGTATATGTCATTGATCACTTATTCATAACTCTGCTGCACTTCCTGACTTCAGACATAACCAGATCATGACATATACAAGGATAATATATGTGTTAGCACCCAGATCTAGTCCATCAGATCACATAAATATGAGTCATTATGATCTTGATCCATATTAGTTCTCATCCATCAATACATACTCATCCAACCAAGATGTGCAGAATACTGACACCATTAAACAGACATCAGAACACATCAACAGTCAAAACCACCTGTAACTTCAGACATCATAGCTCAAATGATATACGCTACTATGATGAATCAAACCCGTGTACATACGCGCTTTTTCCAAGGCCAACCCACGTACAGATCTAAAAATATTTTCTTATAACTTTGCAGCTGTACCAAACATCAATCATACTATAACATTTATATTACATGCTTCAGTATGCAGATCTAGAATAAGCATAATCAACCATATAAAGATAGTTCATTTCAAACCATTTGATCCCGATCTCTCCTTAGATCTTGTTCTCCATCAACCGGTGAGATCCCACCTTAGCTCAGATCAAGCAATGTATCATCAACCCATAACCTGCATACTGGATCTCATACTTCATCAGATATTCAAGACTTTCTTGCTGCCCTTGCCTAATGATCTTCTTCTCCTTTTATAGTCTTAGGCCTTGCTCAATACCACGGTCCAAAACCATAATAAATCAATACTAAGAGCCCAATGCTTGGGATCAACACACTTGTCGAGATACCATGGTCCAAAACCATAGGTTCAAATACCGATGACTAACTACCACAGACCAAAAGTAAGCTTTCCAACATGTACGTGCTTTTCCGTGCATGAAATTGCGTGTATACCCTACTTGGTATATAGCGAACCTGCGTGTACGCGACTTGGTATATAGTGAACATGCTTGTATACCCTACTTGGTATATAGTGAACCTGCGTATATATATTTTCTCTTCATACTTGTAGTCTGATCATCAATTCCTTGCTGCTATCCTTCTACACTATGATTTGTCATCAATGTGATTTGCCATCAAGGACAACACTTGTCTCATAATGCCAACAATCTCTCCCTTTGGACTTGATGGCAAAGCTAAATTGTCACACTTAAAACTTGATCTTCTTATTCCTTTGAGCTGTCCTGCATCCCATGCATTTAGTCACATCTGTAGATTGATCTAGTTATATGTAAGTGAGATGTTCTAATGAGAGGGTTGCCATCAAGTACAACACATGCATCATAATGCCAACAATCTCCCCCTTTGGAATTGATGGCAACAACACCAAATCACTCTCCCCCTTTGACATCAAGGACAAAGGGTGGACTAAGATATTCTCTTTCCTTGATAAACATTATGTTGTCCATACTCCCCCTAAGTACTTGCTGAAATCTCCAAATGTGCTCCCCCTTTGTATATGCCAAAGTGTACCAATCTGTCCATGCTCCCCCTGAGTACATGCCAAGTCTCTGTACTGTTGAAGTGTGCTGTTCATGCTCTTCCTGACTGAAGGCAAGATCTGCAAAAAGATTTTCTTCAAGAAGAACCATGACTTATACATCATAAGAGACCTTCTTATCACCAAAAGACTCAATACATACATCCATTTCCCAACCATGTGGGGATATACTAGAATTGACTCATCCACCCAACCAAGTGGGGATACATCAAAAGTTTACACATGATAAAACAAGAACATTACATCTTCATCCCAGGCATAGTGGGGAAACCAATATAGGCGGTTACATGACCTTGATACCATGAAAGAGATACCACAAAAGAGATATATGACATAGAGACGAAATATCTAGAGCAAGACTTATGAAAGTCACCAATAACTGATGTTGGCAGCATCTATCAATCACCATTCAGATCAGCAACCAAGAGATCCTTCTGTTCCCCTTTCGCCTTTTTTCCACCTGAAACCAACAACAAATGTGAAATAGAACCAAAAGCTTCTAAGATAATGCCAACAATGCATCATTGGAAGTTTATCTGCTCCCCCTGAACCTGTGCCAGATGGTCTCTGTCAGACCCATATCAGAATCTTCTCATTCTGAGTTTGACCCAATGATTTCCTTCAAATTACCCCCTGAACCTGTGCCAGATGGTCTCTGTCAGACCCATATCAGAATCTTCTCATTCTGAGTTTGACCCACTGATTTCCTTCAAATTATCATATATGCGACTATATCCACATAAACAAGCGTATATACGCGGATAGTCCTTATGAAACTCGCGTACAACCTTTTCCATATCAGCAACCTGTAAATGTCCTGTAACAAGGTATGTCTGAACATAGATGTCAACTCATCCTTTTAAAACATCATCAAGAAATCATTCACATTATATCATATGTGAAACCACCATAGCCATTTCATCAACATCAAGCTCTACATGATCCAAGTATCATTACTTGGGAACATCTGCATCAATCAACATATGTAAGTATCAACCTATCATCATATAGATAAGAACTCATCATCATGTCTCCAACAAGGCAACTTTGAGTAGTCATCCATGTATCAGCACTATGTATCTTGAGCTCAAGCTCATTTGACAAAACTTCTTGATATGATCAACAACAACAATCCTTATCCACATGAGTACCTGCATCATAACTGTATGTTCTTTATGCATATGAGTGACTCATCATCAGGTGAGGAAGATGTGTATTCAAGCTTTGTACTTCTCCTTATCCTTATGAAGATCACCATGTAAGCACCATATATGCATCATTAAAGAATCAACCATAAATTTGATCTGAACATCTACTATGTAACCCCAAGAATCATATGAGATTTTATCATAGACAACTCACAATCACATCATAGCAAGATATATCATTTAGCCATATAAACATCATCACCAAGGCTATTAACCATAATGCCAACAATGCATTATTAAAGGCATATGCTCCCCCTCAACCTGAGCCATCTGTTTACTGTTAGATCTGATCATGCATATATTAGCAATAAGCATCAAGACATCATCATCAAGTTAGGATCAAACCCTTCTAAACAAGTATCAAGACATTTCCACACATCCTCAGCAGACTGTAATCATTATCAAACAGAGAAAATAATGGACTGAAACATAACAAATCCTTTTCCCGAACATGTCCCTACTGCATTTCTTCAGATAAAGATATACGCGACTGTGCAGTATCCAACTCGCGTATATACGCGACTTCCCTTTATGGAACTTGCGTATGAGATTCAGGACACTGAAGTTTTATACTTTCAGCTCCCTCTGAGTCTGTTATGTCTGTGCTGTGTTGTATCTGAGTACATTGTGCTGTGCCACATCTGTCTGACTGTACTTCCTTCTTCTTCCATATCTTCAAGTGTGATGATGTTTTCTCCTTTTGGTGTGATGTCCGTCCTTTGTTCCTGCATTCCTTTGCTATATGTCCAAGCTTGTTACATGCATAACATATTACATGTTTCATATTCCTCCTGTAGCAATCAGCAGCTTTGTGACCAAACATATTGCAAGAAAAACAATATCCATTGAAGTACCTGGAATGTGATGATCTTTCTGTTTGATGATCGTGAACCATCCTTCTTCTGCATCTAGCTGCAACATGTCCAAGATTATGACATTCATAACATTCAATATTATTCATCTGAGTAAATGGCCGACCATAGTTAGGAGTAAGATATTTTCTTTGAGGAGTATCTTTCCTTGATTGTTGATGGGGTTGACCTTTCATCTCCTTGTTGATCATTTTAGATTTCTCTTTAGAGTTCCTTGCCTCACCTTGTGAACTAGATTCACCTTCAACATATTTATGAAAACCAAGACCAATCTTGATACCAGGAGACCTTTGACTACTAAGAATATCATCCAAGGCTTTAGTACTATCTTGAAATCGTAATAGTTTATCCTTTTCTTCTAATTTACCTTTCAAGATATTTACCTCAACTTGAAGTTGTTCTTCCTTTTCTAGACATTGCTTCTTCATGTCTTCTTCCGCTTTCCTTCCTTCTTCCAACTGATGCTTCAGTTTGAGAATTTCCTTTTCTTGTTCTTCATTCACATTCTGTTGCATTTGACGAATTCTGAAGGCACATTCCAGTTGAGATTTTAAGCTGAAAACTTCGTTTTCCTGTTTTTCAATAGCTTGGAGTAGATATTTATTCTACTTCTTTGTTTCTTCAAGTTCTTCCTTTAGCGAGAGGGTCGTAGCTTCAAGACTTTCATAATAACTGGATCGACCTCTAAGCTCCTTGATTGTTGTGTTCTTTTCAATGACTTCATTTCTTAGAGATGTTACTTCATCCTGTAACTTTTGATATTTCTCCTTGAATAACTCTCATTGGCCCTTTAGTCTAGTAACAACTTCTTCAAGGGCACCATCCTTTAAGTTCAGAAGTGTCTCTTGTTCACTAATTTTGTTTGTCAGCCTGTTAAATTCTGCCTCTATTTGATATCCTTCTTCCTCACCCATAAGAGCACATTCAGTTGTTTCGTTATCACTTCCATCTCTTCCAAATGGATAGATAGCTGGAGCATCAGAGGATAACAAATTCATACCTGATAGTTCATGTTCATTCTAAAATGATTCTGAATCTGATTCTGAATCTTAAGAGCTTCTTATACCTAATCCCCAATCGATTCTCCCACTGTCATAGTTCCTCTGAGATGTCTTCTTCTTCTTAGGTGCTTTCTTCTTAAGCTTCTTTCCCATAGTTCCATGGATCTCCTTCAAGCGATCAAGCTTCTACCAAAGGACCTGCTCTGATACCAATTGTTGGAAATAATATTGAGAGGGGGGGGGGGGTGAATCAGTATTATCAGATCAATAAAACTTTTTCACTTCCATACTTAGATACATATACGCTACTTTATTCAAGGGAACCCGTGTGTATACGCAGCTGTGTCTAAAGCAACTAGCATATATCCAAAATAGTTATGATTCAATTAATCCATTAAATGTTGATCTTTAGTTAGTGTATCAGTACTTCATTAACCATATGAACAGTAAGCAGGTGCAGTAAAACATAACAGATCATCACACACAAGAAGCACACATGAACACCATGATATAAGGTGGAAACCCCATGTGGGTGAAAACAACCTGCTGCAATTCGTTTCTATCTTCCTTTATTAAGAAACTTCTTTTACAATGTACTGGTGCAGTCCTTTACCAGCACGCAGGCTACAACCTGTGGAAGGCTACAACCTGCGGAATGCTACAACCTTCTCTCGTTCTCCAGACTCTCCTGGAAGGGAGCTCCAACCCCCTTTTCTCTTGTACTAGCTAAGATACTAGTACGTAGGCGCCGGCCTACAATCTTCTCTCTTCCGGGTACCACGTTTCATAAATTTTCAGACTGGATACTCCTGAAGCACAACACATAATCTGAAGGCCGCGTTTCATCAAATTTTCATACTGGACCCATAACTATCATTGAAGCTCAAAACAATCACTACTAGCATCATCAATCTCTGAATCACTGAAACACTGAAACCCTGTTAACAACACAGTCACCAGAACACAGAGCAGAACTCTGCAATAACAATCAGAACCAACTGTGCCATCAAAATCATGCATCAGAGTGCATACGCTACTTGGAAGTGCCGAACTTGCGTGTATACGCAACTTCATCAAGATGAAGCAGCGTATATGTCATTGATCACTTATTCATAACTTTGCTGCACTTCTTGACTTCAGAAATAACCAGATCATGACATATACAAGGATAATATATGTGTTAGCACGAAGATCTAGTCCATCAAATCACATAAATATGAGTCATTATGATCTTGATCCATATTAGTTCTCATCCATCAATACATACTCATCCAACCAAGATGTGCAGAATACTAACACCATTAAACAGACATCAGAACTCATCAACAGTCAAAACCACCTGTAACTTCAGACATCATAGCTCAAATGATATACGCTACTATGATGAATCAAACCCGCGTACATACTCGCTTTTTCCAAGGCCAACCCACGTACAGATCTAAAAATATTTTCTTATACCTTTGCAGTTGTACCAGACATCAATCATACTATAACATTTATATTACATGCGTCAGTATGCAGATCTAGAATAAGCATAATCAACCATATAAAGATAGTTCATTTCAAACCATTTGATCCCGATCTCTCCTTAGATCTTGCTCTCCATCAACCGGTGAGATCCCACCTTAGCTCAGATCAAGCAATGTATCATCAACCCATAACCTGCATACTGGATCTCATACTTCATCAGATATTGAAGACTTTCTTGCTGCCCTTGCCTAATGATCTTCTTCTCCTTTTATAGTCTTAGGCATTGCTCAATACCACGGTCCAAAACCATAATAAATCAATACCAAGAGCACAATACTTGGGATCGACACACTTGTCGAGATACCATGGTCCAAAACCATAGGTTCAAATACCGATGACTAACTACCACGGACCAAAAGTAAGCTTTCCGACATGTACGCGCTTTTCCATGCATGAAACTGCATGTATACCCTACTTGGTATATAGCGAACCTGCGTGTACGCGACTTGGTATATAGTGAACCTGCATGTATGCCCTACTTGGTATATAGTGAACCTGGGTATATATATTTTCTCTTCATACTTGTAGTCTGATCATCAATTCCTTGCTGCTATCCTTCTGCACTATGATTTGTCATCAGTATGATTTGCCATCAAGGACAACACTTGTCTCATAATGCCAACACTGAATTCCGACCAACCTGCATCAGATTCTGGGCTAATTTGTGGCCTACTTAAATTGAATACTTTGGTCAATTTCCAAATTTTCAAAATGCCTAATTATGTTATATCAAAAAATAAATAAATAAAATACATGATTAGGTGGCGGGCCATGAACCCCACCACCTCCATCGGAACCACCGACCTGTTTATATATAAAACAGAATTTTAATGTTAAAATGGTCGATGAACCATGAACCCCACCGACCCCAACTCCATGTACCACATTAATATTAATTAGGGGTGGGCGGGCCACCTCTGGTGGACTCGGCCCATGCCCCCACCTCTATATAACAAAACATACCATATATTTGGGCCGGCGAGAATCGAACCCACTCGACCACATGGCCGGCCTGCACCACAAGTGGCCGAACCCACACCATTTAATACAGCACATAACGGTTATGGAAAACAAAACCACACCCGTTTTATAAAAACTAAAAAATTGTTGTGTGTAATTATGGTGCCCACCTTAATACCTCCGCTGTAACCAACGCACTATGGCGCTTCGTTGATATTTCCACCCACATTTACATATAAACCTAGCATTTTCTTAGTGCGTGGGAGCATGGAGGAGTGGAGGAGTGTGCACACAGACCGAGACATATTTTTTTTTATTATTTTGCAGGTGGAAACATGAACCTAGGAAAAGCATAGGCGGGGAACCATGATTGAGCCAAATTCTCAGGAGGGCAAAATTTTGCCAGTGTCCAAATTGGACAAATTTTATGTCGATTTTACACCTCTCAGCGACACGAAACTGATGGTGCAGTCAGAATTGTGATCTGAGCAACAGAACTTCAGATGACCTGGAGGAGGGAATATTTGAGGTTTCTAAAAGATTCCTTAAGCCCCAAATTCTCACTTTGTCAGAATTCAGAAATTTGACAGTCGATTTTACCTTATTCAATGCCACAAATCTAATGGTGCAATCATATTTTCGATCTAATCATTTCATTTTTCAACCACTTTTCAAAGTGGAGTGCAGGTGTCGGCATTCAACATGTGCGCAGTCATTCCATGAGATTCGACGCCACGATATTCATGGTACGACCAACTTCAGAAGTTTGACATCATTTTCTTCAGATGGCCCCAGGATGTGAGGTATATGCAGTGTGTTCATTTACTTCCTTTTTATATGAGATGCATTGTGTTGCACAGATCCCTATTTGATGTTGGATGTGGGATCTTGTTTTCTTGCTTTTTTCATGATTCCTGCTTGATGTGATGAAGAATCATCTGTGGGATGTACTTGTTGTCATGATTCGTCATGTTTTTTTTAAGATCCCCTTGTCATCATGTTGATGGGAGACTCATGTTGTCGCCATGTATGTCTAAATTGAGATCCCTTTGATGCCATGTTGGTGGGATCCTCATTATTGTCATATCTGAAATTATGTCAGACTGATAGAAGTCTTTTTTTGAATGAGAGTTCCTGCAGTAGAACATCTCTTGGAGCCACTCCTGTGTGAGGGCATATTCCTTGTATCATAGAGAAAATACATGAATGTACATCATCACTCTTTCCAGCACTTAATGCGGCGGCCTACACCATCTTAACACTAGGCCCGAAGACGTAGTCCCTCCTAGACGAACTTCGTTATCAACAACTTGTGTTTTAAGTTGCTGATTCTTGTCATGTTCCTTTTTCGTTACAACATTCATATATGTTCACTTATGATAATTTAAATTCAATTCTAAAAAAATCATGAAAGTAAAAGATCTTGGTTAAATCCAGGAGTTGAGTCAACTGGGATCAAGTTTGGTATCAGAGCGGTCTTTGCATGGATGCGAATTGCAAGTGTGAACAATGGAACATGCAGCGATAGAGGATGAAAAAGCGATGTATGAGACCATGCTCAAAATTTCCCAAAGGGTGGAAATAATGTATGAAGCTCTATAAAAATAGGCAGAGGAAAAGGAGAGATTGCAGCTTCAGTTGCGAGCCATGGAAGAGGCCCTGGAAGAACTAAAGCACAGCAACCAGAATCTTCAAACATAGAACGTTGAATTGAAGATGCTTCTACGTGAAGAGAAAGAGGAAAAACAGAGTTTGCTACAACAGCTACAAACTATGGACAATGGTGCAGGGATACCCCGCACATACCCACAGTATGCATCAATGTACATAGATACACTTGTCCTAGGTGTTTAAATCTGCAATGGAGTCAAGACTACACACTCATGAATGGTTAAGGCCCTCTATAAGAAAGTTCGTTTGTATCGGAACCAATCACCCCACCTAAAACCTCCTATCAGAACTATATTAACCCTCGAGTCTTTGTATAAGACTTTGATTAAAGTCTTTTCATTAATCCTTTTTATTAGAACATAAGAAACCTCCTCACAAACCTTTATAAACCCGTAATCACATATATATAACTTTCCCATTTCAAAACCTTGCTTAATATATATGTTTATCGCATAAATTCTTTATCGGCGCTTTTCCTTATAAAACCCATTAACAAAGAAAAATAGCCCCAAACATACCTTCTTTCCGCTTTCCGTACAGCTTTGGCATAGATTCTGAGGCTGTACCTCTATCGCAATCAGCTATTGGATCTTCATGGTTCACATATGCCTCATCACTCCTTTATTCCCGATACGCGACTATCGGAACGCATATATATATATATATATATATATATATATATATATATATATATATATATATATATATATATATATATATATATATATATATATATATATATATATATGGGATTTCATTAAAACTCTGCTCCGAAACCCTTTATTTGGATTTCAAATCCCATGCACCTGCATATAATAAATCATCGGATCTGCCTTCTTCCTCCACGTTCTTTGAACTCCACTTCCTCGATCATCGACTAGCGCTTTATCACTATCAGTGCATCGGCATTCCCATTGACCACCAGCCCTAACTCCTCCGATTGTGATTTAGCGATCCAATCGCGACCGTCGATCTGATTTATGATCCGATGGTTGAGATTTATTCGCATAATCGCATTTCGATAAACCTCCAGGCCAGGTCCTTTCACTTCAAAGCATCGATCTTCCGGACCCGATATAGTATAAAACCTCGCCTATAAATGCTTCCAATCTGGAACCCGATTTCGACTAAGTTTTCACTCGTTTTTTTAGTGTAAATTGAATTTTTCACTCATGACCCAAAATTACATGATTAACTCCACCGATGCGATATTCTGTCTGCTCTTTAGTGACATCATCTGTACCATTGATCCTCGAGATCTAACGGTTGTTGAGCATCGAACTTCACTTCTCTGTTCTTCCTTTTCCACTTAGTTTTTGTGCTAGACTTTAGTTCTTCTATGGTTTTCTGTTCTTCGGCCTTCTTGCTGTTTTATTGTGCGAATCCTCCTGATCTCTACTCCTTTGTGAATCTCACTTCGCTCCCACCTCAAAGCTTCACTCTTTTCTCCAATTTGATTCAAGGATCCTTTTACGATTCCTCTAAATTAACTCCATTCCTCTACATCCTTCAGAATTATGCCTACAACCTATTGCAGAGCCTACGAATTCACAAGTAATTCATACGTGAAATACTTCTTCAGCATACTAACACAGTCAGGAAATAAACTCTGTATATATATGTAAAAACAAAGATTGCATTCGAGACTTCTTTGTCTTGCACAGGCATGATTTTCAACTATCAGTGGCCTCTTCTTTTTGACTTTGCCCATAGGCTCACATATATCCAGAATTGGTTCTGTTGAACTAATTCAGGGGTAAATCCTAAATTGACTCCTAAATCCTCTATACTAAATCCTAAATCTTCTGCCCACTTCTACTTCCATTAATTCCTAAAGTATCTCTCTCGTCCCTCGAATCATGGACTCTTTTAAGAGTTTTGATTGAATTTGGACTCTTGTCATTTATTCCCACTCATTTTCTCATTTATTTGAGAGCACTTACAATTCTTTCCATTATTTAATTAAATCACTAAAAGGCCTAAATTACATTAATTTGAGACTTAGGAAAAATATTTCCTAAAAATACATGACCCCTCTATGTCTACTTAATTACAATGATTTTCCTTGGGCTGAATGCTCCTGCATCAGACTCCCAAAGTAGAAAATATTCATGATTGCTTGATCATTTGTCTTCTGGTCTTTGTCTTCCTGGATACACACTTTGTTCTATAATTGTCCACATGCTTTGTTCCCTTGTTGTTGCTGCACTTCTGCTATCTTTTGCTCTATTTTATTTTTCTTGTCAATTAGATTCAAACTCTAATTGATCTTTCTTTCTTCTGCTACTATTTTCCTCCATCTGAACTACTTCATCATCAGTTGCCACATTTCTTCAATCTTTGTTTCCAGTACATCTTTGGACTGGTCCATATTCTGCTTCATATTTCTGCCTCCTCCTTTTTGTTTCAGGTTGTTGTTTCTATCTATTAATTGTTTAAAGTGTTGCTGGTTTACTTTTTCTTCTTCATTTTCTCCAGTTTCAACGCTTTTTGTGACTCCTATGCTGACTTTAACTTTTCTTGCTTCAACCTTTTCCTTGGTTGCTTCGCTGACTTCTACTTTGCTTGCTACCTCCCTATCATCCTTACCCTCTTTCATGATTGAATCATGACTGCTCAACACTTTCTCCAACAAATTAACATATCTATTCCATAGATTGAGTTCTTCTATAGAATTATCTTATTTCACCTTTATTTGGCTGTTCAGTTGTGCCAAATATCCTCCAGGCATGGAAACAAAAGCTATACTCACAAAACACTTGTTAAAATAAAAAACATAAGGCTACTGTGCCTTATCTCCCTTTGGCAACAATTTAGTTTGTTGCCTAGTTTCTTTCTCCTCCGTCAGCACATCAGTATGCTAAGTTGAACTCTCAAAAGAATTCATAAGACTATCCATTAGTCTCTCTTCCACACCAACTGTCCTAATGGTGTCTTCCTACCCTTTTCCACTGTACTAAACTCCTTTTCCTACAATCATACTATCATACTATGAATTCTCCAGCACATATTCCAGCAATGTAATTTCCTTATGACAATTTAGCAATATTTCATCATCACTTATGTTTCCTGCATTTACACACAAATTTTTAATTTGGGAATCATAAGGTTCAACAGTCTCAACTGTTTCTTCACATATCAACCCTTCAGATTGAACTTCATCTCCTTCTTCCACAAGAACTTGTTCCTGTGTTGTCACATCTTCACACATCCATGTATTGTTAAGTTCCTTCTGCTGCAATAAGTCACTGCTTCTCTCATCTAAGAGACATTCTCCATCCTCCTTTACTTCATAGTTTTTATCTTCTGACAGATACTTCTCCATACTTCTGTCATCTTCAAAAGATTTCTCACCCTCTGCAAAACACTCCTTTGTTAGTGTTCCTTCTCCCAAGGTTAAATCCTTTGCATAGGTTTCTTCCTTCTCAACATATTTCAATAGATGTCCTTTATTACTACCTATCTCAACAATTTACATGGCTATTTCCACTGTGCCTATCATCATAGTGAATTGATGATCTTTTACTATGTTTTTAGTTAACATAGTCTCTTCTTCAAGTTTTCTTTTAATCTCTTGTTGTTTACCTTCTCCAAGAGCTATCCTTGTCTCACCATCTTCATTAATATTCTCCTTCATTTGTTCTGCATCCACAAACAAACTATCTGGCTTTCCTCAAGCATTCTCCTTAATGCATTGAGTTGTTCTTTGAATTTAGCAACCTCTTTGTCAATTTCTTCTTGACTCATCCTCTTTCCATTTGCTTTGGCATCCTTTTTCTTATATCCTCTCCTGTGGCTTCTCTCTGAACCTCTGCTATGACTATCAATAGTCATCTTCTTCTCTTCTTTCTTCATGAGCTCCTTTTCAACAAGCCTCTGCAACAACTGGTCCTCTTCGCTGCAATCTTACCTCACTAAGCTCTCCTCACTCAGTCTTTTGGTAAGTATGGTCCTATGTATGGAACCTCCTCTACAGGAACACCTTTGCCCCTTCTAGGCTTCTGAAATCTCTGATTCTCTCTTGAGAACACTTCAACTGTCTTCTATGTCCAATCTCTTGTTGGATTCTTCAGGTTCATTGCCACTTCTTCTTCAGAGTGTTTTCCTTACTCTATCTTCAAGAACACATCTGGTTCTCCTTTCACAGCTTCTCTAGCTGTCACCTGTGCATTAGTATATAAACACACATTCTCAATTTAAAAAAGAACATAAAATATTACCCCTCCTTCAAGATCCCAACATGATCTTGTTTCACCAATCCACCTATGCCTTGGATGGATTGTCCTCTATTTTGTCTCCAAGTCCTCTTCCCTTCAAAACTTCCATTAAGAAATCTTGCTTTCTCTTTCCTCCAAGAAATCCTCTATTCCTATTTACTCCAAGCCTCTGCTGGAATTGCTACAATCTCCCACTGTAGTCTCTATCATTCATCCATTTAACTTATGCACATTATCTTCTTCTGTGTGAAAACTCCCTTTCGCAGAAATCTTTCCTCACTTTGATTTCAAACCTGCTCTGATACCACTAATGGTGCAGGGATACCCCGCACATACCCATAATATGCATCAATGTACATAAATACACTTATCCCAGGTGTTTAACTCTACAATGGAGTCAAAACTACACACTCATGAATGGTTAAGGCCCTCTATAACATAGTTCCTTTTTATTGGAACCAATCACCCCACCTGAAACCTCCTATCAGAACTATATTAACCGTCAAGTCTTTGTATAAGAGTTTGATTAAAGTCTTTTCATTAATCCTTTTTATCGGAACTTAAGAAACCTCCTCACAAAGCTTTATAAACCCTTAATCACATATATATAACTTTCCCCTTTCAAAACCTTGGTTAATATATATGTTTATCGCATAAATGCTTTATTGGCGCTTTTCCTTATAAAACCCATTAACAAAGAAAAATGGCCCCAAACATACCTTCTTTCCGCTTTTCGTACAGCTTCGGCACAGATTTCGAGGCTACACCTCTATCGCAATTGGCTATCGGCTCTTCATGGTTCACATATGCCTCACCACTCCTTTATTCCTGATATGCGACTATCGGAACGCATATATATCTATATCTATATCTATATATATATATATATATATATATATATATATATATATATATATATAGATATATATATATATATATATATATATATATATATATAGATATATATATATATATATATATATATATATATATATATATATATATATATATATATATATATATATATATATATAGATAGATAGATAGATAGATAGATAGATAGATAGATAGATAGATATGGGATTTCATTAAAACTCCACTCTAAAACCCTTTATTCAGATTTCAAACCCTGTGCACTCACATATAATAAGTCATTGGATCTGCCTTCTTCCTCCGCGCTCTCCGAACTCCACTTCTCCGACCACCAACTAGCACTTTATCGCTATCGGCATTCCCATTTACCGCCAACCCTAACTCCTCCGATTGCGATTTAGCGATCCAATCGTGACCGTCAACCTGATTCATGATCCGACGGTTGATATTTATTCACGTGATCGCATTTCGCTAAACCTCCAGGCTAGGTCCTTTCACTTCAAAGTGTTGATCTTATGGGATCGATATAGTATAAAACCTCACTTATAAATGTTTCAAACCTGGAACCCAATTCCGACTAAGTTTTCACTCGTTTTTTAGTGTAAATCAAGTTTTCCACTCGCAACCCAAAATTACATGATTAACTCTGCTGATGCGATATTCTGTCTTCTCTTTAGATCTAATGGTTGTTCAGCGTCGAACTTCACTTCTTTGTTCTTCCTTTTCCACTTAGTTTTTGTGCTAGACTTCAGTTCATCTATGGTTTGATCTTCTTCGGCCTTCTTGCTATTTTACTACACAAATCGTCCTGAGCTTTACTCCTTTGTGAATCTCACTTCGCTTCCACCTCAAAGCTTCACTCTTTTCTCCAATTTTATTCAAGGATCCTTTTATGATTCCTCTGAATCAACTCTGTTCCTCTACGTCCTTCAGAATTCTGCCTGTAACCTGTTGCAGAACCTACGAATTCACAAGTAATTCATACATGAAATACCTCTTTAGCATACTGACACAGTCAAGAAATAAACTCTATATATATATATATATATATATATATATATATATATATATATATATATATATATATATATATATATATATCTGTGTGTGTGTGTGTGTGTAAAAACAAAGATTACATTCGAGACTTCTCTGTCTCGCACAGGCCTGATTTTCAACTATTAGTGGCCTCTTCTTTTTGACTCTGCCCGTAGGCTTACATATATCCAACATTGGTTCTGTTGAACTAATTCTGGGGTAAATCCTAAACTGACTCCTAAATCCTCTGTACTGACTCCTAAATCTTCTGCCCACTTCTACTTCCATTAATTCCTAAAGTCTCTCTCTCGTCCCTCGAATCATGGACTGTTTTAAGAGTTCTGATTGACTTTGGACTCTTGTCATTTATTCCCACTCATGTTCTCATTTATTTGAGAGCACTTACAATTCTTTCCATTATCTAATTAAATCACTAAAAGGCCTAAATTACATTAACTTGAGACTTAGGAAAACTATTTCCTAAAAATACATGACCCCTCTATGTCTACTTAATTACAATGATTTTCCTTGAGCTGAATGCTCCTGCATCAGACAAGGCCTTAGAAAAGCTACACCGTGACCCATGTAAGGTAAAAAGTAGTTCTCCGAATTCATGTATTTTTTCTGATGATGATTTTGCTATTTTTGAAAATCATACCACTAGAATTGGCTCCAAACTATTGAAGAGAATGGTGTATGAAGGAAATGGCTTGGGCATTAATGGCCAAGGCTTGTGAACCCCATCAAAGTACAAGAATTACCTTGTCAGGTAGGACTTGGGTATGTGACGAAAGAACTTGGGGAATCCACCAAGACAGGCAACGAACCACCAACAACAGATGATGAGAAACCCTCATCAGTTCTTTCCAATTTGACAGGGAAGGTAAAAGATGTTGATTTCCTTTCAGTTTCGTATTCACATAGTATGATTTATTTTGGATATGTGGAGATAGCAATTACAGGGACAAACATGATGCTCCTTACTAGGATTAGGTACAAGGAGGAAGAAAAACTTGGTGTTAATAACCAAGGCATAACTTAACCATTGGAGGTTGTGCAAATACCTCAATTTGCAGGCTTGGGATACACCAAAGGAGAATGCTCGAAGGTGTCAAATTCTTCCAAGATATCATCGAAATCGTCGAGAAATGAGAATGATGGGAACACATCCCCATCATCCCATGGTAGTGCTCATTGCAGGGAAGGAGTTGAGGCAAGCTCTCATTGCCATACTTACACTAGAGATGGCAAGGAGAGGTATAACCAGTCTCGATATTTGAATGTTCATTACAGTTATAATCATGTTGTTAATGATGGACCTAAGTCATGGAATCAGAAGGCATGTACCTTTTGTGGATTACATAACCATACATTTTCTTAGTGTTGGAAAATAATAGTAGCACACAAAACGAGGAGGCATGAAAGACCCACTCCACAGCAGGTAAAGAAACATGTTAAGCAACTCTGGAGGAAGAAGATACATTCATTGCAACAAAGGTGGCCACCAAAGGGCCACATGTTGAAGGCTCCATCCATAGCAGCGCCTTAAAGACAAACTATCGGTGCATGAACCAGATGAAACGGTTGTTCGACAAGAAAAACCACCAGAGGGTGATGACCCATTCACATCGATAAGTGAAAAATGGTTTCTAGATATGTTAGCTTGTCATGGTCATTCTTTTGTGAATCATTTGTTGAATTTTAAAATGTGAAAGTGATGATGTGTTTTCCATCACTTGTTCCAGCGACAATAATGTTTGGTCTTATTTTGAGTTGCATGATAAATTGTGAAAGTGATGTCATGTTTCCATCACTTGTCAAAGAAAAATTAGTGCTTGGCCTTATTGTTGTAAATCATGTGTTGCAGTGATGATGTGCTTTCCATCACTTGTTGAAGCAACAATGATCTGTTGGCCTTGTTTTTGTAGCTGGGGCATTGTTTCCATTTTGATGTAAACTTGACAACTGAGTATGTGTTATAAACTCATGGAAAGTATGGGACGCTTGGGTCATTAGTAAGTCAAGCATGTAATTTACAGAATTGTACAATAGGTTTGTAGAGTTTGTAGGTCTCGGCTCATCGCTTAAGGGTTTGGAGAACAAAGGTGAAGGAGATGGAAGCAAGACCTTTCATGATGCATGTGATGCAGACAAAGTACAGAGAAGTTTCAAATTATTTTTCATGCTTTTGGAGGACCAAAAGCTCCTCAGTTGGGAGGATTGATCCAGGTGGCTCCCGACACATGCAAAAGTCCAAGAGGACTCAAGAAGGGTAAAAAATAAAAGTGTTTGGATTGTGCTTGAACTAGGTTCATGTTGAATATCTCATCGGCATGATCACGGTGGTGCAAATGGTTCATCAAACCGAGTCCGTATGTGGAAGTTAGGAGTAGTCAAAGTTCAAGGTTGCTTGGGTGACTGTGTAGGCTTAAGGAGGCAGCAATTTGGACAAAACCTCGTCAATGGATTCTAGCCAACCTGGGTCAGATCCCAGGCGAATTTGTGGCCTACTTAAATTGACTCCTTCGTTCAATTTTCCGAATTTTCAAAATGCTTAATTATGTTATATAAAAATAAAATAAAATAAAAATACATGATTAGGTGGTGGGCCATGAAACCCATCACCTCCATTGGACCCACTAGCCTATTTATATAAAAAATAAAATTTTAATGTTAAAACGGCCGACGGGCCATGAACCCCGCCGACCCCAACTCCACATACCACATTAATATTAATTGGGGATGAGCGGGCCACCTCCGTGGACCTAACCCATGCCCCCACCTCTATATAATAAAACATACCATATATTTGGGCCAGCGGGAATCGAAGCCGCCCGTCCACGTGGCCGGACTGCACCACGGGAGGCCCAACCCACACCATTTAATATAGCACATAACGGTTATGAAAAACAAAACCGCGCCCGTTTTATAAAAACAATTTTTTTTTAATGCGTAATTATGGCGTAGGTGGGATTTGATCCCCTGACCTACCCGCCTTAATACCTCCACCGTACCCAGTGCACTATGGTGCTTCGTTGATATTTCTGCCCACTTTTACATATAAACCTAGCATTTTCTTAGAAAGCAGGAGCATGGAGGAGCATGTAGGCAGACTGAGACATATTTTTTTTATTATTTTGCAGGTGGAACCATGAACCTGGAAAAACCACTGGCAGAACCATGATTGAGCCAAATTCTCAGGAGGGTGAAATTTTGCCAGTGTCTAAATTGGACAAATTTTATGTCGATCTTACACCTCTCAGTGACACGAACCTGATGGCGCAGTTAGAATTTTGATTTGAGTAGCAGATCTTTAGATGACCCGGAGGAGGGAATCTTTGAGGAATCTAGGGGGAATCTAAAATATTCCTTAAGCCCCAGATTCTCACTTTGTCAGAATTCAGAAATTTGACAGTTGATTTTACCCTATTCGATGCCACAAATTTGATGGTGCAATCATATTTTCCATTTGATCATTTCATTTTTCAGCCACTTTTCAAAGTGGAGTGCAGGTGTTAGCATTTAATGTGCAAGTAGTCATTCCATGAGATTCGACGCCACGATATTGATGGTACGACCAACTTCCGAAGTTTGAAATCCTTTGCTTCAGATGGCCCTAAGATGTGAGGTATTGTGCTGCACAGATCCTTGTTTGATGTTTGACGTGGGATATTTTTTTCTTTCTTGTTTCATGATTCCTGCTTGATGTGACGTAGAATCATCTGTGGGATGTACTTGTTGTCATGATTCGTCATGTTTTGTTTGAGATCCCCTTGTCATCATGTTGATGGGGTACTCATGTTATCTCCATGTATGTCTGAATTAAAATCCCTTTGATGCCATGTTGGCGGGATCCTCATTATTGTCATATGTGAAATTATGTCATACTGATAGGAGTACTTTTTTGAATGAGAGTTCCTGCAGCGGAACATCTCTTGGAGCCACTCATGTGTGACGGCATATTCCTTGTATGATAGAGAAAACACATGAATGTACATCATCACTCTTTTCAGCACTTATCTCATGTGTGACAGCATATTCCTTGTATGATAGAGAAAACACATGAATGTACATCATCACTCTTTCCAGCACTTAATGCAGCGGCATACACCATCTTAACACCGGGCCCGGAGATGTAGTCCATCCTGGACAAACTACGTTATCAACGACTTGTGTTTTTTGTTGCTGATGCTTGTCATGTTCCTTTTTTGTTACAACATTCATATATATTCACTTATGCTATTTTAAATTCAATTCTAAAAAAAACATGGAAGTAAAATGTCTTGGTTAAATCTGGGAGTTGAGTCAACTCGGATCAATGGAAAATTGGCCCATACCAAAGGATGTGTCCATTGTCCGATTATTTATGGGGCTGGCAGGGTACTGCTTCCTGTTTATAGAGGGATTTTCCATAATCACATATCCTATCACTTCATTACAGAAATAGGGAGTTAAGTTTGAATCGGATACCGAATGTTAAAGTAGTTTTGAAAAACTAAAAATATTACTTACAACAACCCCAATTTTGAAACTTTCAGATCCTAACAAGGAATTCACTGTGTGTACCGATGGCTGCATGGAGGGGTTAGGAGGATTTTTGTTGCAAGATAAAGTTGTCATAAACTACGAGTCTAGGAAATTAAAATTTCATGAAAGGAATTATGTTGTGTATGACCTAGAGTTAGTTGTTTTCATACATGCCTTGAAAATGTGTTGGCATTATCTGTTAGGAAAAAAATTCACTTTAGTAAATGACCATATTATCCCAAAATATCTCTTTAGTTAGTGAGATCTAAACGCAAGACAAGCGAGATGGATGTTGTTCCTTGGTGACTTTGAATTAGATCTAAGACATATAAATGGAAAGGAAAATAAAATAGTTGATGCTTTGATTAGACAAGCTTATAACCTCATGGAAGTGGCAGTCAACAACACATAAAAAAAATTCACGGAGAAGATTCAAAATTTTACAATTGAAGACCCAAATTATTGAGAATTATAGTAGAAATTACAGCAAGTTCACATTCCCGGGTACAAAGGAAGTCCTGATAAATTGTTGTTATATATGAAAATATTGTATATTCCCAATGTGCCTGCTCTGAAGAGTATGATAATGGATGAGTATCATAAGAAGTCATATGCAGGAGATCCTAGGTACCAAAAGATGATAATTGCATTAAGGAAAAATTCCTTTTGGCCCATTATGAATAGAAAGGTAGAAAATTACTTGTCTGGGTTCTTAGAGTGCCAACAGGTAAAAGTAGAACAACAACACCCTGCTTGGCTGTTGAATCCACTTCCCATTCCAGAGTGGAAGTGGGAGATTAAATCTCCAGACTTCATAAGCAGTCTACCGAAGACGAAGAGACAACATGACTCAATTATGGTGGCGGTGGATATACTAATTAAGGAAGCTCATTTATACCAATAAAATCGAATTTTGGTACTACACATGTTGCGAACATATTGATGAATGAAATCTTCGAGTTGCATGGTGTACCAAAAATGATAGTATCAGATAGAGATGCCAAGTTTACCTCAAATTTCTAGAAATCATTGTTTGGGGCCATGGGAACTAAATTAAATTTAAATACATCTTACCATCTTGAAATGGATGGATAGACTGAAAGACACACTCAAATTTTAGAAGACATGCTTCGAATGTATGTTATGGACAAACTTGCAAAAAAGGAAGGATCTACATCTAGTTCAATTCGCCTACAACAACGACTATCAGAGATATATTAAAATGAGTCCTTTTGAAGTACTATGTGGAAGAAAGTTCCACACACCTCTTAGTTGGAGCCAACCAGAGGATAAATTGATTCTAGGGCCAGAGTCCTTGCACAAAATGGAGCAGATCACGTGAATAATTCAGAGAAATATGAAGGCCGCTGAAGATCAACAAAAGAGCTATGCAGATAGGAAAACCACACACTGAGAATTTGAAATTGGGGATCATGTGTAACTAAGGATAAAATGAAGGAAAAGTACATTGAGGATGTGAATCTGCCCAAAATTGGCACCATGGTTTTGTGGACCATTTGAAATCTTCGATCGGGTTAGCCTAGTAGCTTATCAATTAGCTTACCAAGTCATATTAAAGTTCATAATGTATTTCATGTGTCTTTACTTAAGAAATATATACATGATATCTATCACGTTATTGATTGGAAAATGCTCCATGTGAAACCCAAAGGTGAGTTTCTAACATAGCCTCTCTGTATTATAGACAGGAAGGAGATCTAGCTTCGGAATTAAGCCTGTGTTCGGGTTAAAGTGCAATGGAATCACTTTACCATGGAGGAAGCTACCTAGGAGTCAGAAGACAAAATGCAAAAGAACTATCTAGTATTTTTCCGAAAGGAACTAAAACTTAACACTAAGGAAGGTGTAGCAAAAAGGGGGGAAAGATGTGATATCCCCTTCGATTTTAGTATTAATTAGCATTATTGTAATTAGCGGAAAATAATTATTGATCAAACTGTGATTGGTTGGAATGATATTCCACATATTATATAAGTGAATAAAGATGGATATGACTATGTAATAATTACAATTATTATGAATAAAATAAAATAGATGGATTTGGAATGGAAAATTACTGAAATGAGACACTTGAGAAATGAGATAATTTCCAATCTCAATATTAGATAAGATTGAGGCCAATATTCGATGGAAACTAGATGTTTCCAATATGTAAAGATTCAATGCATGGGAGAAAAAGATCCTTTGATTCTCTCGTGGGAGAAATATGCTAATTATATGAAAAGTTAAAGCACCGTTGGAGATAAATACAGGGTTTAACAAAAAAAAGCTTTATGTAAAAGCGAGAAACTGCTAATATGAAAATATTATGTAAGAAAAGGTAGGAATATACCTATTGGAAGGATGAAGAGGCTATTGAACCTCTGAGGGATCAATTTTGGAAATTCATCTTAGCTCGGGGGAACTGGTGGTTAGTTCATGGTTGGGTGGAGATAGTGTACTCATTCAGTGCTTTCTCCAAAGTCTAGTTAGAACTTTTGTTCATTTTCATTTGATTGAGTTATAGTTGATGGTATGGTTAATTTGGAAAAGCATGCTGTCATTAACAGTTAGATAATATCGTACTACATCTACTTTTTGTGCCTAAAGTATTATGTTTATACTAATCGATAAGTATACGCTGATTGAGCATTTAGTTTGGGGTGCATGCTGAGTGTAACATTTTAAACAGTTCATGTCTGGAATTATGTTATGTTTAACATGGTGAGTGGCTTCAAGACATGGTAGAGGACATAAAATTCCATAGAAATCCTTATTTCTCTTTAGCTGTGAGTATATACATAGGCTAGTTAGGATTACAAATCTCCCCAACAGATAAATTTTAATAAGAAGAATTACAACCTGTAGGATTAATTAATTTGAGAATATGAAAAATTTTGTATTAAATTTCATGTTGTGTTAAAAGACAAATTTATATATCATTAAATTTACCTTAATCTTTATGGTTGTTTCTTGATGTTTTCCTTTGGGTTATTTTAAGAAACAGTTTATGATCCTCTATATCTCTCTATGAGGTAATCCTAGAACTCTATCAGAGATGAGACTCCTCTTATTTCCTCGATAGAGGGGATTAGTCTACATATACATCATCGGAAGGTAGTGGACGAGGTCAGGAAAATCCTGTAAAAAGTATAGGAAACAAACATAATAGAGGGAAGGCTTATGGGATGGGTTGATAAACCTCCTAGCTTAGAAATTGATAGCTATTGATTTAGTTAAAGAAGTGATTCTATATGTTGTAATAAGAAAAAACTGACGTAGTATCACTGTCTCTGCAGTTATAAACTGTCAACAAAATAACCATGGGTAGCTGCTTGTAATTAAGAAATATGCGGCTAGAATGTAAATACTTAGATATGCATCTTTTCATTTCATTCAAATTAACATACTGACATATATCAAACGAACATGATAAAATGTTATAGATCAACTATGAATAGAGAAAATATTTTGGAGAACCAAGTAAACTATACAGTAATTAGCACTTAGAACATTCCTACAAATATATATATATATATAGCAAGAAGGTATGATACTCTTCTCTAATGAAACTAGGAACATGACAATAATTTTGGAAAAATTATGACACTGTACAACAACCAACACCATGACATAATTCATAACCAACATTCAATTAATTCCATAGTGACAGCTCCATTGCTATCACAAAATGAAGTTCGTGGGTTAAATGAAATTATTAGTCAACAATTCTGTTCTTGTAAACATTAAACAAGGAGTCCTCGGACCTTGGAACTCCTACATATAGAAGAGTATCAGAAAAATAACTGCTAATGAAAACAAAAAAAAAAAGAAATTCTAAAATAGTCAGGCACTCTGTCATAGGATGAGAATCTTGTCTTACTAATTTAAAAATTGAGTTTGGGGTTTTTCTGTCCTCCATGTTGCTAGGTAGCAACACAGAAGCTAACATTTATAGCTTGGAGTGATTATGACAAACAAACCCTGAAATGTGTACTGACAAAATTGGAGGCAACCCAACAACCATTAGGAAATTTGAGGTTATAAACATACACTTCATCCACACACTCGTTAACCCAAATCAAAATTGCATTATTTGACATTCTGGAGTGGAATGATCAAGGGCCACCCACTGGTGAAATGGAGGACCCGTTAGGCATTGAGGACCCCCAAAACCTTTAGGGAATCGACGAAAGAAAAGGAGACCGTTAGTGTACCTGTGCATTCAGTAAGGAAATAGGTTAAATTAGGTATGATTTAGGAAAACATTGATGTATTTAAGAAAATAAGTGACTGTGGAAGAGGGAAAGGCGCTAGTGCCAGATTACTTGCTGCATTTCAACTGGGGTTTGAGCTCCATTTCTGTTGTTACAATGGCCAGAAGTTTAGTACAAAAAAAACAAAAATAACCCCCACAACAGGCGTGTTATAAGGTAGAGTTAACTGAGCACCATGTTACCTGGAGTAAGAGGATGGTGTTACACTTCTGCAACAGAGAAAACAAAACTTTGGCCACCTCGATCTTCTCCAGGAAGAAATATGGAATATATACTCCACCTATATAACCCAAAAAATATAGAGCATAAGATTGAAACCCTACTCTGCACCTTGAAAACCCGATAACACTCTGGAGGAAGCAACGAAAGGTTGTTTACCTGAGGGTTCTGGAGCATAACTCCACATCGTAGATAAGACCCAATGTAAGAACTGGTGCATTGAGAAGTAGCCTTGGTAAGCGGTCGAGACCTGGCATAAGAACCCTCCACCGAGAACTAGAGTTTTTGGAAGAAAGGACCAAGAGAAATTGGACAATAAACCAATTCAACAGACCTATGTGCATGAGTTACTTGGTTGCATAATTTTTCGAGTTGACTGTCACGGAAACTGTCATGACCTCGAACCGTCGTCAATAACCATGTAGAAAATATCACTCCATGAAATAAAGGGTTTAGTGGGTGTAAGAAAATGAGGGAGCACCAGTCACATAGTGGAATAAAACACTTAGACATGGCAGAGCGAAGACGAAAGCGGAAGGAAGAATGTTGAACGTGGAAGAGTAGGTATATGGAAACCTTAGGTAGGGTTTGAAACGACGATTTACACCATTTGATGAACAAGGCGCATTCACCACCGTTCAAATTCCTCAAGATGGGAGACAACATGTGAAGTCACATGGCGCTGCTGAGATGGAGGGAGAGAATTGTTCTTGTGTATGGTGGAGTTTGGGTCTTTGTTTACCATGGAATGAGAGCAGTGAAAAGGATGGGGAGTTATAACGACAAGAGGGATAAATCACTTACATTATTTCAGCATACCCTTTTGATCTCATAAACCTTGTGATGTGCTCAGGGTAGTATGCCAACAAGGGTGTGCAGTAAGGAGATGCACACATTATATGAAAACCATTGTTATTGAGTAATTAAGGAAAGGGTATTACTGCCCAAACTAAAACCTTAGAGAAATTATTCAGGTATAAGAAGAAGTAAAATGAAATGACAGTGAGGCTAACTATATTATGTAATGTGATCACCCAAACTTACGTCAAACATAGAATAATGTACGTTTCATTTAACAAATTGATTACCATAGATGGAGCATGTAAAAAAAATATATTGCGTGTGTGACATCGACGTTTGGTATGATTGGAAGTATAATGTTTAATCCATTTATATTTGAACATATTGGGTTAATGAAATTAGTTTTTAGAGAACTTTTTCTTGGTATTATTTATTGTAGTGGAGACTAAAAAGCTTTTGAAGATAAGAATTATTTATATTATTAAATCATTCTTTGAGTTGATGATATATTGGGTGCAGGCGATGTATACTAGTTTGGGTGGAATCTGTTAAAAAGTAGTGCTATGCAACTGTGAATAATTTTGACTCATGGAATGTGTAGTTGTGCAATTATCAATATCATTGCAGCAACTTATAGAAGAGGAAGAGACCAATAATCACAAATTAGATTGTACTAATAAAGAAGAGAAAAAGAAAAAGATTGAGCAGTTTAAATGCAATTTCCATGTGAGGTGTATTAGTCACAGCTTAAATTAATGAAAATGTTGGTGTTGTTGCATGCAATATCTTTTTTCAAATACAAAGAACATTAAATGAGTGTCAAAGGGAAACGTGAAAAAAAATTGCATGATTTAAATCATAAATTTGTTGATTCACTAGGCCTCATGTGACAAAGTATTTTCACAAATTATAATGGTAAAATCAGAAAATATTACATGTACCTCTAAATGTCATAGTCATTTCTCCCATCTATGTCTACTAGAAATATTTATTCCAAGATGAGCAGTTGTAGAAGCTTAGATTATTGCATTTTTAGTCAATTTTGGTGCAATATATTTCACTCAAATTGAAACATTTACTAAAGTACATATGTAATATAATGTAGTTATAGTAATATGATTACATTTGAGCAATGGTTTTTATTAACAATTTCTTTAGTCATGTGAAATTAGAATGTTATTTGTTATTTAAGACATATTATATAATGATTTCAATGTCTAGAAAACAATATGATACAAAGCCACAATGGCCACCGTTCACCATTTTTATTTGCATCGGATAAATTAAAAAAAATAAAATTACTCCACTAGCACTAAATCCAATGTTACTTTGTCTTTGTACACAAGCCCTGTGTACCTTGCATAAATTGATGGATGAATTTCTATAAATGATACTATTAATAATTCAAATAATTCTACTTTTGAAACCACTATGGTTCTCATGTGTTATCATTCTAATTATGTCAATCTCTTAATAATCGATGTCCGATCACGAATACAACTGAACTATGTATAAGCAATGCATCGAGGCAAAGTATATAGAACTGATGTCACTAATTTTATTGTATCACAAATCATAAAGAGACAATTTACATAAACTAATTCTAAAGTCATATATATAGCAAAAAATACTAGAATTTTTATGACAATAATTTTCGTAGTTGTTTGTGCAAAAAACAACATTTTGTATTGTGTTTTACTAATCAAAGCACATAAAGTGTCTCTTTGGTGCTTCTTGCTACATAGAGATATCAATTATTATTTTTTCTAGTTGTCACTTTTTCCATTAACTCCATGCATTGCTTTTGTCCACCCATTATGTCTTGGCTTTTTCCCCATATGCACACACTAGCTATGGTAGTCACTCCAAATGCTATGTTGTGCATATGTCAAAAGACTACAATGTTCATGTGTTAACCATAGTTATGCTCGATCAATTGCAAGTGCATTGATCTGCACCAAATATGAAAGAAAAAATACTACATTATGCTAAGAACCTAAATACTTTACATTTTATTTGATACCATAATGTCTTTATAATGAAGCGCTAAATTAGTAACTTAGACATGGTGAAATTGATAGATTTATAGTAATAAACTTTTGAATATGTTTATTACTTCAATAAACTTTTGAATATAATTATTATTTTAAATAGCTTTATGCTTGTTGTTTTAAATTAAAGTTGTTTATTATACACGTCTATATTGTAATTGTTTTTTGAATCTAATGTTTCATTTCTATTTGGTTTATAAATTTTGAAAAAAAATTACAAAATTCGTCTATTTTTTTTTTACAAAATTTTACAAAACAAATATAGTTTTTTGAAATTTGTTAAAAATATAGTAACACTTTTATTGGTATTATTTTAAATTCCTATATAAATAGCTTTAGTTCTAAATTATATTTCGATTGCAAGAATGCAATCTTCAAAATTCCTTTGCCCACTTCCTCTACTTCTTTGTCACATTGCTAGGTACTCATTTTCAGAGCATTCCCAAACAAAAACTAAGAAAAAAATATAGTCACAAAGACAACTAAGAATACATAATATATAGAAGGTCTAAAAATATTCTACTAGGACACTTGGTAATTGAACATTCAATGGGATCCATGCTCTTAACACTATAAATCATTGTCACATTTGGATGACTTGTCATATTGTCTCAATAAACTTGATGAAATGAAAAATAGTTTTGTGTTGAATCGATCAAAATTGCAAGAAATTGATCAAAAGTTATTTACATTCAATTTACACATTTAGAGAATTTCTTCTATTATCCTGGTGACTGCCTATTTGACTCATTTGTTCTTATTCTTCACTTTCTCTATAATTTAACTGAAATACGACATGGGATTGTAAACCACTTCTGGCATTTCTTGTCTCATGGACATGATGCTTCTTTGCATTCATTTCATACAAAATTGACTCCTAAATATCTTCAATATCTTCATCATGTTGATGATCGTGAAATTTACTTGCAAGGATTGTCTACACCTTCTTCTATTTCTGCTCCATCTACAATTAGCTTATGGGGGGATGTGTTCTGTATCAAATGGTTCTCCAAACGGTTTTTAGTTCCAGTCAATGTTTGGCTATTTACAAATGTCCAAGCATATCTATGGTTCAATCCAGACATTCATGGCTATCAATATAATATTTTTCTACATAACCAAAACCTTGCATGTGGAAATTTTGAACCACTCCTGTTACATAGCACAATAGATATTGTAGCTCCAATAGATAAATAAATTGACTCATGAATTTGTCCATACCAATTCTCACGTGGACACTTTGACATATTTTGAATTCAGAAAATCTTATTTGAGAAAGTCTTCTTGATATATTGAAAACATTTTAATGACCACCATGACTCTTTATTTGAGTCTATTTGTACACTTGCACCATGGTTTTATATGTCTAATATAAGAAAAACATTTGCACAAAATTTTTACAATTGTTTCATTTACAACGACATTAGAGCCATCAATTGATTAAAAGAATACTCGAATGCAAGAAACATTGAGCAAGAGTAGTGTATCAATATTTGGAAAGATTATATTATAAACTTATCAATTTGATATGCATATGCACATATAGATAAAAAAGGTTTTGCAATACAATGGATATGTGAACTACTTGATGTTAACATATATATGTGAAATACAGAAGAAAAAAATATTTCCTTGAGATTCTATTAATTAAACACTTTCTCCAAATTCTTGTACCTTATGCATCTACCAATATCGACATCACATGCACATTTCCATGCACTTCTACAAATTCATAATTTTGAAGATATTGACCACAATGACAAGAAATCGAAAGTGCTCCAAAGAATCTCGAAAGAGAAACTTGCAAGTCAATTCCAAGTGTACCTTGTAGATATCTTGTTAGAAAAGCATGTAGGTTTACTAGATCTTGTGCTCAACTAAACCATTTGTCAATTGACAATGCAATATATATAAAAAAAAGTAGTTGAAGTATCGAAGGATTTCACATCATCAAATTAGGAAAATAATCCTTTTTTAATGGGTACACAAAATAATAAAGAAGTTTCTCCTTCTTTTCCAATGGATATAGTAACCGATATACTCACTTATATCAGTTGAAATCTACAATATGAGCACAAGGTTCTCTAATACAAAAGGAAAAAAAGCGACATGTAAAGTCAAATAAAGAAATGAAGGCATATTTACAATCAATCCAAGAGATATCTACATATGCATGTTGCATTTGTGAGAAATTTTCCTTTGGAAAGGACATAAAATGTATTGACAAACTCACATTATTGACTATTTTCTATTTGATGCCTGCATCAAAATTAAAAGCTATAAAACTCAATGAAGAAATATCAAAATCTTGTAATAATGCAATACTCAATGAAAAAGTTCCTACATTTGGATCACCTCTTCATATTCGATGAAATGAATAATTGATCTTCGCTGCATAACTGACATATTCGGAAGAGATATTAGTGGCACCAAGAATGTATTCTTCACAAATAAGATAATTTGGTTATAAAATATCACGAATTGGATTAACAGGAACAATCATAAATGTTCCTTCCAGTCTAGATTCAATTGGAGATAGTGATGACAAGATGACAATGGGAGTTATGCTAAAAAGAAAAATCGAATACAAGAATGCTTATCTGTCTGGAAATATCCAACCCAAAAAAGTGATATTCGCATTACATGACTTGTGCAAGAAATCTCTATACAAAATTAAACAAATAGTAATTAACGATGAATGGATTTTTTTTAATTTTTTTTATCAAAGTAAGAAAAATTATCAAAATGATAGTCCAAAAAGGAAGGAACTAGACTCACCAAATGTAGATAGTGATCTAGAGCTAGACACTGAAACACTTGTACATCGTTATTTAGAGGCCCATCTCATCCATGATATTGATACAAGAATAATACAGATTGCACCTTATGAATGGTTTCATCCCCTATCCATTTTTCAAGACAAATTCTCTGAAGAACTAAACTTCCTGACATTGTTCTTTGGATCAAGTCATACTAGTTATGTTATGAATCTCTTTTCCTATCAAACAAATTCACAATGGGAACTATTGCACATGTCTGGTGACTTAAAACACATATTACAAACATATATTTTAAAATAAATACGCATTTTTATAAGACAGGTTTCTAATTGAACCTGCATTTCTATTTGCAAAGGAGAAGTGAAAGGACAAAAATTAGTCGCTAAAGATGTCAAAAATAAAAGAAATCTTAAAAAATGATTAAAATCGCAGATTTCATATCAATGTTTAATGAGAATTCACACATCCCCTTACCATTTTGATCATTTATGAAAATATATCTTTGCAATGATACGACAACTTGTCCCACCAAATTTCTTTGTCACATTCGCTAGTGCTAAGCATCTTTTGGATTCATTGGTAAACACACTAAAAATACAAAGCACCGAGTCTATAACAAATCGAAAAAAGAAATTTGATGACGAATGCATTGACACATTGACCAAATGTCAACTAGTCATTTGTAGTCGATATTATAGTCATAGAATCTCGTCACTACATTCCTTGCTAACAAAAACCAGTGAATTATTTGGTTAAGTGCAAGATTAGTTTTTTATCACAGAGTTCCAATGTAGAGGAATAGAGCATCACTATGGATTACTTTGGATTCAATATGCGCCGATATATCAACCATACCCTAATCTTAGTGTCATAACTTTCATTTATCAGTATTTGACTTCTAATTCAACAATATTGTTGAATCAAATGATTCAATTTCAAACTCATCAGCACACCAGAACTTACAAAAAACATAAAAATTCTACTTGTAGATTTGGTTTCCTTATTCCACCATTCGATGAAGCTTGTATCTTAGACCCTTTGTGAAATGGAAACAATGATATCCAAGAAATCAAAAAGAAACTTTCATTTCTTCTATAGAAAAAATTGTATTAAAAAACCATAACGTTTAACATGTTTTTAGATGATCTTGGAATTACAAAACAAGAATACATCATGCTCCTATGATTTTGTATTACTCGGCCAATTGTGCTACTCAAAAGAAATCCTTGCAATGTGTGGATAAATGTATTTTAAAAAAGAATCATTTTTTTGTGGCAAGAAAACACAGATGCATAGTTCATTTTAGATGCATATGCTGAAACAACATATTTCAGCTCTTATATGAAGAAAATGTATTGATCCACGACAACTGCCTGTAAAAAGATTTGAGAAAATTGCATATCTTCTTGAGACAACAAAATTGAATAAATTTGTAAACTTAGAAACAAATTTCTAATGATGCAACAAATTTCAAGTCAACAAGCAGTCCACTTTGCTCAATAATTTCCTTTGTATTCAAGTTCTAGGAAAACAATTTTCATTAACATTGCTCCAACTCAAAAATAAACATATGTTCTAAAAAGACCTATCTTGTTACAACAAGAACCTGATAACTCTAAACATATTGTTTGCTTGAAAACCATTGAAAGATATGTTGCATGACTTGCTGCCCTTGAGCAAGATTTCTTGGATGAATATGTTTCCTCTTATTCAATCACAAAAACAACAATAGAAACAAGAAAATGTCCATGTGTCATAAAATTCATTGGATGCAATTAACACATGGACTGAAAAAACCATTATATAGAAAAAAATGATGCTCTACATCCCATGAAAAGAGTATGAATACAAATTAAAGAAAAACTTTGAAAGACGGGATGAAGCATACTTTTCGCATAAACAAATTGTTGACGTCGTTGAAAAATATTTTTCTCATTTAATGACACCATGGGGTGATATTGAAACTTCTTCTACCACAATTGCATCCCAAAATGATGAAATATTTATGCTTCACCTCCCATTAGAATATGACAATAGGGATTAATCCAATGAAAAATATTACTTTCAGAATGACCTGCAGAAGAAAATGCAATTAAAAAACACTCAAGCTAAATATACAAAAAATAATGAATTCCTTAAGCATCCATTTGTTTTGGACACATTAGCATATCATGAAAGTATGAGACAATTAAATCAAGAGAAAAAATCAATAATCAAACAAATACTTACATGGAAAAAGAACAATTCAGGTAAGCACCTCTATTTGTTCATCACCGAAGGTGTAGGTACACAAAAGACATTCACTGTACAAGAGCTTTAACATGCACTAGTGTGTGTTTATAACAAAGACTTACAAAGTGTCCCCTTGAAGAAAAGGGTCTAATACTTGTATTCACTGACAAAGCTCCATATATTTCACATGGTATCAAAATCCATTCAACTTGTCATTTGCCACTTTCACCATGTCACATGGTCCCCTTGGCTTATAACACGCTTGGTATGTTGAGAAAATAATATGAACAATTTAATTTTTTGTTGATAGATGAATATTGATTAATTCGCTCTCGATTTCTATATAACATTGACAATAAACTTTATGAAATCATGCACACTCCATCTTCCCCATTTGGGAACCTTGACATAATATTTTGTGGTGACCTATGTGAAACACAACATGTACATGATTGTTGGATTTTTGAGCAACTATTGTTATACATCATTTTGTCACGTTAGGCAAATCATCATCAAATTGGATCTCTCGCCATCCATCCAAGTGTCATGAAGCACTCCCTTACAAGTCAACAACTTATATACCTTGAATAAAGTCAAAATTCTTGGGAACATGGTCCATAAACCCACTTTTAGTCTCCTGTGTAGTTTCCTAGCAACTTGTTGTGCATGCGCAATTACCGACATTGACCCCTCCACAGATATGGGCTATGTCTACCAATAAAAAGTGCACACATGACTCAATAAAAAAGTAAAAATAAAAAGTGAGATCTAGAAGCATTGTTGGGCGTATCATTCCTAACAGAAATCCTCATACTCATGTTTCTTTGAGCCTAACCTCATTTTGATGGAGCTAATCCCATTCTTTAAGGAACCCTTATCTCCCTTTTATTGGATCTCATCCTTGGACTAAGGATCTCAAACTACTTCCTTTTGGCCTATTAATGAAGCCATAGGTGGGGAAGTTAAGAGGAGGCTGTTGAGAATAATTTTATGTTGGATAAATTAGGTTGGAGAGGATCGAGATCGATGGAAGGAACTTCACAACATCAAGACACAGGTTTTTTAGCTCTTTTATGTTTATGAAATTAATACAAACAAGCATTTCTTCTCACTGCATTGTTCAATGGATTAATTGATGAATTCAATGGATGGTTTATGTTATTTATGTTTTTCGATCAGAATGATTTTTGTTACTGTTGGGTGCAGGAATTACACTTAAGAAAACTCCTCAACACTTAATTTGTCAACTCAGGGGATTCGTAAACTTAGAGACGAAGCATAGGAAATGCCATAGATGGTATGGATCTTTCTAATATAAATCCCTACCTTCTTTAAAAGGAAAGATTGCAGAATCAAAATAAGAAGAGAAAAAGGCAACTTGAACCATCAAAATAATCTAAGACTGGAACAAGGAAGAATTCATTTGCAAGAGGGAATTAAAGATAAATGGCAATCACTCTAGCTAATTATTGCTTAACTACTTAGTGTGTGTTTTCCTTTAGTAGAGACACTTAGCAGTCTCATCAGATGGGCCCTTCAAACTTGCTCCATTAGAGATTTCCTTCTTGCACTAATCTATCTTGTACTATCGCAGTCTTCTTGCACTAGTGCAGGAACAAAGATTTATGTAGAAGGTATAAATGGTGTCTTTACTAAAGCCTTTTTACTTCCTGCAAGGCTTGAACTTTTCCAGGTTCAAAGCACTCAGATCTCGTGGCAAGAAACTAGTTCTTGCACCAGATTAGAGCTTCTTACACTTAGCATTTAATTCTTAAAATGAGTGCTTAGTTACTGCAAGTGCTATTATATTGTTAAATCAAATTTCACACATAAAAAATGAATGTTTCTGATCTTGACAGAGTATAGAAATAAAGAAACAATCCATATACATTTATCCTGTCATAAAGTGTTTAATGAAAGAAAGAAAATTGCAGGAAGTAGACTAGAAAGGCTTGCTGCATTACACCAACGTGCACTGGTGCAGGCTCATTTCTCTTGCTTGGACCAGGAGGGGAAAACCAACCAAACAAAATTGCAGAAAAGGAAATATCACACCAATGTGCATTGGTGCAGGTTTATTTATCCTGCTTGGACCAGGCGGGGAAAATCAATCTGAAATTAGGTGTAGGAAAAGGAAATTTAGCTACTTCACACAACAGATCAGCTTTCACTCAGACATGAATGCATGTGCTTGAAATTAAATCACACTTGACAATATAAACACAAATTACAAGAAATAGGAAATAGGGTAAATGTGTTGGGTTGGCTGGAACCTAGCCAACTAGCACGTTTCCCTTTCAAACAAAAACATTGCTCAGTACTTTAATCAATTCATCAGCTTCAAATACAAAAATACGATTTATAAAACATGAGGCGGAGCTCCCTTTTTATTAATTCACTGAGGCAAGTACATGCATTAATACATTGTCCAGCCCAGATTCGGGCGATAACAAAATACAGCAACCTGTTACCACCTCTCTGGCTGTGTCTCTGTTCTATACAAAAACTTCTATCAAAAAATCCCCTCGTCCTATTTACATTCTTCATTATATAGATCCTTGGCCAAAGGCCAAAATAGATCATTTAACCAATTACATAACCAACTATTGAATTTAGCTTTTCGGCCTTCAAAATTAGACAGTTTAACAAAACTGGCAGTAGCCAATCTCCAGTTGTTCGTTCTTCATAAATTCAATCTCGGCTGCCTTTGGATCGATCTTGTTGTCGTGGCTGAAGCTCGGATGCCTTTAGATCGATCTTGCTATCGTGGCCAAAGCTGATCAAAACGAGGCGGTGATCAAGGAGGTTTAGATCTACTACAAGGATTTGTTGTACTAGAAACGTTGCAAGATCTGATCCTGCACTAGGACCAGCGGTCACGGTAAGTACTTTGACTACCAAGTAAACGTTGGAGATATCGATAAGCTACAAAGAGTGATTATAAGCAAGAAACCATGTAATAAATGATTAATTAATGCTAAGTTGAATTAAAAGTATGAAAAATAAAGTTTATACGAAATATGTCATCGTTCTTGGACTGGTGCAAGATGAGGGTGTATAAGAGAGGTAAAAAAATGGTAAATGGTTATGATTTAGAAAGGGGAAAATGGAAAAAAGAGAGCAAATTAGGGGGCTAACAGTTACTACTCTCCTTGATCACTAGTTTTAATTATCAAATCATTTATGCTGCATATGCCTTTGACCCTTTTTTGTTTCTGTGTATAGGTCTGGATTCACGCATGGTGATCCAAATGAAATTTTTTTTCCATTGACCTATTCCACTTGGATCCCCACCACTGTCTCTTTCAAATTTTTAATTTCCTTAATTGTAGCACAATTTAATATTTTTGGTATTTTTTTAGGTCCTGAACTTTCAGAGCCATTTTGAGGCCCTAAACGACGTTTTTTGGGAAAAGAAGGGCCCACATTGATTGTAGTTTAATCTTCACCACTAGGAATTTGTTATCATCAAATAGATCTTTATAACGAGGTATTTTTCATGTCAAACATAGATCATATGCCAAAGTTACAACCCCAGGAAATTGATGTACCAATTTACCCAAGCGGGGTCCATAGTCTTTGCATTTCATCTCCTCGGGTTAGAGTTTTGGATTTTTAGGGATTTCCATTGTTTCTAACCAATAAATGGGCCCACGAGCCTTATTGTAGCACAATTCAGAGGCATGTATCCACCACATCTCTTCTTCGAGATAACCTAAATTGCCCGAGCTAGTCTTAATTCCATTTTGTTTGTAAGCATATTTCAGTATTTGATATTAATAAAATGAAGTGTCATTTCTGCTGCATCTCTATATTTATGGTTATATCTATAATTTTTTCCATTCTTGTTTAATTTTATGTCACATGGATAAGTTGCATTGAAGCACAAAGGGGGATCTTCATCAAGCATGTCGTAATAAGGTATGAATTTTCTTTTCTTACCTTGTTAGCTTATGATTCAAGAAAAGATAGATTTAGGGAAGGAATTAGCTTGATTTTTTATTTGTTACTATGGTTCTTTGAATTCTAGGGAGATCGCTCTTGTCCGCAAGAGGGATTTTTCCACATAACAACCATGTATTAAAGGAACTACGTTTCCTTCTAACTTCTGGAAAGAAAATGTGAAAACTTATGAACTAAAAAAAGCAATGTGACAAGACAATCAAGAGTTTGTATCCATCTTAAACATAATTAGGACATGTTCGCATATTTATGATGATCTTGCATTTTTGAACAAACATTATTATAGATGTGCACAAAATAATCCAACCCTTCCATACATCTTCTACTTAAACAAGAATGTACATGAACATAATGAAAAAATGTTGTCTCTTATAAACAAAGAAACAATTATATTAAAAACATATGATAGAAAAATTGGATCAACAAATACAAATCTAAAGAAAAACAACAAAATGCAGTTACCATTTACCATTATGCTTAAAGAAAATACTCTTATTGAACTAATTGCTAGAAACTACAATATTCAGGATGGGATGGTCAATGGTGCTGAAGCAACTTTGAGAGAATCCATGACATTTGAAAATGGCGTAACTTGGATTGAATTTTCTGATCAAATTATTGCCACCATTCAACAAAAAAAAAATGGAACATTTGTTCAAAGACAGAATAATGTCTACGTCAATACTTATTACTAGAGTTTGTAGGAATAACGAATCAAACATCAAAATTAGTTTTACAAGTGAACAATTCCCTATTCAATTGGCATGTGCATGAACTATACATCGATCACAACGATTGACAGTGGAAAAATTGGCTTTTTGCTGAAAAGGAGTTAGGCACCATGGACTCTCCTATGCTGTACTTTCTTGTGTCAAAGCTATTAAATCCTTGTATTTTCTAAATAAATTGGTACATGGGAAATTTTCCCTCAATGACAAAGTTACTGTTGAGGCAGTTATACTTAGATAAAATGACTCTTATCAGCTTGAACATTGAATATATCAAAGTAAAACAAATGACGACTTTATAATATGTTCATTGAACATACGTAGTTTCTCCTTGCATTTTGAGGATATCATTGTTGACTATGATCTAATGAGGGCCCACGTTCTCTGTTTTCAAGAAACAAAAACAAAATCACCTCCATCAAATCCATTTTTTTCAAACAAATATCACTACATACATCTATACCACTTAGATGGAATTCTCACATACTACACAAAAAATATTGTAGTTGACAATCATTTCACTTATACAGGAAGCCAAATTGAATCGACAATTGCAACATTCTATTTTGAAAAAAAAAAACATTACACTTGCAAATATATACATTGCATGAAATACAAGCATTGAGGAAATAATTGATTTCATCATGTTCATTTTAGAGAACACATGAAACATATATTGAATTGTTCTTGTGGGTTATTTCAATTTGGACATGTTGCAAAAATAGCCATCAACAAAGAAAACTACTTTCATTTACGAAAATTAATGAATTGATTTTTCATACAAAAAAACAAGTAACTATAGCTCAATGTTATACCACTATTGGACAAACCTTTCAGTTAGTATTGTTTCTTTCCATGTCTTCGATGCTTATTAGACAGACCATCATACCATTTGTCTTACCATATCTTTATTGTCAGCTTGACTCATTTTGCTAATGTTCATGTCCTACAATTTCATTGTTCACTTGTCACAATACTTGTCACATTTGCAAATGTGCACCTTAGACAAATGCTTTGATCTTCAAACATTGAAAAAAAAAGGAGTTGTGAACAACAACAAACAACAAAAGAACAAAAAAATGCATATATCAAATTCGTGTAAGTCTTTGAACCATCAACATAAATATGTTTAGTTTGTCTTCCATAACAATAATTTTTTTATGTCATAATTACCATGGAATTTACACATTTTTGCTTTGACTTTGTGAAATTTTGTTCTATATACTGAATGCCATTATTTTCTTTAGTTTCCAGTCCATGTTTCATTATTTATTTTCCAACTGCCTTTGAAAAAAAAAAACATGGTTTTATAGCCATAGCAATTCTTAATAACACATTCCAAAAATGAACATTATGTGTAATTGTCAATGAAATCTATAAAATAGTTTTTTATTGTAACTTATGCAAATTTACTACATAGAAACCAACAATGACTAATAGTAGTATAGAAATAGAGTACATAAACAAAAGCAAAAACAAAAAAGAGAAAAACTAGCTAGTGTCCATATAATGTCATGCTCATTTTACTTTTTGTTAATTCCATTTGTTCAATTGCCCATTTTCTTTACATGTCCATTTATTTTCCTTACATTCTATTTCCACAAAACAATATATATATATAATATATATATATATATATATATATATATATATATATATATATATATATATATATATAATGTACCACTATAGAGCATACATTGTTTTAAAAGTTCTCTATACACTTATTTCAGACTTAACCACTTGGATATCCATTTTCTGGCAGTAATTGGTCAAATCATTTACAACAACATCATCGAAACAACTAGCTCCAACCAACAAGCATTCGAAAATGAAATGGTGGAAGATGAGAATCCAAATAGGTTAGACTTTTGTTGCGCTAAATATTTGTATAGTCAAATGTCATATTTGCATTAAATAAATGGAAATGTTGGTTTAAGCATATTTTAAACAAACAAAAAACAATGGAACCAACACCCTCTTCAATCATTTAAATATGCCCAGGAGCATATGAAATTATTTTTGAAGGCGATATTTTAGCTATTTATGGGCCATCACAAACTAAAATCCCCAACTCACTTGAAAAGGCACGATTTATCCATGGTTATTTGGTTGATATCCGTGGTCAACTGGCTATCACAACGAACATGAGCAAAAGTCGTATAGAGCGTTTCCAAAACATGTTTACTATTGGAGGAAATGTTCGAATTATCAATTTTTTGACAAGAAACAAGGGAATTTATTAACGAGAAGATGAAAGATATTGTTTAGTGTTACATGACAAAACAATGGTTAAATAAATTACATAGGTTTGCCAAAAACATAGATACATACAATAGTACACAATCTTCTTGTTTCAAGTGATACATATGCAGTTGGTTCAATAGGAGCAATAGTGATAGGTTGTAAACATTATAACAAGCATCTCGAACTGAATATAAAATATGGTGAAGTTTCAGATGCCAATGCAATTACAAGTTTGTTGCTACAATAACCATACTTGCATTTTCACCAAAAGCTAATAGTTTCTTTCAAACTCCATTCTTGTATGTTTGTGTTCCATTGTTATCAAGCTAGCAATTATCTCATCATTTCTTGTGCAAATTGCTTAACAAAAAATATGCTATCTCATTCAGTTAAGCTTCTATTAAATGATAGGCATAGCACTGGTATAAAATGTCTAATTAGTTATTGAAAAAAGACTAAAATTTTCATATAAATGACCATTTTTCAGTCGGTTACCAATAGTGGGTAATTTACAGTATCTTAGAACGTGACCAACTTTTAGTTGTTTTTAGCTTAGTCACTATTAGGTTTTCTCAATTTTATCGTCTAGTAATATATTTAGTCATTAATTTGGTCATTAATTTAGTCGTTAATTTAATATTTAATTGGCACAATTAATGATGAAATAGAAAACAAAATATGCTACTATATGATCACACGAGAAAACCAATTAATGACCGAAGAAATATGACCAAAATGTTGGTCGCATTATAACAAACTGAAATTAGATACTAATAGTCATATATATGTAAGTTTTAGTCATCGTTTAAAACCAATTATTGACCACTGAAATATGAATAAATTTTTGTCATGTTATAAGATACTGTAAATTAGCTACTAATAGTCATATATATGCAAAATTTAGTCATCATTTCTAATCATAAATTTATCGTTGTATTGAGGCTTCTGTGATCCATATTAAGTTAATGAGAGATTTTTCGGCGTAAATCACAAGATATTTCATTTGTCGACGCGTTTCGAACCAGCTAGTGTGGTTCATCGTCAGGACAAGTTGAATGAGCAGATCAGGCTTTTCATGTTAAATAGATAGAGCAGATACTCCAACGGCTGAATTCTTAGACCAAGTAACGGCTACATAGATAACGGCTAGACTTGGTATGACCATTATATAATTAAAAATATAACCTGGGTAAGTTAGATTCTTATTAAAATAAGAGTAAATGGATACTTTTTAACCAATTAAAATTATGAATATATGCTTTTAAAAATAAATTATAACCTAAAATAGTTTGGGTTAATAGTTAGTTATAATTTTATTTTATTTTATTTTTTATTTTTTATTTTTTTTAATTATATAAATATGCATAAATATCCATATGTAATATTACTCACTTATAAGTCAAAGGGATTATCCCACAAACTAATAGTATTAATAATCTATTAAATTAATTTAAATTTTAAATAATAGTTATTTAAATAAGTTAGAGTAACTAGAGTAATATAATTATAATTACCATATTAGAAATATATAAATAAAATTATAAAATGAATCAATTTAAATTAAAGGTAAGTTATCCAAGTTGTTAAATTTCAATATTAGAAAAGTTAGTTAAAAGTAATAAATGCTAGGGTTTAATTATAATTATGATAATAGAAATAAATAAATAAATTATAAAATGAATCAATTAAAATAAAAATAAGTTATCCAAGTTGCTAATTTCAATAATAGAAAAGTTAGTTAAAAGTAATAAATGCTAGGGTAATATATAAAAAGAAAGTTATATAATTTTTAATTTTTAATTAAAAATGAGTGACAATTCATTTATAGTTCTATATATGATTAAAAATAAAATAGAAGGAATCCAATTCATTAGTTATTTAAAAGTTAGTTAACTAAATAAATAATAGAGTCATATAAGGGTTAAGAAGACAATTTCTTAATAGACAAAAATAAACAAAGAACCACCACACTAGCTGGTTCGAAACACGTCGACAAATGAAATATCTTGTGATTTACGCCGAAAAATCTCTCATTAACACAAATTTATCATTTACAATAAATAAAAAAATTGGTAGTTTCATATTCATTATATAAATGACTAAGTTAGTAGTTTATATTCATTTCATTTAATTTCATTATTAATCATTATAAATGACTAATTTAGTCATATATTCATTTTACTTCTCTTCATTGTTAATCAATATAAACTTCTAATTTAGTAGATTTATATTGATTTTATGTGTTCATTATTAATCAACATAAATTAATCTGTATGATTTTGTTACGAAATAAAAAAATGTCATATAATATGCATGTTCATCTAATATGAAAACAAAAAGTTACATATGTAATTTGAATATTAAATAATATCAAGTACAACTATAAATAATTTCAACCACATAAATTATATTATATGAAATGTCAAACATTACAATATGAGTTTCCAACTTAATATTGGCTGGACTATAATTTATACATAAAATATTGTTTCATGACTTCAAAACATTATCATTGTGTTCCCAAGTCATTTTAGGTGAATTCACCAAATCTAAAGACTTGACCATCAGTCTCTATGTGTGTGTCTCCCGCAAGGTATTGGCTTTAAGGGTATCACTAGACTATTTCTCTTCTCTCCTTTTTTTCATTTGTCGCTCCAGTGTTATTGTTCCCCTCTTTCTTCAACTCCTGCTTCTTACCATTAATACTAAGTTCGCCTTCTGAAAAGAAGATACAATGCAAAGTATAATACATGAAATATGATGAATACTAGAATAGAAACTAAAGTAGACTATAAAGGATTTATATGACATATACCTTAAAATCATCAATGTCAATACCACTTTTCCCAAGAAAAGCAAGAAACTCAAACTATTTTTATTCAATTGGGTGATAGTAGCCACTGTGTCACCAGATGACTTGTATAAACAAAGAAAATAAAACTTCACCATAGAAAAGAACACATTAAAAGTTCGCATCCAATAGTTGGAAAAAGTATTTAAATTTTCCCAAATATTTATTGTTCATTGACAATACTAATATCTACTTGTAGTAGAAAAGGGCATACATTGATTGAAAACGTGAAATATAAGCATACTTTCTTCTTAATATAAGACCATTAACATATTGGAATGTCAAAATATCAATGAATTTTTCATATCGAGCAATTAAATTTAAGGACTATATTAAGAAAATGAAGGAATCGATACACAAAAGCTATACATGCCTTTTTTCTGGCATAGAAAATATACATTGTCACTTAAAACAATTTTAAGATCTCCTCATGATGTGATCTAAATTTATGAAAAAATTATAAATCATGAAACTCGGGGGAAATTTACCTATGTCACTTCCATTAAATAGCTTCTGGAGCAAAGATGACTATCAACCAAGTCTACCACATGGATTAGTATCGAACCTAATACCACTGCAAGTACAATAGAAAGAAAATAAATAGCTGCAAATTGACAATCTAAAATGGATACACATATAAATAAGTGAGGAGTTAAAGTAGCATAATAAAGAAAGTCGTCAAGAGTCAAAAACATATGCAAGCTTCCTAAGCAATAGGTTCAAAGATCTATGTCATATAAAATTGTCTCTTAAAGTTGCCCAAGTATCAATGTTCAATAAGTAGCAAGTATTGCCATTCGAAATGAATATGTTCTAATATGTAATAGTCTCATACATTCTCCTAAGAGACTAACTCTACCCCATACTAATATGACATTTTGGGAAATTTCTTATGTTTCTAGTAAGTTCATGTGTGTAGATTAAAAACCACAAATTTTTATCTTATCTAAAAACCAAATTGACATCTCTGTAAAAATTTATAATAACATCAAATATTGAAGATAGTATTCTATCCTACCGTCGTGCCATCCTTCATTAGGTAATCATTACCATATATTTTCAACATTGGTTGCCTACCCACAACCACTAATTGGATGAAAGACATGAGGTTATTTGGAATTACCTTTGGATCTTCACCAATTTGGCTACTTGGGTGAGCTCCAACTAGGTTGAAGTAGCCCAGAAAAATCATTCTCTACTCTGGATCTGCCTTATAAATATCACAGTATATCTCTTCAAGGAAGAGATGAAGAAATAGTTGGAAAAGGTATTAATTTCTATAGCAACATGTTCTAGCTAACCACTAATAACGAAATTATTTTAACCGGAAAAAGATGGAAAAATCTACTCAAAAAAGCTTAATAGTTATTAAAATATCAATGGCACTCAACAATTGAAAAAATATATATGGAGATATAACTATTGGTGTGCACATCAAGTTGCTTTAATGGATCCATAGGGATTCATTGCAAAAAGTTAGAAGACTTCTACACAAGGAATTGCCTTGGCTTGTCCATAAACTGTAGTTGATGATGAAAAGACCATTTGATGAACATATTTCAGTAAAACATGATTACGCTTCAATTTAAATTACTAAAAATAATTTATGAAATTAACATCTTGTAGTGTTATAACTGAGCAACATACCACATAGATACCCATATCCTTGTATGGAACGTGCATACTAAAATCGATGACAATCATCCATAAATGAACATCAGACAAAACTAATATGCGTATCCTTGTATGAATACTAAAATGGATCAGAATAATCCCCAACCATCATACTCACTAGCATCAGCTTCAATAAAAACATTTTATATATTGATCTCAGAGCAGCATTGAAATGAGATATTATCCTTCCTTGTAATTTTAATTTGTTCTCTATTGGCCCATTTATTATGCCATTAGGGAGGAATTGGAAGCATCAAGATGATACACATATTAATTAGAAAAAATAACAACATATATTTTGAGATTCTACATTAGATTAAACATGTAACATTCACACAATCAAAACAGATGACAAATTTTCTTAAAATCAAGAATTTTTGTGCTTGTATGCTATGAAACACAAGTATTTTGAAAATCCATACCATTGCATATTTCATATCTTTAACAATAGTGAATTAGGTATCACAACACATGATTCCATTTTAACCAAATGGATGACTTATTTAGGTCCAAGTGAAACAATGTAAATTTTTGAAAAATATTCTCAAGTCAAATTTGTTTTATAATGCCATCTTTGAAAAAAATTTGGGAACTAATTTATGTACTTGTAATAAATCAAATAGAATATCAAAATGATGATTTAATCAACTAAAATACCTCAAATCATGTCTTGATAACTCTATTATCATTTAAACTCATGATGTAGCTTGAGTTGGATCGACGAATAACGACCAGGATAGCAAATATAAGCTACTATATTTTGTGGTTGCACAAGTTTATTAGTTCTTTGTGAATTGTTTCTAAATTTGATCCAATTATTATAAGATAAGAAAGTATCTACTAAAAAAGGAAGCTGAAAAAGTAATCAAGATAATCAAGGATATTTCAAATCCACATACTTCAACCTTTAACTAACCAAATATGACCAAAAAAAGAAATAGCCATGGGATAACCATTTCCATCAATTTCCACTAATATTTACACCAAGTACTTTCAAAAGCAGGTATTAGGATCCCTTCCACCGAAACCATATCAAATGGATAAACTCATAGATGTCGATGATGTGTGCAATAATGCATTCAAGGGTATGGTTATGTAAAGACACTCGAAAAAAATAAACAAACGATATTTTTTGGCTGTTATGTGGAGCAACTTAAATGACATTTCGTTGTATTTTGGATACAATTCACAGACCAATGGGAGAAAATTAGAGAGAAACAACAACAGAATTGATGATGGATGCAAGGAAAAAAAGTTTGGCAATCAAATGTTAATATTTTCTCTACATGAAAGACATGTCTAGCCACAATGGCTAATGAGTGGATGAAACGACTTGGTGTGTCATGAAATCCTCAGTATGTCATGTTATTTAGATATATTTTAATGCTTGATATCCTAGAATGAGGTTGGATATCTATGTGCATACAACTAAAAATTATGGTGAGACAAGTTCAGAACAAAGGACCCTGAATGGTGAAATACTTGAATCTAACGATGAAGAGAAGAAGGAAGAGATTACTTATAAGATATAACTCATTGATAAAAGGATATGAAAAGTTACATCCTATGAATATGTTTATGGATTTTCTCCAAAAGGTTTATAGCATGAATAATATTTATTTGTAAGTAGGTGTCCCTTTTATCTATCGTTGGATTATTTTAGTGTGGGTAGAGGCATTAGATATTCTTTTAGAATTTAAGGTGTAACCCTATATAATTAAATTTTATCATTCTAGATTTTGGCATTCTATGTTTCATTCTAGGTTTCAACAATCCTTCAAACAAGGATTTCAATACAAGTCATATCCTTATAGAATCATATGGTTTGAAAATTTCATCAACACCCTTTGCTAGTCCAACAAACTTGTCATGTGAAAAATAATCTTGCTATAGTAATGGAACCAATCACTGTTCCCATTTTTTTTACATTGATCCATTACAAGATGTCATCATATCATATCAAAACTTTGAACATCAATGATCAAAATGAGGAATCACTAGTTTGTGAAACTGATAAAAAAATATTTAGGATAATGTTGTCCATTAGAGACCTCTCCACAAATTCGAGTCCATGTATGACACTTTCATTAACGTTATCTAGGTCATTGAACTGGAAAATGAGGAAGCAATGGAAAAAGATACAAATGCAAAGGAAACAATAGTGACAAGCGATGTTGGTGTACTGACAAGCTAATTTACCTAATAACGGGATCCTACCTAACAACAATAGACGAAGGAAATGTCAATCCTGACTTGGTAAAATTGTGCTTCATATAGAAAGATGAAATTACTTTCCGTTTCTTCAAGTTTAAATACAACTCCATCAAAGCCTCCTATAGGCACTTCATTGTATAATTTAGTTAAGGTGATTTCAATTAAAAGACATATAGATTCCATGTGAAGCCGCAACAAATTCCTTGTTTCATTCGAATGAGTTCCATGTAAGAAGTAATCTGAGACTTGATGGTAAAAGGCCACAATATTATAATCCTTGAAAGACTTATCATCAATGCATATTCATGTATTTCCTTCCAACCTACAAGCTGGAAAATTAAGTTGTCACTTAGCAACCATCTCTGTTTGTACTGGACTAAGAATCATATACCCCTTTGCATTTGTGCAGTAGTTTTCTGTAGAATGGATGCCAATAGAGAAACCAAGAGTTACCTACTTATCTTTTAAGTTGGCTACAATATTAATGCATCAAGATGTCAAACACTGGCACTTGAAATGGATGAACATATGATATTTGATTGACTACCTCCTTCTTTACCCATTATGACACCTGATAATTTTCTTTTGTATTTTCCTTCACCAATGATGATATTCTTTAGTAATATGCTTTATTATATCAATGTAAATAATAAAAATTCTTCTTTTACTAACTAAAATAGTAGTTGCCTTAGAAGCAATTTATGAACATGTCATCAGTAAATAAAATCCCAGAATTATACAAGAGGAGATGCATATAGAAATATGAAAGCATGCTCAGAGAAGGTTCAAAATGATTTAAGGTTATTAATTTTCATAATAGATCACGTTCAAATAAACTAGAGTATCAGAATTCCTAAGTACTAAAAAAATTAGTTTCCAGAAGCTAGAGATACCCCATAAGATAATCAAAAGGACAATTAAGGAACTACAACATACCTGCAAAAATAATTAGAACATATGGAGATTTATTGGGAGAATCTAAGGCAGGCAAAGCTTCAACTATTCTATCAACAAAGTGTTTTTTTGCATAGTCAATAATAGCCAGAAGAACCCTCTGAATAATAGTACTAATTATCTCAAATTAATTAATAATATTAGTGAGTAACATGTCGATTTTCAATTTGTGAAATTATGACCTTAGCTCCCCTCCATTAGAAAAGATAAAAGTCTTTCATGTTCAGTTACTACCTCAAAATTTCTTGCACTGAGCCTATTTTGAAAGTTTTCAAAGCTTTGTAGATCAGAGAAGTTAGGGAGCCTATCCACAATGGAAATTTCCAAATTATTAAGTGCATATTCTATAAATTCTGGAACGCACTTCAGGTAAGTTGTATGAGTTGCATTAACTGCAACTGTGTCTACTATAAAGTCTACCAAGTTTTGAATACATGTCCTTTTAACAAGAAACTTTGTGTTGTAAATTACCATATTGTTCCAGTTTAGCTAAATAATGAAATGTATGTTTCATCATTAACAAGAAGTAAGATAGACTTAGAAATCATTTCCTACAGAATATTCAGAAACGTCAATCCACCATGATAAAACAACCTGAAGCTTCATCTTAAGCTAATCATTATCAGTATCCACTCTATTTTTCATGATAGTAGGTTCAAGTGTGTTGTTAGACATAGGGACTGAGTGCCCCTTCCTTATATCTTGAATTGGTGTAATCTTAGAAACATATGTACCACGATATGATTATGGACATCTTAGCTGAATTTTTGATCCTTTATTAGATACTACAAGAATAGATCTCATTCCTTGCCAAGCATATGAAATATTCATGATATAGGGTGAAGATAGAATAAAATAACACCAAAAAAACTATTCTAGAAAGCATCCACAATTTATTGTTATCGCTAGTCAAAATCCATCATAAGGTCTAGAAATCATTGTTACCATGAGAATTGGGAAACAATGTTGAACGTAGCTCGTGTCAATTATACCAAGCACTCTGTCAATGCCTCTACATATCACATTGTTTTGATCACCTCTTGTGAAGAAATTTATTCTATTGTCTCTGTTCAATCTACCTTTATGATCACTGTTTTTTTTTATATAAGTTTGCTCAAACAGGTACCATCGAATTCGAACATGCCCATATCCTCTAAGAAGTTTCCTAATGCTGCAAGAATGCACATACTACTTACCTGGATAGCCAAGAGCATAACAATGCATGTAGGGTCTTCTTGATGATATTTCATTGATACTTAAAGAAGCAGATTCATCATAATAAATGATTTCAAGAAATATAGTTTAATGACAAAGCAAATTACAACTAGTTCCTTGGAATAGCAAGAAAAATACCCCAATTTTTTTTTTCATGGATCCAACATTGGTAAAGAATACATAGTCCTTAATGAAGAGAATACTTGTTCAAAGTAAGGCTTTGACACCTGACTTGGGATGACCTGCTATAGTATGCATTGTCAACATGTCATATCTAGAAACTAAGGCATTTATATTCAGGAAATTCATCAAAATGCAAAAAATAATCTCATGCTTCTTACCTTCATCAGCCATAGGAAATCAAGGATCTAGGGTAAAACTAATAACAGAGATCCATGCACTCGAGCATTCTCTAATTCTTCCAATAAATCAATGGGAGGAGGCATGTCACATTCAAAATCTGGAAGCTCATGGCCTGAATCTTCAGGAATACATGCCAATAATCCCACTTCTGGATAAAAGAAAATGAATCTGAATGTAGCAAGATTTCATATGATTTTACAAACACAACAAGGCTTTAAAGTACAAAAGATGCAGACAAAATCATGGAATTTTGAGTTTTTCAAAATTTGTAGCTATAGATTTTGCAAATACCTACCCCATTAAGCTACCTAATGACTTTAGAAAAAGCACCCTTTGTGTGAAACCTGAGCCAATATCTACTACATCCTAAGAGTAAAGTGGAAGCCTGCATTTCAAATGGAAATCAGTATAGTTACAAATGGTGTCTAGAACATTGATAGCATCATTCTTATTTCTAGGCTATCTATAAACATCAAAATCAAATGTAAGGTATATATATTACTTTGTTGATTTCTAAATTTTTAATTTGATGTAGTGCAAAAATTGATTGTTTAGTCTAATTATTAACTTCTTCCAGAAACTAGATATATAGCCTTGCAGAATGGGGAAATGCCTTTGAAAATCCTTCATGCATAAACATTCCTGAAAGTCTACATTTTCCTGACTCTGTTTGGATGCCTGTACTAACAATGTCTTGGGGGATTGCAAACACTTAGCTTTTCTCCAAGTATTTCCAGGTGAAAGTACATGATACATATCACATGTACCTTGCCCTCGAGATCCTCTTTTTTGCACAAAAGCTGGAGGTTGGCTACTAGATTCAAATGTTAGACGATCATGAAACTTTTGCAATTTTTTAGCATCATGGTGTGCCAATCCAATAACTTCTAGGTTTATTCCCCCATTTGAAGATGCCTGTAAAATAAGTTATACATTTTTCTGAATAAAAACAATGAAATGACACATAATGCAAACCCTTGTGTGTTATATTCGGCACTGCCAAAGTTATATGATAGTACTTTATAGAAAGAAGGTTTTCAAATAAAATCTTACTTGCAGATGCTGCTCAACAAAAAGGTCTACAAAACTAAAAATGTTCATCTAAATATTAGATTTGTTATAGATGCATTCATTATCACTAGATAACTACAAATGCCACAAGTTATCTCTCCTAACACTCTATTAGCTTACCATAAAACAAGGGGTAATTCTCAGTCATTAATAATTTCAAGAAGCTTTGAACATTTTCTTGTAGATTTTTGTAGGCATCATTATCTTGGCCAAATGAAAAAATCCAAAAGAACTCTATGAGGAAAAAACCTCTTGTATGATATAATAAAATTGATCCCTTCACAACTCGTGGTTGTTTGTATATTTTTGGGTTGACTTCCCAACAAATGCAATAAAAGAGAAGTCTTGTCAAGAAAAATATACAAAGAACCTAGAGAAATGATGGCTTGTAAAGTATAAATGTTAAGTGATAGCTTACGAGATTCCTAAAGAGTCTCTTGTAGCATGAAATGTTAGATATGTAGGCATGCCCATAGGTAATCAATTTGGTAATATTTCATTCATATATTTTTGGGTCACTCCTGTAAGGCAAACTTTGTTCCAGATGCAGATTCATATGCCTTGAAAGAATGCAACGCTATAGATTGATGATCCACTAACACCCTTATTAAACGAGAATTAAATATGGTGAATGATGGGAAATTGCAGGTTGTTTAATTAGGGCAACATGGAGTTTCTCTCCCGCTACAAAGAATGCCCAACATAAGTTTTAGGAAAAAAAATAGAAAAGTAAGAAAACTTGTTATGTAAACAAAAACCACTTAGGCATAATAACCTAAAAAAACGGTTTCCATAGAAATGTAGCTAGGGCTCAAATATATGTGGGTGAAACATCAAATAAATAAAATTATTATTATACCATAATCTACCTATTGCCTTATTTGTTCAAGTGCCTTGGAGGCATAAAATGAGCACCGTCTACAATCTGCGAGTAATCTTCCAGCTACAACCAAGCTCTCTTTTATGTTAGCTAACTTATCTTGTCTTTCCAAATGAATGACATGCTCCAAACACATAAGTTGTAGTGGAAAGTAGAGCTCTCTTATCAAGGAAGGAATCGTTTGATTCATCTGAAGATTTGCATGTACTGTTGCAAGCCTCTTAGCTCACCACTAAAAAAAGTTCAAAGGTACGCTAGGATTTAAGTGGGCATAGAAGACCATTGAGCTTCTCCATTAGAAGCAAAAAAATTTTGCAAGGGACCTGCAATCTCAGAATTGGATGTTACACTCTTTATATCTTCCAGAGCAATTGAATTAACTATAGAATGGTTTTTAGAACAAGAAACATGCCCATGTTATGTAACATCCTCCTCACCTGGGGCCTCCTCTTTATCTTTGTTCTTGTAATTCATTTTTATATTGAAGTGATCCATAAGAACATCCATCTCAACTTTCAACAACCCAGGCATTGATAAATTTGAGACTGTTTGAAACTATGATTACTTGGATGACTAAAACTTCACCAGAACAAAAACTTTGTCTACTTATGGTATTTTTGTAGCTGTGGGATTCACTCGTCATGCATGTAAATGAAAATAAATAGCAATCAACAATGTAAATATGCATTGGTGAGGTGTCAAGAGTAAATATAAATCGCTAATTTGAAGCCTTCATGGCCCATCTATGCCCGTTTTGCATGTTAAAGAATGCAATTTAAAAATGTTGGGAAAAATACTGAGGGGGGGTGAATTAGTGTTTTCAAATAATTAACTTTTTCGTTTCATATTCTATTTTCTATATGTGAATTTAGTGACATGAACCCACGTGTGTATGTGATTGTTCTTAAGACAACTAGCATACATCTAGTAGACATATGTTTAAGTTAATTCATCATATGTTGGTCTTCAGCCAGTGCATCAGTACTTTATTAAACATTAGATAAATAGTAACCATGTTCGATAAGAACAAAATAAACCATCACACATAAGAAACACACATGAACACCAGTATTTAAGGTGGAAACCCATTGCGAGAAAAAACTACCTGCTATTATCGTCTCTGTCTTCTTTTTAATATAAATGAAAAAAAAATTACAATCTTGTAGTGGTGCATACTCACACCAATATGCATGCACCCACATGTTGAAGGCTACAACCTTCACTTGTTCTCAAACTCCTACTGGAAGGGAGCTCCAACCCCCTGATATGATCACCAACTACTACTGGGAGGGAGCTCCAACCCCCTGATATGATCACCAACTACTACTGGAAGGAAACTTCAACATCCTCACTGAAGGCTCCAACCCTTAGCAACATCCATGGACCACATTTCATGAATTTTCACACTAGATCTAATATCAACACATCATAACTTGTAGTCCTCTTTTCAAAAAAAAATTAGACTCGACCCATTATCAACACTTACGCTCAATATCCATAATCAAACTATAACTCATCATTGTAACACAAACATCGACCTCTAATACAACTGAAACAACCAATCAATGAAACCCAATCATCAATCTCTCATCCAACTCAATCAACCATTCATTAAAACCCAATACACAGAACTCAACCCATAATATTGGATCAACACACATAATCAACTAAAGTCTTGATCATTTAAATGCCAAAATTTATACACTACTTCACTTAAGGCAACCTGTGTGCATACACACTTTTCTGTAGAGAAACCCGCGTACAGATCTTAAAATACTGAAAACTGAAAACTTGACTACTGCAATTCTGAAAAGAACACTGAACCATACTCAGATCTACTGCAACACTCTGAACCAATAAAAAAACTGTTTTTGGTCTTCAAGCACAATTAGTAAGAATCTTAACATTATTCAATCAATCCATAACCACATTCAACTTCATCATTTAATCATTTCTACTTTAGACATTATTACTTCACCCAGATCAATCATGAGGACATCATTGACATACAACAGAGAAGCAGCAACACTGATTACACTGATCAATCATTTAGAAACTCCTTACTTTATATATGCGACTTTGAAGAAGTTAACCTATGTGTATATGCACTTTTGCCGAGACCAACCAGTGCATAAATCTGCAAATTTTGAGCTAAAATTGTGCAGAACTTTAGAAAGATCCAGATCATAATATTCAGAGATAAAAACATAAGTTAGTACTTAGATATAGTCAATCCATGAGCAGATCGTACCGTGAAAATTCATTTCAATTCTCATGATCCTCATCCATCATTGTATTCATTAGTGCATAATTATTATATATCTATTGGATCTCATCCATCATCAAACTCTCAGGTGCATACTTCGTATAGATCAAGCAAAGCATCAAAAACCCATAACATAAATATTTCCTTTTGATGTAACTCTTCATAAGATATCCATCACTTGCACACCTAACACTTTGATCTTAACCTCTTTATATAGTTTAGCCCTTATCCAATACCATGGGTCAAAACTACATTAGTGTTGTTGGTAATCCTTGACGGGATCAATATCCATTGTCGCAATCATTACTATGTGCCTATACCATGGTAAGGACCAATGCTCTTTATAATACCATTGTACAAGAACCATACACTACTTTTCTTCACTGATTTTTCATGCATACATGACTTGGCTTAACAAAACCCTCCTACAGTTCTTGAACTTACAACTTCATCATTCCTCTAAACTGCCATGCATTGTATCAAACCTATAAACACATCCTATTTATACATTTAACAAGTATATTTCCATCAAGAGACAACTTATCAAGTAGGATTCCTTTCATCAAATACTTTTTCATCAGGAACAACTCATCAAGTAGGTTGTCATCAAGGACAACACCTAATTCATAATGCCAACAATCTCCTCTCTATCAAACTTATGATTCTACTCTATAAACCTTTGACCCATCATTACAGTATTATGTTCCATTATCTTATCACCTCTAAACTGACCTGTTGATTCATATGGTCACCCTATACTTGTTTTGTTAGAAGTGAGTTTCCATCAAGGACAACACATGCATCATAATGCCAACAATTTCCCTCTTAGGAAATGATGGCAACCACTTTGGTGTTTCATCACCACAAACTGTAACTAACATCAAGCCAAGCACTAACCTTTTCAAAATATCAAGCTACTCTTAAACACCAAGATACTCTCACCCTTTGACATCAAGGGCAAAGGGTTGAAAAATGTTGAATAAGGACTTTCATATATGAAATGCTGAATAGGAATATTGACCATGCTCCCCTTGAGCACATGCTGAAATCTCTGATAGATGTACGATGAAGTACATGACTCTATGGCTCCTACAACTTGTCCTATCACTAAAGACTAACATCAATCGCCCAATCAAAGTGGGTCTACACATTTTACATCATTATTACATCAACTTCACAAACACAGTGGGATTTCAAAATTCATCACATTTCCAAGAGGACATGACCACAATAGTTCATACATGGTTGCATTTTACACTAAGTAGATCATAGGTCTTTACATGACCTTTACACCAAATGATATACATGACATTTAGAGCAAAGAACAAAGAGTTAAACATGGCCATGATAGTTATATCATACACCATATATGATCTGCACCATAAGCCTCTATTAACATCACCAAGAATAGCAACCTGTAAATGTCCATCATCAATTCACAAGATAAGACAATGTAGCTTTAATATTAGCAACATGTGACTAAGAATACTGCATACAAATTTTCATATATATATGCTATCAACTTCATCCTCTTAACCTTATCAAGGTCATCTTGATATTTTTATTTAGTAGAAAAAACATTTATCTATGTTCATAAAAAAAATAGCCTTTCATAAATCAACTAAGCATATGCCATATCTCCAAGCAATAATGCCTATATCTTCACAAAACAATTCACATCATAGAATTTAAATGTGAAAGCACCATAGTTATCATCCTTGACCCCAACATCATCATCAAGTCATCGTAGCAACAACTTCACGTTCTTTCCTAAATATATCAAACATGTATCATCACTAGGGAGTTTTCTATCATCCCACATTTGATAAGCATCAACCATGATAATCAACATATGTGAGAACCAAGCCTATCATCATAAAGTAGGAAGTATTCATCATTCCTTATCATCATCATCATGTGACTAAGTAAGCCATATCTCCAAATAGCTATGTCTTCATGAAACCTGCAATAACACCATTCTCTTGGCCAATTTTCTTCATACAGGAAGATATTTTATACCAACATCATTTACCAATATGAAATTTAAGTAATCATCCACGTGATCCTTATCTGTACTATATCCATCATAGAGATAGAAATTAGCTTCTCATCAATGTGAAAAGAAAACCATGTTCTCACAATCATTTGTCAAACATTCTTGATACAATCAAGAACAACAATACTAAAATAATATACCATGTGAGAGCCAAGAACTATAGGAATCCTCATCCATAGCTGCACCATATGAAATTTATGCATCTTTGAAGTCATGATGATAACAACATAAAAGAAATGAGTGACACTTATCATCATCAAATAATGAAGTTGTGTACTCAAGCTTTTCTTTTATCCTTGAACTTATGAAGATCATCATGTAAGGAACATAACATATGTACTATATGCTTCATCAAAAGAATCATCTAAATCATCCATAAATTTGACTAGACACATCAAAACAACTATGTGGCTCAAGCAATATAACTATCATCTATGATTTCATCATAGGTAACCCATGACCGCAGCATAGCATGATGCATCATTTACACACTTGAACAACATAAGCATCATCATCATTGATAAGCATCATTACGTACCAAGGACTTCTAAAGAAAACATAATGCCAACAATGCATTATTAGAAGAATAAAAACTGCTCCCACTGAACCTATGCCAACTGTTCACTTTTAGATCTGATCATTACATATATGAGTAAGAATCATCAAGTCATCATCATCAACCAGTTATACATCAAGTCGTCAACAACTTTTGAGGTCTAAAAAAACTTATCGATAGTATCAATAGACTATAATCGTCATCCATCAAAACAAAAAGGACAATTGATAATTGAATGACCCATATCAAACCCTTTTTCTAATTCAGTCCCACTATTTCTTCACCAAACCAACATATATGGGATTGTGCTATCTGGAACTCACATATATACATGACTTGTCTTCATAAGATCTGTGTATGAAAAGTGGAATACTAAAATTTCATATTTTTAATTCCCCTTGAGTGTGTTATGACTGTACCTGGTCCTAACACTTTTGTTGAAACCTCAGTTCCAAGAATACCTTTACCATGATGGTTCTTCATTACAGACTCCATTTTACTCTTTTCTCCAGTCATGTGATGAGAAAATCCACTATCTATGCACCATTCTTCTTCATCTTCAAATGACCAGAGAGAAAGACCACACCTTATCTGATCTTCCTTTTCTTTCTTTTTTGTGGATCCATATTTTTTAGATTTTCTCATATCAATGTTCTTAGTTGGTTGCTTACCGTATTGTCTACAGTGATCCATAGGCTTGGTCCTGCATTGTTATATTATATTCCCAAACTTGTTACCAACATAACCTCTTATATGATTCATATTCCTTCTATAGCAATCAATGGATTTGTGACCAAACATAGTGAAAGAAAAACAATATCCCTTAAAGTACCTGGAAGCTAATGATCTTTCTGTGAGACAGTTATTAGCTTGAAACATTCTACTTCTGCACCTAGCTGCAATGTGTCCAAAATTATGACATATAGAACATCCAACATTATTGATAAGAGGAAAGAACTGATTAACACTTCTGTAGTTAGGAGTAAATGACTTTCTTCGAAGACTTTCTTTCCTTGGTTGTTAATGGGGTTGACTTCTTATCTCCTTGTTGAGCATTTCAGATGTTGCATTACAATTCCTTACCTCAGATTGTGAGATAGCTTCACCTTTAATAGTTTCATGAAAACCAAGACTGGATTTGATGGCAAGAGACCTTTGACTACTAAGAATGTTATCCAAAATCTTAGTACTATATTGAAATCGTAAAAGTTTATCCTTTTCTTCTAATTTACATTTTAGGATATATACCTCAACCTAATATTTCTTTTCCTTTTCTAGATATTGTATCTTCATGATTTCTTCAACTTTTCTTCCTTCTTCCACTTGTTGTTTTAATTTGAGAATCTCATTTTCTTGTTATTCAAATTCTTGAAGTAGTTCTTCATTCTACTTATTTGATTTTTCAAGATCTTCTTTTAGAGAGAGGATGTCAGCTTCAAGACCTTCACAGTAAGTGGTTATTTCTTTAAGTTCCTTGGTTGTTGTATCCTTTTGATTCACTTGATTTCTCAATGATGTCACTTCATCCTGCAGCCTTTGACATTGATCTTCCTTTTCCTTGTACTGCTTCCTTATTTTGTTTCTTTCCTACAACTAAGTTTTTAACCTCGTAACCTCTTCTTTGTAGGTACATTCCATTTTATCAAGTAGATCTTGTTGATCTCTAATTTTATCTATGAGACTTTTAACTTTTACTTCTATTAGATTTCTTTCACTTTCACCCATAAGAGAAAATTCAGTTGTTTCACTGTCACATTCATTATCTTCCATATTGCATGAATAGAGAAAGGTATCACTAGAGGACCAAAAATTAGTACCTGATAATTCTTTTGCTTGTTCATCTTCATTCTGGGGTGATTGTGAATCTCAATGTTTTCTTCCACCTAATAGCCAATCTTCTCTAACACTGCCACTATCTCTTTTATATGTCTTCTTCCTTTCAGGTGCTTTCTTCTTTTGCTTCTTTCCCATTGTCTCGACGCATCCCCTTCAAGCGATCAAGTTTCTACCAAAGGACATGCTCTGATTCCAATTGTTGGGAAAAATACTGAGAGGGGGGGGGGGGGGGGTGTGAATCAATATTTTCATATCAATAACCTTTACATTTCATATTATGATTTCTATACGTGACTTTACTGAACGAATACCGCATGTGCACACGACTGTTCTTAAGAAAACTAGCGTACACCTAGTAGACTTATGTTTCAGTTAATTCATCATATGTTGGTATTTAGCCAATGCATCAGTACTTTATGAAACATTACATCAACAGTAACCATGTGTTGTAAGAACAAAATAAACCATCACACATAAGCAACACGCATGAACACGAGGATTTAAGGTGGAAACCCAATGCAACAAAAAACCACCTATTACTGTCGTCTTTGTCTTCTTTTTAATATAAGGAAAAATATTTTTACACTCTTGTATAGGTGTAGAATCATACCAGTATGCAAGCACCCACCTGCTGAAAGCTACAACCTTCACTCTTTCTCGAGCTCCTACTAGAAGGGAGCTCCAACACCCTGATCTAATCACCAGCTACTACTGGCAGGAAGCTTCAACTTCCTCACTAAGGGCTCCAACCCTTAGCAACATCCATCGACCATGTTTCATGAATTTTCACACATGATCCAATATCAACGCATCATAACTTATAGGCATCTTCTCATCAAATTTTCAGACTAGACCCATTATCAACACTTAAGCACAATATCGATAATAAAACTATAACTCGTCATTGTAACATCGTCGTCAATCTCTGACACAACTGAATCAACCAATCACTAAAACCCAATCATCAACCTTTGACACAATTGAATCAACCATTCACTGAAGCCAATCATCAATCTCTTACACAATGGAATCAACCATTTAGTAAAACCCAATCATCAATCTCTGACACAACTCAATCCACCAATCACTAAGATGCAATCATCAATATCTGATACAACTAAATCAACCATTCACTGAAAACCCTATCAACTAACACTTAATCAAAACTCAACCAATCAAGTGGAACAATCAAATCACTATAACCAGTACACAAAATCGAACCCATAATATTGCATCAACACACAAAAACAACTGCAATGATGAGCATTCAAATGCCAAAATATATATGCTACTTCACTTAAGGCAACCCATGTGCATACGTGCTTTTCTATATAGAAACCCGCGTATAGATCTTAAAATACTGAAAATTGACAACTTCATTACTGCAATTTTGAAAGGAACACTAAACCATACTCATATCTACTTCAACACTTTGAACCAATAAAAAAATTGTTTCTTATCTTCAATCACAATCAGCAAGTAATATTTAACATTCTTCAATCAATCCATAACACCATTCAACTTCATCATTTAATCATTTCTACTTCATACATTATCACTTAACCCAGACGAATCATGAGAACATCATTGACAGATATCAGAGAAGTAGTAGCACTAATCAGGTTGATCAGTCATTTAGAATATCCTTACTTTATATACATGACTTTGAAGAATCTAACCCGCGTGTATATGCGTTTTTCCTTAGACCAACCATCGTATAGATCTGCAAATTTTGACCTAAAATTGTGCAGTTCTTTTGAACTTGAGAAAGAGCGAGATCATAGTATTTAGAGATAAAAACATGCGTCAGTAGTTAATCTATTCAATCCATGAGCAGATCAAACAATGAAAATTCATTTCTGGTCTCATGATCCTGATCCAACATTGTATTCATTATTGCATAATTATTATAGATCTATTGGATCTCATCCATCATCAAAATCTTAGGTGCATACTTAGTTTAGATCAATCAAAGCATCAAAAACCCATGACATGCATTTTTTTGTTAATCTATCTTTTCCATCACTTTCACACCTAGCACTTTGATCTTCACCTCTTTATATAGTTTAGCCCTTATCCAATACCATGGGTCAAAACTACTTTAGTGTCATTGGTAATCTTTGAGGGATCAATATTCGTTGTCACACTCATTACTATGGGCCAATACCATGGTAAGGACCCTGGTATTTAGAATACCATGGTACAAAAACCATACACTACTTTTCTTCACTAATTTTTCATCCATACGAGACTTGACTTAACAAAACAGGGGTATAGTTATTGAACTTCAAACATTTATCATTCCTCTGAACTGATTCCTCCGAATTTCCTTGCATTCTATCACATCTGTAAACAAATCTTGTTGATACCTTTAACAAGTATATTTTCATGAAGAGAAGAATTATCAAGTAGGATACCATTCATCAAATAGGTTTTCATCAGGAACAACTCTGCAAGTAGGTTACAATCAAGGATAACAGCTAATTCATAATGCCAACAATCTCCTCCTTATCAAATTTTTGATTCTAATTTGTAAACCTTTGACCCATCATTATGGTATTATGTTCCATCATGCTATGACCTATGAGTTGATCTGTGGATTCATCTAGTTACCCTATACTTGTTCTGTTACAAGTGAGTTTCCATTAAGGACAATAGATGCATCATAATTCCAAGAAAAAAATTATTTCAACAAAATCCAATAAAATATGTAATGTAATATTTTATTGCAAATGTCATTTGAATAGTAAGTTTTGAAATCACCCTTAAAACCTAATTGTTTAATTATTTTTACGAGCTATCAAACATACAAATATAAAGAGGTTGTGACATGATTATTTGAAAACATTATGTTATTTTTAACTATCTAGAAATATTGGCATCTTTTGTGGGTGTTGAGCCCATGGAAGAAAAATCATGTTCATACTGGATATCCTAATCATATCGTAGTCCCTGTTATCACTTAGATTGTTCCCCAAAGTTGTAAGAAAGGGAATACGGATGAGGTAACCACAGACCAATCTTTAAGATATAGATTCTAGCCAATCTGCATCCATAGAGGGCTCTCTCTTTATGATTTAGCTTTGTTTTGAAAAGTGTTAGGCTAGTTATGAAGTTCAAGGATTTTGTTTTGTGTTTGGATGGTGGAATCCAATAGAACAGTGAGGTAAACTGAATAGTTCAGTCCATTGGGCATGATGGAGTCAAAGAAGGATAGCTTTTTGGATTAAGTTTCTTAACATAGGATGGCATTACAGAGCAAGGTAGTCAAACATGGAACAATTTCAAAGGCTGAAATCAGATGGAATGGAGTCAAATGGGTGAAGGGCAGTTAAGAATCCTTCATCATATTAACAGAGGGAAAGATGGATGATTACTGTTAAGGAGAAATTAAGAATTCCTTAGCAAATACTCAATATGAAAGAATCAGGAAACAGGAGCAATTAAGAATTCACTGCTTATTCTAATTCTGAAGAAAACATAGAGAATAAAAAAGACTGAAGACAGAGTGCAATCAAGCAAATTCTGAATTATTCTTTCTCTCTATTATTTAGAGCATGAAACATAGATGATATAATAAACATAGACACTGTAAAACACAAGTTAGAAGGGACTTATTGATCCATAAGATGATTCAAGAATTTTGTAACAGGTCCTCAGCATCAATTCCTCATCCAGTAGGCCAGACAAAAATGGTTCCAAGAGCCTTTTTATTCCAGACAATTTCAGTATTACAGCAAAGTTTGAGAATACTCACCAACCAACCCCAAATACTTCGTTTGGGGGGGTATTTATATAAAAATATCTTACAAAATATCTGATAGAAATAATATCTGGTGATGACTAACACCTTTTTTACAAAAAGATAGAGACAAACAGTCTCGGAAACAGGGAAACAATAAATTGATGCTGTGCTGGCCATTCCTTCTTTATTGGATGTACCAGAGGTAGGTTCTGCAAGTCGGTTTGCAGCTATCTTCCACTGATATTTTGCGCTGGCTGCTCCGTTGTTGCTGGACATTCTTTGACCTTGATAAAATATACTTTGACACGCTCGGGTGTCATTATCTCTGTTTATCCTTATCCTAGAAAAGTAGCCCAAAATGCACGCTTTACCTGAGAGAAATTTACAAAATCCCCAGCATGTCTTCCCACCGTTGTTGCTCTGGCAATTTATGTCTCTGAAGTTTCCTCAAGGTTTCATCAGCTTTTGTGTATCTAATAAAATTAGGCTGGAGCTGAAATAGATGTTTTACTTCATGTTCAATATAAAATAAGCTCTCCAAATTATCATAGAGTCTTTGGCCTGAGGGGAGTGCTTTTACTCCTGAAGCACTTGTTGATGAATTAACTTGATCAACAACATATGTGTTCAACTTACGTACATAATCTGTGTGTTTCATTAGCTGGTCATTATTACCTAAAAGACTTGGTAGCCCCTTATCCTGCGAAATTGTAAACATTTGCATGAAAGAATTAATTTCTACTTGCATATCTTGGCATCTTTTTTCCAAATTCCGCATTAAAGTTCTTTTGGTTAGAACTTTTTTGATTTCTAAAATGGTTCCTATCCTGTATGGGATGCCAAGCTGTTCCAGCTGTTCTCTATTTCTGTAATTCGAAAAATGTATGAGCCGGTTGGATTGATCAGGCATTTTTCCTAATAAAGCTCTTGCTTTTTGAATTTCTCCATGTGCTACACTCACTAAATCAACCTGCTCAAAAATATTTTGGATAGATGGCCAACCATTACTAAGGGATTGATTGATGTTGGTCCAAAGAATTCCTTTGATTTCTGCCAGAGGCTTATCCAAAGTGAGATCCCTCTCTAATGTTCTCACTTTATTCTCTAATGTTTTAATCTCTCTTATTTTCTCTGCCAAACTTATTTTGGATTTATCATAACTCTTTCTACTTTTGCCAACTTTTCCTTTACTTGTTTCAACTTTGACACTTGGAGTCTCAATTCTTCCATGGCTTTTATTAATTTCTCTGTGCTCATACTTGTACTACTGCCTGGTACTGTTGCTGCTATTTCTGTACCTGTAATTACTTCTGTTGTAGGTGTTGTGACATTTGGAGTTGATGCTGATGTAATTGTCGAGGGGAATGTAGTTATGACTGTAGGAATTACCTTAGGTGGCTGGGAGGTCGACTCTCCCTGTTTCTCTCTTAATGCTTTTTCCAGTGCCTGCTCTGTATCAGTTAATCTTTCATTGAGTTTCATGAGCAGGTCCATCATGTCTTCCTCTGATTTTTGCTACACAACTTCTGCAGTCTGTGGATGCATGGAAGGAGGTAGTTTCAGCTGTTTCCTCATGGCAGCAATGTCCTCTTCTTTCTTCTTTATAAGTGCCTTTACACCTTTAGCATCTTTGGGATCATGTCCCAGTTCAATGATGATTTCTTCTAAAGATTTAATCATGTTGTCCTTGGCCAGAGAAGAGGCTTTCTCCAAATGTAATTGAGCAGAGGTATTGTCCAAGGAACTTTGCAACTGATGGGCCAACATTGCTTTGTCAGCCAGTGTAGAATAAACCATTTCTCCCATTTTTTTATGAAGTTCAATTTGGTCCATTGGATGAATATCTTTGGCTAGGACCTCCAAGTTTGTTCTGATGAAATCTACTACTAACTGGGGTTGCTGCACCTTTGGCTTAAAATAACTCATTATCATTTTACCCTCTTTGATGTCATATGCAGACATTAGTCTTTGCTGGTTTGAAGGGGCCATTTTTAAGTATTGATTGTACATTTGAATCCTTACAGGTTCATTTTTAGCCTTAATTTCTATGAAAGTCCTCTTAATGTCTGAGGCCTGTTTGCTTTGTGGCCTGGTGGATGACACCTCTACACTGTGCTGCCTTTCTAGCTCCTATCTATGTGAGCTAGTTGATGTATCCACCACTAGGGAGGTTTGCTGGCTGACCACCCTCTCACCTCTTAGACTGTCTGTTGTTTCTTCAATGATTTCCTCTTCTGACAGAGGATTCAGCCTCTGTCTCTTTGCTCCTGGTTGTTCCACCGGTCCACTGATAGGTGTGGCCTCTTCTCTGTCTCTTTTCTTGCCTTTTTCCTCATTTAGAGGAGTTTGTAATGCTGGGATCTCTGCTACTTTAGATTGGGCAGGAGGAATTTGCACTTGTTCCTATTCTCTAGACCCCCTGGCTAATCAGTCATGATTGGCTATTCCGTTATTTCCACCTCTTTGCCCTTTGAAGTCCCTGTGACTGATGCACTGGTTCTCTCTGCAGGCTACTGAGAAGTTCCAGCAGAGGATGTCCCAACTCCTAATTGTTGAGGCCACTTGAAAGATACCTGTCCAAAAGAGTCCAGGTCAAGCATTTTTTTCAAGATCTTTCATATCTTTTTCCATCTTTTCTTGTTCACTAACTTCCTCTACTAATGTACCTTCTACCCATTCTTCCTGATTTACGTATTGTTCAATTTCTGGAATCCTATGATGTAGATATACTAATAGCCTGTTTCTTACCCTTCTGTCACTTATGAAACTACATGGGTCATATGGAACCCACTGAAAACTCTTCTTGAATTTAAGGTGTTCTTCTAAGATATTTTCAGCATCTTTCCACGCATCCCTATAATTGATGTGATTAGGGCCTAACTAATTTCTAATTCTTAGTTGGGCCTTCTTCTTTACATTACAAAAGTGGTTTAAGTCTGCATAGATGAGCTGCCTGAAACATTCTAATGCAAATAACCTCATAGGCACATATCTAGGCAACTTGAATGGGCATAGTTCACATCCATATATTCTGATTTCAGTGCGATTTTGGTAGAGGTACCAGTCACCTATCCTATATTGTTTGGACAGTCGTAAAATCTTCTTCATATCACCAGTAATTATAGGAGGAGGAGCTCCTATCAACCGAGTGGAGGCTGGGTGTACAAATAAGTCAATGAATTCACTATAGGTATAAGGGGAGTCACAGTCATGGAAATCTGAGCTCCAAAAGATCACAAACCTCCGATTTCCCTTTGAGTCCAGTTTCCTGATGGGAAATGGAAAGCTGTCTGGCTGATAATATAAAAATAGATGGTATATATAAGAAGTGTATTTGAAAACTCCTTCTCTATCCAAATTCAGGAATTGGTCATGGATTTTGTTGGCTATAAAAGTGGCAAAGTCATACTTGACAGCAGTGGGCTATCTTGGAGTAAAGATAGATAATAGAACCAGGGTGATATCATCCACATATTCACTGGATCTAAATCCTAAGATCAAGGATATCATGTCGAGAATGAGTTTTCCAGTCTCAGTGAAAAAGGGGCACAAATAATGAGGAGGGACTTTAGGTTGATGCATTGGTATCATGAACATCTGGGCAATGCAAGTTATCTCTGAGTCGGGCAATTGAGAAGCTTTTTCAAGCAAAAATCCCATGGAGAGACGAGCAAGGGGCTCAGTGGAATGGAAATGTATCATCTCATTGATGGATTTAGCAGTTATGGAAAAAAGGACAGTTTGGGAAGGTGACATAATTGCTCTGTGGACAGGGTCATAGCTGGCACAGCATTGGTGAATGATATCAGGAAAAACATGGACTGAGGGAAGAAAGTACATGGGAAGGTTTGATTCCCATAGTCCAAAAATGTCAGAGTTGCTTAGATGACTATTTCTGATTTGGCAGAAGGTCTGAAGATGATTGTTGTCACCAGTTAAGTCTTTTATTTGGAAATTTCTATCAGCCAAGGGTAGATAATTCAAGTCTTTATGAGGTGCATTCATGGGCACAACATTCAGGGCTATGGGGGCTTCCATGTTTGGTTCTTGTGTATTCAAACAGGAATTTGGGCTTTCTGTGGAGAATTGGACCAAACAGCAGGTTTCAGGGTCTCTTATGGACTAAACAAACTGATTTCAACTTAAAGTTGGCTTTTTCAGGTAGAATTTCTCTGTGGAAAAGTGAATTTGCAGGTTGGCAGGGTAAAAACGGATAAATACCTGGATTGCAGAGGCAAAACTGTGAATTTGCAGGTCAAATGGTGGACTGCTGAGCACGACGCTGGAGTTTCTTGGCCAGGTGACGGGCTAACTGCTCGAACAGTCGACTGGACGTGCTTTGCATGGAGCATAGTTTGCAGAAAATTGGGGCGAAAATGACATTTTATTGTTTATTTAACGAAAATCGATTTGGCGGGTATTTTTTGGCATTTAATGAGCGGATGACATTAGCATGACGGGACATCTTGTCGCATAGCGGAGGGTACGGGACAGTGATGTGGCAACAATGTGGCAAAAGGTCAATGGGAAGGCAGTAAGTGGTTTACCCCGGACTGCTTATGGGCTAAAGCAGTTTCGGACGGAAGGGCCGCAAGCAGCGTGGGCGGTCGACATGCGTCCATGGTACGGGCGCGATACCACCAATCCCCTGGGCGGTAAGGTTTGGAGGATGGAGGGCTGGCGATATGCATATCGGCTGTCCGATGGGATGGTCGTTGATCTGACGGTTGGCGCTTTATGAACAAGGCGGGGAGTTAAATGCGTGGGGCCGATCAAAATTAACGTTAATTAATGATATCGGGCGCAATTTGATTGGTTCGCGGGGTTTTGGGTTAAGTTATTAATCAACCAAATGTTAATTAATCCTTTAAATGGCGCGGCGGTAAGGGTTATTAAAAGGTTTCAGATAAACCTCTAATTCCCGATTTGTATAGTACTAAGGTTTATAATAAAACCGGGGCGGGATATTAATATTTGGGGATTATATTATATATACAGATAATAAGGGGAAGGGGAAGAATCATAAGGGAGTTATATAATAATGTTAATGGTTAATATGAGAAATGATATAAAAATAAGCGCTAAGTTATAAAGTTTAAAAACTTAGGTTTAAGGAAAAAAAATAGTTTCTATGTGATTTTGTACAATTTCCTAAGTAAAAAGGGTTTTACTTAGGCTTTTTATGAAATGGGATGGAGTGATTTGGTGATATTAAGCAGATCTCAATATCACTGGGGGGAGATTAGTAAGTGATTTGGGAAAGGAATGAAAGGGAGTTAGTCATGTTTTGCTTGGTCTGTGTCCAAACATCTGCCATGGTACTTGTGATAATAGTAAGATGAACAATTTGAGAAACAAAATCAACCACAAGTATGCTTCTGCAACACCAAAACTGCCTACCCAACCTACTGTACCTAACATTTTTTCTTCTTTTTCTTTGGGTGCACTTGGACTGGCAAACCCTCATCAATTTTCTTTTGTTTATATGATAAGCCTATCTAGATCTGCACTTATTTCTTCCAAGGGCTCAGATTAAACTGTTGAGCTCCTTTGCTTCTCTACCTATCTATTTATTTGCCAAGTTTAAACAGTTTTGGATAGATTTTATTCTCTATCTCTAAAACAAGAAGTTCAAACATGAACTGGCCAAGATTAAGCTAGTTGGCCATTCATCAATTGTGAAAAAAGTTCAACAAGCTGTACATGATGCTTCATTTACAGAAAATGAAATAGTAGTGGCATTTTGACTTGCACACCTTCCTGGTCCTTTTCATTTGGGGTTCATTTCTTTTCATTTTTTCTTTTGACCATTTATCTTTTCACCCTTTGATTTTTCTTTTAGTGTACACCCTCTTTACATTTTTTTAAATTTTTTGATCTTTTGAGAATATGGAAAACCTTTGCAACAAGAAAAGGTATGTACATATTGCAGAGCTAATCAGGTCAATCATGAAATATGACATCTATTGGTATAGGAGCATAACAGTCCCAAAGCTGGTTCCAGGAAATTCATACATCCATCCCCACCTACAAATAAACCGCGCAGATCCTCTAGTTGCAAAGGTGCATAAGCGGACATAGAGGAAGCTAGGGTAGAGTGAAATGTAGGGGCACATACAAATATATTGGAGATCTATGTCATCGAGTTACAAAGTCATCAATAGTAGACCCATCACTAGAGGAAGAGACATAAGTAAAAACAAGAGGAGGAGAAAGATATCTTAGAGTGGGGTAAAAGGCAAGGGCATTAGAAGCATTGTTTAAGAGCTAAGTAACTGCAACGAAGTCCCACTTTCTGATTGGGCAACTTTCTAACTTGATTCTATTGGAGAATTCCTGATGAAATCAAGGAGGATGAATGATATTTAACAACCCTAAAAATTAATTATAAGGAGGTCGGTGAGTACCTGCAGAATTCAGAGCAGCCAAACTGGACAATAGTACTTACCAAGCATGGGTGGCTATTTGAAACCTTTAAGATGGGGGTAGGTAGCCCTGGTTGTGTGGCAGGGGAGTAAATTATGATTTGTTATCCTAAGAGGTTGCATAAGGTACTTATGACGAAGCACTTTGTGGGTGGATTGAGCGATATACCTTAGACAACTAAGGTACTTCCTTGAACATATCAAACTTCCCCTTTTTCAGGAGCTTTATCAATATATATACAACCTGTTGATCTATAGGAGAGTACTGAAGAACCAATGCTCCCTTTTAGACCCTGTCTCTTATGAAGTGGTTTTTAGGTAGAGTAGATGCACCAACTTCCATTTCTCCTAGCTTCCAATGTCTTATGTTTTTCCCCAAAGTTACATGTTTCATCTCTGTTTTTTTGCTTTGAGTTTTCCTTATGGCACAAAATGAATCAAACTCTGTTCAGATTCAATGATAGTAGATTGGAGAAAGGTATCACCAAAGGACAAAAAATCAGTACCTGATAATTCTTTTGCTTTTTGATCTTCATTCTGGGGTGATTGTGAATCTGAATGTTTTCTTCCACCTAATAGCCAATCTTCTCTAACACTGCCACTATCTCTTTGAGTTGTCTTCTTATTTTCAGGTGATTTTTTCTTCTGCTTCTTTCCATTGTCTCGACACATCTCCTTCAAGTGATAAAGTTTCTACCAAAGGACCTGCTACGACTCCAATTGTTGGGAAAAATACTGAGAGGTGGGGGGTGAATCAATATTTTCAAATCAATAACTTTTTCATTTCATATTCTGATTTCTATACGTGACTTTACTGAATGAAAATCACATGTGTATGCGACTGTTCTTAAGAAAACTGGCATACTCCTAGTAGACTTATGTTTCAGTTAATTCATCATATGTTGGTATTTAGCTAGTGCATCAATACTTTATGAAACATTAGATAAACAATAACCATGTGTTGTAAGAACAAAATAAACTATCACACATAAGCAACAGACATGAACACGGGGATTTAGGTTGGAAACCCAATGCGAGAAAAAACCACCTGTTGTTGTCGTCTCTGTCTTCTTTTTAATATAAAGAAAAATATTTTTACACTATTGTATAGGTGTAGACTCATACAAGTATGCAAGCACCCACCTGTTGAAGGCTACAACCTTCACTCGTTCTGAAGCTCCTACTAGAAGGGAGCTCTAACCCCCTGATCTGATCACCAGCTACTACTAGGAGGAAGCTTCGACTTCCTCACTGAAGGCTCCAACCCTTAGCAACATCCATGGACCACGTTTCATGAATTTTCGCACATGATCCAATATCAACACATTATAACTTGTAGGCATCTTCTCATCAAATTTTCAGACTGGACCCATTATCAACACTTAAGCTCAATATCCATAATAAAATTATAAATTGTCATTGTAACATAGTCATCAATCTCTGACACAATTGAATCAACTGATAACTGAAACCCAATCATCAATCTTTGACACAACTGAATCAACCATTCATTGAAACCAATCATCAATCTCTAACACAACAGAATCAACCAATCACTAAAACCCAATCATCAATCTCTAACACAATTCAATCCACCAATAACTAAAATGCAATCATCAATCTCTGACACAACTAAATCAACCATTCACTGAAAACCCAATCAACTAACACTTAATCAAAACTCAACGAATCAAGCGAAACAGTCAAATCAATATAACCAATACACAAAATTGAACCTAGAATACTACATCAACACAAAAAATAAACTGCAATCATGATCATTCAAATGCCAAAATATATACGCTACTTCACTTAAGGAAACCCACGTTCATACGCACTTTTCTGTAGAGAAACCTGTGTATAGATCTTAAAATACTGAAAACTGACAACTTGACTACTGCAATTTTGAAAAGAACACTGAACCATACTCATATCTTCTCCAACACTCTAAACCAATAACAAAATTGTTTCATATCTTCAATCACAATCAGCAAGTAATCTTTAACATTCTTCAATCAATCCATAACACCATTCAACTTCATCAATCAATCATTTCTACTTCATACATTATCACTTAATGCAGAAAAATCATGAGGACATCATTGATAGACATCAGAGAAGTAGCAACACTAATCAGGTTGATCAGTCATTTAGAATATCCTTACTTTCTATACACAACTTTAAAGAAGCTAACCCACATGTATAAGCATTTTTCCTTAGACCAACCATAGTATAGATCTGCAAATTTTGACCTAAAATTGTGCAGCTCTTCTGAACTTCAAAAAGACACAGATCATAATATTTAGATAAAAACATGCGTCAGTAGTTATATCTATTCAATCCATGAGTAGATCATTCAATGAAAATTCATTTCTGGTCTCATGATCCTGATCCATCATTGTATTCATTATTGCATAATTATTACAGATCTATTGGATTTCATCCATCGTCAAAATCTCAGGTGCATACTTAGTTTAGATCAATCAAAGCATCAAAAACCCATAACATGCATATTTTCTTTCAATCTATCTCTTCATAAGATTTCCATCACTTTCACACCTAGCACTTTGATCTTCACCTCTTTATATAGTTTAGCCCTTATCCAATACCATAGGTCAAAACTACATTAGTGCTGTTGGTAATCTTTGAGGGATCAATATTCGTCATCACACTCATTACTATGGACCAATACCATGGTAAGGACCACTGGTATTTAGAATACCATGGTACAAAAACCATACGCTACTTTTCTTCATTAATTTTTCATCCATACGACACTTGGTTTAACAGAACATGCGTATAGTTCTTGAACTTCCAACTTTTATCATTCCTCTGAACTGATTCCTCTGAATTTCCATGAATTCTGTCACATCTGTAAACAAATCCTATTTATACCTTTAACAAGTAGATTTTCATCAAGAGACAAATTATCAAGTAGGCTACCATTCATCAAATAGGTTTTCATCAGGAACAAATTTGCAGGTAGGTTACCATGAAGGACAACAGCTAATTCATAATGCCAACAATCTCCTCATCAAAATTCTGATTCTAATTTGTAAACCTTTGACCCATCATTATGGTATTATGTTCCATCATGCTATCACCTCTGAGTTGATCTGTGGATTCATCTAGTCACCCTATACTTGTTTTGTTACAAGTGAATTTCCATCAAGGACAATAGATGCATCATAATTCTAAGAAAAAATTATTTCAACAAAATCCAATAAAACATGTAATGCAATATATTACTACAGATGTCATTTGAATAGTAGGTTTTGAAATCGCCCTTAAAAAATTAATTGTCTAATTATTTTTACGAGCTATCAAACATACAAATATAAAGAGGTTGTGACATGATTATTTGAAAACAACATGTTATTTTTAACTATCTAGAAATCTTCGCATCTTTTATGGGTGCTGAGCCCATGGAAGAAAATTCATCGTCAGACTGGATACCCAAATCATATTGTAGTCCCAAAGCTGGTTCTAGGAAATTCATACATCCATCCCCACCTACAAATAAACCACGCAGATGCTCTAGTTGCAAAGGTGCATAAGCGGACACAGAGGAAGCTAGGGTAGAGTGAAATTTAGGGGCACATACAAATACATTGGAGATCTATGTCACCGAGTTACAAAGTCATCAATAGTAGACCCATCACTAGAGGAAGAGATATAAGTAAATATAAGAGGAGGAGAAAGATAACTTAGAGTGGGGTAAATGGCAAGGGCATTGGAAGCATTGTTTAAGAGCTAAGTAACTACAACGAAGTCCCGCTTTCTGATTGGGAATCTTTCTAAATTGATTCTATTGGAGAATTCCTAATGAAATCAAGGAGGATGCATCATATTTAATAACTATACAAATTAATTATAAGTACGTCGGTCGGTACCAACAAATTCAGAGCAGCCAAACCATAAAATAGTACTTACCAAGCATGGGCAACTATTTGAAACCTTTAACATGGGGGTAAGTAGCCCTGGTTGTGTGGCAGGGGAGTAAATTATGATATGTTATCCCAATAGGTTACATATGGTACTTATGATGAAGCGATTTCTGGGTGGATTGAGTGATATACATTAGACAACTAAGGTACTTCCTTGAACATATCGAACTTCCCTTTTTCAGGAGCTTTATGAATATACATACAACCTATTGATCTGTGGGAAAGTACTGAAGAACCAATGGTCCCTTTTAGACCCTGTCTCTGATGAAGTGTTTTTTAGGTAGAGCAGATGAACCAACTTCCATTTCTCCAAGCTTCCAACATGTTATGTTTTTCCCGAAAGTTACATGTTTCATCTTTGTTTTGTTGCTTTGAGTTTTCCTTATGGCACAAAACGAATCGAACTCTGTTCGGATTAAATGATATTAGATTGGAGAAAAGGGTATGTGTATGCTATTATATTATTTAGAAATAAAACTGCAAATGACAGAATGGTGGTGTTGTTCTGCTTGCCTTGTAGGGCCTCGAGAGGTGATGTAGAAGGTGCATTGCAAAGGTGAGATTGAATCCAGGAGTCTATTGCCGAAAGACCCTCTTAATCACTCGAGATTGAATTTATCAAGAAAATATCAGTTTCATCAACCCATTCCATTTTTGGTTGTTGCTGTTTGAATTTTGAATAACCAGAGCCATGTACCCACTCGAATCACCACAAAGATATGTTTCTAAAAAATGGTTGATCAAAACATTAGATTTCCCTCTCATTTTCAATATTTTCGTAGACTTTGGTTATTCTGTGATAAACCCTAGCTCACTATAGGAGCTTGCATACCGACAGTGTGTTATCTGCCTGGAATTTTCAACTTTGGGAGGGACTCTTTTCGATTTTGCAAATCATTGACCAGCAATAACACAATTTCACAATGTCTTTTGACGAGTCTTTCCACCGGTTTTTAATAAAATACAATATTTTGGGTGTCTTAAAATGGGTATAAAATTGATTGATCAAAACTTTTGGAGGGATATTCTACGATCAAGTTCTCCACAATGATGGAACTTTGACTATTTGTAAAATAAAAAAGGTGTTATTCATGTTTTTGGGCTATTTTAAGAAGAGATAATGGGCCAAAATTTTAATATATATGATTTTATTATAATCAAAGCCTTAACAATAAAATGGAATGTTAACTTCCATCAAGATGGAGTGTTATGAATATGAATGCCTTCTCCTTTTATTTCAATTCAGCCAAAGTGATTATACTTGCTAGTGTTAGGTATAAGTTTTGATCAAAATGTAATCAATGTATTATTTGATATAGCTTAATCAACGTTCACTTTCATTATAGTGTGATTTTGAGCTTTACCTTTCAAAGAAGATTATCTTTGATTTTGATTTTAACGAGGAGTTATAAAAAATCAAGTAAATACGTGCACACAATGATAGTGAACACGTGCGATCACTTAGAATTATTAAATTATTTTTAATACATGCCAGAAAAAACCCAATGGAAATTATTATATTAAATGAATAATCCCACATGATTGTATCTTAATGGGGAAGTTGCAAGCCCTATTCTAATAAAATGACTAATATCCTAGTCTTATTGTGTCATTTCAATGAATCTCGATTAAGTTATTCATAAGAACTTGACAATTTAGGTAATAAACTTGACCATTAGGTTTCTCATTCAGTCTCGGAGGTCCCTTGTAGAACGAACCAAAATTTAGAGGACCAAAAAAAAATATCATTGTAGCTAAGGAAGAAAAATGTATAAAGGAATGATATTTCTATAACTAAGAAAAAAAGATATAGCACTAAAAGGTTGTATAGAAACTACCCTTCTTTTTAAAATACCAAAATATGGTTGTTTTTCATATGGAAATAATATTTAAAGTCATTCTATGATAGGTAAAAGCTCCTTTTGAAAGTTTTGGAGGTTTGTATGATCTGCTAAATTCTTTATGCTAAAAAACTACACCTATATGAAGTAATTGGATTAAAACTTAACTTCTAATAGACGATATTGATCAAACAAATAAGCTCAAGCCATAGAAGAAATGGAAACAAACATACTCGCAACATCTTTTCCATGTTAATATCATCTATAAACAGTCCCAAATGTGACTAACGTTTTTAGTCACCTAGTAACTCATTTCTCATTTTCTACTGGTGTAGAGATAATTTTCTCAAAATACAACATGAATTGGCATCAAAGACGACTCCTTTATATTTGATCAAAAAAATTGTTAGAAATGATGTGAAAGTCATTCAATAGCTGCACTCTAGATCAACAACTTTCGTTGACCCATTAAATGATGAATTTGCAAGAGTGCGTCTATTATCTTTTGTCAATTCAAGAACACAAGTATATTTCCTAACACCTTCTTTATTGAGGTAACAACAATTTTAATTTGATGTAAAAAATATTTCATTTGGGTGAAACATATCTGAACCAAACAATTCAATTTTCTGAAAACATAAAAAAAAAAACAGATGGAAGGAGTTCTAAAAGCGAAAAATGTTTTCTCTCCTCCTTGAAAAGAATTTGTAGTAATTGCAAACAACTCATTCATCCAAACAAAACTAAATTCACAGTCTACGAATATGGCACAAAATTTAATTATGACCATAATGTTCAATGCACACTAGAAACAGATGGTTGCAAAACTCATTGTATGTTGCAAATGTTGCAACTAAAAGAACATTGCCTAGTTATTCTTGAGACAAGCTTTCAGCAATACATGAAAATCATATCATCTAGAATTTTCAATTTAAGAAAACTTTATATTCAAGGTCTTTCACTTTAATAGCTAACAACATTATGGTTGCAATAAAAGAACACTGACCAGTAAAAAAATGTTTCGTTTGCACATCAAGTTTATACATTTTGACAGTTGAAATATTCTTTCTCTTTCCATTTTTACTTCCTGCATCTCACCAAATCATAATTCACAAATCCTTGCACCAACACTAATGTATATTTTTTATTTTATTGCAAGTTGCATAATAGAAAAAAAGAAAAACAACTTGTTCACTACCTTGTTGATATTTGCTACAGTACCTGAAGCAAGTTTTTATTTTTTTATATATATAACTAGTTCTTGTTCTAATTTTCCTATAACTTTGGAACCAAACATCTTTTCCTGTTGCAAATGAAAACAGAGACCCAGATGCACATTATGCAATATAATAATTCAGTTACATAAAAAATTTTGTGAGACTATGACATTGTTTTGTTAATAAGAACATAATATTTCAATTCCATAGTAACATAATGTAGCTCCAAAATACTTGTTATACCATATTATATACATGCCCATATTTTTTTCCCACTATTGGAATATTAACTTGGACTCTCATTTGTTGTGGATTATGAAATTGTGTTGTGTTTGGAAAATAAAAATAAAGAAGGGAATAAAAGGGTTGCATGTGTATCAATGTCTTGATTTCTATATATGCTCAATGAAATTCTTTATGTTAAAATAATCCACTACAGGAGAATTGAGATATTTGTGTTCTCCTTTTCTTTTCCCATACATCAAATCCTCCTTATTTTCCTATTTGCATAACTATTTTTCATGTTGTGTTCATTTAATAGTTAACTTTCTTTTTCTCCTCTTTGGAGCTATATAGTGTTTCATTGTAGTTATATACAATTGCAAATTTATAGCCCAATGAATTAAGAGAGTTTGTATCTCATTTCTATTTTCTAATTTTTATTGTGTCCTCTTAAAATGCACTTCGACTTGGATTTTTTTGTTGTTGAAAATTTAACTATAATCTAAGGAGATTGTGGTTCTATTGATGTTAGATTATTCAAATATGGTTCCCAATAATAAAAAAAATTCCCAAAGCTTAAATGGAGACAAATGCCCGTAGTTTCTACAACCACTTGTTCTTTCCAAAATTTTCCAATGCATCATTTTGTTAATAAGACTATAATATCTTAGTTGCACAACAATATAGTGTAATTCCAAAAAAATTAATATACCATATTATATATATTCCCATTTTTTTCTTTCCATTGTTGCAATACTAACTTGAATTCTCATTTTCTGTAAATTCTGAAGTTGTTTTTTGTTAAGGAACAAAACTAAAAAAATAAAAATAAATAAATAAGAGCTACAAGTGTCTCAATTTCTTAATTTCTATATATGTTCAATGAACTATTATATTTGAAAAAAATTATGTACAAGAGCATTGAGATATATGTGTTGTCTTCTTCTTGTTTTTTCGCATATATCAAATCTTGTAGAAAATTCATTTTTCTATTTGCACAAGTGTTTTTTTCATGCTGTGTGCTTTTGTTGATTGGCTTTCTTGTATAGAGGTTTTCCTTTTCAAAGCTATATATCATTCGATTGCAATTATATATAATTGCAAATTTATGATCTACTGAATTATCAAAACATGCATCTCATTTCTATTTTCCAACTTTTTGGTTTCCTCTTATAATGCATATCAACTTGGAAAAAATTGCAAATCCTTCCCCAACCATAAATGGTAATGAGCATGTATGGCTTCTCCAGCCACTTGTTTTTCCTTTGCAAGTTATTTTGATTCTTATTAATCATGGCATTTGGTATTACTTTTGACTCTTTGATGTGTGAGAGTGAATATTTAGTGAATGGTGAAGGATATATGTACTATTTGCAGTCAATCATCCATTTTTTATAGCATAATGTCATTGCTATGAATAATAAATATATTAGTTATTTTGAACTTTGAACTATTATGATAGAGTTTTTAGAGACCTATATCATCACATTTACTTGAACATTATGACATATTTTACTCTCTCACTATGATAGAATTTTCCCTAACAATATTCTCTTAGGTATTTTCTGTATTTATTGTTTAACATATACAATTTACTACTCTAGATATATTGCAAAAATGACATTTAGAAATTTCTAAAATAATCTTTGAATCATTGGTGACATGAATATTTTTTTTTGATCTCTCATGTCACTTTACGCTCTATGCTTTGGTTGTAGGAATAGTCAATCATTGTCATTGATACAAATATAAGTAAAATTCTATCTTTGGACTCACCTACTTCAGAAATATTGCAAACCTCTGTTGGAAATAATACTGAGAGGGGGGGGGGGGTGAATTAGTATTATCAAATCAATTATTTTATTTCACAATCAGATTTTTGTATGCTACTTCAGTTATGGGAAACTGCGTATATATGCTACTGTGTCTAAAGAAACCAGCGTATATCAGAAAACTTAAGATTCATTAATTGTTGATCTTTATTCAGTGCATCTGGGCTTCATTAATCATGAGAACAGTAAACAGGAGTAGTAAAACAGAATAGATCATCACACACATGGACATAGAGATATAAGGTGGAAACCCAATGTGGGTGAAAACCACCTGCTACAATTCGTCTCTATCTTCTTTTAATTAGAAACTTCTTTTTACAATGATTCTGTATTGGTGCAGTCTTATACCAATACGCAGGCTGCTACCTGCAGAAGGCTACAACCTTCTCTCGTTCTCCAGCTTCTTCTGGAAGGGAGCTACAACCCCCTTAGCTCTTGTACTAGCTGAGGTACTAGTACGTAGGTGCTGACCTACAGAAGGCTACAACCTTCTCTTTTCTTTCAGGGACCACGTTTCATAAATTTTCAGACTGGATCCATGAATAACATCAATCAAACATCAAGTATATCTGCATCAACCAATCTCCTTTGCACCAAAGAAAACTGAATCAAATAGTCACTTCTTTGAATGTTGTACCTAGAAAACATTAACAGTAACCAGACACCAATTCTGAACCCAGAACACTGCAGCAATAAACAAAAGTAGCTAAAACATATTTCAAGATACGTACGCTACTTCAATGTGTAAAACCTGCGTGCATACGCTTTTGAATTAAGGCCAACCAGCGTATACGCTATTCTCCATTATAGAAACAGCTTGTATACGCACCTTTTCTTCGTTGAACCTATGTACAAATCTATAAAAGATAATTTATCCTTTTCACTTATTCAGACATCAGGTATACCCAGATTATCAGATTTATAGATCAAGTCATGCGCCAAAATAACATATCAAAATCACATAAAGATACTACTATTCAAGACTTAAGATCTTGATCCATCAATAGTACTTATCCTTCTTTTTGTGCCTAGGTTCCTCCTTGATTCAGATCCAACTATGCACCATAACCCAATGACTATTATTCCAGATCTAGTTCTTCATGTGATATTCAATGCTTGATTAAATGCCTTTTCCTAATGATCTCCTTCCCCTTTTATAGTCTTAGGCCTTACACAATACCATGGTCCAAAACCATAAAGAATCAATACCTTGGACCAAGTACCTGGGTTCAACATTTCAGACGAGATACCATGGTCCAAAACCATAGGTCCAAATACCAAGGACTAAATACCATGGACCAAAATTAAGTTTTCCCACACGTACGCGCTTTTGTTTGCATGAAAGTGCGTGCATATGTATACGTGCCTTTCTATCATTTAATGCGCGTGTATACGCGCCTTGGTTAAGAGGAACCTGCGTATATCTCTTTTTCCTTCATTCTGAGAGCCTGAACTATGATCTATCATTTGAGTGAGTTGCCATCAAGGACAACACCTGTGTCATAATGCCAACAATCTCCCCCTCTAGACTTGATGCAACCCCAAGTCACTCAAAGTCATTCTCCCCCTTTGTCATCAAGTGCAAAGGGTTATGCTCCCCCTGAGTTCATGCTGAAATCTTTGCTCTGTTGTGTTGTCCATGCTCCCCCTGACTGTGGGCAAGGTCTGCAAGAAGATGTTCTATAAGAAGATACATAACTTTATACATCATAAATGACCTTCATATCACCAAAGACTCATACATACATCCATCTCCCAACCAAGTGGGGATTGACTCATCCACCCAACCAAGTGGGGATACACCAAAAGTTTACACAAGATAAAACAAGAACATTACATTATTCATCCCAGGCATAGTGGGGAAACCAAAGTACGTTGTTACATGACCTTGATAAGAAAATAATTCATGACATAGAGACGAAATATCTACAAACAGACTATGATAGTTATCAACAACTATCATCAACAACATCTGTCAATCATCATTCAGACTAGCAACCATGTTCTTCTTTTGCACCTGTTCCACCTGAAACCAAAAACACTATGATCTTGAACCAAGATCTTCTAGGATAATGCCGACAATGCATTATTAGAAAAATATGTATGCTCCCCCTGAACCTATGCCAGATGGTCTCTGTCAGACCCATATCAGACTCGTTTCATCTTGAGCCTAGCCCACCGATTGTCTTCAAACCAACATATACGTGACTGTATCCACATAAACCAGCGTATGTATGTGGATTCTCCTCATTAAACTCGCGTACAACCACTTTTCTCTGAAACAGACAAGTTTCAACAGTAAGATGATGCATCAACTAAACCCAGGTTCTGTCTGAGGTATTCAAATGTTTCCTTGGGCAGTGGTTTGGTGAGTATATCAGCAACCTATTCCTTGGAGGGAACATACTCCAATTTGACCTTTTGTTCAAGCACTTGTTCTTGGAGAAAATGATATTTGATAGGTATGTGCTTGGTTTTTGAATGCATGACTGGATTTTTTGAAATGTTGATTGCACTTGTATTATCACATAAAATAGAGATAGGTGGAGTACAAGTGATTTGAAAATCTTGTAAAATTTGCATCATCCAAAGGATTTGTGTGCAGCAATATGCAGTAGCCACATATTCCGCTTCAGCTGTAGATAAAGCAGTTGAACTTTGTTTCTTATTGAACCAAGATACTAATCTAGAACCCATAAAGAATGCACCACCACTAGTGCTTTTTCTGTCATCCACGCTTCCTGCCCAATCTGCATCTGTATATGCATGAAGTGTGAGATCTGTATCTCTAGGATACCATAAGCCATAGTTTTGTGTCCCTTGAAGATATTTGAAAATCCTTTTAACCACCTGAAGATGTGCTTCTTTCAGATTTGCCTGGAATCTTCCAACTATTCCCATTGCATGCATGATGTCTGGTTGGGTACCTGTCAGATAGAGCAGACTACCAATCATGGATCTATAGGTTGGTTGATGTACTGCTGCTGAATCATCATTGGTGCTGAGGCTGCATCCTGTTACCATAGGGGTACATATTGGTTTTGAATCTTCCATGCCATATTTCTTCAAGATCTCCTTGAGGTACTTGGTTTGTGACAAAATGATACCACCTTCATTTTGTTGGACTTGTAAACCAAGAAAATATGTCAGCTCACAAAGCAAGGACATTTCAAATTCTTTCTGCATCACCAAAGCAAAATTTTGACTCATGGCTTCTTCATTGGTACCAAAGATGATATCATGAACATACACGACAAGTATTAGCAATTTATCATTATCAATTTTTACATATAGATTGCTATTGGCTGATCCTTTTGAAAAACCTTGTTGATGGAGGTATTTGTCGAGATGATAATACCAAGCCCCTGGAGCCTGTTTAAGACCATAGAGTGCCTTCTTAAGTCTGCATACAAGTTTTGGATCATTTCCAAGGATGAATCCATCTGGTTGCTCAATATACACTTCTTCTTCCAAATATCCATTTAAAAAAGAAAATTTCACATCCATTTGAAATACTTTGAACTTCTGAAAGCTAGAAAGAGAAAGGAACATTCTTATGGCTTCAAGTCTAACAACCGGTGCAAAATTTTCTTCAAAGTCTATACCTTCTTGTTGAGCATACCCTTTACAAACAAGTCTAGCCTTATTTCTAATAACATCTCCATTTTCATTCAACTTATTTTTGAAAATACATCTTGTCCCTATGACATTCTTATCATTTGGTCCAGGAACCAACTCCCAAGTGTTTTTCTTTTCAATCTGCTCAAGTTCTTCATTCATGGCCTTGACCCAGCATTCATGTTTGCATGCTTCACTTACATTTCGTGGTTCAGTGGAGGAGAGAAATGCTAAATAGCTTGAACCTTCTGAAATAGTTCTTCTTATTTGTACACCTGCCTCCTTCTATCCCAAAATTTGAGTTTCTGGATGATTCTTCTAAACGTACCTAGATGGAGTATTTTCTTCTACCCTTATCTATTCTTCTGGTGCCTCAGTGGTTTCTTCGTCATCATAAGTCTAATTTGATGTTGAAGGATAGTCTTCATCATCTTCGAAATCATCGGATTTTACCTGCCTAGGAGTATTTCCTTCTTCATCAATCACTACATCAATACTTTCAACAATTTTTCCAAGTCTTTTATTGTAACACTTATATCCTTTGTTGTGGGGAGAGTAACCAAGGAGGATGCCTTCATCTGCTCTAGGTTCAAACTTGCCAAGTTTTTCATCAGTCCTTTTGATATAACATTTGCTTCAAAAATGTTTGAAGTATTTTACCGTAGGAGTCTTACCATATCAAAGTTCATGAGGAGTCTGAGTGTTGTTTACCCGGACATTTCTCTTGTTGAGAATAGTAATGGCAGCAAATGCAGCTTTGCCCCAGAAGGTTGCGGGAGTTCCAGACTCATTAAGCATAGTACGAGTCATTTGTTGAACCATTCTGTTCATCCTTTCTACTACTCCATTTTGTTGAGGAGTCCTTGCAGTAGAGAATTCCCTTCTTATTCCATGTTCTTCACAAAAATAAAAAAATTCATCCGAGGTAAATTCCCCTCCTCGATCAGACCTGAGGCATTTGATTCTGCGATCTGATTCGTTTTCAACCAAGGCTTTGAATGCTTTGAACTTTTCAAAAGCTTCATCTTTATGCTTCAGAAGTCCTATCCAACGCATCCTGGAAAAGTCGTCAATGAACAATAGGAAGTATTCTTCTCCTCGAGGTGACCTTTTCCTAGTTGGACCACATACATCAGTATGGACAAGTTCAAGTGGCCTACTAGCTGATCCTTCCTTATCAGGGAAATTAGTTCTGGTTTGCTTACCAAACTGACATGATTTTCATATTGTATTGTCTGGAATTCTGATATCAGGGAGATCACAAACCGCCTGACATTTGCATGCTTTCCTTATCTGAGAGAAGCTTAGATGCCCCAATCTTCTGTGCCATAGCCACTGTTCATCATTCTTGCGTACATAGCATTGTTTTTGTCCTCCCTTGAGTATGTATAAATTATTTGGAGTTCTTATGCCTTTGATCATTGTTTCAACCGTATTAAGCTCACGAACAATACATCCATTTGGTCGAAATATTACCTCATTTCCTTGATCACACATTTGACTGACACTAAATAGATTATGCTTTAAGCCATCAACATAAATAACATTTCCAGCTTTGACCTTTTCTTTCAAAAGAACAGAACCTTTACCTTTTATGAATGCAGGGGTGTCATTTCCAGATGAGACCTTCTTTTCCTTTTCTAAGGCACTATATGACTGAAGTTTTTCTTCATCACCTGTCATATGTTTCGAGCATCCACTGTCAATCTACCACTGATTTTCTTGCCCTTCTGCATATAAGGCTATACCACATCTTTCTGGTTGCGGTTCTTTCTTCCTCCATGATTTGGGACTCAATGAAGATTGCTCCTTCTGGGTTGTTTTCCTAAACCTACTCCTGCATTTATAATCTTCAGGACCAAAGTTGTTACAAATAGAACATTCTATTTCATTTTGAAGAGCAAAAAAGTTATTGTAGGTCCTTTTAGTCACACTCCTTTGATTTCATGCTTCTCTATTCATGATGGTCTTGTAGGCAACACATTGAGTTGCTTTGTGTCCAAAGTTATGACAAGAGAAACATTGGCCATTGAAGAAATTCCTGCGATTATCAAACCTTCCGTCCAGGTGATTGTAATTTCCATAGCCATTCGTTCTTGAGGAAAATTGAGAATGATTTACCTGTGGTTGGTTGTAGCTTATGTTCATCCTTGAAGTAGATTGCCCTCAATTTACCTGGTGATATTTGTTCATTCTTGAAGTAAATTGTCCCTGATTTACCTGGTGATCTGCATTGTGCCTTTGCTGTCGATTGTCAACATGTTCACTTCTCCTTGCTGCTTCAAGATAACTTTTGGAGGTAGATGGCTTCTGTGCTTGAGATGCTTCTTCAGTATACCCAAGACCTGTCTTGATTAGAGGAGAACACTGCACTTTGATAATCTCATCTAAAGTTTTAGATCCTTTAGCAAATATAAGATTAAGAGCTTTTGTTTTCTCAATATCTTTTCTAAGTCCCACAGTTTCACATTCTAACTTTTCATTGTGTTTTTCCCTTTCAGCAACTTGGAATGTCAGAGTATCTATAATCATATTCTTTTCTTCTAAACAAATTTTAAGTTTAGAAATTTTTTCATAAAGACCTTATTCATCAATAGCATCCAAGAAATCATCATCTTCAAAAGCCATCAAAAGTCTATAATCATTACCTTGTTCATATTCATCACTATTTGAAAATCCATCACTGTCTTCATTTGTATAATAGCACTTCTTACTTACATTCTGTTTTCTGTTCCATCTAACTGGTTCCTTACCTTTGTCAAGCTTTTCTTTATGAGGACACTTGGCTACATAGTGACTGACTCTTCCACAAGCAAAGCATTTAAAAGGTAGCTTACCTCTGAATCATCTAGAACCCCGTTGAAGGTTCTTGACAAAGTTTGATTCTTCCTCTCCTTCTGACATATGTCCTGACTCATTGTATTCTGTTTTTCCTGAGGCTTTCGATGCAGATTCTCTCATTTCTGATGGTCCCCCTCTTCTCATTTTGAAAGAAGTTAGGATTCCGTGCAGCTATGACATGGTAATGCTTTGAAGATTCTGCTTTTCTTCTATGGCCGAAACATTTGATTCAAACTTAGAAGACAAAGATCTTAGAACCTTTTCAACCAAAGTGGCTTCTTTTATCTCTTCACCCAAGCTTTTCATACAATTAACAATCTCATCTATACGTAAGAAATAATTAGCCACACTTTCATCATTGTGCATTCTAAGATTTTCATATTGGATTCTGAGAGTTTGTAGTTTTGCACGTTTTACCTAATCATCTCCTTCATAGCTCAGAGCAATCTTGTCCCATATTTCTTTTGCGGTTTTGAGCTTCATAACCTTGACGAATTCTGATTGAGATAAACTCCCTAATAGAGTATTGACAACCTTTGCATTTGTTTCATACCGCTTCTTACCAATCGTATCTGTAGGAGTTGCTGATGGAAATGCGTATCGTGTTTCCACGATATCCCAAACTTCTGTACCAAGAGATTGAATATAGACTGTGATTCTTACCTTCCAATAGACAAAGTTGCTTCCATCAAAGATTGGTGGCCTGATAGGTGCCTCCTTTTCATAATTCCTCATTATGATAGATCTTCCTTCAAGCGATCAAGCTTCTTCTAAAGGACCTGCTTTGATACCAATTGTTGGAAATAATACTGAGAAGGGAGGGTGAATCAATATTATCAAATCAATTATTTTATTTCACAATCAGATTTGTATACACTACTTCAGCTATGGGAAACTGCGTATATATGCTACTGTGTCTAAAGAAACCAGCGTATATCAGAAAACTTAAGATTCATTAATTGTTGATCTTTAATCAGCGCATCTGGACTTCATTAATCATGAGAACAGTAAACAGGGGCAGTAAAACAAAGCAGATCATCACACACATGGACACAAAGATATAAGGTGGAAACCCAATGTGGGTGAAAACCACCTACTGCAATTCATCTCTATCTTCTTTTAATTAGAAACTTCCTTTTACAAAGATTTTGTACTGGTGCAGTCTTATACTAGTACGCAGGCTGCTACCTGCAGAAGGCTACAACCTTCTCTCATTCTCCAGCTTCTTCTAGAAGGGAGCTACAACCCCCTTAGCTCTTGTACTAGCTGAGGTACTAGTATGTAGGTGCTGACCTACAGAAGGCTACAACCTTCTCTTTTCTTTCAGGGACCACGTTTCATAAATTTTTAGACTGGATCCATGAATAACATCAATCAAACATCAAGTATATCTGCATCAACCAATCTCCTTTGCACCAAACAAAACTGAATCAAATAGTCACTTCTCTGAATGTTGTACCCAGAAAAAAAGTAACAGTAACCAGACACCAATTTTGAACCCAGAACACTACAGCAATAAACAAAAGTAGCTAAAACGTATTTCAAGAGACGTACGCTACTTCAATGTGTACAACCTACGTGCATAAACTTCTGAATTAAGGCCAACCAGTGTATATGCTATTCTGCATTACAGAACTAGCGTGTATACACACCTTTTCTTCGCTGAACCTGCGTACAGATCTATAAGAGATAATTTATCCTTTTCACTTATTCAGACATTAGGTATACCCAGATTATCATATTTATAGATCAAGTCATGCGCCAAAATAATAGATCAAAATCACACAAAGATACTACTATTCAAGACTTAAGATCTTGATCCATCAATAGTACTTATCCTTCTTTTTGCGCTCAGGTTCCTCCTTGATTCAGATCCAGCTATGCACCATAACCCATTGACTGGCATTCCAGATCTAGTTCTTCATGAGATATTCAATTCTTGAGTCAATGCCTTTGCCTAATGATCTCCTTCCCCTTTTATAGTCTTAGGCCTTACACAATACCATGGTCCAAAACCATAAAGAATCAATACCTTGGACCAAATACCTGGGTTGAACACTTCAGACAAGATACCATGGTCCAAAACCATAGGTCCAAATACCAAGGACTAAATACCATGGACCAAAAATAAGTTTTCCCACAAGTACGTGCTTTTCTTTGCATGAAAGTGTGTGCATACGTATACGCGCCTTTCTATCATTTAACCCACGTGTATACACGCCTTGGTTAAGAGGAACCTATGTATATCTCTTTTTCCTTCATTCTGAGAGCCTGGACTATGATCTGTCATTTGAGTGAGTTGCCATCAAGGACAACAGCTGTGTCATGGCACCAATCCTGTGTCATAATGCCAACAACCTCTTGCACTGTTGAGCCAAGTTCTTTTATCCCTTCATTTATTAAGGATAGTTGAAATATGTCCAAAGTTAATCCAATTTCATTTAGCCTTGAATTTCAAGGAGAAACTATTATTTATATGAATACACGAATAAAAGAATATATGTCAGATGAGCATTTGAAAACAAAGTTACAAAATTCAATAGAGAATGTGCCAAAAAAAATTCTTCAGTCACCTGCTCTTCCTGCTCCAATATTAACAATAAATCAATGAATTGAGGTCAATGACAATGCAAAACATGAGTACCACACTTGAAATGGTGGAGTGACCAAGCAAATAGAAAAGAATAATTTAATGAATAAAGAGGTATGTGTTTTTTAGGTGCTTCATACCTTTTGTTTAATATTATTGAGATGTTTTATTAAATGACCTTTGAGTTCACTGATCTAACATTTGAGGTGTTCATCATACTAGTATTATGCACCTAGATAATCATGACACAATTAGTAATGCAGTCTATTGAATATGAAACTAGTCTCCATGCATTGCAGATTTTAATATTTCAATCTCAATATGATAATTAATTTGGTTATAGGTAAATTTTCCTATAATTTTTTGATTTTCAATCTAAGGATTTCTTTTATCTTGTGCTTTTGAAAATAACCCATTCTCTTGGCTTTCTCATCGGTTTCATATTATATTGTTCTTCTACGTACAAAATGTTACAAGTTGTAACATCCGGTCACTGAATCCAGAAACTACAAAAATAGGGATGATGTGAAGGTCATTTGTAGGTAAACCAATAAGTCATGAATAGCACGCTCTACTCTTGTCCTTTTTGAACTTTTTTCCTTTACATTTATATAAAGGTCTTTCTTTCATAAGAAAAAATATGATATATTTATTTTTGCACTAGGTGGCTACAAAGTCTCCCTATGTGCTTGGGCTCAATATACAAATCCTTATGGATGTCTAATTGCTTACGTAATTAAAGGAGCTATCGTCATTATGTAAGCATCAATTGTAACATAGCAGCACCCTACATCTTCTCAAATAGTTTTAGGCAATGTTTTGGTTAGGGTGGAGATTATGTTTATATGTAGTGAAGTCTAACTCTTCTTTGTCCAGAGATTCAGAATCCAAAAAGTTGGTTACTCATTTTCCCCTGCTATTTTTACATGGTTCTTATTTATTTCCTTCATTGGAATCTAGAATATCGCCATGAATGATACAAGCATCTTCAAAGCTTTCTATCCTAAAAATATCTTTGATTACTTTGGAAGAAAATTAAAACAACCTTGGATTCTACTTGGAGGAATAGTTTTATGCATAGCACGTATGTAGCATGTTTCCAGTTGCCTGAAGACTTTGCTTAGATAATGTCACATGCAAACAATTATTTAGAAAATAGCAAACCGATTCTTCATTTCTAGCTTCAAGTAAGTAGAATGAAATAAATTATTTAGACATTAACAAATACAGTCGTTATTGCCAATGTTAAGTAGCTAGCACGCAAGAACTGAAGCTATGATTGCATGTTTGATTCATTTTTCATTCTCATATGTACTTGAGAAATTAGCATAAGTTAATTTAACGGAAGAAGGATAGAATGGATTTGTGTTATTTCTAGTGTTGTTTCTTCTTCAAAATCAAAATCCAATGCTTATTCATTTAATGACCTGTGTTCTAGAATTTTTTGATATGAAACATTTAATAAAAAAATTCATGGAATAATCTACATTCATGTCATCATATTTACAAGAACCCATTTTTCTTTTGTGCATCGTAAAATGAATAAAGACAAAAGACGCTAACAAAAATATTTTATTTTTGAAGACTTAAGTCGGAGGTCAGATCCATAAATATTTTGTAAATAAAATTATAACCTCCTGACTAACCGACCTTTCGATCACCCTACTATCAAGTCAGGCCAACTACGAAATTTTCTATAAATAATCTGCCCGACCACACGATTACCCGATTGTCCACTACCTGAAATAATGAGAACACTTGACTACTGTATAGTTGGGGTCAGGATATAATAACTCAATCATAAAAATAAAAAAATTCCTGACTACCCAACCTCCCGACTATACTATCATCCCCAAAAAATAATGTTTTCCTTAATTTGCGTGCATGACATTTTTTTATATATTTTCATTTTTTTTTCCATTTCACATTCATTTGATTCTTTGTTAAATAAATAATATTTTTTCTCATTCTTTCTCGAATGACAAGAAGAAAAATAATTCTCCTACTTACGAGAAATTAATAAACACATTTAGCTGCAATTTTCTCCTATTTTTAACTAAAATTTTAAGATTTTCGAGTGTACTCCCTACATGTTGTTTTCTTAAGTCTGGTTTGAAGAAATAGTGAATTAAGGAAATATAGTAGCAGTTTCAAAAAATTATGTGTATCCAGAATATCATTTTACAAATTCTTGAATTCCATTTCAAATTTGAAATAAGAAAAAATATATATACTATGTTACCGTTCACATACCATTAAATGTGAAAAAAACAAAAATATCCAACGTCAAGGCAACAAATAGAGAAAATTAGGTAAAATATTAATGTGATGGATGATTTGCTACCAGAGCAAGTGAACTTCAACCAAAAAATAATTAGTTGTTGGTAACCTAGTTCTCAAATGGGACGAAAGTCATAAAGAAAAAGCTAAGCATTTTAAGTTTCAAAACCTTTGGATTTCTCCTTTTCAAATGTTATTAAAGCTTGGTCGATTAAGTTATATTCTTCAACCATTAGAAAGCCAAGTAGAAAATTTGCGAGTAAATGGGCAAATGTTGAAATTGTATTTTTAATAAATGAAAAGCTCCCAAGAACACATGTAAATATTCCATTTTAACAAGGATGTTCATATGATTTAAAATTCATTCCTTTTCTAATTTTATTTTTATTTTTGTTTTCAAGTTTTTATACATATTGTTCTTATAATTTATTTGTTTAGTTGTAGAATTACAACTATGATTAAATACTTTAAAAAGAATATCTTTACAATATATTGTCTTATACTATAAAATAAGCTGAAGTTAAAGGACAAAGTATTCTTAAAATATAATAGTTCCAAAAATACTTAATGTTAGTTTAGCTCTTGCTTAAACTTCAGATAGTATGGAAAATGATAGATTGGATATTTTATGTTATAAGAGTTCCATCATCTTCAAACAATTTCAAGAAATAAACCAAATTGTCTCAAAAAAGATTAATAATATGTTACATAATTTGAGTTTATTTTAATCCATGAAAACATTTGCTATTAAAGAAATTATCTTAAAAGACCCTGCTTCTACGACTTCACTATATATGATAAATGTCAAAGACAATCGTAAGGTAAAAAGTGAGAACATGAAGTTTTACATCAAAAGGAAAATGAACATACCCATAAGAGCTATGAACACTTGCTAGCAGTTCGTCGATGATTCTAATCCAACTAAAAAGCATATTTTGTGTTCACCAAAAGTGATGCAATTTAATGTTTCAGAGAAAGATGATTATAACACAAAATACATAAAACTTTAACCAATATTAAAATCTTAAACTTAGTTTTTATAATTTTAGATGATGATTGAATTAGAAGATTCTAAGAAATACAAATAAATTCATTATTTGACTCTTATTGGATAGAAGTTTCACTCTCTTCATTAGTACTTATAGTCCAATTGTTGGTATCTCGGTGATAGATTATAGTTTAGAAGAAATTTCTAAAAACGATATTTAATCTAAACTTCTTAATTTAAACTTGGCAGACATAACTACTTATTCAAGTTATCACCATTTGTCTTCAAGTTTACAACAACCCTCTTTTGATCCCTGCATAGGAAAATGGATGAAAACAAAAGTCCTTAAATAAAATTTTCTTTTCTTGAAAGCTTAACTCGGAGGTCGGGTACATAAAGGTTTTGTAAATAAAATTAACCTCCTGATTACTCGACCTTTTGACCACCCGACTAGCATGTCTCTCCAACTACCAGATTATTTATAAATAGTCGACCCAACTGCCTGACTGTCTAACAACCCCATTTCCCAACTGCCCAACCTAAAGATAAAACTTGACTATGGTATAGATGGAGTCGGGACAGAAAAATAAATCATGAAATATAGAAATGCTTGGCCGTCGACCTCCAAACCATATGATCATTGGAATAAAATACTATTTTTTCTTAATTTTTGTACATTCCGCCTTTTGATAAATATTTTCAAACTTTTCAGTTTCACATTTAATTGATTATTTGTTAAATCAATAATAAATTTTCTAATTCTTTCTTGATTATGAAAAGAAAATAACTTGGCATGTTTATAGGAAATTAATGTACATGTCCAATTGCGATTTTATCATATTTCTAAACAAAATTTTAAGATCTTAGGGTGTTCTTCGTGCATGCTCTTTTCTTAAGTATTGTTCGGAGAAGAATTGAACTAAGCAAACACAGTACCACTTTCAAAAAAAATTGTGTAAGAATAAGTTTTTTTTTTTAGAAATTCTTGAATTCAATTTCAAATTTTAAATAAGAAAAACATATATATGACATGTTACTGTTTATAGGTCATAAAACAGGAAAAAAGGGAAAATCTGGAGTGGAAAATTTAAGATTTTAGGGTGTTATGCTTCAATGAATTTTTCTTAAGCCTTGTCCAAAGAAGAAGTGAATTAAGGAAACACAATACCAATTTCAAAAAATTATGTGTAAGCATAATGTTAATTTTTTTAGAAATTCCTGAATTCAATTTCAAATTTCAAATAAGAAAAACTTATGTATACTCAGTTATTGTTTATATGTCATAAAATGGGAAAAAAGGAAAAATCTTTAGTGGAAAAGCAGCAAATGAAGCAAATTGGGTAAAAAATTAAGGGGATGGATTATCCACTAAGAGTAGCAAGTCAACTTCAACGCATTCCTCACCTGAGATTCAACTTACAAAACACAAAGGTAGGTATGATGAGCTAGGAGGATATATCTTAATTCTTTTACCAAAGGGAATGGTTATAAAACACAAGAACTGTTTAAACAAAGAACACTAAGTTTGAAGGAATAAGAGAAACAGAGTTACATAAACTCACAGCTAGGGCTAGAATTTTTCCCTATTATGACATGGTTTCATGGATTTTCTCTCACACTGATATTAAAACATGAAAAATATCATACTATCAAGAAGTTCTCATAGATTCTTAGAAAAATGAAGTCTTATTGGCCATATACATGCCCAATCCCCTAGAAATCCACCTTAATATTGACTTCTTCAATAAGTTTTGAAGTATTGTCTTCAAGAAATGTGAAGAGAATTGTGATATAGCAATTGAAAACTACTTGAAAGAAGAAGAGGAAGGTTTCAAGCTCAAAGAAAAAAAGGAATATCCCATAGCTATGTTTAAGAAGGTTGTTATATTTATTATTAAAATGCTAATGATATTATATGTGGAACAAGATCTTGAGCATTGAAAAATTAAATGGATCTCAATAATCCATAACATTTTGAATAAGTGAAATGCCTAAACTAGACTAACATCTTGTCGTCGAATATCATAGATTCATTAAAATTGTCATTATCATCTCCCCCTGGGTTCAAATATATTTTATGTATGTCTTCCTATTTGATAGATATTGTTATTTCCTTGGTTCTATACCCACTCATGAAACGAAATTACCTGTATGACCAACAACTACCCATTCAAAATTATGCTCCTATTCTATGGGAATCTAATTTTAAATACCATTTTCATGATATTTTCCATTATGTTTTGATTCCTTTCCATGAAATCCTATTTGGAACAATACCTCCTAGAATAAGTCAAAGTTTGAAAGAAGGCCTAGAATCAATAGGTGATTGGTTTGTTGAGGAATTATTTTCCTATGTCAGAGGTTTTGGAATTGAAGTTGGTCCCCACCTTATACCACAATATATCCCATAAATACTTTCTTTGAGATAAGTGGCTAATTAAGTTGTTTTCAATGGGGAAGCCAAAAAGTTGAGTAAGGTACAAAAGAAACTCTGGCCTAATTTTCCAATCAAGTTTGGTGACATCAGTGTCCAAGACAAAGGGCATAGATTCAACGAAGTCCGAGAGATTTAGGAAGTTTGGTTATTTCCTTTTCCATATTATGATTATGATCTTATTGGAATCATTGGCATTCATTATATAACAATCGGTTATATGAAAAACATTATTCATGACCAACCCCCTTTCGATGATATTTTTATAAAAATTGATGAATTCAATAGGCTTTTGAAAGAGGAAAACCCTTAAATAGTGAAACAAGACAACAATTGCAAGATTTTAGGGAAAATTTGTGCGAAAATTTCCAAAAGGAAAAGGGATTCCACCTCAACATTTCATTTGAACAATTAAAGTCTACTAAATTTTTCCAGTTTATTTTCAACCAACTCACTTCAGATCCTTATATTGTTTCTCAAAAGGAGCAAGTGGTTGAAATTGAAAGAACATGAGATTTTGTTCTCATAGGTAAAGAAGTTGAAGTCACAAGATATTATTGTGATTAATTCTCTTGAGAAAACAGAGCAAAAGAAACCAAAACTACAGAACTCAAAGAAATGGAAGTCCATAAGGAGAAAGAAAATCATGTATCTAGTGAAACCACCACCAAGGAAAATAAGGAAAAAATGAAATCATATAAGAAGATGGATATTATATCTACCATATCTCCTCAAGCATCAGTAAAACCCATTTCTACTATGATTCATTGGGAATCATTTTTGTTTAAACCGTTTTCTGAGTTAGATCTAGTTGCACATACAATCCCTTCTTTGACAGATTATTATTCTAATACTCAGACAAAATCAGTTGTCAGAAGAACAAAAAAGGAAACATGATACTATGGAGACTGTATCTGAATTTAATTGGTAGTCTCATGGAGATGTAAAATAAAAAGCTCAAGAATTCTCTCAAGCTTTAGGATATTTTATTAATTACAATCAATATAATTTGAATGAGCTTGTAGCTTCATATGATAAAAGTTTGCAGAAAAATAAATATTTGGAGGAAAATTTGAAGAAAATTGAATTGTTCAATGAATAAAATTGGCTAAGGAATTTTGTCACTTTAGTCTAAGGATTTACTATAGAAGGGAAAAACCTACAGAAGAATTTTCAGAAATAATTGAAAGAGGCAAATGCAACACATGAAGAAGAAATTCAGGAATTGAGAAAATTACATGAAGATCAAACCTGCATCTGGAAGTAAGAAGAAGAAAACAAATAATGAGATTTTGGTCATATTTTTGAAATATCAAATTGAATCTCTTAAATATGAACTCAATCATAATCAACAAGCAACATAAATTATGGAAGTTTTCAAAGAAAAAGATTTACAAATTTGTATAATTTTAAGGAAGAATCAATCAAACTTCCATAAACAAAAGGGTAAAATATCTAGATTTTATCAAGAAATTACATATTTAAATGAAATAATTGATTCATTGGTAGAAGAGAAAGAATCAATTAAAAAAAAATATCTATCTATTCTTGATAGAGAGAACGAATTTCAATCCAATGAAATTCCAAAAGTTTCTAAGAAAAGATAAATTGATGCTTGAGTCCTTAAGTCGCATTGAGAAAGAGGGAAAAGAAATCAAAGCATACATACAAACAACATATGAGTAATTTTTAACAATTTAGGAAAAAAGAATAAACATTATAGAAGAATTTGACCTATGAGGTGCCAAGTCATTAAAGGAAATAATACAAGGAGAACTAAAACAATCTACAGAAGATCTTGTTGCCAAGGACCAGGTAGAAATAAAAAACATTAAAGTTTGGAAACAACAAACTTTCCAACAATTTATGCAACTGCCTTTTGAAGAAATCAACCTTATTTCCAATTTTGAGGTCAAATATCAGAAGAAGATGAACAAGAAAAAGGTCCAAGGATTGATTTCCAGTTTCCAGATCAACATTAATCAGTTTCCTTCAATTTATTTCTCTACAGTGTACCACACATATTCAGAATGGGAAACTTACGTCAAAGTACATGCACCTCACCTGCTACTATGTGTCAATTTACGAAGATTTTGAACATGATGAAAGGATTACGAAGATTTTGAAGATGATGAAAGGATGTCGTCTTGTCCGCCAAATATCAATTCAACAAACATAGAATTTTTATTTTTAGAGTTGAGTATTTACTTTTAAAAGGTTTGTTGATTTTCTTGTTTAAAGACTTATTTTATTATTTTTAAGTTTTTATAGACCCTTATGTGTTAGTGCAAAGGGTCAAGAATGAGTGAAAGCTTCAGAATTTATTTTTTTTAATCAATTTTGAATTACCAACCTTTTTGAAAACCATTTTTAGTGTTAATGTGTGATGAGCTATGAGATTTATGTCAGTACATCATTTTAATTACTTAATAAATGCCTCTGATATTACTCTATGACTTATGCTATTTGATTTTGAATGAATATTTGATAATTTTGTTTAAGATTCCTTATGACAATGTTGCAATCTACATCCTTTTATCATCAAGAATTAAAAAATTGTTAATTTACTTATTATTGGTTGATCATTACAATCTAGTATTCAAATATAGGCATATTTTCTCTCGTCTACGACATATAAAATTGTTATTTATTTATTTTAAATTGTGCATTCATACATATTTCAGAAAATACCAAAAACATTTTTTGAACAGAATGAAAACCTAGAAATATTTTCGAAGTTTCTATTTAAATCTGCATCCAAAAATTACATGTTTGGTTTTCTGAGTTCCATTCAAATTAGGATTTTAAATATAATGATATTTCACGTGGTATTATGCTCATTTAAATCATTTAATTTTTGTTGTTTAGATTGGTCAAATCATTGTAGCAGACTGTGTTCATATTCTGTAAATTATTACAATGTATTACATATTTTTTCTTAGTTTAATTTTCATTTTAGATAGGAAACTAGGCCTTTGTTGTAGAGGGTATACGACCATACCAAACAAAAAAAATATATTTATAATTGAAAATTTGATTCCCCAAATACTCACTTGTTGTATGCATATCTTTTCCACCTGCCAACAATTACTTATATAAATTAGATGCAAGCATAATAGTTATTGCAGTCATACTTTTCATTTGATAATTGTTGACATTGGTAATGCTTTTAATATACCAGAATCATCTATTTCTTGTTGTAATGTTTATTATTACAGATGGTACAATGGAGTTACTATTCTTTTCAACATTGTTCTACAACTTTCCCCAGGATAGCACATTCCATTAGCTTTTTTTTTTGTAGTATTGCTTGTTCTAATGTATGTCTGTCACTATGTCGTTGAAAACAGTGATCCCTATGAGATGAAATAGAACGTGACACCTGATTTCATGTTGAGCTTGGGTTCGACACTGAGTGTGCCCAAAGTTTCAGGAAAAGAGTTCTTATACACAAAACTAGGACAAGAAACCAACTTCCTGACCTATTCATGGTCGGTTCATCCTGATGTTTGTAACTTAGCCTCCTACGAACCACTCGACTCCCGACCTTCAACTGAGACAGTTCTGCGTATCACCCGCATGTTCTTTCACTACGCATATAGCCAAACCTCCCAACCTTCAACTAAGTCACAGTCATAATTTCTTTTCTTATGCTATTATCCAAGTATTACTCTATCCTTCATTATCTTGGTTATCCGCCTCGTTGCGTGGTCCTCGGAGATAATCCACATTTGATTTCCAATCGTGCAAGAGGAGAATCCCACCACTCTGATCAGAATATTTCCCACCAGCGGTCTTGACTACAGCAGTATAAGCTTTATGCAATCCTTTATTTAAGTTCAAGATTTTGGAACATTGCTCCTCAGTAAATGCCCTTCCTTATTTTTCAAGAATGAGTGGGTCATGGCTCTTTGGCCCTGCACCACTCAAATCCTTTAGTGGATATTTTTGCGCTCTCCCAAGAGACTAAGTCTATTACTACACTAACTACCTCTACCTAATCCTCTCGACTATGCCCTTCTCCCAAGAATCCATTCTGCTTCTAGATCTACATCAGGAGTTCGCCACTCCGTTGAAGTCATACTAATACTTTCCACAATGTTACCCCTACTGAGATTGGGTGACAACTACATTGAGGGTTCACTGTCCCACAGACCTTCCCTGTTTGGGGGTAAGGAATTCCTCGCATCGTGGCATAGGCGCTCCTACCTCTCTTTACTATTCCAAATATTCAAGGCATATTTCTTTGTTTCCTATTTGCATTAATTAAGAAATATCAATTCTGATTTAACATTATCTTTCCTGATATTTGCACGGATGCTTCTTTCTTAGATTCTGTCAGTCCATAACTAAAATTGATTACTTGACCTTGAACCATGGCTTCATCATTGTAAGTTTTGATTAATGTCAGTACGAGTGTCGATACCAATGCCAATCTAGCTGCCAATGCCTCTTCCATTGTTAGATTCTAAAGAATACACCTCATCCTTAAATCCTTTCTTGCTCATTGAATTATTCAATGTGATTATTCAGAATTTTGTGAGACCTTTCTGTTTTGTATCTGTTAGTGGATGAGCAAAGCCCCTGTTCAAAGAGTAAGCGTGTAAGTTGTTCAAGAGAAAATATTTTACAAATATCCCACGGGTGCTCTCGACATAAATGTAAAAGCTATTGCCAGAAAAAATGTCAAGGATTGTGCAGGCTTGCAATTGGTTGTAAATGTAGTTGGTGCAACGATGGCTTCCACGAACAATGAAGAGGACTGGCGTTATGCTTTAACTTTGATGAGAAATATAGATCAAGATTTTGAAAGAAAGATTGATATATAGTTATAATGTTTTGTGTGATGAATTGAAGATTTGTTTTCTCTATTGTGCTACTTTTCCCGAGGATACAAAAATTAATGCGGAAACACTCGTAGGAATTTTGATGGCAGAAGGTGTGCTCAGCAATGGAGAGATGGAGAGATAACTTATTTAATGCATCTCGATCGACTCGTAAATAGGTGCTTGATCCAGTATGTTGTTGTATATGCATTAAGGAATTGATTTAAATAGTTGAATTCAATAAACTTTTCGTTGGTTCAAAGGCTAGAAGTAATTGAAATTACTAAAACAAAAACTAGAGAATTAAATATGACAATTGCTGCCCACATACCAGAGAATTAGATATGACAATTGCTGCCGATATAAGGGAATTAAATTTCCTTCACCTCATACATCCAATCAAAAGAGGAATGAGGAATGGACATTGTGTTAAAAAATTTTCTTCAGCTATCTAATGACCCAAAAATATTTCGGCTTTAGGAATTTTCCCTCTGTGCTATGTTCAGGATCTTCCTCCATCATGATCTCAGATGTTTATCTCACACTGACACGAGACATAAATAAATAATAGCATTTTCCTCCTACAGTAACCAACTCACTTTCCCTCTGTGCTATGTTCAGGATCTTCCTCCATCATGATCTCAGATGTTTATCTCACACTGACACGAGACATAAATAAATAATAGCATTTTCCTCCTACAATAACCAACTCACGTGAGGAAAAAAATTATGAAAAAAAATGAGTACTTACCCGAATGCCACATGGTGAAATGAATTGATTGTTTATGAATCAACAAAATCTACTACAACGAATTTTTCCTTCGCTGCAACTTCTATCTCTTTAATTGTTTCCAATGTCGCTTAAACGACCATGGATGTGCGCTCGGGTGTTTCTCATCATGTTTCTCGAGGTTCTGAATAAAAAGGAAAGTCTTATTGCATCACTTAATTTTATTATTCTCAGCGAAGTCACGTGAGGGAAAAAAATTATGAAAAAAATAAATGGCACTTCGTGAAATGATTTTTTTTTGTTAGAGGTTTTCAATAATAAGGTAATTCTCTTGCATCTCTTAATTTTATTATTGTAAATTTATTATTAATGAGTAATATGAATTAATTTTTTTAATATATAAGTATTTAATATTATAGTTATAATTTTGTAATATAAATAATTTTTATATATATATTTTTTTATTTTGGTAGTTTAGCCAGGGATAGTGATAAGGTATTTGGTAAAAGGAAGGACAACTATGATTGACAAAGAGATTTACAAGAAAAATCATAGAATATATTTTCGAGATTTTCTCGAGCTGGAATGTTCATTAAAAAAATTGTTTTTGTAGTCTAGCAAGGGATTGTGACAAGGTATTTGGTAAAAGGAAGGACAATTATGATCCACAAAGTAATTGTAGACTTAAAAGGAAAAACATAGAATATATTCTCCAAATTTTCTAGAGCTGGAATGCTCATTAAAAAAATTGTTTTCGCAGTCTAGCAAGGGATTGTGACAAGGTATTTGGTAAAAGGAAGGACAATTATGATCCACAAAGTAACTGTAGACTTACAAGGAAAAACATAGAACATATTCTCCGAATTTTCTAGAGGTGGAATGCTCATTCAAAAAGAAAATTGTTTTTGTAGTCTAGCAAGGGATTGTGACAAGGTATTTGGTAAAAGGAAGGACAATTATGATCCACAAAGTAACTGTAGACTTACAAGGAAAAACATAGAATATATTCTCCAAATTTTCTAGAGGTGGAATGCTCATTCAAAAAATTGTTTGCCTCTTTCATTCAAGTTGTCTAGGAGAATGATGATGCACTTCTAGACATTATGTTAGCATTAGTTGCTATTGAATTTATGTTTTTTTAGCATTTGTTTCTCTTGAAACCATTCAAAAAATTGTTTGCCTCCTTCGATTCAATTTGTCTAAACAAATGATGATGCACTTCTAGATGTTTTGTTAACATCTGTTGTTCTTCAATGTATGCCTTACGGAGTTTCCATTGCAATATCTGGTGCAATTACTAGTTATTTATTTACCATACCTCTTTTATAAATATAGTATTTGGCCCATAGGCTTCACCTAAAGAAAAACTCTTTTTTTGAGTTTTCATAGATATAAAGAGGTTTATGGAGTAAATATAAAAACAGGTTTTATTTATTTACCATAACTCTAATTTATTTTTATTTTTATTTATTTACCATACCTCTTGAGTAAGTATAGAAAGAGATTTTATTTATTTAGCATACCTCCAATTTATTTATATTTTATTTATTTACCATACCTATTTTTTAAGTGCTAAACTTTAAATTTATATTGTATTTATACCTAATAATAATTAGATTGATTTTTGAATAGAGACAATATTAAATTAAAAACATTAAATGTTAAATATTACATTTACATTTACATTTACATTTACATGTTTAAGTGAAATATACTCCATATTAGACTCTAAAGGGTTTCTGAACCCAATAAAAAAACATAAAATAACCATAAAAATACGATACACAATCCTGACTTTATATATCGAGAATAAAATGCATTTGGATAAGAAAAAATGTAAACAGTAAACTTACAACGTGTAATAAGAACCATGTAATTAGTTTATTTATTATTTCCTTATTATATTATTTAAATAATAAGCACCAGGACTATAAACCAATAATTTGGTTTACTAGTTTTCCTTTTAGTTCATTAAATAGTAAATAACCTAAGCAATTCAAAATGCCAGCTTTACATGTATTCAATATAAAAGCATGAAATAACACTAAAAAACAAAAACATAGTGCATAATGATCACTTTGCATATGTTAAATATGAAATTTATTTGTGTCAGTAAATATATAAACAATTAACCAACAACATGCGACAAGTTGGTTCATGGTTTTTCTATCTGCCTAACAACAAGGGCCATGTTAATAAACCAATTATTTGATTTTTTTTTTCATTTGATTCATTAAATTACTTGTATCTATAATAAAAATGTTTTTAATTGTTGTGTTCACATAATAATTAAGAGTTTAAGTAAAAACGTAACATACTATAATAATAAGAATGGAAAAATTTAGGAGTAATTAATTTTACATTTAAAAATTAAAAATTAAAAACTTCCAATAATTTTATAATATAATTTTTTCAAAGTTTAAAATTTTCCAAAAAATACTCACTTTACATATATCAAATATAAAATGTTCTTGCCATAATTAAGAGCCTGTATCCAAAACGAATACATATTATAACAATAAGAAGAGGGTAGAGAATGCTAACATTACACATAAAAAATTATCTAATACATTTGTTCAACAAATATGTAAACAATAACCCAACACTTTCATCATACAGATAACCGGCAAGGAAATAATAAACTAATCATTTAGCTTACCCTCTATTTTTCATCCCGCACCGACATCATATACAACCATTACCGTAATTTATAACTTATCTTACCGTAATTTATAACTTAACTGTGCAGAGTTATAAAAAATTTCAGTGGTCACAGCACAAAGTGACAACCATACCCATAGTTCGTAAGTTAATTGCGGAGAGTTCAGTAAAAATTCATTTCGATCAGAAAACATTAGGCCATTCCTGCGAGATTTTTGATATTACACATTTTGGTTCTGCTCCCATCTCGTAGAAGCCAGTCGGCAAAGTTTGTCGTGCAAGACATCTATTTCCCATTGAGATTTCACTGCAGCCTGACAACATCAATTTAATGTAAGAAAATAAAATCCTAAATCTTAGTCAAGTGATAAAGAAATAAAAAATAAGGAATGACAACATCAATTTAGGAATCAGTTTAATAAGATTATATTAGAGACACCAATATTGAATTATTAGAGTGAGACTGAATTCAGCTAACTGAAATTGAACTAGGATATTTGGATGGATAGATATGCCATGTGGTTAGAATAAGATGTCTACTAGGTGACACATCTAATTCCAACTACCAACTAGATGACACATCTATCCATCCAAGTGTCCTAATTCAATGTCGCTTAATCCAATTCTCTTGAATTCAGTTCAGTACCACCTATGTCATTTAATGTTAATATCTCAAATGTAATTTCATTTAACTGATTAATAACATTCAAAAAAATAATCTCTCTTCACCTTTTTTAATTTCCCCTAATAAACCTAAACGAATGAAGTAATGATAATTGTAAGAGGGATATGGAAAGGCTTACCTGGATCGTTATAGCATAGAATACTTTATTTCCACTTGTAAACATGGTAACGTTAATAACGTCCATGCTTTCTGCCTCAAACATCGAAATATACTTTGACAGAGGAGTATATTTTTTGTAGGTCAATATTGTAATCGAATAATGGTCTCCCATGGTTCCTATGATAACGTTAGGACTAAACACATCCAGGTTTTCTCCAGTGGTATCCCTCTGATCCACAGTTTTCTTCACTATTGAGGATGCGTGACTTTCGACTGTGTCAATTTTCATTTCAGGGTTTGTAACACGTTCTGAACTTGTTCGACAGGCAACAGGCCGAGAGCACTGATGATCTATCTGTTCATCAAAAAAGTACATAAAATCTGTAACCCAAAACTTTTGTATATCATTCGAATACTTGAAAAAGGAAAATACGTTGGCATATAGTTACCTTTCCTTTGGGGACTTCTGCTCTTAGAGCGGAAAATAGCAGTGACAAGTAAATGCCCTTATATGGTATTCCCATTTTGTCCAGTTTCCTTAAACTCCGAATTCGTCTCATCCATCTCTGTCGAATGCGAGAGAGAACACCGGATGGTTTCATTTGCATCAGATAAGAAGAGTTCTTCGTCCAGCCGCTCAATTACTGGAATTGAGGGTAGATGCTATGCAGCCATGGGGAGAAGATTGTCAACTCTTTATTCACCTATGCCTTTTACTACTTAAATCGTAAAAGTTAATATAATCATAAAAACTCAGAATCCAAAAATGGAAATCGTAAAAGTTAACATAATCATATAAATTATGGGCATCTTTATATCATTTCCCAGATTCTGGGAATATCTTAGAATTCGACCCTCAAGATAGGAGTGAAATTACGGTCAGAGTTTTACATATTTCCAAAATATACCATCCATATAAGTTCAACCTTTAATAATAACTAAAACATTTCTGTGTAATTTAATTTAAAGTTAAATACAAAATTAGAAATAAATTTAATTGAAAATGAAGTGGAAAAACTATTTTTGAAGCCTTGGTTTTTGAGAAGGGAAATTTCTAAATATACCAAGTTGCATAAATTATAAGATATAACAAGATATTTAATGATTAATTTTTTTTATTATAGAGATTTTTAATATATAAATAAGTTTTATTAAAATATCGTGAATCAAAATTATAAATTATTAATTCTATAGGTCTAAAAAAATCATGATTCATATATAACATTTTATAACCTAATTAATTTCAGTTTAAACTTAATTTCTACTGATTGAATTTTATTATCCACCTTATCAGATGATTATTGATAATAATTATTAATAATAAGCATATTGGTAGAATCAAACGGATTGAAAAAAAAGGCTGTGAGAATATTCACTGAATAGTGATATTAGTAGTTAAGGAGCCATCTTTAAGTTGATTGCAGATTCTCTGAATATTCGGGAATCTGATGGACATGGGGCAGTCAAAAAAAATTGACCGCCTCGATGTCCCTCCGATTCCCAAATATTCAGGGAATCTGCACTTGACTTAAGCTCATGGGCAGTTAAGGTAGGTAATTTAGTCTAATAAGGAGGGAACGAATTCCAGACACAAGATCTCCCTCCATTTTTTTCTCATTTTAACAAATCCAAGTTAGTAATTCTATTCATCCCATAGGGAACGACCGAACGAATTCCAAATAGAAGATTATGAAGTCAAAGCGTAGCAGATAGATTTCAAACTTGAAAAAACCCTACAATTTCGTACATCGGTTTGTTGGCCACTTCTTCTCCAGTGAACACACTAAACCCTAGATGGGAAGAGGTGTGGTCTTAACAGAACCTTTTAAGCGACGACAAACTTTAGAATGGATTGTAAGAAATCCCAGATTTACCTGTATCTATGCTAATAAATATAACATCTTCCTCTGGATGAATTACACGAAATGAAGCTAAGAATTAGCTCTAATTACTAATGCGAGATTCGATAGAACTTACCCTCTTTTAAAGGGTCTTTAGCCGAGCAGAGACAAAGGGGAATCTGTACCACTGAGCCTCCTGGTATGTGCCGTTGATGTGGGTTCGGTTCTCTGTTGGGGCTTCAAAAATCTAATGAAAAATCGCAACAGCAGTATATCCTGTCCTGGCAACGGGAATGGGCTTTTCTCGGAAGCAATGGGATGTGGGCATTATTTAATAAGATTAGTGATGACGTTGGAGAATTATTTTATAAGATTAGTGACGACGTTGGAGAATTATTTATTAAGATTAGTGACGATGAGTGAGAATTATTTAATAAGATTACTAAGGAATCAAAGGAAGTGGATTCATGAACTACTTATCCCGGGACTGAGTCCACCTTGCCCTTAAAAGTGACGTTGTCTACTCATCGCACAAATTTGCCGGGAGCAGAATTCAATCATAAAAGTTGTTTATCTTATAAATTTGTAGCAGATTTTTTTGTGAGAATTTAGTAAAAAAATCTAAAATACCAAAATATTGGATTGTTTGAATTATTTTCTTATAGTGAAAATAAATTAACCCTATTAAAAACCCTAAAATACCTAAAATCTTGATATTCCACAACTATAATACAAATTTTGAAAAAATTCTACCAGATTTTATCTTACATAATTTTCATTATTTTAGACCAGAATTTGTGAGATTTTTAAACTACGCTCTTAAAAGCTAACTAACTAGAACCCGTCATCTTTATTAATATTTTAATGGAAATAATAATAAGATGTGAATAAAAAGGTTTTCTTAAATTGCGCGGAACTATTCAACGTAAAGGTTATAATGACAAATAATATCCCCGGACATAGATGTGATTGGAAATGAATTTATGATATTGACAAGAGCTATTCAGAGTAAGGTGATAAACTAGAATAATGGGGAAGGGTGGTTGCAGCCTTTAAAAAAGAAAATTGTACCAATTAACATGAAAAACATGCGGGTTAAATTTCTCCTCCGAGCATAAAGTTGGAAAGATCCATTGTATCCGCCCAGGGGCAGATGAACCTGTGATGGAATTGAAAAATTCCGCCTCCCCGTCATCATCGATCGTAATCAATCACCGCAATCAATCTTCTTGAAAGATGGTCATCGGTCGTTTATTTTAATTGTCCAAAATTTCTGCCTCATCGTGATCAATATATTTTTTAAATGACCAGGAATGAGACCAGTAAGATTTAACGGGCAGTCTGGTTTTCAAATTCAAACCGCTCACCGATCAAATTATGTTTCCTATTTAGCATTTTGTTCCTGTAGATTTTTCCAAAACAACAATAATCAACATTCGACCGTAACCATGCCCTAATATTGCGCTTAAACCACCATAGTTCATGTCAATGTGAATATAACCCTATCAAGTTTAAATAAGATTTCTAAAATTTTGATTTAACTATCGCGGATAAGCGGAATCCTTAAGTTAATGGTTGTATCGACAAATCCGATATATATGGGCGAGGTCAAATCCGAACACACATAGCCTCAGCCACGTCCATCGGAATATTCCCGGAAGACTTAATCTCACGTCTAGGAGAAGCCCTCTCTCATTATATTTATCTCTATGTAGTTTTTTGCAATGTTTCACTAATGGAATAAATATGCCCGGGAAAGAATTGTAAAATTCGGGAAAAAATCATAACATACAAAAATATCTATTTTTTTAATATCTAAAGCATCTACAAATACATTGACACATAAATATGACAAAAGAACTAATATATAAGATGTTTAATATCATTTTTAGTGCCACATCAGACATAACAGTGAATCATGTCCTGAATAGTAAGTCCTGACTCATGACTCCCAACTCAGCCTCAAAATATCAACAAAAAATATAATAATGTATCTTATATCATGAGTTATAATGTCATATACAATGAAATGAACCAAATAACTAAAGTCTAATACTACTGATTTTCTTTGCCCCTCTAGATGTAGATTTCGGTGGAGTTGGCAGTAGACTCTACTGTGCTCTAGAAGCTGAAGAACTAGGAGCTATAGACCAAAAAAAAAAAAACATCTTTTTTTTCTTTTGCGATTTTTTTGGGAAAAATCGCTATTTTTTCATAAAAATCGGGCAAAAAAAAATTCCGCTTTTATCGGCCAATTATATCATGAAATTCAAAAAATCGTGTTTTTTGGATTTTATCGCGATAAAATTGTGTTTAGTGCAACACTGGTTTTTTGAACAAATTATCTCTTTTCCAAATAAAAGGATTTTGTTGAGATGGAAGCATGAATGGTATATGGAAAACACAACTTCCTCTTCTATAACATGGGAACAAATTGTGTTTTTTTCCAAAGAGAAAGATTTTGTTGAAATGGAAGGGTCACCGGTATATGGAAGGCATGACTTTCTCTTCTATAACATTGGAACAAATTATTGTTTTACCAAAGAGAAGGATTTTGTTGAGATGTAAGAGTAACTCACATATGGAAAACACAACTTCCTCTTCTATAACCACATAGGCTTCATTCTGGGAGCAATATCATACCACTGCATTCATATTGGGGGATATATATTGAGGAAACAATAACATAATATATTGAGCATATAATAGGGGGTCAAGGGTATTTTTGTTGACAAGTATAAAAACTGGAGTTCAAAGTTAATGAAAAGATATAAAGAGGTATAAAAGATGTTAATGAAAAAGTAGATACCTACAATGTCTAGTGAAAGTAGGGGTTTTAAAATTGGGAAGGTATATGGGGTATGTATTCGTAGGGGGTTGAATAATGTGATTTTTAGAGGCATTTTCCAATATGTAGTCAAATTAAGGATATCGTTTAGTATGCCACAAACACACGTGCCGTGTTAGAGGTTCATTGCGTGAAGCTCCCGTGTCAATAACATGTGTATGGTCATGTGCTACGCTTGGGATGGGCTTTATTTTCCATATTTGTGGACACAAAAGAAGCTATGTGATAGCAAGGGCCAAAAAAAAGAAGGAATAAATTGTCTAATAAATCATGTCAATATGAATTTTAAGAATATCTTAGAATATAATCATAAAGAGGTCAATTGTTTGAGCCCCTCATCGACATCAATTTTTTGAGCCCCTTGTGGGTGTTGCAGTTGACGCCTTCTAGCAACAACCTACCAGCCACTACCATGAAACATAAGCCCTTGTTGGCCACGCTGATGTCCATGTACATAGGCCCCATGTAGGTTTTAACCATGTACATAAATTACTTGCAAACGAATTCTTAAAACAGAAAAATATACAATGAAGAGAACATAAAACAAATATACACAAAGGCTTTCCCTCGGATCCAAAAATTGAGGTTACGAGATTGAATTTTAATTATATTCCTTTCAATGTTACAATACATATATATACATGTTGAAGCATTCATAAACCCCAATCCACTAACCATGGATTAGAACATAACCGTAGTTCCCTTGACCAGATCTATAGAATACCATAGGCAAAAAAGTATCATGCCCAAAACCATGTCTAAAACACATATACAGAACGATGGGCAGGTTTACCTGGCATTATTGGGTCTACCTGCCATCCTTGGGTCCACCCAGCTATTATTCGGTCTGCATAAAAAAAAATCTTGGGGTGCTGCCCTCGACCCCGAGCACGGGGGTTACTGCCCCCCTACAAACACACTAATAAGGGGGACTTCCACCCCCCTGTGAACTACCACTGTGCCCACTGCAACATAAAACACATGGATCTAATCATGGAAAGAATATAACACACACCCAACACTCCATGTTTGGGGTTTGATTCGAGGGCTCTATGCTCGGAATCACATTCTCATCTAAACCTAGTACCAAATTGAACCACGAGGGTTTTGTCATCAAGGACGAAGAAGAGATGAATGAAATCTTATAATCAAATGTACTTAAAATAATGGAGAAATGAAGGATAATTCTAGATGTATTATTATTAGTTGTTTGCTTTGATTGTTATGTCTCATTTCAACTTGTGAGATTTACTTAGGTTGTAGTTCCTATTTATTAGGGGATAGTTTTATCTTCTCGATTGATTGTAAACTTTATATATGTATGTGATTTCTTAATGTATGTCTCAGGCTGTGAATAGATAGAGGTTGTCTGAGGTTGAGCTTGTCTCACCTAAGTTGCACAGTATTTGTTCTTCATACATTGTCTTTGTCGTTTTACAGTTTTGGTATAAGATCCAAGTCTGTTTCTCGTGTGGCTAGGTGAGAACTATTGTGATTTGCATTTTTTGAATACAACATACGTTCTATCAGGAAGTTTATGAAGGGTCTTTCAAAAGTTGCTAGTAGAAAACTGAAGGGAGGAAAATTGTTTTGAACCTTTTCATAACATAAGTGTTTGGGGTGCTTGAGTTGTGAAGAACATTCACATGAGTTCTTCAGCAGTTTGCAGAGACAAATGATGATGCAGATTAGTAGAAATTTATGGTGTGGTGTTGTGGGATCTTTGTGATTGACCCACATCCTATTTATGAAACAAGAACCTCCCTCAGTTGAAACCATAGCTGAGTTTGATTTGTTGTACAGTGTGTTGAGCTAGTGAAAGAATATTGTGGCTATGTCAAGGAGTGAGCCAACATGGAAGAGCCGACTAGTAAATGATTTTTGTGGCTATCGATTGGTGATTTGTTAGTTTACTGGTAAATGATTAGTTTGGCTACTTTGGGCCACTTGATCATGCATTGAGGATCATGTGAGAAAGTATTTTCTACTACGTATAGACCACGATTGACCATTGACAACTCTTTTCCATTATTGGAGTTGTTGGAGCATTGTTTGGCCATAAACAAATTTGCATTGTCGTGAAGGAGGCAAAGACCATTGGGTGATCCAGTGTTGTATGGGTCTTGTCACACTTGATCTATGGCCCCTCTCGTAGTGTGGATAATAATTGTGCTGAGGGTGGTGTATCAGTCTATAAATTTGGTACATTTTTTGTGTTTTTAATAAATATTTGTAGAAAAGTAGTATTGGAAATTTCCACTATGAATATTTTCTTGGAATGGGTTGAATATAATGTTGGAAAGTTGCCTTTCAAAATGTCTAATCCCCTTGCACAAACCTATTTAAATGAGGTTAATAAATTGGATGGTTCCAATTATTTAAATTAGAATTTAATCTGCAAACTTTAATGGAAGGCTATGGCATATGGTCGATAGCAAGTGGAGATGAAGCAAAGCCAAATGCAATAGTAGGTGCAACAACAACATCAATTCATGATTGGGAGAAGTGGGAGAATAAGGAAAAGGTATTGTTAAGGATGTCTGTAAAAGAAAGTATCATTCCCCATATTTGTGAGTGCAAGACATCGAATGAATCATGGAATACACTTAAGTATTTGTATGAGTCTAAAAATACAAATTGTGTCCTCTCTTTGAAAACAAAGCTTTTTTACATTAAGATGGAAGAAATGAAACTATTACTAATTTTATTTCAATAATTAAAGATCCGAAAGATAAGTTGGGAGACATAGGAGAATGAGTATCTAGTACTGATCTTGTAACAATCACTTTAAATGGAATGTTAGAGGAATACTAGATGTTCATTACAGTTCTTATAGTGAGGGAGAAAGCTCCCACTTTTGATGAATTGGAATGTATATTAATGTAGGAGGAAGAGAGGAAAAAAAAATCTAAAGCCTCAAAATTCAACTCTAACATTGATGCCAAAGAGAAAAAACCATTCGAGGGAAAGCCATGTGAAGGAAACCAAGGAGGAAATCAATCACAATGAAGCTCATCATTTGTAAAACCATCTTACATGAAGCCTCAATAATGTATGATACCTCCAAAGTGTGATTCTAGAATGAAATCTTATTATTGTGGCAAGCTTGGGCATCAGTCTACAGATAGATATAAAAGAAAGTATGATGAATCAAAGCATAGAAGTACAAGGAATACAGGTCACTTTGTAGAGGGAGGTGAAGCTATGAATCATGATTTTATGAATCTTAAATTATTTTTCTGAAATGTGGCATCGTGTGCTGAGACCGATGATGTAAATTCATGGTTCGTAGACTCTAGAGCTTCTACTCACATGTCATGCAATAAAAATTGGTTTGAAAACTTTCATGAAACCAACAATCGTGCAAACATTTATCTTAGGGATGATCGTTCAAGCTGGATTGAAGGGTATGGTTATGTTCATGTAACATTACCTAATGGTAGTGTTAGACATATTCATAATGTAATGTATGTACCTGACATTAAGAAAATCTTGATCTCTGTTACTACCATAACTAACCAGAAGGAAGGTATATTTTTTGAAGTCACACCGTTTGGTGAAATTCATGAAAGATAAAAACATATTGGCACCCAGTATCATGTTCTCAGGAAAAATATGGAGTCTACAAAATTTTCTTTAATATATTGTAATACTTGTGATAATGTGGTTGAAATCTTCAAAAAACCTCTTGGAAAGGAAAAGTATGAGTCTTTTAGAGTAATTTTAGGTTTGGTAGAAATTCCATTTCTTCATTAAGGGGGAGACTTAGAATAATGGAGAAATGGAGTATAATTCTAGATGCACTATTATTAGTTGTTTGTTTCGATTGTTATGTCTCGTTCAAACTTGTGAGATTTATTTAGGTTGTAGTTCCTATTTATTAGGGGATAGTTTTATCTTCTCAACTCATTGTAAACCCTATATATGTATGAGATTTCTCAATGTATGTTTCAGGTTTCGAATGCAAAGAGGCAGTCTTAGGATGAGCTTGTCTCACCTAAGCTATCAAGTATTTTCTCTTCATACTTTGTCTTCGTCATTTTACTATTTAATATTATATGCAAGAAATTGGTAAAGAAATCGACTACAATACGTTCAATCTCCATCATCTTTGTTCTTGTAGTAGCAACCGGAGTCAAACTAGAAAACTCTCATGAAAAGTAAACACTCTTAGAACACCCCAAGCTCTTAAGTTGTAATAACTTGCTTTATATCATCACTATGGTCCACTCTACAAGAATTGAATGTAAAAGTAGTCACTGTAGAAAATAAACACACTTAGTCGACCCCACTCCATAACTTGAGAAAGTTAATTTTTTGAAAAGTTGAGTTCTATCAGATCATGGTAGGGTTTAACACATAAAATAAATAAATAAGACGAAAAAAATTTGTTTGTGATATTCTATCACTGAACATGGAACATTTAACCCCTGGTTATTGTGATCCATCTTCACCTTCACCGCATACTAAGATTTTGGATTTGGAAGCTTTCATTCTCTAAATTTTTTTACAAAATTCACACATTGGAAGAAGATAGTAAAATAATTCTTACAATATCAATTTCAAGGTGACTTTGTTTCTATGCTTTAATTATTTTTCTTTAACTATTTGCTTCTCTTCGAAATTGGGAAAATTCCCAAGGATCATTGGTTTTGTAAAATTTGGGAGTTTTGTTGATCTGCCTTACTTGGAATGTTTTATTTGGTTGTTGATGACTTAATCTCTACATGCATTTTTATATTTTATTCTATCATATGGGGAGATAAATTAAACTTAACTTTTATATTATATTTTAATATAAAATATTGAAATATATCCTTTACAATTAATCTAAATTTAAAAGAAATTTAAATTTAGTTTAATATTTTAAATATGTTTATGTTAATTTAGATTATCTCGGGTAGTTGGGAAGAGGAAATGGAATCCTCCCCACTCAGGATTCAATTCTATCAAATGACTTGATAAATGTTGACAATATGGGTCGTTTATATGTATTCCTCATATGGAATATACAACAAGTTATATTTGTGAACACACACACGCATACATAGCAACCCTAATTTATCTTAACTTTGGATCTATCGAGCATTGATAGGGATTGAATCTCTATAGTTTTGCATTAAAAAAATAGATTCACACCTTAAGGGATTTGATCTTTGTAAATGCTCAATAAATATAAACTTAAGATGGATCTAATATGGTTAACAATTACCATGTAGGTGGTAGAGATTTAATGTCTATCGAATATTTCAAAATATTTTTCTATTAAATTCTAGATAAATTATAATGAACAACTATTACTACTTGAGGACTATAACCATGAGTAGACAATGTGGGCTTAATGGAGGTGTATTTGTGTCCAACTCCAGTGAAAAAAACCAAAGTCAACAATCAAACTTTCTCGTAACATAGTCAACGTGCAAGAACTAATGGTTTGAGGGTTAGTTCCTCTCTTTGCCATGTAAATCTTGCCCGAAAAAACCCCTCAAATCACTCACAATAACCATAACTGGAAGCAAGAGGGATACCATAAAAACATGATTTACTCTGTACGTAATGTCAAATGTACATAAACTCTATCTAGTTATGGTCAAATTAATCCATAAACTGGTAGGGACTTAAACCATTTACAAAAATTCTCATAAACAAATACATGGTATTCACACTCTATAGGCATAAGAGAACTTAAGTCAATGAAGCTGGAATGAAAATTGTATATGCATAAACAGAAACAAATTTTACATTTAAACACTGACATGAATAACAGTGCAGAGGTATAGATTTTACATTTCCAGTACATATATGCATAATAGAGAAGAAATATTAATGTACCTTGCAACATCTATATGAATAAAAAAATAGCAATATAAATTCACATTTTAGTACATATATCCATAACAGAGCAGAAATATAGATGTACCTTGCAACATTTATATGAATAATAGAAAAGGAATATAAATTTACATTTAACACTCATCTACATAAATTGTTGAATAGAAATAGTACATAATTAATGCAGAAATTATTAGTTTGATACTGAAGTAAATACATATATTAAAACACAAATCAAGACAAACCCTAAATTGGGAATAACTTTGAAGAAACATACTATAAAAAATTCATTGAATTAGAAATTATTTTGCGACCTTCGGTACAGAACTCGACGAGGTGGAAATTATTGAACCAAGTATGATTTAGAAGTGGTGAACTGAAATAGTACACTTCGTAACAATTTGTGAAGATTTCTGCTAGAAGGAGGGTTTAAACCACCGAATTTGTGGTCAATAACCACACGCTCTCACAAATTGAGATATTGCAGCCCCAAGGAAAGTATTGCTGGATAAACCAGTAGAGTAATTGAGGAATCTCTGCAATAACATATTTAAATAGGCTAAACAATACAATCAAATAATGGAATAATAATCTCTAACTCACCCTTGCTAGTAAATAAAAATGGATGAGTAGGAGAAGGACGAAGTTGAAATAAAAAAACAACAAATTAATGTATGGCATAATGAAGCACATTGTTGAGCGATAAAAAGGGTCTTTTTAACCTCTATTTACCCTACATTAATTATCAATCCAGGTACGATTTTTTATCTCAAGAGTGTACTCACTCTGAGGTTGTCACTTGTTCAAGAGTAATGCTTGTAGTATAGTGCTTTACAAAAGTAAATAAATGTTGGAAACAAACTCTAATTGTAATGGCAAGAAAATCAAATGCTTTGTAACTAAATAATTCACTCAAGAAACTACAACAATCATCAGTCAATGATGCAATAACGATAACTCTTTCCCCTGTAAACTGATGTAAACGAAAATCAATCAAAGACAAGACCTCTAATTTGAGAACTTAGACAACAGTAGTCAATGTTTGTTACAGTTGTAGATCTTTCTATCCACACCAAAGAAAATATTGGAAATAACAATTCAATTAAAATAAAAGGAACAACACCTAATTCTATTGAAAAGATTGAAAATCAAAGCTTAATCTACGGAAATGAATTAAGCAGCAATCATTAACTAATAAAGGAATTGTACAACAATCTAAGAAAGGAACAACAAACCTCTGTAAGTCTACAAAAATTGAACAACAAACTTAATCAAATGTAAACACACAGCAACTATAGGATCAGTAATCTTATTCTAGCATAATGGACATTAACCACATGTATAAAGGAACGACAATTGCAGTTATAATGGAACAGTAATCGAATGAACAACAATCGAAATTGTAAGTAAATTGTAGCTAAATGAACAACAATCGCAATCATAAGTAAACTGTAGCTAAATGAATAGCAATCACAACTGTAAATGAACAACAATGTCAATCTATAAATGAACAACAATATCAATCTGTAAATGAACAGCAATATCCGAATTAGAAAATGTGATATTATTTTAGAATGAACAGCATGACATTTTCAGTTGCAAATAATAATCTTGCTATTCAATTACGAATTTGATATAACAGAGCAATTCAATGAAATGCTCAGAAACGAAAGATTACTGAATAAAGAGAGTTAAGGAAATGCAAAGGAAATCAAACCACACATGACTGTAATCGTAAAATAATGATACAGAAAGAAAGTGATCCACTAGGGCCGGGCCCTTAGCCACCAGTGAAGCACTGTTGCATTTACTCCATGATCAGATAATGGAACAACAACTGAGTTATATATTAATCATAAAGGCAGAGTTACAACTATCTCTCTTTAAAGAGAGTCGATGATCAAAGTTCAGATTACAACAGTAAATTCCACAAACCAACAATAATATCCACGCCTTGGGCTAGTAGTGCTGTCCCTTTTTATAATGGCCAGGTGGAAGTATAAAAAATACAGAGAAATTTTGAAGCAATGATCCCTCAGGATCAAAGGATCCTGAGGGATTTTCCATATCTTTGATCCTCAGTTATCATTTTTTCCTCTTGCGCTCATGTCGCATTTCCTCTTCCTTTTCCTGGACCATGTGCTCTGATCTTGATTTTCTCGTCTGGATGCGGTTTCCTGTCAAAGGGATAGCAGTTGCTTCTGCTTTGTCTTTTCCTCCGGAATAGTGATTTTCCATTTTCTTCACTTTCTGTGTAGAAAAAGACAATAATTAGTCATTTTTCATCAATCACAAATCTCCTTAATTCTATTGTAATTCTTTAATGTATTACCATCCTAGAATGTAAAGGAGTTATGATTTAAAGGAAAAGATAAAGAAATAAATGGTAAATACATACCTTTTCCAATGCTCAACACACCCCCCTGCTTACCCTTCTTCATGCCCTCATGAAAACATTCTAATTGAAATGCAAGGCAGTTAGGGAATAGGCTTGAGAACGATTTTCATGTAGTGGTCTAAAACCATGTTTTCTAGCTAGAACTTCAAAAATATGCCCTGTCCGGCCTTCAGGAAATTCATATAGGGCCTTATACCCTACTGCAGGGTACCAGATGATTAAACTTCGAAGCCTACAACCTAACCAATACGGGCCTTCTCTCAAGATGAGGTTACCATAGGTAACCAAGTGATCAGCAGCTAACTTAAAATATTCGTAATTGAATGGCTCTCTGTCTTGGACATTGTGATTGGAAGTCTTGTATCAGAGTTTGGTTGCTGCTATGGCAAGGTCTTTGAAGGCTAGGAAGTATTGTACCCCTTACTGGACAACTGTTGTGTGAATGGGTCCCAATGTCCGGATCACACCCTTCTTTCTCATTAAGCTTCTATGCTTATTCCAAAGTTGCAATGGGCTTCTAGGTTCAACCCTTACCCACCGATCTTACCCATTCTCCTGTCTCTGGAAGGTACTATGGGCTTTAAGCCACTTTATCTGGTTAACAGCAAAAGAGATGAATGCCTGAAGCTGGATATCACCCACAAAAGGGCTAGGGTTCTCTTCCATTTCACCATCGAACACAAGATTATGCAAATAAAACTCACATAACAATCACTGGACTTTCACCCCATAATGCTTACAACAGTTTATGAAATCATCAATAGTTTTTAGCTCTACAGGCACCCCTACCTTGATAGTCTTAATTTTCAATTGTAAATACCTTTCAATAAAAAACAAAGCATAGTTTCTGGCAGGTGCTCTACATGCTAGAACATCAGTATACAGAGAACATAAGGTATCCATTTGACTCATAACTGTGTCTAGTCTATTGGTTACCTTTTTAACTTTTTCCTCATCCCTTCGCCATCTATTGAAGGCCTCACTCTCCGATGCATTGATGTTCTTTACCTGATGCTGTAACTTCTGATATTTCTCTTGAGGAACAATTTCCTTTGTGATCTTTTCTATCGTTTTCTAGGCCTATGCCAGATCCTTTTCAAGTCTCACTATCCTTGGATCATTTTCCATCAAAAAAAATTTGGGTTGGAGATCTACCTGGATCTCCTTATTGCGACATCTGGTTCTTATAGTCTGCCTTTCATTCTCATGAACTGTCTGGTCGATCGTCATGCTAGAGGACAATGCCTCTGTCTGGACGTCCTTATTACAGATTGGTGTGCTTTCTGTTTGGGCCTCTGCATTTGTAATAGCCACATGCTGTTTCTTGTGGTCCTGAATAATAATGGGTTTGACTTCAGTCCTTTTGGTCTTCATTTTATGGGGTTTCACCTGGGTGGTTGAATGCTTTGCTCCAGTGGTTGTTTTTGAGATTTTCCCCATTTTTAAGACCCTTATTTTTTTCTGAGTTGTTTAATTACATTTAGCAGTCTCTGTTGTTCCTTTCGCAACTTTTTGATTTCATTTGTTTTCTTCGAAGGAACATCTGTTTCCTTTCTTGGGCCTGGGCTTTGTTCTTCAGGGATTGTACCCTCGCCCTGGCTTGTTTCCATGTTTTCTGCCTGGAACACTTCTTTAGTGTTCTCGTCCTCCTGATTAGGTTTTTCAGGGGAGGAAACCCTGGTTTGATCTACTGTTTCCCAGGTGATTTCTGCTTCTACTTCTTCTTCATCATTCATTTCTTCGGATGCACTCTTATTGTGAGCAGAGTGTTCCTGTGATTGTCCTTCTTCTTCTTCCTCATCACTCATCTCCTCAGACGCACTCTTACTGTGAGCAAAGTGTTCCTGTGATTGTCCTTCTTCTTCTTCCTCATCACTCATCTCCTCAGATGCACTCTTATTATGAGCAGAGTGTTCTTGTGATTGTCTTGCCTTGATATCAGGGTTGAGTGGGCTGTGGGGCTAGACATACTCACCCATATTGGCCAAAATTTGGGCCAATTCATCTTCTTGCAGAGGGTTTTGTAATGGGCTTTCGCTGGGTGGTTCTGCTTCCTCCCCTTCTTCCTGGTTGGAGTGCTTAGTTTCCTCTTCCGGTTCCTCTTCTTCATTTTCTTCTAATTCTTCTTCTTCATTTTCCCCTCCTTCAAGTTGTGGGGGTTGCTCATCCTCTGAGTCATATATTTCTAATGGCTGGCTACTGTTTTCTTGGGGATTTCCCAACATTCCTCTGCTTCTCCCCAATCTGGCGGACTGTCTTCATTTCTGTGGTCTAATTGATGTGCTAGCAGTGCTTTTTCGTTTTGGGGCTGGTAAGGCCAATCCCCCATCTATTGAGAAAACCAATTCTTCCCAACTACTCTGCTATTGGGTGAGACTGTAACTGACTATTAGCCGAATTAAGCTGTGATGACTTACTACTGATTCTACATGACAAGATTTTCTTATACTTCGAGCAGCATCATGAAATAAAAAATTTAAGTATGCGGGTAAATTCATAGCACATTTTTGTTTTAATACAACTAACAATTTGAGATGGCATGGTCTTACCATGTCTTTTCTACCATCGCAAGTGATGTAACTTTGTATAATTCTGGCTAATTCTACCCAAGGTTCTCCCAGGGTTGTAGGTAGGACTCCTTTTCCTTTGACAGTAAGGCTTTGTCCTTCGTCTCGGAAGATGGTTATAGCATCTTGAAGTCTCATTTTTTTCAGGTTCCATACTTGTCCAACAACTGGCAGTCTCGATACTTCAATAATTATCGAATCTGTTACTGTTATTTGCCTCCCCCTCACCACGGAATGATCTTCCTGCAAATTCTGCAGAAATTCAATGGCCACCGTCTCGTTAGACTGTTGTAGTTGGTTAAGGTAGGCAATCCATCCTGCTCTGACTAAGATTTCACGTGCAGTGTGAGAGACCATTAACACCTGCGGTTCGTTGGATATTGATTTGCCTCCCATTTTGTTCAAGCTTAGCACACTGTTAATTTCTCCAGAGCAAAAACACAGAAATGACGACGGAACAACAAGTTGTTCAAGCTTTAGCTCACTGTTAATTTTTACAGAGCAAAAATAGAGAAATGGTGATGGAACATCAAGCTATGCATATTGGGAAATACAATACTGTTAAACTTGCTATTCCCGAGTTTTGATTGAGTCATAGCTCCTCCAAATAAGCAGTTGACACATATGCCGGTGTATTATGGAGGTCACCAGCGCCCCCCTGAAATGTGATAGGCCATCCTCAATCGGCAAATAAAGGAGCAGCATGCTGGACTGCAGTCGTACAGTAAAATAAAGGAACGATGTATAGATCCATGACATGTTTACAAAAATCAGTGGATTACTGAAATCGAGGCTTATGATGGAAATCATGAATAAATATGGAAATGCCATGAAATGATGTGAAAAATAGAGGATAGGATAGCTTAACATAAGTAAAAGTTATTATGTGGTCATTATCCACTTTAACCATTATGATTGATTTATAAATGATTTTCATGTATAAAAGGTTTGAAAGGGTTATATAACATAATCTCATTTGAAATCAATATAAATATATAAGAAGAGGGGCTTATAATGACTATTGGTGTATGAAAAATATGACTTCAATACCATCAACAGAGCTCTATTGCCCACAGGTGTCCATAACCTTGACAGAGTTGCTTATTTCACCCTTGGAACCATAATCCTTTGTGTATTCCTAAGAAAGTGTTGTGTGATGTCAGAATGGAGACCATTGTGTTGGCTTGGTAACCAGATGAATCACAATGCCATTCACCAAGAAGGAGTGAAAGGTGGGCATGCCGGCTCGTGATGAGACCTCATGTTCCAAGGACTTTTTTAATTTTCTGATATGCTTCTTGGATCATATCCCTGGTGGGGTGGCCATAGTGGGAATGCCACTTCACATGCTTCCTTATGGTCCTGGTAGGCTAGCTCTTAATGAGACCCCCTATGCTTCATCTGACAAATCATGTTAGTAATCATATAGTTATATATTTTTCTTTTCTTTTATATAGAACTTTCTTATTTATATACAGAGGATGGCTCAACACTCCTTAAGAGTAGGGATGGTGGATGAAGTCTGAACATTTCAATAGGGGAAAATATGCCCTTATTCTTATTCAATAATAATTATCAAAGAGAATTATGAAGATTTAAGGAAGAACCAACATGATAAAAATAATCAATCAAATTGGTTTTAGTGAAAATAAAGACAGTAAAGTGATATAAATAGTTGTGTCCTTTCCTCTTTTCTCTTAATGATTTAAAGCAATTTATCTAAAGATAACGATTTTTCTTTGCTTTGCTGATTTCAATATCCTCTAGTTTTTGTATTCTTGCATAAATGTATAGTTGTGCCCTAAATGAACCATCTTTCACAAAAATCCTCTAAATGATGAAACATACACACACACAAAAAACAAAAAAATGCACTCAAAAAGTGTTGTTCCTTAGATGGAGCAACCGTTGTTCCTTAGATGGAACAGCTGATGTTCCTTAAGAGGGATAGCAAAAGAACATCTGCACACAAAAACCGTGGTTCCTTTAAGAGGAACAACAAGCAAAAGAAAAAAAAACATATTCGAAACTGTTGTTCCTTAAGAGGAACAACAGCTGTTCCTTAATCGGAACAACAAATAAAGCAAGCACAAAATAAAATATAGCAAAAAACGAAAGTGTTGTTCCTTCAGAAAGGAAAGCCAAAAATGCGGAAGTGCTCCTGCTTCGGAAAGGTACAACAAAACGTGAAAGTTTTTTTCCTTCGAAAAGGAACAACAAAAAGGCTGAAATGTTGCTCCTTCAGAAAGGAACAACTAAATGCAAAAGTGTTGTTCCTTTGGAAAGAAATAACAAAACGACGAAAATGTTGTTCCTTCGGAAAGGAACAACAAAATGCAAAAGTGTTGTTCCTTCGGAAAGGAACAACAAAAAGGCGGAAATGTTGTTCCTTTGGAAAGGAACAACAAAATGCAAAAGTGTTGTTCCTTTGAAAAGGAACAGCAAAAAGGCGGAAATGTTGTTCCTTCAGAAAGGAACAACAAAATGCAAAAGTGTTGTTCCTTTGGAAAGGAATAGAAAAACGGTGGAAATGTTGTTCTGTCGAAAAGGAACAACAAAATGCAAAAGTGTTGTTCCTTCGAAAAGGAACAGCAAAAAGGTGGAAATGATGTTCCTTCGGAAAGGAACAACAAAATACAAAAAAATGAAAAAATGCAAAAATCTATACAGAAAGTAGTTTATACAAGCAGAAAAGAAAAACTTATGCACAAAATTTGAGAACAATGAAATTACTTAGTGAAGAAATGCCGAGGAAGGATTATTTTCCTAAGCAAGAATCTGCATATCAGAATCTTCCCAGAGCTAATGGTAGAAGGATTCCCGAGTAAGTAGTTTATGTTACAGTCAAACTCGGTGGCCATTTGCTTTAAAGGTATGTCCAGATTTGTTAATAGTAGTCAAAGTAATGGTGCCATTGTCATTCACTTTCTGGATTTCATAGGGTCCAAGCCATCGAGTCTGAAGTTTTCCTGGAAAATCCTGAAACCTGGAATCACATAGGAGTGCCCAATCTCCTTCGTGGAAGATTTTCTTTTTGATCAGGGCGTCATGCCATTTTGCTCTCTTCTGTTGGATTTATGCAGTGTGTTGAAGAGTCGAGAGCCTAATTTCATCTAGCTCGTTAATTTGTTGTAATCTATTAGTCTGGGCATCATTTAAATCCAGACCGATCTCCTGTGCTGTTCTTAATGTTTGAATTTTGAACTCTATTGGAAAGATCGGTGCCTTTCCAAATACTAGCTGATATGGTGAATAACCGGTGGTGTTTCTCCACGTTTTTCAGCATGCCCACAAGGCTTCCGACAATCTTGAGGCCCAATCACGCTTGTGTGATGCAACGATTTTTGTCAGTATTGCCTCTATCACCTTATTCGTGCTCTCTACTTCGCCATTTGCCTGTGGGTGATATGGAGTGGTAATTTTGTGTTGAATGTGATAATTTTCTAATGTTGCAACGATTTTATTACCTACCAACTGTGGTCCTCCGTCCGTGATTATGTCCCTTGGGAGGCCATATCGCACAAATATTTGGAATAGGAAATGAATTACAGAGTCCTCTGTAGCTCTTGGAAGTGCCTCTGCTTCAACCCATTTGGTAACATACTCTCTTGCTACTAGAATATACGTTTTCAGATTTGATGATGGGTTGATCGGACCAACAAAATCGAGCGCCCAATGCTCAAATGGTTTGATTACTAGCTGTGGGTTTAGAGGCATTTCGTCAGACTATCCAGGGCATCCTGCTCTTTAGAAACTGTCACAGGCTTGAACAAATTTCTTAGCGTCTTTAAAGATTGTGGGCCAGTAATAACCTGTTTGCAAAACCTTGTGACCAGTCCTTCAATCTGCGAAATGTCTGCCACACGGTCCGTCATGACAAGCTTTCAGAATGTCAAATATTTCATCTTCACAGACGCATCTTCTGATGTGCATATCTGCCCCTATATGAAATAGGTAGCCCCCAATCCAAGAAAATCGGGTACTACGTTGCACAATCTGTTTTCATTCATTGGGGGTCAGATGCTTTGGTAATTTTCCTACTACTAAATAATTTGCAACATCAGCATACCAGGGTGTCTTGACAGTAACAGCAAATAAATGTTCATCTGGGAATTGATCTTCGACTGTTGTTGTGTCTGCTGGCTTCGGCATTCGTGAAAGAAAGTCAGCTACAGGATTCTCTTTTCCAGGTCGATCTTTTATTGTGATGTCAAATTCCTGCAATAAAAACAACCATCTTGTTACTCTACGTTTGTAATAGGTTTATTTGCTAAATATTTTATGGCAGAGTGATCTGTATATAAAACAACAGGATATCCAGTGATATAATGCCTAAATTTATTTACAGCATGTATTACAACTAAAAGCTCTTTTTCAATTACGGTATAGTTTAGCTCAGCAAGAATTTAGCTCAACAGGAAACAAATTCTTGCTAATATAATAGATTGCATATGGTTTTTTGTCTTCTTCCTGCCCAAGGACTACTCCAATAGCTGTGTCTGAAGCATTTGATGAAATTTGAAATGGTAGGTCCCAATTTGTGCTTCTGAGCACTGGGGCTATTGACACAAGCTTTTTCAGATCCTCAAAAGCACGGTTGCATTTATCTCTCAAAAAAAAAATCAACATTCCCTGTTAGTTCGTATAGAGGTGCAACTATTTGAGAAAAATGTTCTATAAATCTCCTATAATAACCAAAAAATCCTAGAAAACTGCGTAACTCTGTCTGTATGGTAGGAGTAGGTATTAACAAGATTATTTGAATTTTGGCCGGATCTACCTATATTCCAACCGCTGAGATATAATGACCTAGGATGAGCCCTTCAGTCATCATCATATCACACTTTTCATGGCTGAAGCAGAGCCTGGTGGCAATACATCATTGTTGCACCTTTTCCAGTGTGTCTAATGCTGGCTCAAAATCATCTCCATATGGTGTGAAATCATCCATGTATACTTCGAGCCCTTCATTTATTAAATCTGAAAAGATGCTGAGGATGGCCCTCTAAAATGTGGCAGGGGCATTGCATAGGCCAAAGGGTAGGACTCTGTAGGCAAATGTTCCCCAAGGACAGGTAAAAGTAGTTTTGTCCTGGTCTTCAGGGGCAATCTGAATCTGATTGTATCCACTGAAGCCATCCAAGAAAGAAAAGAATTTCTTTCCTACTAATGTGTCTAGTACCTGATCAGTAAATGGAAGGGGAAAGTGGTCTTTCTAGGTTTCTTTGTTTAATTCTCTATAATCTACACAAATCCTCCACTTTCCACCCTTCTTTGGCACCATTACTAGTGGAGAGACCCACTTGCTATTGGAGATTGGATAAATAAAGTTTACATCCAAAAGTTTTTGTAATTCAGCTTTCACAATATCTTTCAAGTGAGGGTTGAGTCTCCGTTGGGGTTGGCGAACGGGTCTAACATCCTTTTCTATATAAATGTGGTGCGTACACAGTTGGGGATCAATTCCCTTCATGTTTGGATAATCCCATGCAAAAGATTCCTTATATTTTCTTAGTAGTTGGACCATCTTTTCTTCTTGTTCAGGAGTCAGGTTATTGTTAATGTTCAAGGTTTTTCCTGGCTCAATCTCTATAGTTTTGTTGTTTGAAACAGAGGTAGTGGGTATTTTTTGATCATGAGTGTCTTTGAGAGGATCTTCTTCTAATTCATTGTCAAATGGTGCCTCTATCTTGTGACATTGTACATGGGATCTGGATTCAGATTTGTTAATGAAGTTGTTAATAACATCATCCTCTATTTGATCTTTAAAATCGAGGGCATCTTCTATAGTTAACGGGGACCTAATGTTTTCTATGAGTTATGATACATGTTGTTTGATAGTTTTTATTATTATTACACTTGGTTGGGATGGAGAGTATAGAGCTAGATTCTTGATGTTACTCCCTCTAGTTATGGTCATACTGCCTTGTCGGTAGCCAAAGTAAGCATCAATAGTCACAAGCCAAGGTCTACCTAAGATTAACGGGTGTCCATCGAGTCGGTTTTTGGGGTTGATTATCAGAAAGTCGGCAGGATATTCCCAGGAATGTACAGATACCATTACATTGTCTAGTGTACCTTGTAGCCTAACTACTAATCAGTCAGCCAATTCTAATAAGGTGGAGGTTGGTTCCACTGATGTAATGCCTAGTTTCTGGCAAGTGGTGGTTGTTAAAATATTAATTGCAGCCCCTAAATCAACTAGGGCATTTGAAAGGGTTTGTCCATTGATTTGCACCGTCACTATAGGATTCCCTGGGATTTCATATTTGACAGGTGCTTCTCTCCCTGATAACAGATCGGATAGGGTGCAAACTACTTGGACAATTGGGTTAGTTGTTATTCTCCTCTTTGGCTTCCTTATACATAACTCTTTGATGGTTTTTGCATATATTGGGATATCTTGGATAGCTTGGAGGAATGGGATTTTTATACATAAAGTTCTAAGTTCTCCCAGAATATCAAAGATAGGATGTTCTGTAGGGCGTGGTATGATTAATTGTTCTGGGAATGGGGGAGAGGACGTGGTTGCTTGGTCATGAGTTTGTTGTCTGACCACATCCTCTTCTTGTAGTGGTTGTTCTCCGGGTAACTAATTTTCAACATGAACATTTTTATCTCCCTTGGTTTCTATAATGCGCCCAAACCTTAATTGAAGGTCATTGCACTACCTTAGATCAGTTTCTAGTTTTTGGTGTTTTGATTATTTGAACAGATTGAACCAGTCTGTTATTTAGGTTTGGGTTGGGTTGGGTTGGGCTAGGAGTTGTGGTCTTAAGTTGGACTGGGGATTTTGTTGTAATGCACATGGCGTTGGTAGTGTAGGTTGAGGGAGTGGAACGGTTCCTGCTGGCTGATTCATCGGTCTTTGCTAGTTTGTCTGTGAGGCTTGACTCTGCGAAGTGGGAGGGGACCATTGTGTTGGATATGCATTTTTTTACCAATATGGTGGAGAGTAGGGAAAATTTGGCCAGTTAGATTGGCTTGCTTGATTCGGCCATGGTGGTGAAGGAAATGGTTGTTGTGACTAGTTTGAAAAGGGAGGCTGATTTTTCCACATTTTATTATATTGTTGAGCATGATATTGCGGAGGTTGGAAAGAAGAAGATAGATCGGAGGGCATACTTGGTTGTCGTGGCTCTCATTGGCAGCGCTGATTGAGTAGGTATACTGGTTCTGATTCTTCTTCCACTTCTTTGTATACTGCTTTCAAACCCGGGAGTGAGGGGTAGTTCTCTATGGAGTGATATTTTGTACAAATAGCGCAGACTTGAATTGCATCTAGTGGGCACTCTTTATGGCTGTGTTTCTTTCTACATATAGGGAAGAATATTGCCAGATTTTTCTTTGATTTTTCTTGTTTCTGTTTAGCTTGCATAATATCGAGCTGCGTTGTTAGAGTCCCCAATATATCAGTTTTGAAATTCTCCAGTAAATTTCTGATTTCTGCATGGGTTACTCCTTCACTGGAGATCTTGTTGTCCCTTGTGAACCTGTCACGTTCCGCTGGTTTTAGCCTTGTGTTGCCTTGTGAACTCCTGATACATAAATCAATAATGTCAGCAAAATTTTCTTGATAAATGTCTCCTTTTCCCATAATATTTAGTGTTTCAACCCATTGTTCCTTCATCCCTTTAATTAATGTTGTTTTTAATACATTATCAGGTAAGGGTAATGATGCATAAGGAGATATCTGAAGATTATACTAAAAACGTTCAACATATTCTTCTAGTGTCTCATTAGGTCTGGCTACCATCTGAAATATTTCATCCTTTAACTCTCTAGACCTACAATAATCCTAATATTTCTTCAGAAAAGCACCTTTCATCTGATCCCAATCATTTATAACACCTCCACCTAACCCCATAAACCATCGTAAAGCGGCCACTTTTAATGTAGAGGGAAATAATTTTAGCTTTTAGGGATCGGTGGTATAGTAATACCCCCAGCATAGTACATCGAATTCAAATAAAAATGCATTTGGATCTTCCGATGTTACGCCATGGAATGTAGGAATCTGTTGAAGAGGAATGGCCTTCATAGGTGCATTAACTGCAGTGTCTACAATGGGATATTGCATTGTGGAGGTTTGAGGTGTTTGCTGGTTTTGGGCCATTTGGTCGAATATGTGCCAATATCCTTCTGGGATTTCTATGCGTGTATTTGTACGCTGGTTAGAAGGAGCAGGAATGGCCTTAACAACATTTCCTTTGTCTGGGATGATGAGAGTTCCTTGTTGAACTAATGTTTGGGGGGATTTTAGCTCTTCAGGTTCTTCAGCTTTGTTTTGGATGATTTTGACAGCACTTCCCTTATCTGGGCTGCTTAGTGGCTGAACTATTCCAAGAGGAGATCTTGGTTCTTCGGTTTCCCTTGTTTCTCCTCCTCCTTCGTAGAGATTACTAAGGTTCCCTTCTTGTAACGATTTTGGGCTAGAATTCTTAATTTCTTGAAAATCTTGCTCCTCTGTTTGGTTGTGCACCTCAACAAAGGCTACAGATGTTGATTCTGTGGCCCGAAGGGAACTGGTAGGTTGTCTACAAGCAGCTTTTCTAGGGCCTATTGATGGCTGAGATTCTGCTTTTTTAAGGATTTCGTCTATAAAGGTCGATCGGTCGAGGGTCACAGGCCCCTCAGCTTTATGAGGCTTGGGTAGTGGTTTAAGATTCTTTTCAGGCTTTTTCTGCTTAGTCATGCACACAGATCAAATACTTATTTCTACCCAAAATAACAACAAATCTGCAGGAAAGTAGGAAGGGGAGCAGGGCTGTTACATGCTCCGTGCGTAGGTTCTTACCTTCCGTTTTTAAAACCCAGCTCTCTCTTAGCAGGTACTTACACTACTCCCTTTTCAAAGGAAACAAATGGCTACACTCTCCCGGGCAACGATGCCAAAATGTTGAGCGATAAAAAGGGTCTTTTTCACCTCTATTTACCCTACATTAATTATCAATCCAGCTACGATTTTTTATCTCAAGAGTGTACTCAATCTGAGGCGATCACTTTTTCAAGAGTAATGCTTGCAGTATAGTGCTTTACAAAAGTAAATAAATGCTGGAAACAAACTCTAATTGTAATGGAAAGAAACTCAAATTCTTTGTAACTAAATCATTCACTCAAGAAACTACAGCAATCATCAGTCAGGGATGTAGTAACAATAACTCTTTCCCCTGTAAACTGATGTAAATGAAAATCAATCAAAGACAAGACCTCCAATCTGAGAACTTAGACATCAGTAGTCAATGTTCATTACAGTTGTAGATCTTTCTATCCATGACAAATAAAATACTAGAAATAACAATTCAATTAACAGAAAATGAACAACAACTAATTCTATTGAAAAGATTGAACAACAAAGCTTAATATACGGAAATGAATTGAGAAACAATCTTTAACTAATAAAGGAATTGTACAACAATATAAAAAAGGAACAACAAACCTCAGTAAGTCTACAGAAATTGAACAACAAACTTAATCAAATGTAAACACACAACGACTATAGAATCAGTAATCTTATTCTAGCATAATGGACATTAACCACATGTATAAAGGAATGGCAATTGCAGTTATAATGGAACAGTAATCAAATGAACAACAATCACAATTATAAGTAAACTGTAGCTAAATGAACGGTAACCGCAATTGTAAATGAACAACAATGTCAATCTGTAAATGAAAAACAATATCAATATGTAAATGAATAGAAATATCAATCTGTAAATGAACAACAATATCCAAATTAGACAGTGCGATATTATTTCAGAATGAACAGCATGACATTTTCAATTGCAAATAATAATTTTGCTATTCAATTACGAATTTGATATAACAGAGCAATTCAATGAAATGTTCAGAAACGAAAGATTACTGAATAAAGCGAGTTAAGGAAATGCAAAGGAAATCAAACCACACACGACTGTAATCGTAAAATAATGATATAGAAACCAAGTGATCCACTAGGGCCGGGCCCTTAGCCACTAGGGAAGCACTACTACATTTACTCCAGGATTAGATAATGGAACAGCAAATGAGTTATATATTAATCATAAAGGTAGAGTTACAGCTATCATTCTTTAAAGAGAGTCGATGATCAAAGTTCAGCTTACAATAGTAAATTCCACAAATCAACAAAAATATCCACACATTGGGCCAGCAGCGCTGTCCCTTTTTATAATGGCCAGGCGAAAGTATCAAAAATATAGATAAGTTTTGAAGCAGTGATCCCTCAGGATCAAAGGATCCTCAGGATCAAAGGATCCTCAAGGATTCGCCATATCTTTGATCTTCAGCTATCGTTTTGTCCTCTTGTGCTGATGCCGCGTTTCCTCTTCCTTTTCTTGGACCATGTGCTCCGATCTTGATTTGCTCATCTGGATGTGGTTTCCTATCAAAGGGATAGCAGTTGCTTCCACTTTGTCTTTTCCTTCGGAATAGTGATTTTCGATTTTCTTCACTTTCTATGTAGAAAATGACAATAATTAGTAATTTTGCATCAATAACAAATCTCCTTAATTCTATTGTAATTATTTAACATATTACCATCCTAGAATGTAAAGGAGTTATGGTTTAAAGGAAAACATAAAGAAACAAATGGTAAATACATATCTTTTCCAATGCTCAATACACATATCCATGTAAAAGTAAACTACTTCACATGGGCACCCAAGGCAAATAAATTTTATAATTAATTATGAAGACCATACATATCAATATACTTTTAAGTATTTAGGTATGTGGTGATCTTATAATTTCATTGCAGTATGGAATTGGAATAGTGAAAGGATATCGAATTATGTAAAAAATAATTGTACTGACCTTGACTAGGTCTACTTTGAGACCAAAATACGTAGAAGTAATTTATCTTACACTAAAATAAATATGGTAAAGGCAATTGGATTGAAAGATAATGGATCCCCAATATAATGAAAAAAATTGGGCTAATATAAATAGTCCACTGGGTACTAGACTCCTATGTAAGTAAAAGAGTAGCTACTCCTCCAATAGGTCATCCTTATGGGAATAGATATCGCCCAGAGTAGAAGAAAACAATTAACAAGAACTGTTATGGAATTTTTACGCGAGTGGATTCAAATAAGGATTTTAAATTGTTAGCATACAATAAACATATACAAGTCATTTCTTAAGCATCAAAACTTGATAGTTAGAGCACCAAATATTTTTGGTGTAATACCCCTTCCTTGTGTGTGAAACTTTACAAACCTAAGCTGAGAAAAGCTACGTCTGACGTGTAACAAGAAAAGTAAATACTTTATGAAATAAATAAAATAATTAATCACTTGGAAAAGGGAGACACCAAGAGATGAGATTCTTTCCAAATCCCATTGGTGAATAATAAGGGATAATTCTTTCATGATAAAGCTTCTAGGACATATTCTAGATAAGATAAACAGATTGGAGATAAATATCCATTGAGAAAAACATAAAATCTTTGCAGGATAGAAAGGCAAGATTTTGTGAGGAAAGAGAGAAAGGAGAGATTTTCTAAGAAAAGCCTAGGCAAATGGATAAAAAAAGATCCATTAAAGTGTGATGTTGCTTATGGAAACCATATTATGAAAGAGGGTATTAAATACCCATTCTCGAGATAAGTGGGAGTCAGTTGATCCATGGCAATAAATCTCGGCTTCGGGGTGAACTGGAAGAGTTAGTTCTAGGTTCGGTGATGGTGCTCAATTTTCCAAGTTGTGTTCTTTCTTCTAATATAATTGGATTCACTTGCACAAAATATGATGTATGTTTATTCCTTACTTTTTATGTTGTGAAATCGTTCAACTCAGATGTATAGATGTTTGTGAGAATAATTGAATTCTTATGCATGTGGCTTCTATTGCATCCATGTGTAGAGTAAGTGATGGAAGCATAGTAGGTGGTTATTATTACTTGGGTCATGGATCTATCTGACACATGTTACTAATGGTAGATTATGCATGTGACCCCTATGCATAAGTATAATTTCCTTTACTAACTTTGTCCATGTGATGATCATATACGGATGTGTGGGCTATGTATTGAATCTAAATTTGATCACCATTAAATGTAGTGAATGAACATTGTACGCCTCTAACATTATGTGATATCTTTGTTTTAACTTGGCGAATGTTTATGCATGCAGAATAGTTATGGTATAATGCTTCTAATTGTATAGTCTATGGTTTAGGTTATCTATGCCATGCATTATGCTTCATAGGAATTTCATCCAATAAGGGTAGTTTACTTATTTATGCATATTGTATAATATTTAGGTCAGTAACACATTTGACTATGGCTGTAGGATCAGGATTCATGGCCATGCTAGCTACAGTAGACTCAAGATAATGTTCCATTAATGCTTGTGTGGAGTCAACAAAGAAATTTATTGGTTGCATGCCATGATTAATTCCTTTCTCCAAATTGTAAATTATGCTTAAGGGTTGATCTGACATATAATTCTTATAAATGAATTTTAAAGTTCACATCATCGATCCAGTAAAGCATAGAGGGAGTATGTAGTATTATGGTTCATTACTTTTTTTGTTGTTTAATTGTTAATAATATGAGTATAGTTACATGAAGAATATTTGTTCATGTAATTATAGAATAATATTACTTGTGATGATGGTTGAATCTTAAACTTAACCGAATAAAAATTTAAGGAATAACAACCTAGTAAGTAATTCTCAAGTTAGGCTCATGGGGTATGTTACAAATGGTATAAGAGCATAAGTTCAAACATTTTTGCCTATTGGCCAAGCCACCTCTATAATGTATGAATGAGCTTTAGGATTTAAACAAATAAGAAGTTTCATTGAAGGGTTTTGGTTATAAAAAATGTATATGAAAAATAACCCAAAATCCATAAGGGGTTGAAATTTAAAGCATTTGAATGTCATAGTGATCACTGACAATCGAAGGAAATTATAATTCCTTAAGGTTAAATCTAAATATTAAAATGATTTATATGAGGAAATTGGAAGGAATAACATATATAAAATGTTGTTTTATGAAATAAATCTATTTAAAGTAATTGGTTGTCGAGAAATAGGTGATTTCGATATGTTCCACAATATTTGAATGTATTTGGAAAAGTGTGAATTCTTTGCAGTGGTTAGTATTTATAGGATTATTTATGTTCCTAAATAGTTTAGTTAAATTAGTGTATGAGATGACTCTTGTGCGAATGCATAATTGTCGAACTACAACCTTGTTAGAGTAAGGCTAACTATTGAGTGGAAACAAAGATGCTATATAATTGTTGATTTCAGAGAGATGAATTGTGGACTCGTGCTTAAAATTCATCCCAAGTTGGCACAATAAAAACTTCTAGCTTCTGAATAAACTCAGGTTGTGCATTAGTTACGGATATGTCTTCTAGGTTGGCACTTGACGGCTTTCAATGTCAGCATATTTAAATCGCATAGGTGTACTATTTTTAAATGTGGGGATTGATTAATCTATGGACTTATTTGACATTATCACGAGAATTGGAAGGGATGCAGTGTAAAAGGATGTACCATATCACGATTGGATTTCATGATCTTGATTCTTGACTAAAGCTTCATGATCAATTCAATGCATGACATCTCGGTATTAATGTGCAACAAGAATTCACATTAAAACTCGAGTAGGATTACTTAGGGCGCTCCAAAATTTAACCCTAGGAGTTCACAGTTCCAGTCCATGATCATCTATCGCCAAGTCCGGGTTTGGCATCCAATAGCAAGGGTCCTTCAGAACTTATTCCAAAGAAGATATCACGGTCAAGATATTTTCTGGGTGGTGAAACATAATACTTGGTTTCTCAGATGGAGGCTTTGTGGATGCTCAAGTGAACACTCCAAATGACTACACTAGAAATTCAAAGGGAAATCTTTAGGGAGGAGAGAAGGAAAATCATTTTATGTGAATACATAATAAATATGGCACATCTCATACTATGATTCCATTTTGTTCATTCAGATTATTTTTTTTAGCCACAGTTGGATTTCAAATTTTGTTAAAAACATGAAAAATCTAAAGAAGAAATGTATGCTCATGCCATACTTTTCAAATTTCATCACCTTCTTTTATCGCAAGTAAAGGAAATCAAAGAGAGGAAAATTTTACTTCTATTAGAACTAGATTTGAAATTACTTAAATAACTTCATGAGTTAAAAAAATTCTAACTAAATGACTTTGTACATTGGAAGACCATGTCCATTAAAAATTGAAAATACCTAATGGTAGTGGTAGGTATTGTATATTTTACACCTTAATGTGTGAAAACACCAAAACATTTTAATAAATATGCCATGATTTCCGAGAGGACAAGGATACTATTTTTCCAATTAGTCTGCATACTTATTTAAGCAGTAAAAAAAGAGTAGTAGATTTGGGGAATAAACGAACTACACAAAAGAGAGTGTACAGTTTATATGAATTATTTTGTTTTATGCAAAAAGTGAACAAGAATATAATTAATTGAGCTGTACATTTACTTATCTGATTCGTAGGTGTGGAGCGATAAAAAGGTGTCTTTTGAACTCCTAATTACCTTCACATTAATTATCAACCCAGGGATGACTTTGTATTTCAAGAGTGTACTCAGTCTGAGGCGGCTATTTACTTAAGAGTAATGTTTTGCAGTATAGTTCTTAAAACCCAAAAGTAAATGAATGCTTGAAAAAGAAATCTAATTGGAACAACAAGAAACTGAAATGTTCTAAACTAAATCGTTCATTCAAACAACCATCAATCGAGGATACAGTAGCAATAACTCATTCCTCTAGAAATTGATGGAAAGGAAAATAGAGTATGGACCAAAGATCTGGGAGCTAAGAAGCGACTTGCTGACTCACTACAGCTTTAGACCTTCTCTCACACCAAAGCAGCAATTGCAAGGAAATGGAATGGGAACAAGTAAAATGAAATAGCAAAAGGAAATAGAACACCAGTAAATGAAACAACAATCAAAAGAACTAAATCTCGCGAGTCAAAACCAACTTACTCACACTCTGCTATGAAATAACACTCTTCACTCCTCAAGCAAACTGGATGGAATATACTTTATGGAACAGCAGGGATCAATCATATATACACGCAACACGCTAATATAGTAATCTGATCTTGGTAATCCACTTGTCAGTCTTAGTTATAAATAATACGATTGTCTTTTAGACTGTAACAACAACGTTCATAGATTCAACAATCGCAAGGAAATATAATTTCTAAGATGAATTCAATAATACCAATGGTCAAATGTTACAACACAGTCATTCCATAATTGAATAGCAACGGTATCCTGTAAAAACCATTTATATCAGCACTTAAAGAAACAGCAATGCGTTGCAAAGTTAATATAACGGTTCTGTCTTCAGAAATGATATTACTCAGTAAATCAAATGTAACGGAGCTGTGATGTAAAATAACATAACATATCAGATTACCAAATAAAACTGATAAGCAAACCACGCATAAAACAAAAGAATATAATATACAGTAGCAGCAGCAGCATACTCCACCATAGGCTGGGCCGTTAGCCGCCAGCGGACGCTGCTGGGTTACTTCAGAAGGAAAAGAGTGAACAGCAACGCCAAAATTATGTATTAGTTATTAAATAGTGAAATCATTACAATAGTTGAAGCTTTGAGACTTACAACATAAAACAATCCTTCCTTCCTCCTATCCCATCATGAATCCTTGCTTCTGAATCTCTAATTCAAATCATCAATTCGCCATCATTTGAATCCCCAAAGTCATCCTGAAGTCTCTCCCTCTCTGATCTTTGTTTTCATTTAAATAGAGAAAAATCAGAGAGCAGTTATAACATAGATAATTACAACATGATTTCTTTTACAAATTTGGGTTGATTCTAACCAGATGATCAACAAGAAAATATATTTCCTTTCATCTTTCAACAAAAGCAAGACGAATTTGGGTTGGCAGCTGAGATTTGGAGGACGGCCGCAACTGCAAATCTGAGAAAATCGTGCTCAAAGAACCCTACGTTTCTCTCTGTACAAGCTGAATTTGGGCAAACCGTTCAATGTCAAAGTTAGTTGGGCCCGTTCTGGACAAAACCCATGTTCCGGATTTCTCAAATTCGTCTTCATTTGCTCAGAATCTCAACCGTAAAACTGTCACTCCTTAAACCAGCGAATTTCTGAGTTGGCAGATTTAAAAATCAAATCTTCAATCTGGAAGTTACCTTGGAGGCTAAAAATGGTGAATAATGTTATAACCAACTTATTAGAACTATCATTGATAAAATAATGCATAATCATCAATTTATTAGAAATAAAGGAGAATAAATAATATTCATCCATGAGAGCATAAATCATTTAAAAAATGGATTTAAATGATAAATTGTAATAGATGATATAATAGAGAAGAGTAAAAATGGATGAAATAAGTGTTACAAAGTGGTTGTATTCATGGCCCAACATACCCCCACACTCAATATGTTGCATGTCCTCATGCAACGAAAACTGAATATATTGCATGTCTTCATGCAACCCAAAGACAAAAACCCATGTGTTAACCAAGCGATAAAAAACATGTTCATCTCAGCTCATGAAATGGATAAAAAAAATGAATTCTTCCTTAATTCATGAATATTCACTTTTAGTAATCTTGGTGAAGGCATAACAATTTTTACATTGACATTCAATTATATGTATATATGAAGTTGCAACAAAATATGATATAAGTAACAGCAAACTTCATTAACCATTTTCTCAAAAACTACAAACCAGCTTTTGTTGAAATGTTGCAAGTAGATTTGTAATATATGAAGGCTTCTATGATCCAAAAATCGGATCGTTTTGATGCATGGATCATGAGATATAAACAAAATGGTTGTAGGTGAGAGTGCATGATTTCCGAAATTTTATGAACCAATATTTCTTGAAATTGTGTGGGTTTGTATTAATGATACGTATGTGTTTTCCAAAAATTACAAGAATTGAGTTCATAGTTTTAAAAATATGTGGAAATCAATTTCTGCACTGTGTAAAAATGAAATTGTATGCCTTAAATAAGGAAGAAAGTAGAAAACATCCATCATGCATAGCAATTCCTCCCCCTCTCTGAAAAATTAGCATGTCCTCATGCGATGCTAGAAAACAAATAGAGGTGGTTGCGACTAGCGGTTGAATTCTATGCTTGGTGTAAAACAACATGGAATAAGGGAGGTGTTGAGAGTGAATAAGAATAGCAATGGATGATAAAGAATATGAATGGCGTGGTCATAAGAAAGAAATGAATGAAAGGAACACTCCCCCACACTCGAAAATGACATGCTACTGAAAAAGGGGAAGTGGTAAAGATGTGGGATGACAAATAATGCTAAAAATGGATTTTCATTAGATTCTCCTAAATTTATAATAAATTAGAAAACTATGCAATTTTACCTCAAGTTTTACCTCCAAAAATGTTGAATGACATATAAATACTGGCAGTTGGTGAAGCTGATGTAGGCAGAGTTGGTGCTAAAAGTGATGCAAAAGGTGGAATCCAGGGAAGCACATCATGTCTGAAGAATTGTTCACGTTCGCGAGCCTCTACTGTGAAGTGCAATAGTGTGGTCATGCTACGAATAGAATTCTGCCCATACATTTTGTTCGCCTGTAAACAAAGCACTATTTTGCATACAATGTTCTTGAATCCATAGTGTTAGTTTTGAATAGAAATAGATAAGATGCATGCAAAACTTTCAATCAGAAAAACTTTTGTCAAATCAACAAGTTATGGCAGAGTGTAGTAATCATATCGCATGCAATTCCATAATGCAGACATTCCCCCCCCTCTAATTGAAAAATGAATTCCATGAACATAAAGCGTATGAGAGGGGTTATGCTGATGGCAAGGCAAGGAAATGAACAATACAGTAGTAGAGTACACATATCAATGATAGGACGACGAGAGTTATGGTTATAATGAGAGCAGAGTGTGTAAAGATAGTTATGAATAAGAGATAGGATGCTTTGAATTGATGATAAGTGGTGAAAAAGAGAAAAAGAACAACAATATGTCAATAAGATGCTTTATTGGTAGTATTCTAGCTGAAAATGATGCGATTGATCATAAAACAATTTCTCATGCATAAAGGTTCAAAACAGGGAAAAAGTTAAGGAAATAACTTCTCTGATAAAAAGAAAAATAAGAAAAGGGTATTATAATAATAATTGACGATAAGATATAACTTCAATACCATAAGCAGAGCCGCTGCTGCCAGCAGGTGTCCATAGCCTCGGCAGGGTTGCTTTTTAACCCATATGAGTCAGAATCCTCAATTTATAACTAGAGAGTTTCAATGTTGTTCTACAGAAGAGATCAATGTGCTGGCATGGTAACCAGATAACCACACTGCCATTCACCAGGATGTAGCAAAAATGATCAGGCCGGCTCGTGATGAGACCTCCAGTTCCATGGATAATTTGGCTATCCAATGGATCATAACCCTGGTGTGGTGGCCATAATGGGAATGTCACTTTCTTACAACCTTATGAACATGGTAGGTTGGCTCGTAATGAGACCCCCTATCCTCCATCTGCGAACAAAATTTTGTTGTTATTACATATTTTTATGATAAAAAGAAGGAGGCTCAGTACTCCTTAAGAGCAGGGATGGTGGAAGAAGTTAAACATGTCAAAAAAAATATACCCATAATCTTGTTTATTACAGACAGAGAAGATTATAACCAGGAAGGGTGGAACCAGCATGGTATTAAGATGGTCAATCAATATCATGTTCAATAGAAAACAATGCAGTAAAGTGATATATAAATAATTGTGTCCCTTCTGAAAAAAATATATCATCAAGGAGATGTCCGGTTAAAGATTATAACGTGAATGATATTAACTTTGCTTCAAAAGAACCCATAATTCTTGTCCTGGTAAAAGTAGTGTACTTCATGCCATAAAAGGGAATCGGTAAAATGTGGTTGAGATGAATTAGGAATAATATCACAAGAGGAAGAAAAGGGTTGCTCTCAAAAATACTCCCAAAGTGTTGCTTTTTTTTTTGAATGAACAACAAAACACTCAAAAAAATGTTATTCCTTGTAGGGAACAACAAAGGAAATGCACACCAAAAAGCAAAAATACACACAAAAAAAAATGTGAGAATGCGAATGGAACAGCAAAACGTGAAAGTGCAGAAGTGCTGTTCCATTTCAAAAAGGAACAACAAAAAGTGAAAGTGCAGAAGTGTTGTTCCATTTCGAAAAGGAATAGCAAAACGTGAAAGTGAAGAAGTGTTGTTCCATTTCGAAAAGGAACAGCAAAAAGTGAAAGTGCAGAAGTGCTGTTCCATTTCGAAAAGGAACAGCAGCTGTTCCATTTCGAAAAGGAACAGCAAAATGGGAAAGTGAAAAAGTGTTGTTTCATTTCGAAAAGGAACAGTAAAACGTGAAAGTGCAAAAGTGTTGTTCCATTTCGAAAAGGAACAGAAAAACGTGAAAGTGCAAAAGTGTTGTTCCATTTCGAAAAGGAACAACAGCTGTTCCATTTCGAAAAGGAACAGCAAAACGTGAAAGTGCAAAAGTGTTGTTCCATTTCGAAAAGGAACAGCAGTTGTTCCATTTCGAAAAGGAACAGCAAAATGTGAAAGTGAAAAACTGTTGTTCCATTTCGAAAAGGAACAGCAAAACATGAAAGTGCAAAAGTGATGTTCCATTTCGAAAAGGAACAGCAGCTGTTCCATTTCGAAAAGGAACAGCAAAATGAATGGCTGAACCAAAAAGTGCTATTCCTTTAGAAAATAAATAGCAAAACGAAAATGATGTCCCTTTGAAAAAGGAACAACCAGAACGACAAAAATGCACACAAATGCTGTCCCTTCAGAAAAAGGAACAACAAAATACACAACCATAGAATGCAAACACGCAAAGAATGAGTTAGCTGTTCACTGCATTGATGCTGATGATGAGTTGCACTTTGAATGAAGCAACACCTGAAACACAAAATATAAGAGAAATTAGAAAAAAAACAACAAAAATCAGTATGTAAATAAATAAATTGAGTTACAACTGCTATGATGTTATGTCAAAAAAATGATCTATTTGAAAAATGTTTTGGCGACAGTGACAAGACATGAATTTTCAAATGGAAATCAATTCTTCATTTCTTCTATTATGAATCCATTGGGTAATGAGTTGGATGAAATTCCTTTGTTTCATTTAAAATTTCTTTCAAAAATCACTCGTTCATAAATTGACCTTCTTTATTTTCCCAAGACCTGCAAAAAACGAGTATCTTCCTGCAATAAAACATTAAATCATGGAGAAATAGAGGTGCGCGGGCTCCCGTAATCCAAGAGTTATGTAAAAAACTAACAAGTAGTTACTCTGGAGAACAAATCCTTGGAGAAAATAACAAATTAAAGTTTATTTGTTACCTGCGGGAGAGCAGTGGCCAATCATACTAACCTGCAGTGTTTTAATCACAACTTCTTTGTTTTTCGTCGAAATTGAGTGATTCCAAAGCCAAATGAGAGCTAATTCGAAGCTTTATCTCCATTAGAAACAGGTTTTAAATATTCAATGATATGATATGTCAATTTTAGTTAGAACAACCTGCATAATAGAGTCATTGTCGATTACCGGGCTTATTCCAACAGTTGATATTTCAAGCATAACTTTTTCGTTTGATGTCGGATTCGAATGATTCAAATTGGAAATGAAAATAGATTCATTTATTTATCTCCAATAGAAACAGGTTTTGAAGACAAGAATAATTGATAGGTCAAATACTGTAAGGAACAACCAGAAAGACATAGTGTTAAGAGTGCTGATTTACGATAGACAGTCAGTATTTTGATCATAACATCCCCATACGATATCGAAAATGAGTGATTCCAATTGCATTGTAAACTAGTTTCATAGGGGAATCTACCATAGAAATAGGTTTTAAAAATTCATTTATTTAGGCCTCCAAAAACTGACTGTCCCAACTCTGTTCCTGAGCTGCCCGCTAGACACCCTGTCAATGTTTTGGTTCTAACTTTTTCGTTTCAAATCCAAATTGAGTGATTCAAATTGGGTTAGAAAGTAGACATCAAGGGCTACTTGGGGTAGAAACAGGTTTTAGAAATATTCACTTTTGGTCCCTCAAAACATGACTGTCTCGACTGTTTTTCCAGAAAGTTCATGAAGCCCGCAAGCCAAAAAAATGAAATTCAAGCATTTTTTCAAATTGGTGATAAAAATGAAAATGAGTGTTTGTAGAACTTATTATTTCCATTGTAAATCATCTACATACACAAATTATTAAAAAAAATTATCACCGATGTTGATTTCGATAGCATGTTGCAACAAAAACAACTAGTTTAACAAAAGAACAAAATGCACTTATTTATGTCCTTATTTTATTTTATTTTATTTTTTCACTAACCTACTTTGATTGAAGGATGAATATGACTACGTATATGAGTACTTCCAGTGAAGCCATTTTCGAAATACGGCTTCACGTATGCACATACCCAAATTTGAAAAATGCATGTTAATGGATATTAGGGTATGAGAAGCCAACTTCCCTTCAAAAAATGGTATCAAAAATTGTTGAAGCATGGAGTGATGTTGCAAACAAATGATGGAGTGAAACCAATCTTCAATGTATCCTTTATTTTCTTGATTTCGCATAGCCATCATATCATGAAGTTCTTGAGCTTTTAAAATAGCTTGTTGATGCATAGTAAAAGAAACCTCATTTTATTCCATAGCTTCTACAATTTTTGCATTTGAAACATTCTGAATCTCATTGTAGGTTTTCTCTAATAACACATGTGAGATAGAATGGGTGGGAAGGGTGGGTAAATTTGTCAGTTCAACATTGTAAGCATGTTGTAAGGGTTTATTATGGTGAGGGTGTGGAATTAGTTGAGCAGGAAAATGTGTATGGAATGGAGCATTTTGATGATGTGGTTGATTGGGTTGTGTGAATGGTTTTGATGGGCATGCAAGGTGTTGTGAAAGAGCTGGTGGAGAATATGGAGAATGTGCTTGTGCTACAAGATGAGGGAGAGTAGTCATGCCATCATAAGATGAACCATGCCCAACTTGTAAACAAGATTGGTGGTTATATTGAAATTGACATGGCTGCCCTAACACATTAGCATTCCATAATGGATTATGCAAGTATGACAATGGAGAAAAAATGTTTTGAACCATACCTATAGGCCTTGTTGCAGCTTTCCCATCTCTTTGATATGCCACTTCCATCCTAGATAAGGAAGAGTGAGTATCTATGAGATGCTCCTTTCGGTCATGAGGGCAAAACACTTCATCAAATTCTTGATTTTTCTGAACCTGCAAAACGTCCAATTTTTCATTTAGAGAGCTAATAAAATCAACTTTAAAATATTCAAGTAAATCATTGATTTAAGCTCTTATGTCTCCTGTTCTTGTAGCAGATTTGGAAAACAAAGAAAAAACATCTCTAGGATTCTTACCAGCCTTGGAGATTCCTCTTGAATACCTTATGCACAACTCACAAACATCATCATATGATAACTGAAAAACATCACCTTTTCCTATCAGATTTAAAAGTTCTAAAAATTCATCTTTGATTCCTTTAAGAAGGAGTGTTTTTAAGATCTCTTTTTCCAAATGCTTATGCTTTGATTTTTGGAGGTTATAATGAAATCGATCTACATAATCCTCCAAACTTTCATCTTCCCCTTCTATCATACCAAAAATATCTTCATTGGATTTGTAATAGTCTTGGTACTTCTTCAAGAATATGTTCTCCATGTCCTCCCATGATTGGATGCAATTCCCACCTAGGCTCATGAACCATCGGAGAGCTGCTCCATAATATAAGATGTTCTTCATGTGTTTCTTCAAGGCTCCTTCTGCAAATGTTCCTATCAATTGGTTAGTGAAATGGGTGGTGCTTACATCACCACTTGCGTGAGATCATGTGATTCATTTTTTAAAAATTTCTATCTTTTTCCTAATTATTCACACAAAAATTCAAACATATATTTCTACTCTAGGTTCTTTAACAGTCCTGCTGGAAAGCGGACGGGGGAGCAGGGCTTTTACATGCTCCGTATGCAGGTTCTTACCTTTCATTTTTAAGATCCAACTCTTCCCTAGCAGGCACTTATCAGATTCACACTACTCTTTAGAAATGGCTACACTCTCCCCGGCAGCGGCGCCAAAATGTGGAGCGATAAAAAGGTGTCTTTTGAACTCCTAATTACCTTCACATTAATTATCAACCCAGGGACGACTTTGTATTTCAAGAGTGTACTCAGTCTGAGGCGGCTATTTACTTAAGAGTAATGTTTTGCAGTATAGTGCTTAAAACCCAAAAGTAAATGAATGCTTGAAAAAGAAATCTAATTGGAACAACAAGAAACTGAAATGTTCTAAACTAAATCATTCATTCAAACAACCATCAATCGAGGATACAGTAGCAATAACTCATTCCTCTAGAAATTGATGGAAAGGAAAATAGAGTATGGACCAAAGATCTGGGAGCTAAGCAGCGACTTGCTGACTCACTACAACTTTAGACCTTCTCTCACACCAAAGCAGCAATTGCAAGGAAATGGAATGGCAGCAAGTAAAATGAAATAGCAAAAGGAAATAGAACAACAGTAAATGAAACAACAATCAAAAGAACTAAATCTCGCGAGTCAAAACCAACTTACTCACACTCTGCTATGAAATAACACTCTTCACTCCTCAAGCAAACTGGATGGAATATACTTTATGGAACAGCAGGGATCAATCATATATACACGCAACACGCTAATATAGTAATCTGATCTTGGTAATCCACTTGTCAGTCTTAGTTATAAATAATATGATTGTCTTTTAGAATGTAACAGCAACGTTCATAGATTCAACAATCGCAAGGAAATATAATTTCTAAGATGAATTCAATAATACCAATGGTCAAATGTTACAACACAGTCATTCCATAATTGAATAGCAACGGTATCCTGTAAAAACCATTTATATCAGCACTTAAAGAAACAACAATGCGTTGCAAAGTTAATATAACGGTTCTGTGTTCAGAAATGATATTACTCAGTAAATCAAATGTAACGGAGCTGTGATGTAAAATAACATAACATATCAGATTACCAAATAAAACTGATAAACAAACCACGCATAAAACAAAAGAATATAATATACAGTAGCAGCAGCAGCATACTCCACCAGAGGTTGGGCCCTTAGCCGCCAGCGGACACTGCTGGGTTACTTCAGAAGGAAAAGAGTGAACAGCAACGCCCAAATTATGTATTAGTCATTAAATAGTGAAATCATTACAATAGTTGAAGCTTTGAGACTTACAACATAAAACAATCCTTCCTTCCTCCTATCCCATCATGAATCCTTGCTTCTGAATCTCTAATTCAAATCATCAATTCGCCATCATTCGAATCCCCAAAGTCATCCTGAAGTCTCTCCCTCTCTGATCTTTGTTTTCATTTAAATAGAGAAAGATCAGAGAGCAGTTATAACATAGATAATTACAACATGATTTATTTTACAAATTTGGGTTGATTCTAACCAAATGATCAACAAGAAAATATATTTCCTTTCATCTTTCAACAAAAGCAAGACGAATTTGGGTTGGCAGCTGAGATTTGGAGGACGGCCACAACTGCAAATCTGAGAAAATCATGCTCAAAGAACCCTACGTTTCTCTCTGTACAAGCTGAATTTGGGCAAACCATTCAATGTCAAAGTTAATTGGGCCCGTTCTGGACAAAACCCATGTTCCGGATTTCTCAAATTCGTCTTCATTTGCTCAGAATCTCAACCGCAAAACTGTCACTCCTTAAACCAGCGAATTTCTGAGTTGGCAGATTTAAAAATCAAATCTTCAATCTGGAAGTTACCTTGGAGGCTAAAAATGGTGAATAATGTTATAACCAACTTATTAGAACTATCATTGATAAAATAATGCATAATCATCAATTTATTAGAAATAAAGGAGAATAAATAATATTCATCCATGAGAGCATAAATCATTTATAAAATGGATTTAAATGATAAATTGTAATAGATGATATAATAGAGAAGAGTAAAAATGGATGAAATAAGTGTTACAAAGTGGTCGTATTCATGGCCCAACAGTAGGTAGGGCTCATTTGCGTGGAATGCAATGGGTTGCATGGATATGCTTTCATGTGTGAAGGGATCAAAATTCTCACAATTCACATGAAATTGAATTATGTTGAAACAAAGTGGATTTTTACAATGTATGTTAGAGAATCACAATTTGTGGTGTATTTGACTCTTGTTAGATACAATAAAATTCAAATATTAAGCTATGTTTGTCTTAAAATTCATTACACCTATGTTAAATATTCAATTCTATTGATAGCTATAGTCCATGAGGGGAGGAGAATCCCTAGAAAACTATGTTGGAACAAAATAAGAAATTAAAAAAAATGGCCATGTTGAATTGTAGGGGAGAAAAGAGTAATGCAAAGAAAAGATCAAATTAATTATTTCAATAAGTAAGAGAGGGTAAAACATAATTTTTTTATATTTATGAGCCTACTTATTGAGTATTAGAAATTACATGCACTCATGTTAATGAGTTATTATATCCTAGAAATTAGAGTAGGGTCAAATAGTAAACACCTCGACATAAGAGGAGTAAATATTATCACCAGCTCTAGAAAGGATAATGGACATGAAAGTGTTGAATAAATGACAATGATTTTTAAACAATGGTTATTTGATGGATTTTAGTGATATGGTCATCATGTCATTTTACTCATCTTTAAAATTATATTCCAAGTTGCATGATTTCTATGTAAGGACATAGCTTAATAAAATACAAACTAATTAAGGTAATTTTGTAATATAGGCGTCACCTTATTCTACCCATATCAAAATTAAATTATGAGTTATATGTTTTCTAAGTACAGGCATAACTTGAGGAAATAAAGCTATGCTTAAAAGATCCTAGGAAAGGATGAGATATGAAAGGCAGGTCTCTATATGTAATATGAGACTAGGTATCTTAAAATCGTCTTTCAATTTACTATTGTTGTGTTGATCGGTGCACATGCAGGTAATGATGTAATTCACTTTGGATATGATGTGCCAATGGGTGAATCATTTTAGTAAGAAAATGCCCCAAATACACATTATTTGAGGAAACAAAATCATACCAGGTTATTATGCATAGTTAAGTAAACCTGCATAATTTGGAACTTATGGTTTCCAGTTGAGTAAAGCAATATTGTAACTGAGATATGCAAGAGGCATAAAGTAATTCTAATCTAGCCTAAACTAGGGTCGATATTGTGAGGAGTATGCACAAATGTAATACAACATACTATATACATAAGAAGACGCCATGCATTAATAATGGTAGGATGTTAATAAGAATATCAAGAGGACTGACTCAAAAGTACATCTAGTGTAAATAGATAATGGGAATGTAAAAGCAATTCCTGGTGATTCTAGGCTAATAGTAGAAAGACAATATTAAACTTAAGATCATAGGCTCACTCAGTGTATAATATGAAAATAAAATAAAATTTGCAACTTAAAATGTACAACCTCAAATTCCACAACCTTAATAAAAATATCCATCTAGATACAGATGAGGTTCGGTAAATATCTCACTGAGAAGAATCTTTCAGAAATATGCTTTGAATAGAAGAATGGAAGATCTTATAATTATAATTTCTATGGAAACTGATAACTGATCAGTGGGTTTCTAGTTAACTAAGTAACGTATACGTGCAGATTAAACATGATGGTACTTGATGCATTAGAACAATTCAAAGAAGCATAATGAATAACAAGAATGGTACTATAGATTTAGAAAATGATGGTCTAAATTAATAAGAAAATTCTTGATAAATACAACTTATGACGATCTAAGAATCTTATGCTAGTAATAGCATAATGCATGCATCCAGAAGGTTCTAAGGATAATTGATCATGCAACAGAAAACATTAGGATGATTCAACCATTGGGATGGCTATGTGGTAATGGTAATTGCGGTTGTTGGGTAAGGATATGGGGATCTAGCAATCTAGTCACTTAAGTCACAATCATACCAGCTGGAATACATATGTTGTACCACTATTCCCTACCAAGCAATATTGGGAAGTTTACCTGACAAATGGCATAGATAATGTTTTCTGGGTTGAATAGGACAACATAAGAATTATGGTGGGAATTCATTTGAGAACTGATCTCTTCACTCAGGGGTGACTTAATGTAAAAAGGAGGTGTTAACATGTAAATACCATAGGATCACACCCTAGTACACATAGTGCCTAAAAATTTAAAGGGTGTTGAATTCAAAACATTGTAACTTTCATTATAACTCATGAAGGGAAAAGGAGTTTATACCTACACCGAATTATTTAGGGCCACCACGATGTTGGAACGTGTGTAAAAAGAGAATATGACATGACTAGTCAAGTATGGAATACTTTTAAGTACCAAGCAATCACTATCTTGGTTAAAGATAAAGTTAAGTATCATAGTCAATAGTCTGCTTTATGATGAAGCAAAGGTAAGATTCCATTGTTGTTAAAAACTTGTCCAGGTGACAAATTTAATCCCAAAACTAAAAGTATGGGTATGGTAAAATTGTAGTATGCATGATTAATTTTATGATACTATTTTTCTGACATTTTACTATAGCTAGATGACATAGGAAAATGATTTGCTAAATAAAATCACTTCAATACTTTGACGTAAAAATTGTCACTAGTTGCAGAAGTTGAACACATCCATGAAATTCCTTATTCTTATATCGATAAACTAAGCACCATTTGTTCAACTTACCTAAAGGTAATATAAATAAATTAAGGAATTTGTGGGAATAATACTAACATGGTTATAAATGTGTGGATGAAGTACATGTCGTGTAGGTGATGCTATGGACATCAGTATGGTGTACAAGTTGTACAGATGGTACTGTGTACAAGTAGTACATATGGTACTTGTATGGACATGCATATTGCATGATAATATATGACATGTATAGTTGTGTGTGTGTAATACACACTATGTGCAAGTACACATGAAGACACTGGGTGATTCTCCAGTATGGGAACCGACCTGGAGTGCGTACAAAAGAAGGAAGCTAAGAAGTGACTCAAGGATAAGTATCAATGTTTTATTTCAGTTTTGTATGCATGTGATTATGAGTTTGATCTATGTGGATGACACGTAATCTATGATTGAAAGGTACATATGATTTTGATTGTTATGTTGAGCTAACCTGATATGGTATTAGTCAAATGTGCTAGTTTGACTTGTTGTATGCAGGAAAACTACAAGGAGAAAGTGTTTGAAAAGGACACATAGGCTTCGAAGAATGCAGGGGAAGCACATGTATTTCTTAAACCACAATAAATGGCGGGCAATATAAGTTTCATTCATTCAATGAGTAGTACTATATATATCAAATTATGATATTAATTGTGGTAAAAATAGTTTAGTTTCTGCATCTAAAATATCTCACAGAATTGATTGAAACCAATGTTATAGGTACCAATGGAAGGATATGTGTTAGGAGAACTCCTTTGTAACTGATATATTTCTATTAGAAGATTTGCATTAGATGGCAAGGCCATGGCAGCTTATATATTCAAGAAATACTATTTGTGAACCAGGGAAAATTGTAGGGGCTAATATTCGCAAGTGGGCTAATTTTCCATGCTTTTTCCTAAAAAAAAAATCCGTCAATTTCTAGTTTTTTCTAAAATTTATTTGCCCAAATTTTATAGTATAAATTTATTTTACCTAAACAATAGACAAATTTGTATATAGAATATTAGAAAATTATTATAGATCTAATTAAAAAAAAAACCCCAAATATTTTGCAATTTACATATTAGGGACTAGTAAGATTCGCCAATGCTTCTAAAATTTAAGATGAATTTCCATCATTAAATTTTTCCATACCGTGAACGAGGAAATAAAATTATAAGATGCAGTAATACATTGAGGATGGTGTAAATTTAAGCGGGGAAGTATGTAACACCCCTCCCTTCTATGTAAAACTTTGAAAACCTAAGCTCAGAAAAGATAGGTCTAGTGTGTAAGAAGAAAAGTAAATACTTTATGAAATAACTAAAATAATTAATCACTTGGAAAAGAGAGACACCAAGAGATTAGATTCTTGCTAAATCCCGTTGGTGAAAGGTAAGGAATAATTCTTTCATGATAAAGCTTATAGAATCAATTCTAGATAAGTTGGATGGATTGGAGATAAATATCCATTGAGAAAAACATAAAATCTTTGCAGGAGAGAAAGGAAATATTTTATGAGAAAAAGCCTCATGGGAGAGAAAGGTGATCTTTTTTTAGAAAAGCCTAAGAAAATGGATACAAATATATGCATAAAAGCGGGACACCCTTTATGAAAGCCATATCATGAAAGAGAGTGTTAAATACGCATTGCGGAGATCAACAGGAGGCAGTTGATGCATGGCAAGAACTCTTGGCTCAGGGGTCAACTAGAAGAGTCATTCTAGGTTGGATGGTGGTGCTCAATTTCCCAAGTGGCATTCTTTCCTCTAATCTACTTGGATTCACTTGCATGGAATATTCTATATGTTTACTCCTTACTTTTTATGTTGTGAAATCGTTCAGTTCAGATCGATAGATGTTTGTGAGAATAATTTAATTCTTATGCATGCGACTTCTATTGAATCCAAGTGTAGAGTTAGTGATGCAAGCATAGTAGGTGGTTATTATTACTTGGGTCAAGGAGCTATCTGGCACATGTTACTAATAGTAGAATCTGCATGTTTCCCCTATGCATATGTAGAATTTCCTATTCTAACTTTTTCCATCAGATGATCATATACAAATGTGTGGGCTATCTATTGAATCTAAATTTGATAACCATTAAATGTAGTGAAGGAACATAGTACCCCTCTAACCTTATATGATATCTCTGTTTTAAGTTGGCGAATATTTATGCATGAGACATTGATGCATGAAGAACAGTTATGGTATAATTCTTCTAATTTTATAGTCTATGGTTCAGGTTATTTATGCCATGCATTATGCTTCATAGGAATTGCATCCAATAAGGCTTGTTTAGCTATTTATGCATATTGTATAAGATTTAGGTTAGTAACACATTTTACTATGCCTGTAAGATCAAGATTCATTGCCATGCTAGCTAAAATAGACTTAAGATAATGTTCCATTAATGCTTGTCTGGAGTTAGAAAATAAATTTATTGGTTGCATGCGATGATTAATTCCTTTCTCCAAATTGTAAATTATTCTTAAGGGTTGATCTGACATATAAGTCTTATAAATAAATCTAAAAGCCCAAGTCATGGATCGAGTAAAGCATAGAATGAGTATGTAGTATTATGGTTCATTACTTTTGACATTGTTCAATTGTTAAGAATATGAGTATAGTTTCACAAATAATATTTGTTCATGTAATGATAGAATAATATTACTTGTGATGACGGTTGAATCTTAACTTTAAATGAATAAAAATTTAAGGAATGAGAGCCTAGTAAGTAATTCTCAAATTAGTCTCAGGGGATATGCTACATTTGGAGTGAAATGGTTGCAAATGACTGATAACATTTTGAAAAGGAAATGGAAATATCTACATGGAAACCAATAGATGAATTGGTGATTACCTTGATTAAGGAAGTGAGAAATAATTATTATTGATTAAGTTCTAATGATTGAGCCACCCTAATAATAATATAATTTTGAAGGGTACTCAAGGAAAAATTCCAAAATAGAAAACAAGTAGAAAAGACTGTAAGTGTGGGATAGATTAAACAACTTGGGACAACCTCCACCAAGTGTAAAATCATGAATAGGTTACTCTACACCGAAATAGGTAAGACACCTCTGTGTAGTAAATATAGTAGTACCAAGAAGAAAGATAGCCCCCACCAAGTGTAAAATCATCAATAGGATGTTCTATACCAAAATAGGTAAGACACCTATGTGTAGTAAATATAGTAGTACAAAAAAAAAACAAATTAGTAATTACATTAGTTTAAAAGAAAACTATCAAAATCTGTGTTAGTAGAAATGTACAAAAAGAAGGGAGGATCAAAATTGTAACACATTAGCAAGCATATTTTGCTAAGGTGAATAGGAGAAAGTATGGAAGGTGGACATAGTAGATGTACCACTGATGCTACATTCATATTATGTGACAAATCATTCCTTGATCATGGTTGCCTTTATCTGAGTGATGTGAAAAGAAGTCTACAATATTGTACACTAAATATTATGAGTAAATAATATTACTATAGAAGGTAGGATGACGAGATTTAATGTAATATTATGTTGAATAGTGTTGATCTTATTAGAGACTTGAAAAAGTATGCTAAGCAGATGGAGATTACAAAGTTTATGTTGAGCAGATAAACACATATGTTGGAGAAGTAACAAACGCAAGATCAGGGGTGAATCCAAGTAAGTGATCACGTCAAATAAAATGAAACAACGACGATACTAAGATTGGAAGACAAAAAACAACAGTCTCTCGTTCTTGAAAAGAGAAGGGTTTTTCATTTCTTATTTTTTTTTTGTTTATAATGTTTTCATATATTATTACTCAATAAGTAGGAACATGATATTTCCATTTAATTTATTAGAAATCATTGCAAGTAAAAAAGGAGGGCTTTATAGTAGCACCATGTAGAGCTAGATAAGGCTCAAGAATTGAGTTAATGAATATGATAAAATGCAATGAGAGTGATTATCTCCAAAAAAGATACATCGGAGAAATATTTGTTTGCCATAGCCTCTCTGTATGTTGGACCAAAAAGAGACCATGCTTCAAAATTGAGTCATCACGCAGGTTAAAATGTTGGGGAGGCACTTTACGCCTGAGGGGGGCTACTTGGGAATGTGAAAATATTATGAAAGAAGCGTAGGTAGCATTATTTTTAGATGATGCAACAAAGGAATAAACACCGAGGACAATGTTATTTTTCTTATAGGGGTAAGACGTAATACCCCTTTGTGCTTATGTAAATATGGTTTAATTAGATTGAACTATTTTTAGTAATAGTAAGAAAGCCATAGTAAACTCATTGGAGTAAACATGATGATGTAATAAAAATATTTCAATAATAAAAATAAACTAAAATATTTACTTGGAAAAGATCACTTGAGTTCATGAGATCATCATTCAATCCAGAATCCAATGTGGATAGCATTGAACAAACTTCCCTTATTTTACTCCTAAAAATCCCTAGGGTTTGTTGGTTAAGATTTATTATGATTGGAAGAGAAAAAGATATTAAATCACTCAGTAAGGAAATAATATTGAGTATGGGTGCATAATGTGGGAGAAAAAGGTGGGCTTTAACGAAAAGGGAATATACTTTTTCAAAAAGTGTAGAAAAAAGCCTAGCGTATGGGGTTAGAAGACCCTAAGAAGAGGGATGTTGCTAAGGAAATATTGTTAGAGAGGAAAGGCATAAAATGCCTCGACCAAGAATCACAAGAGGTGGTTGATTCTAAGGGAAAAAGCATCTCAGCTCGGGGCAGAACTAGAGGTGACAGTTTATGGTTGGGTGGCAAGTTCTTCTTTCCAAGTCAATCTGGTTACTTACGGTCATAATTTCTGGTTAAAGGATATTTATTTTCTTCTAAATTTTTACTATTGTATTTAATTTGTTGACGATGCTTCTAAGTAAAGTTCTAGCTGTGAATATTTTATGTTCAATTCTAGCTATGAATAGTTTATTATTGAATTATAGTTGTACCCTAAATGGAGAGTAACTTATTAAGTTAGGCATGCAAGTTGCTCAAGTATTTATATTGTTTTATTTTAAGGAGAATGACTATAGAATTTATGGAGTCTCTTTATATTGAAGTAATTAGATTCGATCTAGGATTTTGGTGATATGAATCATGTATCAATTGATTTGTGCTAATAGAATAAAAAGACATGGGTAGGTGGGACTTAAAATTCTTTTCTGAAATCGATAAAGCGGTTAAATGCTAAAATAAATTAAGAATCATTTGTAGAAATGTGCTTCTATAAAAAGTTATGGTCGAGGGACGAGTTAGGCCTTTACTGTGTAGTTGTGTAATCATTAATAGTTGTATTTTGTTAATGAATAATTATACATTGAATGTACAATTAATCATATGGAAGGTACAGATAATAATAATACAAACTCATTATCAAAATAGTACATAACTATCTCCTACACAGTTCTCATCATGAATAGAGTATTAAGTGATTTTTTCCACCGGTGAAAGTTTTGGATCAATATATGACTAATAAAGATATAATTGGATTTTGCATAATCCCAACAGGAGTTTATATTGAAACACCCGGTACTTGAACGAAACTAACTATATCGTTGGTATAATGGTTAGATAGAGTCCACAAGGAATTGGAAATACAGAAAACAAACCAACATAATAGTTGATTTTAATTCTATCTTTCATAATTTGCTATGCTATGAAACCTTCGACAGAAATTCTGAAACAATAGTGCACATCTCCATCTCAAAGTGATCGATTGAAAGCCATTAATAGTGATTAGAAATGACGTAAATAATAGCGACTATAAGAAATGTGAACAAAGCGAATACGAACAACTATTGATATATCATAGCTGTAACTTAGAACTTGGCAAATATGAATTTTTATATAACATAGAAAATGAGTATACATGTTCACTAGTAACCCTGAAGGGTAGCTAAATTTCATAAACATGATGTGAGACATAAGGGGAAAGTAGGTCAAGTGAAAAAAAATGTGCCATAGTGAAATACAAAAGACAGTAAGAAGATTACTATTCCTAGGTCACAAATACTATTGAGGGTGTCACCCTATTTTAAAAAGAATATGTATACAAGTATTACAGATCCTCCCAGCAAATGTATATGCCTCCTAGCTAAACTAGTAGGGGAAAATTTAAGGCCAGCTTAACTAAACATATCAATTAAAGGAAAACCCAACCAAAATACACTTGGATGTTCCTTCATGGAAGTTGAGGCATACAAACGACCTTGGGAAGTGTACTCTAAGGTTAGAGGTGGAATCCAACACCTTATCAACAATGAGAAAGAAAAGAGAAAAACATCACAGTCGCCTTACCTACGAGTGAGGAAGGTAACATCGATATTAGAAGTTGTGAAACACAATTCATGAAACCCAACGAATACTGGAAAATGATTTGGTAATTAAGTAGAATATAATTAACTAGAATTAGGGGTTACTTGTGACAAGAACAAAACCATTACAATTAAGAAAGAACCTAAAATGGAAAACATAGGTAAATGGTAATTAAAGGTTGTCGACAAAGAACTAGATAAATTTTTATTATCACAAGATAAGAGAGATAAAATAAACAATTGTAGTTAACCAGAAGGGTGACGATTATTACCACGCCAAACCAACAAAGAAACTTGAACTTGAATGGCCATGTTGGAACTAAGAATCCACTTTACATAATTATTGTACATGAAGAGAAAATAGATTTAGAAAAATATTAAATAAAAAAAGATCAAACCATTTCACCATAGGGATGACTCGACTATATCGGAATGGTTAATCAATACTCAGGAGGTGATTTTCCAAGAAACAATACACAAAATACCAGGGCATTTCTTGCCACCGATTTGTTCACCACTACACTCATTAACATTACCACAGTGAAGGTAATTAGCGGAAAGTAAAATGGTAATATAGTAGAATAATTCATGGAATAATTATGATAAGGGGTACCAGGGGTATACCCAAACCACCAGTAATGGGATTCATAGAATATCACAACAAGAACCACCCAAATTTAGGGATTGATAAGTGGCATCTAAAATAAAGCGTAAAAAATTCGTTACCAAGGAACTGGGAATGAGATTCCTATTCATACTAACAAGAACTAATTGGAACAGACAGGGGGAAATAGTTACCTGTGAGTAAACAACACCTTTGATAGACAAAAAAAAAGAAATGACACTCAGATATAGTGGTCAAACCCCCTTTAAATCATCCCCAAAACCAGCTTCATGGCATCATAGAAATATTAAGTCTCAGCAAGCAAGATACAATTTAGGAACATGGAACCTATAACAACACCTAATGATTCAACTCCATGAAACCCCACCTGCCTACAAAATAAGTGATCATGGATCGATCTCCCTCAACTGCAAACATAACAATAGAAAGGAGCGATGAGGCACATGAGGCCGAGGTAATGGAAAAGCAGTAAGGGTTAGGGTTAGAAGAACCAAAATGACCACAGTTGGATCACCTCGGGTGATCCTGAGCATTAAACAATGTTAGGATATTCAGACACATAGGAAATAGTTAAGTATAACTTAGTCTAGTATAGATTTAGGTAAAGTGTGTTTCATTACTATGTACTTTTGTAACTTATAATCTGATGGTCACAATATGTTCTAGACATGAAGTGATCCAATGGTTCATTCTCTCCTCGGTATTACCGACACTTGAACCATGGCTTAACACCTGATTGGTTAATGATATCTATTTAAAGAGCATGGAGTGTCATTTGTAAGGTGACCGTTCATGAGAGAAGCTTACGTAAATTTTCTTTCTTTTATTAATAAATTTCCTGAAGTGGTTGCGTCGGCTCAGGCCGTGCATTGTTTCCCTCTTTGAGGGTAATAACCACGTCAACAATACTGGTGTATTGATCTATGATCTATTTGTGAGTGGTGTCCTTTGGTGTTCATTTTGAAAAACTTACCCTGTAAATTTCTACATGGTATCAGAGCTATTTGAGGGCAACATCCATTGGTGATCCAAATCTGAAAGCGGTACAACTGCATCTGACTATCTTTTCCTAGATCTACTGTTTATGACTACTTTCGGGCCGAGAGGACTGCTTTATTGTGTTGGGAGCATTTGTTCTAGTGAGGAACCCATTTTTGTTTGATGCGAAAAGGTTTCCAGTAGCCCTAGCTACGTTATTTTTAATATCTAGAGGTATACAGTCTTTATTTGTAGTTTTAGTTATTCATCTCTCTATTTATTTCGGTTTATTTAGTTCTCTGTTTTTTTATTACCAGATCTATACCTTTCATTTCTACGTATGATCTTTGCCCCACGACTCTGTGCGATCTGGGGAAATCAGAAATAGAAAGGAAGGATTTTTCTCATGCATATGCTCTTTTCTGTCACGCTTTAGTGTGATCTCAAAAAATCAGAAACATTGGGAAAATATTTAATTTCCATCGAAAGCTAACTTCAAGCGATAAGGTTTGGTTTTTTTTTCATGTTCATGTTGGGTTGTTGGTTTTTTTCTTGTAGGAAAAAATAGCTTTTTCAAGTAAGTATGCACCCCAAAGCTTCAGTGACTAAAAAAATTAAAAATATAAATAAAAAACCCCCTCTTCGTCTTTTCCAAAAATTACTAACCTTTTAAACTAGCTCACTTGGTCCAAAGTTACTTTATGAGAATAGAGCTCTTGGGTTCAAGTCTTTCTTTTTGTTGAGTTACTTTTTCAAAAAGCACATGTAACTTATGTTTTAAAGTTACTTTATGTAAAAGTGTTCTCACCCATTATAAAAAGTGAGTCACTTATCATTCTAAAGTCTCTTTATCTTTTATTTAAGTTACAATTTAGTGGGTAGCTCATAAAGTACAATTGTAAAAGTGACATTCACTTATTTATAAAACTGGGTCACATAATTTTTTTTAAAGTGAGCTAATTAGATTAAGCTTGAAAAGGGGGAATTTTTTTTTAAATATAACATTATCATTCATTCCTCACATTCACACACTTCATCGACATCTTCAACAACTTTTCTTCAAAAAACCATAACTTCTTCATCTAGAAGCCATTTTTAGACCATCTTTTTTAATTAGCTTAATTTTTGGAGATCTTTCCATTGGAACACTTAGTTTTAGCATCTAAAGCTTCAGTTTCTGTTAAAATGGAAATTCCATGCCAAGTTATTCTTGACAACACCAACTACTTCCAATGGTGGTCCTACATTGTAGATTTACTTAAAAGTAAAGGTCTTTACAGAATAGCCTCAGGCTAAGAAACTAAACCTAAAGATGAAGATAAGGCAGGAAAATGGGAAAATAGGCAAGATTAAGCATGTGGGTTTATAGGGATGTCTATTTCTCCAAACCGTAGATTCCATATCGCAGAACTTGATGCCGATAATGAAGCAATGAAACAACTCACTAAAGCTTTCGGAATTAAAAATGAAATTAGATCCCATCAACTCAAAAATGAGTTTCTTACGTTGAACCCCAATAATTTTTCTTCCATTGAAGATTTTTTGTCCAAGTTCAAGACCCTTAGACTTCTCTTGGAAGGTGTTAAGGTTAAGAAAGAAGATGGTAGTCTTATCTATTCCATTCTTACTAAGTTGGGACCAGTCTAGTTTGTGTTTATTTCCACCTTCCATTCTACTAGAGAAGCCTTCATTTCTCAAGGGCAACAATACAAGCCCCCCTCTTTTGATGCCTTTTTTGATTCTTTAATAAGAGAATAAGAAAAACTCTTACATCTTGGTCTTCTTAATCTTGGAAACTCTTCTAAGAAAGACTTAGCTGCCCGACAACAACCAAATTCAAAGAATCTTAAGAATCAATATCCTAAAAAGAATGGTCCTAAACCAAACAAGGGGCCTAAGAAATTTTAGTCTCAAAATGAAAAATCATTTCAACAAAATCATAAGGCAAACAAAAACAAAGGGAAGAATACTGATAGACATTGCCACTTTTGTAATCCAAATGGCCACTTAGAATCCAAATTCTTTAAGAATATGGAAGCCTTGGAAGTAGCAATGAAGAAGCATAACATCCATTTGGAGCACTCTTCAAATTCATCTTCATCTTCAGGAATAGCACTTTCTGGATGTGGTTGTCAAGCATCCCAGTCTGGTTATGCACTAAATGTGTCTTCTTCTTCTCATTCTCATGAGTAGCTCATTGATTCTAGAGCTTCTTATCACATGGCCTACAACAAAGCCATGTTTTCTTCTTTAAATGATTGTAGCACCAAAAATATATATGTTGGTGATCAGAGATCTCTTAGTGTTGTAGGGACTGAAACTGTTCATCTAGAAAATGGTCAATTTAATGATGTATTATGTATTCCAACCTTATCCTACAACCTTCTATCTATATATCAGATAACTCATTTAGCTGAATGTAAAAACTTTGAATTCTCACCTCACGATGTTGTAATTAAGGACCTAAGAGATCCTAAATAGATTTTAGCTACTGGCATTGCTGATGATTCTACAGGGTTGTATAAGTTTAAAAACTTTGGGTCATCAACTCTTCCCTTAGTATTTATTGCTCATAATGATGAAGTGAGAAAACTTTGGCATGAGTGATTTTTTCACTTAAACTATTGCTCCCTTCAAAATCTATGTAAAGAAAATATGGTGATAGGTGTTTTTCCAGATGTGTACTTGGAAAACATCATCGAGATAGTTTTGAAAAACGTGCCTCTTAGCATGCCTCAGCCCCTTTACAACTTGTGCATAATGATTTATGTGGTCCACTTCCAGTTGTTTCATTCTCTGGCTAAAAGTATTTCTTAACATTCATTCATGATTTCTCTAGACGCACTTGGGTATACTTCTTAAAACTCAAGAGTGAAGTATTTAACATGTTCTTGGCCGTTAAGGCCTTTGTTGAAAAACAATCTAGACATCAAATTCTTAAGCTAAGATCTGATAATGGCGGAGAATATGTCAACAACAAATTCATCAAATTTTGCACCGATCATGGAATTCAAATGAAACATATTGTTCCATATACTCCACAACAAAATGGTGTAGCTGAAAAGAAGAATTGCACCTTAAAGGAAATGGCTAATTGTATGCTTCAATCTCAAGGACTTAGTCTTAATTTTTAGGCAGCAACAATTAACTATACAAATTACATAGTAAATCGCACTCCCACTAATGTTTTAAAGAATATCACTCCAGAAGAGGAATGGAGCTCAATTAAACTAGATGTAAGTCACTTTCATGTTTTTGGCAGTGAAGCATGGGCCCATATTCTAGATGAGAAACATAAAGCTTTATAACCTAAGAGTGAAAAATGTACTTTTGTTGGATATTTTGAAGATGTCAAAGGATATAGAATTATTCCACTTAAGTCCAAAAATGTTATCATTAGAGGAGATGTAAAGTTTACGGAAAATATATCGGCCTACGAGCCTAGTTCGGGAGATGTGCCACCTCTCTCTATCCCTTCTACTTCTGAAAATATTGCTTCTTCAGATGATGACAGCGAGGATGACAATCCTCCCCCACCTTCTCAGGATCTTGTTTCAACTTTTCGTCTTCCAAAATGGGTCCATGCTACTCGGGATGAAACATATGCTCTTGCAGGTAATCCTACAGATCAACGACATACACGTTCTCAATTTGATAGAGCCTCTTCTTTACTGGCTCAAGCTTTAATGAATTGTGATCCTCACACCTTTCCAGAAGCTTCAAGCCATCCAGATTGGGACGCAGCTATGAATGAATAATATTGTTCATTATTGGAAAATGATACATGGGGTCTTGTTCCTCTTCCAAAGGGACGAAGACTTGATATATGCAAATAGGTTTACAGAACCAAGTTTGGGCCAGATGGGAAAGTTGATAAACATAAATATCATCTTGTTTCTAATGGTTTTTCACAAGTTGAAGGCATTAACTATAATAAAACCTTCTCCCCTGTTTCCAAATGAACTGTATTCGCCTTTTTCATTCCCTTACTGCCTCTTTCAAATGGGAAGTCCATTAGATGGATGTTAAATCCGCCTTCTTGCATGGTGGCTTGCATGAAGAAATCTACATGGAAGAACCTCCTAGATTTATAGAAACAGACTCCAGCCTTGTATGTCGACTTAATAAATCCCTTTATCGTCTCAAGAAAGCCCCTTGGTCTTGGTATGCCAAAATGGATAGCCTTCTTTTAGATACTGGCTTTTCTAGGTGTCATTCTGACAATACTGTCTACCCCAAGAAAGTGGGTAAGTCTCTTATCATTCTTGTTCTTTATGTGGAGGATCTTATCCTTACTGGTAGTGATCCCAACCTTATAAACCATGTGAAGTCCAAAATTAAAAAGGAGTTTGAAATGATAGACTTCGGACACTTTAATTATTTCTTGGTCTTCAAGTCTTGTAATCCAAGAAAGATATTTCCCTTTCCTAGTCCAAGTATGCATGTGATCTTCTACGCCACTTTCACATGGAAGACTATAAGCCACCCCCTTCTCCATTTCAGTCTAGAGCCAAAATTTCAGTCACTTGTACTTCCCCTAAAGTTGATACTACCTTATACCATCAACTTGTAGGAAACATTTTGTATCTGACCCACACTCGTCGTGACCTTTCCTTTGTTGTTGGCCTTATTGCTTGGTTTATGCAAAACCCACATGAAAGTCATTGGAAAGAAGCTAAAATAATACTTCGTTATGTTCGAGGTAAAGTTAAGTTTGGGATTCATTACAATGAAAAAGCAAATCCCCTATTGGTTAGTTTCACTAATTCTGATTGGGTTGGTGACCCTGATGATCAGAAGTCTACTCCCCGTTATGTCTTCACTCTTGGTTCTGTACCTATTACATGGGATTGCAAGAAATAAAGTGCCATTTCTCTTTCTTCAGCAAAAGAAGAGTATCATGGCATTGTAGAAGCTAGTAAGGAAGCCTTGTGGCTTCATCAGATCCTATCAGAATTTGGCTTTCAGTAGCAACATCCGACTACACTTTTGTGTGATAATAAAAGTACCATTCAATTATGCAAAGATCCAGTCCAACATGAGCACAACAAACATAATGAACTACACATGCACTTCATCAGAAAGCTCATTCATGACCATGTTTTTGAAGTGAAATATTCTTCAACCGATGATCAAGTTGCAGACATCTTTACAAAGGCTCTCACAGAGGCAAAGTTTACCAAACTTTGATTTGTGGTTGGAGTTTAGGAAGTTGTCACCAAGGGGGGATAGACTCTAATGGCTCCTTCCTTTTCCTATTGTGTCATATTTGTACATCCTTCAATCCTATCCTAAGTTCTTCTTATGGGGGGATGTTAGGATATTTCGACACATAGGAAATAGTTAATTATAAATTGGTCTAGTATAGAGTTAGGTAAAGTGTGTTTCTTTACTATGTACTTTTGTAACTTACAATCCAATGGTCATGATATGTTCTAGACATGAAGTGATTCGATGATTCATTCTCTCCTTGGTATTACCAACACTTGATCCATGGCTTAATACCAGTTTGGTCCATGATCTCTAATTAAAGAGCATGGAGGGTCATTTGTAAGGTGATTGTTCATGAGAGAAGCTTATGTAAATTTTCTTTCTTTTATTAATAAATCTCATGAAATGGCCACGTTGGCTCAGGTCATGGACTATTTCCCTCTTTGAGGGTTTTAACCATGTCAATAATACTGGTCTATTGATCTATGATCTATTTGTGAGCGGTGTCCTTTGGTGTTCTATCTGAGGAACCTACCATGTAAATTTCTAAGAACAATCCCCAAGGCTAAGCCCATCTCTGCTCCATGTGACTTACAGGTGTCAGAGTAGACATGGTGGGAGGGATTTTCTGATTACTAAATCAAGAATACCTCGATTCTCGAATTGAGAAATTGGAATTAAAACTCCATAGTACTATAGGGTAGGTTGTTAAAGTATTTGGCTAAGTCAATATAGCGAAAATGGGTGCATACACCATACCGAGGACATTTGTTAATTATCAAACTGTGAGGTATGTGGCTTGTTGCATGGGGCTCGTTACATGCACCCTAGCCATTAAATGTTTTAAAATCAAACAATATCAATTAAAAAAGTATGGTATATATATATATATATATATATATATATATACATACATGTTCATATTGTTAGGATATAAGCCATAAATAACACATAACTTTGAGTGTATGGATCTTATAAAATCCTGCAAAGTCTGGACAAGGGGTGCACTTGAAAAGAATGAAGTTTTTAAAAGGATCCAAATCTAACCAATAAGATCCAGTGGAGAAGGTGATACCAAATCCGGGAAGGGGTTATGATGTATTTGACATCAATATCATTAACAATATAGTAGAATGGATTATCAACCAAAGGAGGTTTGAACTGTGCATATGCCTACAAATGCAGACATATAATGTGTAGGTTTAAAAACCAAATGTGGGTAGCTGGAGGCTCGTGACATTCAAGATGAAAATTAATGTGAAAAGATATGATCATTCTTGGAAGACATAAATATGAAATTGAAAGGAAAAAAGACCGACATGTAGAAAACCCCATAAATTAAAACTTAATAATAACTTCTAATGTTAATGTTGGGTTAAATAATAATATGAAACACTCACTAATTAATTTTTTAATGATGGTTAATATTTAGGGATTGTTTAATATTAATATAATTTTATTAATTAATGTATATATAAAATGAATTAAATTTATCAATGTTAATATCTATATATATATATATTATATATATATATATATTTATATTATGGTATCAAATGATAATTAATATATTTATTAATTAATATGATATTATTAATATAATTTATGTTAAAAATTTAATTTGTGTAATTAATCATAATGTTTTAAGCATTTTTTCCTTGAGGAAAAATCATAATTTCCATTATAAAATAATGAAAGTTACATGTTGTAGATTATGAAAGGCATATGCTAAAATAAACACCTAAAAACATACCATCAAAAGATCACTAAATTATACTTTTCTACCATTCATTTTTTCCACTTTCCACCAACTATCGGCATTGGGAGTGGAAGATACAATAGCCAATTGAGTTTCCTCTATATTTACAAAAGTTTCTTTTTTAGAGTCAGAGCTCTTTGATGCATGAATTCTTTTGTTACAACTTGCTTCTCTTTCCTGAGAGGTCTCCACATTTTGCTATTGATGAATTATAAGCATTGTTTCTTTGGATGATGTCACCAATTCTATCCGCTCTGCCCCATTCTTTTCTATGATTTCCTGAGATTTATTTTCAACATTAGCTGTAGTATTTTCTTGGATTTCTTCCTCCTCTTCCTCTTCCTCATCTTCTTGTGTATCAGGGAATTCCCATCCCTATGGATTTTGGTCTTTTCTCTTTTTCCTTTTAGGATTATTTTCCTAGGGACATGAATTTTGGAGATGTCTAATTTGTAGACATATACATCATCTTGATGCCATATTTTCAAAATCTACAACCTTTGTCCACTTCACATTATTATGAATCAATATAATATGGTCATGTAATCCTCAACTAAGGTCAACCTCGACATGGATTCGGGAAATGTGAATATTCCTTTGGTAATTTTGTATGTGTCCACCTTTATGAATTTTAGAAAAGAATTTCAAATTCCCTCTAGCACTTTGATATGCCAAAAATGTAAAGGAATATTATCTATCTTGACCCATACTAGCATTTTGTAGACTGCCACGATATTTTCATTAAAACTTGGGAAAATGGGATCATAAATAGACCTACACTTCCCCAAAACCATGATCCCTCTTTTAAGATGAATTCCATATATTTTGTTGTATCAAATTTCACAATAAAAAATCCTCTAGAGCATAGGTGAATATCACAATTTTCAGTCCAATTAGAGGTTATCCATTGATGTAAGTCCTCTTTCTTGGGCCAGAAGCCATTAAATCTACATATGACTACCCTTCAATGGAATTTTGAATAAATTTCATTGACTTATGGGGGATTTATTGTCAATGCTAGCACTTGGTTCATTTGTTCCACAATATAGGGCTTAGGGAGATTAGGAAGAATATCAGGTGGTTTTTGTGAACCACGCCTTCCTTTAATTGCATCCTTGAAAGAGAATAGACCTTTGGAACTAGAATCAGGGCATCCTCCAAGTAATATCATATTAAGGATAGCAGTTGAATCATGTTTGATTCCATAGTCCTTCATCTTATGATCGTCTTGTAAAAATTTTCCTGCAAAAATCAGATTTTGAAGATCTGTTGGGATACCCATCTGGTTTTTTATCTGCTACTTTAGGTTTTGTATCCTCTCTCCATTCCAAACTCTAATTGAAACTGATTTACTAGTTATATTTTTAATAAAAATCTAGGAATTTTCCTTTCTCTATTAACTCATTCCCTAATCTTCCTTTTCCATTTCGTTTTTGATTAGATTTGTAGGAGCCTCATATATATATTGAATGGAATGATTCCAAACTAGTGTAGATTAGTCTAGAAGGTGATAATCACACTAACCTTTGTCTGAGGCCCCATCCTTCGCTGCACGAGCTAACAAAAAAATTCACCCTTTGTGATTGACCTGAGAAAATCCATAAATGTATGGTTCTATGTGTAACATACCCCTGCGGCATGGATCTATGCATGCTATGTATGATCATTTCAGAGCAACTTGAAAAATGAAGGATAACCTTTGATCTAGCGAGAGAAGAGGTCGATCTACAACTCGGAAGGCTACATCTAAAAAATGGTAGATTGGATCTGCAGCTAGGGTAAGAAAATAATCCTAGTTGAGCATTTGCAAAGGAAATTCGAGCAGCCCAAAAACGTAACTCCTTGCTATCGTGACCTGAAAGGGTCCATTCCTCTTATGAGAGCTTACAATAGAAAATCCAATAACAAACCATACTCCAAATATGTGAATCCTCATCCTATCACCGTTAAATAGGTTAACAAAAACTATGAGCTCCTCTTCACAACTTCTATGGATACATTGAGCTCCCAAACTACAATATCCATTTACATCCATATTGTATTGATGCTTGATGGTGGAAACATCATGATAGGGATCACATGAAGAAACCATTGCCATTTCGTCTCCTCATCGAAATGCTAATAACTATAATCTCATAATTTCTAAATAATATTAATATTATTATTGATTTACACACACACACACACACACACACACATATAGATATATATATTAATAATTGATTATTAGTAAACAATTCAGTGATAGTGTAATATTATATCAAGGAATATGATATGATGATTATGATAATTAAAGGTAAAAGGAATTCCTATTTTCCAGCAAGAGAGCGGAAGGATTAGAAAGGGAGAGTTATAGAAGTTACAGTGGGAATCTATTTTTTACTAATTTTCCACCCATCATCTTTATTTAGGTTATTTGGGTGCTTAATAATTTCAATAGCCTCCCTCAATTTCTTGTGGCATTAATGTCCAATTGTTTCCAAGACACTAGAATTTTAATTGTAGATGTGATTATTTGTGTTTCAGGAGTGCTTTGTAAAGAGAAGAGGAGTGGGAGTGATTTTGTTTTATGTCAACACATTGTTCTTGAATTATATTTTTTTATGAAGAGACCAATTTCACCCAAATAGGATTTAGCGTATTAGAAAGGGATCAACTACACACATTATTAATTGGTGGGGTCAATGGGATCTTTGACAAACTTGAGGTGGATATAAATAATTTTCATAGGTTTAAAAGTAGTGATGATATTTTTTTTTTCTAAGGAAATGAGAAATTTTGTTAGCGGTCCCTTGAATGTAAGGGAGAAGAACATTGGAAACCATATTCCTAATATAATGTTTTACTTTAGTTTCTTTGCTAACATTTTTGAAAGCCTTAATAACTTGGTTCTTAGTGTATCATTTTTTCATAAAATATTAGACATATGGGTTTTTTCGATGTCTAAATGGTTATTTTTAGGAATTCTCAAGGCTCTTGTGGGTAATGTGTTAAGAACTCCAAGTTTTTGGTTGGGATGATTTTGGGATTCAACATGAAGGAATTGTTTATTATGTATTTTTTGTTGCCATTATGACACAGGTTTGGTGCTATGACACAGGTGTTGTTCTTGATGGCAACTCACTCAGATGACATATCACAGTTCAGGCTCTCAGAATGAAGGAAAATGGGATATACACAGGTTCCCCTTGACCAAGCCACTTATACACGTAGGTTCGTCGACCAAAAGGCATGTATGTTTATACACGTTCTTTCACGCAAGGAAAGGCACGTACATGTTGAAAACTTGGCTTTGGTCCATGGTATTTGGTCCATGGTATTTTGACCCATGGTATTGATCCAAGGTATCTTGACCAAAGTATTGACCCCAAGTATTTGGTCCAAGGTATTGCTTCTAAGTGGTTTTGGACCATGGTATTGAGTAAGGCCTAAGACTATAAAAGGAGGAGGAGATCATTAGGTAAAGGCACTCAAGTATTGAATATCTAATGATGAGAAAGATCTAGAATATTGGTGATTGGGTTATGGTACATACCTGGATCTGAATCAAGGAGGAACCTGAGCGCTTGAAGAAGCATAAGCGCTATTGAAGGGTCAAGATCTTAAGGCTTGAAGAGAATTATCTTTGTGTGGTTTTTGACATTTTATAATTGGTGCATGTCTTGATCTGTAAATCTGATGATCTGGGTATAAACTGATGTCTGAATAGTTGAAAAGGCTAAATCATATTTTACAGATTTGTACGTAGGTTTAATATAGCAAAGGCACGTATACACGTTGGTTCGGTAATTTGAAATAGCATATATGCAGGTTTGCCTTCATATAACAGCGTATGCACGCAAGTTCGACACATTGAAGTAGCGTACATCTCATAAAATATGTTTTAGCTACTTCTGTTTACTATTGCAGTGTTCTGGGTTCTGGTACTGTTACGGTATTATGCTTACAGCATTCAGAGAAGTGATTGTTTGATTCAGTTTTGGTTAGTGGAAGGGAGATTGATTGATTCAGATATATTTTTATGTTTGATTGATTCTATTGATGGATCCAGTCTGAAAATTTATGAAACGTGGTCCCTAGAAGAAAAGAGAAGGTTATAGCCTTCTGTAGGTCGGCACCTATGTACTAGTACATCAGCTATTAAAAGTGCTAAGGGGGTTGTAGCTCCCTTCTAGGAAAAGTTGCAGAACGAGAGAAGGTTGTAGCCTTCTGCAGGTAGAAGGCTACGTACTGGTATAAGACTACACCAGTACATAAATATTGTAAAAAGAAGTTTCTTATTAAAAGAAGATAGAGACGAATTGCAGCAGGTGGTTTTCACCCACATTGGGCTTCCACCTTATATCTTGTGTTCTTATGTGTGATTTTCTACTTTGTTTTACTATACATATTACTGCTTATATGGTTCTGATTCACATATTAAAGATCAACTGACTAAATAATAAGTTTACAAGGTTTACACTGGTTGCTCTAAACACAGTTGCGTATATACGGAAGCTGCATTAATAGAAGTAGCGTATATAAATCTGTTTATGGAAATGAAATATTGTTAAGTTGCTAACATTGATTCACCCCCCCCTCAGTATTATTTCAAACAATTGGTACTAGAGCAGGTCCTTTAGAAGAAGCTTGATCGCTTGAAGGAAGATCTATCATCATGAGAAACTGTGAAAGAGTGGCATCCATCAGGCCACCAATCTTTGATGTGAGCAACTTCGTCTATTGGAAGGTAAGAACCACAACCTATCTTCAATCTCTTGGAATAGAAGTTTGGGATATCGTGGAAGGAGGATACACATTTCCATTAGTAACTCCTACATATACGGCAGGTAAAAAGCAGTATGAAACAAATGAAAAGGTTGTTAATACTCTATTAGCGAGTCTGTCACAATCAGAATTCGTCAAGGTTATGCAGCTCAAAACCGCCAAAGAAATATGGGACAAGATCATTCTAATCTATGAAGGAGACGATCAGGTAAAATGTGCAAAACTACAATCTCTAAGAATTCAATAAGAAACTCTCATAATGCACAATGATGAAAGTGTAGCTAATTATTTCTTACATATATATGAGATTGTTAATCACATGAAAAGCTTGGGTGAAGAGATAAAAGAAGTTACTTTAGTTGAAAAGGTTCTAAGATCCTTGTCTTCTAAGTTTGAATCAAAAGTTTCTGCCATAGAAGAAAAGAAGGATCTTCAGAGTATTACTATGTCATAGTTACACAGAATCCTAACTGCTTTCGAAATGAGAAAAGGGGGTCCATCAGATATGAGAGAAGCCGCATTCAAAGCTTCAAGAAAAGGAGAACTCAATGAGTCAGGACATACGTCAGAAGGAGAGGAAGAATCAAACTTTGTCAAGAACCTTCAACGAGCCTCTGAAAGATTAAGAGGTAAAGTACCTTTCAAATGTTTTTCTTGTGGAAGAGCAGGTCATTATGATGCAAAATATCCTCACAAAGATAAGCTTGATAAAGGTAAGGAATCAGAAAAATGGAATAGAGTATAAATAAGAAGAGCTACTATACGCTTGAAGATAGTGATGGTTTATCAAATAGTGATGAAGATGAAAACAATAATGATTACAGACTTCTAATGCCTTTTGAAGATGATGATTTCTTTGATGCTTTAGATGAATATGGTCTCTATGAAGAAATTTCTAAACTTAAAATCCATCTAGAAGAAAAGAGTATGACTATAGATATTCTGACATAACAACTTGCTGAAAGGGAAAAACACAATGAAACGTTAGAATGTGAAATTGTGGTTCTAAGAAAAGAAATTGAGAAAACAAAAGCTCTCAATTTTAGGTTTGCTAAAGGAACAGAAACTTTAGATGAAATTATCAAAGTGTAGCGTTCTCTTCTGATAAAGACAGGTCTTGGATATATTGAAGAACCATCTCAAGCACAGAAGCCATCAATCTCCAAAAGCTATCTTGATGCAGCAAGGAGAAGTGAACAACTTGACAATCGTCAGCAGAGGCTTAAAGAAGATCACCAAGTAAATCGAGTTCAATCTACTTCAAGGATGAAGAAAAGCTATAACCAACCTCAAGTAAATCATTCTCAATTTGCTTCAAGAATGAATGTCAATGGAAACTACAATCATCAGGTTAGTAGATTCGATAATTGCAAGAATTTATTTAATGGCCAATGTTTTTCATGTCATAAATTTGGACACAAAGCTGCTCAATGTGTTTCTTCTAAGACCATCATGACTAGAGAAGCACAAAATCAAAGGAATGTGACTAGGATCATGAAAAGGACCTACAATAACTTTTCTGCTCTTGAAAATGAAATAGAATGCTCTATATGTAACAACTTTGGTCATGAAGACTCTGAATGCAGGAGTAAATTTTAGCAAACACCTCAGAAGGAGCAAGCCTCATTGGTTCCCAAAACATGGAAAAGGAAAGAACTGCAAACCGAAGGATGTGGTATAGCCTTATATGTAGAAGGACAAGAAAATCAATGGTACATCGACAGTGGATGCTCGAAACACATGACAGGTGATAAAGAAAAACTTCAGTCATATAGTGTATTAGAGAAGGAAAGGAGGGTCTCATTTGGAAATGACACCCCTACAATCATAAAAGGTGAAGGCTCTGTTCTCTTAAAAGAAAAGGTCAAAGATGGGAATGTTATGTATGTTGACGGTTTAAAGCATAATCTATAAGTGTTAGTCAAATGTGTGATCAATGAAATGAGGTAGTATTTCGATCAAATGGATGTGTTGTTCGTGAGCTTGATACAAGAGAAACAATGATCCAAGGCATAAGAACTACAAATAATTTATACATACTCAAGGGAGGATAGCAACAATGCTATCTAAGAAAAAATGATGAACACTGGCTATGGTAGAGAAGATGGGGGCATCTAAGCTTCCCTCAGATAAGGAAAGCATGCAAATTCTAGGTTATTTACGATCTTCCTGACATTAGAATTCCAGAAAATACAATATGTAAATCATGTCAATCTGGTAAGCAAACCAGAATACATTTCCCTGTGAAAGAAGGATCAGCTAGTAAGCCTCTTGGACTTGTCCATACTAATTTATGTGGTCCATCAAGGAAAAATTCACCTCGTGGAGAAGAATAATTTATATTGTTCATTGATGACTTTTCCAGAATGTGTTGGATAGGACTTCTACAACATAAAGTCGAAGCATTTGAAAAGTTCAGCGCCTTCAAAACTTTTCTTGAAAATGAATTAGATCGCAAAATAAAATGCCTCAGATCTGATTGAGGAGGGGAATTTACCTCGGATGAGTTCTTCGACTTCTGTGAAGAAAATGGAATAAGAAGGGAATTCTCTACCGCAAGGACTCCTCAGCAAAATGGAGTGGTAGAAACGATGAACATAACTATTCAACAAATGGCTCGTGCTATGCTAGATGAGTCTAGAACTCCTACAACCTTCTGGGGTGAAGCTGCATTTGCTACCGTCACTATTCTCAACAAAACAAATGTTTGGGTAAACAGCACTCAAGCTCCTCATGAACTTTGGTATGGTAAGACTCCTACTGTAAAATACTTCAAAGTTTTTGGAAGTAAATGTTACATCAAAAGGACCGATGAAAAGCTTGGCAAGTTTGAACCTAGAGCAGATGAAGGCATTCTCCTTGGTTACTCTTCCCGAAGTAAAGGATACAAGTGTTATAATAAAAGACTAGGGAAAATTGTTGAAAGTATTGATGTTGTGGTTGATGAAGCATGCGAAAATTCAAAGCAGGTAAAAACTGAAGAGTGGGAAGAAGATGAGCATTATCCTTCCACATCAAATAGACTAATGCTGAAGAAGAAGAAACCAATGAAGCACCAGAAGAGCAGATAACAATAGAAGAAAAGACTCCATCCAGATATGTTCAGAAAAATCATCCAGAGACTCAAATTTTGAGACAGAAAGAGGTAGGTGTACAAACAAGATGAATTATTACAGAAGCTTCAAGCTATATAGCATTTCTTTCCTCCATCAAACCACACAATGTACATAAAGCATGCAAAGATGAATGTTGGGTCAAGGCCATGAATGAAGAGCTTGAGCAAATTGAAAAGAATAATACTTGGGAATTAGTTCCTAGACCTCATGATAAGAATATCATTGGAACCAAATGCATATTCAAAAACAAGTTGAATGAAAATGGGGAAGTTGTTAGAAACAAGGCTAGACTTATTTGTAAAGGATATGCTCAATAAGAAGGCATAGACTTTGAAGAAACTTTTGCACTTGTTGATAGACTTGAAGCCATAAGAATGTTCCTTTCTCTTTCTAGCTTTCAGAAGTTCAAAGTATATCAAATGGATGTGAAATATACCTTTCTTAATGGAGATCTAGAAGAGGAGGTATATATTGAGCAATCAGATGGATTCATCCTTGGAAATGATCCAAAACATGTATGAAGACTCAGAAAGGCGCTCTATGGTATAAAACAAGCTCCAAGGGCATGTTATTATCATCTTGACAAATACCTTCATCAACAAGGTTTTTCAAAAGGATCAGCTGATAGCAATCTATATATAAAAATTGACAATGATAAATTGCTAATACCTATCTTGTATGTTGATGATATCATTTTTGGGAGTAATGAAGAAGCCATGAGTCAAAACTTTGCTTTGGTAATGCAAAAAGAATTTGAAATGTCCCTTCTTGGTGAGCTCACATATTTTCTTGGTTTACAAGTTCAACAAAATAAAGATGGTATTTTTCTATCACAAACCAAGTACCTCAAGCAAATCTTGAAGAAATATGGCATGGAATATTCTAAACCAGTATGTACTCCTATGGTAACAAGATGCAGCCTCACCGCAAATTATGAATTAATAGCAGTACATCAACCAACCTACAAATCCATGATTGGTAGTCCGCTCTATCTAACAAGTACTCGACCAGGCATCATGCATGATGTGGGAATAGTTGGAAGATTCCAAGCAAATCCAAAGGAAGCACACCTTCAAGCAGTCAAAAGGATTTTTAAATATGTTCAAGGGACACAAAACTTTGGTTTATGGTATCCCAGAGATACAGATCTTACACTTATGCATATACATATGCAGATTGGGCATGAAGCGTGGATGACAGAAAAAGCACTAGTGGTGGTGCATTCTTCATGGGTTCCAGATTAGTGTCTTGGTTCAATAAGAATCAAAGTTCAATTGCATTATCTACAGCTGAAGTAGAATATGTGGTTACTGCATCTTGTTGCACACAACTTCTTTGGATGATGCAAACATTGCAAGACATTCAAATCACATGTACTCCACCCATCTCCATTCTATGTGATAATACAATTGTAACTAGTATTTCAAAGAATCCTGTCATGCATTCCAAGACAAAGCGCATACCTATCAAATATCACTTTCTTTGGGAACAAGTGCTTGAACAAAAGGTCAAATTGGAGTATGTTCCCTCCAAGGAACAAGTTGCTGATATATTCACCAAACTACTGCCTAGAGAGACATTTGATTACCTCAGACAGAAGCTAGGAGTAGTTGATGCATACTCTTGCCATTGATACTTATATGTTTCAGAGAAAAGTGGTTGTACACGAGTTTCATGAAATGTATCCACGTACATACGTCGGTTGCTGTGGATACAATCGTGTATATGTTGGTTCGAAGAATATCAATGGGACAGACTCAGGATGAAAAGAGTCTGATATGGGTCTGACAGTGATCATCTGGCACAGGTTCAGGGGGAGCATATACTTCTAATAATGCATTGTTGGCATTATCTTAGAAGATCTTGGTGCAATTTTGCAGCTGTTTTTGTTTCAGGTGGAATAGGTGCAGAGGGAGATCATGGTTGCTAATGGTGATTGACAGATACTGCTGATGATAGTTGCTGATAACTATCTTTTTTTAGATATTTTGTCTCTAGGTCATGTATATCTTTTATTATCAAGGTCATGTAACGACCTATTTTGTTTCCCCACTATGCTTGGGATGGATGATGTAATGTTCTTGTCCTATCATGTATCCCCACTTGGTTGGGTGGATGAGTCAATCTTGGTATATCCCCACTTGGTTGGGAGATGGATGTATGTATGAGTCCTTGGTGATAGGAAGGTCATTTATGATGTATAGAGTCATGTTCTTCTTGTAGAAACTCTTTTTGCAAACCTTGCTTACAGTCAGGGGGAGCATGAACAACACACTTCAGCATATTAGAGAATTCAGCATGTACTCAGGGGAAGCATAAATCTTTTCCCTTGATGGGAGAGAGTGACTTGGGGTTGCCATCAAGTCTAAAGGGGGAGATTGTTGGCATTATGACACAGGTTTGGCGCTAAGACACAGGTGTTGTCTTTGGTGGAAACTCACCCAGATGACAGATCACAGTTCAGGCTCTCAAAATGAAGGAAAAAGAGATATACGCAGGTTCCCCTTTACCAAGCTGCGTATACACGTGGGTTCACCAACCAAAAGGCGCGTATGCGTATACAAACTCTTTCATGAAAGGAAAGGGACGTACATGTTGAAAACTTAGTTTTGGTCTGTGGTATTTGGTCCCTGGTATTTTGACCCATGGTATTGATCCAAGGTATCTTGGGTGAAGTATTGACCCCAGGTATTTGGTCCAAGGTATTGCTTCTAAGTGGTTTTGGACCATGGTATTGATTAAGGCCTAAGACTATAAAAGGAGGAGAATATCATTAGACAAAGGCACTCAAGTATTGAATATCTAATGAGGAGCAAGATCTAGAATATTGGTGATTGGGTTATGGTACATAGCTGGATCTGAATCAAGGAGGAACCTGAGCGCTTGAAGAAGGATAAGCTCTATTGAAGGGTTAAGATCTTAAGGCTTCAAGAGAAGTATCTTTGTGTGGTTTTTGATCTTTAATAATTGGCACATTTCTTGATCTGTAAATATGGTGATCTAGGTATAAACTGATGTCTGAATAGTTGAAAAGGCTAAATCATCTTTTACAGATTTCTACGCAGTTTCAGTATAGCAAAGGCACTTATAAAAGTTGGTTCGGTAATTCAAAATAGAATATACACAAGTTTTCCTTCATATAACAGCGTATGCACGCAAGTTTGACACATTGAAGTAGCATACGTCTCATAAAATATGTTTTAGATACTTTTGTTTACTATTGCAGTGTTCTGGGTTCTGGTTGGGTTCTGGTACTATTACAGTATTCTGCTTACAACATTCAGAGAAGTGATTGTTTGATTCAGTTTTAGTTAGTGCAAGGGAGATTTATTGATGTAGATATATTTTGATGTTTGATTGATGCTATTGATGGATCCAGTCTGAAAATTTATGAAACATGGTCCCTAGAAGAAAAGAGAAGGTTGTAGCTTTCTGTAGGTCAGCACCTACATACAAGTACATCAGCTATTACAAGAGCTAAGGGGGTTGTAGCTCCCTTCTAGGAGAAGCTAGAGAATGAGAGAAGGTTGTAGCCTTCTGTAGGTAGAAGCTTGCGTACTCATATAAGACTGCACCAGTACAGAAATATTCTAAAAAGAAGTTTCTTATTAAAAGAAGATAGAGACGAATTGCAGCAAGTGGTTTTCACCCACATTGGGTTTCCACCTTATATCTTGTGTTCATGTGAGTGATTTTTTGTTTTACTCTACATGTTATTGCTTATATGGTTCTGATTCACAGATTAAAGATCGACTGACTAAATAATAAGTTTACAAGGTATACGCTGGTTTCTCTAAACACAGTTGTGTATATACACAAGCTGCATTAACAGAAGTAGCGTATATAAATTTGTTTATGGAAATGAAATATTGTTAAGTTGCTAATACTAATTCACCCCCCACCCTCTTAGTATTATTTCCAACATTTTGTTATGTTAAAGTTGATGGGAAATGAATCCATCTTGATTCCTTTTAACAAGAACATCTAGAGAAGGAAGACTACCATCTTCTTCAATCTTTGTGGTTAATTTTATAAATTTGGATTGATTCTTAAGGTGTTGGTTAAATATTTATAATTTCTCACATCCATGGGGCTAAATGATGAATGTGTCATCAACAAAAATTTTCCAAACCTTGGGCTTGAAGGGGAAAATTCTAAGGCCTTTGTTTTGAAGGTTTTCCATAAACAAATTAGCAACCACCGGCGAAAGACGGGAGCCCATAGCCAATCCACATGTTTGTTTATAAATTTCATTTCGAAAACTAAAAAATGTGGATTTAAGACATATCTCGATTAACATAGCAGTGTTGGGATCAATTATTTTATTAATAACATTCATGGTACTCTCAATGAAAATCATAGTGTAAAGTTAAACACCATCGAAAATAACAAGTAATTCATGAGGTTCAAGTTAATTATCTTTAATTTCATTAGTAAAATGGGAAGATTCTTTGACAAAGGAGTCAATATTGCCAATGAGGGGCTTGAGTTTCTTGGCAAAGTGCTCAGAAAGAAGCTAGGTGGGTCCTCCAATTGTGTTAACAATCGGCCTCAAAGGGATACCATCCTTGTATATTTTTGGTAGACCATATATTATAGGTGTAGAGGGATGATTTTCAATAAGTTTCATTCAATCACACTCATTACTGGTTTTGATGGAATTAGAGACAATCTGAGAAATTTTATTTAAAGGATTTTTACTGAGCTTCTTGCAGCTTCAACTATTGATGAGGTGGTTAAGCATTTTACATTCATAATCTTTTTTGTTCATGATAACAATACCTCTTTTATCTACCTTTATTACAACAATGTCAAGGTTGTTTTTTAGGGCTTAAGGGCTATAAACGCTTGCTTATTTATGTTTTTTTAGGGGTTTTATCTTTTCTTAAGATAATAGAGAAATCATGTCTAATTTATTCTTTAATAGTATTAAGGGTATCTTTTAAGCCATATTCAGTATTACATACTATGTCCTCAATGGGGATTTTTTGAGAGAAATGATGAAATTCAAACCTTTTTCAATATGGCTTTAAGTGTGGGAATCTATAGGGGAGTTAGAAAGGTTAATAGGATTTGTGGTTGTATAATGGTTATCAATCTGGTTGGATGGAAAAATGGAAGATGGGGAGGATAAGGTGTTTGAAGTAGTTAAACTGGTTGGATCAAACAATGAATGGGATACATTAAAGGATAGGGAGTGTGGGAGTGGTGGAATAAAATCTGGTTTGTGAAGTCAATATTTTATTTAGTGTAAGGTCTATTGGGGGATTTGCTGAGGGGAGAGGGATTGTTTCAAATGTAAAATGTAGTAGCTGAGTATGTAGGAGGTGATGGAATAAACTATGAAGATGAGAAAGAAAGGTTAGATATTGTCTGATGGATGGAGGTATACACAATGATGGATGAGATAGAACACTCGAAGCTCTTATAAGATGAAATAATTTTTGAAATAGTTAATAGAGGAACATCATAAAATTCATAGGAATGCAAATGGTTGGCAGTGATTGAGTTCTGGAATTTCTTAGAAGAACCAATATTCTTCAAAATTGTCATCAATGAATTAATTTTGATTAGATTTTATTTTGTGTTGGTTAATGTTATAAGTAGTATTGTTTTCATTAGAATCACCAGTGGTTTTTTTTCTATATTATTGATAATATTGTTATCTTCCATGTTGATTAGAGGTTGTGAATTAACACCATTAATTACATTGATTTCATTATAAGTTTTCAGTTGATGTGAATTTATCAGTTGATTATTATCATAGTGTTATTCATATTGGTGGTTTTACGAGAGGGGGGCATTCTGTTTGAAATCCTATCAAAGTTTTAGGATGTTTGAACTGAATCTATTCTTCAAAATGTATAGATTTTAAATTCGAACAAGAACCGATTCTATCCAAAGTGGAAGATTTATGGAAGAGGCTAATTTCATATATAGCTAGAAGGAATGTTGAGATAGACAATTAACTTTAGATATAGTTTCTTTTATTTATAAATAGAGAAGCATCAAGCTCTCCTTAGTGAAAATGTGTTAATTTTTGTCAAACCAATCTCCAACAAATCTCAAATTGCAGAAGCCTAAATTCTGAAATAAAGAAATTTATCAAAAATATAATTAACATTAAATCCTAAGGAAAGGAAAATGACATATAGTAACATAATCTCATACATACATATATATATATATATATATATATATAGAGAGAGAGAGAGAGAGAGAGAGAGAGAGAGAGAGAGAGAGAATTGTGAAGTAGGTAGTCCTTTGCTTCTAAATTAGTATAGGTAATTCAACTTGTGTAAGCATACACATAATAAACTCAAGGGTGAGAAACCTCTATATATAGAAATATATTTTGTATTATTTATATTCATGTAACTATCATTTATATGATTTCTAACATATTATGTTTACTAAATCATGAATTAACTAAATTATAATTTTTCTTTACATTAAAATAATAATAAGTTAAACATACATACATTTTAAAAGAAACATGTAACAAGATTCTTTGCCATGGAGATGTATCCTTATATCATGGAAATTTGTTATAATACCATGGGTCAATATTTTGTCTTATTATTACCACATGCTCAAAAATCCATAACTCAATTCATATGACCCTTATTCACATGACATTATTTTTAATTACTGTTTTTCTATTTTAGTTTTCCCCCAGGGAATCGAGGAGAATTGACCCCATGACCTCCCATTTGTGAGGTGCTTTAGCAATGGGAACTCTGCCAATTGAACTAACCCTCAAGGTTAATTTTTAATTTCTGAATTAAATCAAAATGGAGTTGAAAAAAAAAAACAAATAATTCATATATACTATTAAGCCAACACACTTAAATTTAAATATACTAAAATTTAAATATTGTCCAATTATGTTAATTGTCAATTTCATCTCCATACAACATTACAAGGTAGATTTAATCAGATTAAAACATTGCATCATTGGAATCTGCCCCATAATTTACATAACCATTTTAATATCCCTAAGCGCCATTCAAATTTTGGAAACACTAGACTTTATTAAAAATATATATTATATATTAATGTGTGGATGTAAGCTCAAACGGTTGAATCAAGAGACGATTAATATTCGCCATCAAGAAGTACTTACAAACAATGGCAGTTGAAAGCAAGACTTGAGGATACAATGGGGTTGAAGCCATGGGATATGAATGTGTTGTTGTGGAAGAATGTCTCTCTATTGGCAAATATTTTGGGATGTGTCTTGTGGCTCTAACTAAATGTGCGAACTTTCAACAAATAGTGACAGGATTGAATAATGCATCTCCGTAAGAGTTTGATACACGACAATGTGGCAACGGTTGGAATTTTCATACTGCTAATAGTGGTAGTCCATAATGATGGTATCTCACATATACACGAGCTGTGCAAAATATTGGAGGAAGTTCCATGGAATGTAAATATAAGTACTACAATATTTCAATATTATAAAACAAGGTTGATACTTAATATGATATATTGAACAAGGTGAATACATTAATGCAATGTGTTTATGAGTGAATCGTGGGTAAATATAATTAGTGATACACTTGATCTGTTGAGTGTATTTTGTTTGACATATATATATATCACATGATACTTTTCATGTAAGGATCTAGAGTAGAGGGGTTTGTTCCACCGTCTCTATGTTTTCTTGCTCTGCCAATTAAATTTGTTATCTATTAGTGGTTTTCATGCATAAAGTTGGGGCAAGCAATGAATTGTATTGTTCTGAAAAATATTCTTTGGATTACTTTTATATTTGCTTCAGAACCCTTCGATTCAATGTTTTTTTGTAGTTGGACGTGAGTAATGGTAAGTAATTCAAGCAGTTCATTTTGGTTTTGGTTGCCAAAATTACCAATTAAATAATATTGGGAGCAGTAAGGGAGAAAAGGGCAAGCTTATCAAGTGAAAGATAGGTAATTTTGCACGGTTCTTTCTGTATAGGAATAGATTAATTATGTTGCTTTCTAAAGAAAAAAATTGGGTATGAATCTTGCACATAAAAATAAAAGAAACCATGTCCCTATTGTCAAAAAATGGTTGCATGATTCATGTGCACAAAAAGATGAGAATCCATGATATTTCTTGAAAAGACACTGCATATTAATATTTTGCATAAGAGGATGAGTATTTGTGCTATTTCTTAAAAAAAAAATCTCATATGCATTTTTTTGCATAAGAAGAATGTTTTTTCTTAAAAAATGTTACATATGAATATTGTGAATAAAAATGATAAAAATCCTTGTTATTTTGTTGAAAAATATTACATATGAATATTGTGCATAAAATATAAGAACCCATGTCATTTCTTGCAAAACATTGCATGCTTCTCTTTGTGGAAAGGTAGAATAATTGTGTTAATTTTTGTTACTTTCTTGAAAAATATTTCATGGATTCTTGTGAACGAAGATAAGTTAATTAGAAAATATTTCCTCTATTATTTTCAAAGAAGATAAGTTAACTAGATAAGTTAATTAGAAAATATTTCCTCTATTATTTTCAAAGAAGATAAGTTAACTATACTAATTTCTTGAAATGATTTCTTAGACTATTGTGAACAAATATTTTCTAACTATATTAATTTCATGGAAAAGATTCCATGGTTCTTGCAGAAAGTAAATTTAATCATTATATTTTCATTGAAAGTATTTCAAATATAAGTTAACTATGATTTTGAGCGTAGAAAGATATATTAACTATGGGGATTCTTGAATAGATGAGGCTTTGTAATTACATGCAAGTTCTTTATTGATATGCAAGTTAACATAAAAGTGGTTTGTATTGTGATGTGACTAAAAAGCCATGATTGGATGCATGCTCTTCATTCACATGCAAATTGTAAGTGATTATTATATAGTTAAAGGTGGTATTGTATTTGGAATAAGGATGAATGAGAGAGATTTTATGCGTTTAATTAATGCATATGAATAGGCATGCTTGATATTCATTATGCATTTTATTTAATGTATGTGTGATGTGGATAAGAAATCATGTTTTTGTAATTCTATACATAAATTTAAAGTATGTGAAATATGAATAAGAGCACACGCTTTATAAGCTTATGCATTTATTTAATATAAAATAAGTAGGCATTGCTTTTGTATGCATTTATTAACGCATTGGAAATATGAAAAATTATACCTACATTTGTAATTATGTGCATTTTTATAATCCATTAGAATAAAAACAACAAATTTTGGTTGTATTTCCTATTATTAACCAATTTTATTACATTCATACAAACAAGAATGGTTTCACACTTGGAGATGCATGTAAAAACTAAGAGAGTAAGGATGATTCTTAATGTTATTATGCATATGCAAGATAACATGAAAATATGTCTAATGCATAGAAGATTCTTTGTGATAATCGATAGAGATTGATCATATAGTTTTTGATAAATGGATATTTTACCTAATAATGATGTCAGAGTTGTTGATGATACCAATTGTAGTAAATAATCGTGACTTATGCTAAGAATGGATAGATAGTTTCTAATTTATCCCTTTTGCAACAACCAAAATATCGATGATAATCAACATTGTGGTAGGAAATGAGGTCATCATGATTGGCTATTAATTCATGCCAGGTGAAGGTTATTTAAACATAGTCTACAAGGGATAATTTACCATGCCACAAAGATATTGTACTTGAAAAATGTGGGGAAAGTGTTTGTGAAACACGACTTCATGTTCAATGTATTGACCTCTAGTTAATTATGTTTGAATTTAAGATGATGTTGTTTTGTATAATTTTAACAATGGACAAGGGATGGACTCCATTGTTGCCATTCAGCAAGGGGTGAACACCCTCATGAAACATTTAATAAAATAAATGTTTGCTGGTTTTTACCTTCGAGTTTTCCAAGGTATATCAGTGTCCACTTAAGTGTTGTCTCTTATGTTATCTTGATGATATTTCTACCTTAGATTACGTTGAAACATACATCATTCAAAATCTTATTAACAAGCCTAACGAAATGAGAAATTTCAATGATGCAAAATGTTAGCAAAAATAATTATGTTAACAAGTTTCATTAATGGTCATTAGTTCATGATATTTTATATTCCTTTTTTAAGGTTACTTCACTTAATTATCATGATTGTATCATTTGATTATGAGTTGAGTATGGGCTAAGTTATTTGGGAATATTACATGCTCGTAAAACTCATGAAAATTTCTAATTCTATATATTTTGTACAAGGCATACTTGGGGATGTTCAAGTGGTATTAGAGAAAAGTTTTCAGCATTGGTGCCTCTTGAGGTTATCTAAGAATTAGGATTAGAGGTATGATTCCATTAGATATAGGTTCAAGTATGACACTAATGAAATTGCATGGAAATATGTCAAATAGAGTAATTTCAACATAAGACACAGGATGGAGTTAATGACTACATTTAAGGAATGATAGTGTTAATGATTTCTTTGAATAATAATTGTATTCATGAAATTTGAATCTTTATGTGGAGAAAAGACAATTAGAAATTATGTCACATTGATTATAACTAACTTATGCATAATTTTGAAAAAACTCACACAATGAATAGTAATGTTATGGATAACTACTAGTCATTGTATGCATACTTTATAGTGATGGTGCGTTAAAAAAAATGCTTACAGTTAAAATGTGTTTCTTATAAGAAAAGAATGAAAGAATATGTTTCTTTGTTAATAATTAAAAAATGTGAGATAGTGAAAAGAATGTCAAAAGGGAAGGTTTTTCCTTGAAAATTTTAATCGCATGTTTAAAATGACATTAAAACAACCCTCTTGAATGCTTAGAATAAATAATAATGCAAGTGGTAGGTCTAAAGTATAATGGCTAACAATTGATTATGTCTTGTTCTGGATTTTGATTAGGTTTATGATAGTTTGGTAGCATTGACTATTTAGTATATTGCACTACCTTCTATTTAGCATTGCATGACATCATTGTTGGTAAGTTCAATACTAATAAATTATATCTTATATGTCTGTTGAACTTATCTTTGAAGGTATATTGAAACATGCATCATTGAATTTTTTGTTGAAGATTATTGTTAAAAGTTGTGAACAGTGTGATAGTGGTAGTTTGTTTCATGTTATTGGTTTAATTTTGATAAAGCGTTGTTGAATTTAGGTCTAATTGGATTTTTACCATGTTTTTTATCGACACTCAAGTACTAATGGGGAATTAGTGTTTTTGTAAGAGTAAAGCTTTGTATAGGCTTTTATACATATTAAGATAGTATACAAGAAACTATGATGACTACCAAAGTGGATATTTGTTTAACAATGCATACACATGGTTGTAAGTTCTTTAATGATATAAAGGATCTAGATCATGATAGCAATTGTGTTTTATGAAATTGACTAATAGAAACTCATTGTTGTGTTAATAATAAGAGTATGAAGAAAAGGGGTTGTTCCCTTTAATATGAACATGAATAAATGCTAACTAGTGTGGTTAGGGCAACAAAGATTATGTGATAGTTTACCACATGTTCTACAAACATAATCATCAAACTAGTAGTAGCCGAATGTTGTTAATGACATTTCTTGCTCAACTTTACGCATAACAATGTAGTTCTACAAGTCATGATTTACTGATGGTGTTAGTATGAATGAGACATGAATCTAACAAATAATGTATTTTAATCCTTTAGAAATTCATCGAGTAAGTGTGAATACTGTGGGTGACACTACATATTAATTCTAATTAGTTAGGTCGATTATGTTGTGGAAATGTGGTGTCTTTGTTCTCATTAATATTTAGAATTTGGATGGAAATTTGAATCAGTTGGCATTACTAATTTTATTGACCAAAAATTCCATGTGAGTGAATTTAAATTATTAATGCTAAATAATGACACACAATTGAACGCATATCCATGAAATTTCATTTTGCATGAATTAGAACTGTGATGAATGTCATTGTTGGATTATAGTGGTTATATCTTTTAGAAGGTCATGTTTTCCTCTATTGTTATTGTGGAAAACATCTTCACGAAAACTTTGTTTTATTTTTTTTATATATAGTTTGGAAAGGGTATCCTAATTTTCTATGCTTACTCCTAATGCATAGAAATGGTTTAGGAAAAGGTAACGGGACCAATGAGTTCTTACTTTCTTAAGTATTGAGAAACATTGATGCATGTGAAAATTGAAATATATTTTTAATATATTTGACAAGATGATTTGTGAATAACATGATTTTGGGAAAAGTATGGTTTTACGAAAAGTAGTTGTGACTGATGTGCTAGTATAACTAAGCATGGGTATCTTAATGGTATCAAAATGACATCACTAAGATTCTAGAAGCACTTATTATAAGAACCAATGACTGGTGAAATGTTGCAATGTGATTTATGACTGAAATGTGAAGGTATAATTTTTATTGTACATAAAAGATGTATTGATTTTTTTTATAAAATACATGTTGATTATTATGTGGGAAACTTGAAAATAACGATGTCAATCATGATTCCTATGAATTGTTGAATTTATGGGGATGCCATAATTGAAGGAAAAACTATGAGGACTCTTCGGTAGTAGGGCTTGAAACTTTTCAAGGAATCATGTGTTGGTAGTACTCATAAGTGATAATCAAAATGCTTCAAGGACACATTCGATGATAGTGGGAATTGAATTATAGTCTTCGTTTTTATTTTTTCAAATTCAAATTGAGAAATGACGTCAAGGAAAGTGATAAATCTATTTAAAATGACTGCTATGATTTTCTATGCCAAAAAGGGAAAAATAAATATTCTTTTATGAGAAAGTAAATATTTATTTTGTTGATAAATTGAAAGTGTTTTATTTACTATTATTGTTGGTAATATCAAAGGATCCATCACACGAGAGGTTGGATCCATAACTACCAAGAAATAGTGAAAAAATAGTTATGGTCCATGAAGGGAAAGGAAAAATCCTCCATTTTCCCGAAACGGATGACCTTGTTTTGCTGATTTTACCACCAAAACCTAACATGAATGGAGATAAATGCCATGGGTCGAAGAAAAACAAAAGCTAACATGACTAGAGATAAATGTCATGGGTGGATGATGTATGAAATATATTGTGGGAGATAAATATAGTCTAAGTTAAAGGTTCAAATGGGAGATAAATACTAGAATTGTAGCATAATCTAGAAAGACGTTTCTTAGGTTGAGGAGGTGTAAATATGTGAAATATTTCTAATTATTTTCCTCGCAGGAAAGGAGCCTAGTACGTAGGGAATAAATACTAGAACTTTAGTTCAAGGGTGACCTCTATTGTATTTCCAGGAGTTGATGATAGTAAACTTTTGATTGTCTTTAGCAAGGGATAAGACAATATGCACTTTGTTCATTTATAACCATTTTGATGATTTATTTCATTAGATAATTGTATGCTCTTTATTTACTTCCATAGGTACTAGGGTAAATGACCGATAGTTGAAAATATTGTGATTAACATCTGGTTAAAAATTGTGTGCTAATATAATGAGAATGTGATTGAGAAATACTAACTAGATTTGTTGGTCATACACCATGAGGTGCTTCCTAAGAAGACTGATAAACCACCCAAGGTGTTTCATGTCGAGTTGATAAACTAATTTTAGAGTTCTTGCCATAGCTGATAAACCACCTACAATTAAATTATTACTTGAAGTGGCCATGGTTTCCAAGAGTGTTGGAAAGTAACAATAAGTGTCATAAAGACACTTTTTATTTCCTTTCTTTTTTTAAATTGAGCAATGGTTAAAAGACTGAAACTAAAACTTGAATAACTTTGTAGTTGTAAATGTTTATGATTACTGTTTAGCATTATTGTTTTACTTAATGGTATTTCTTGAAAATAAAATCATTCATTTTGAAGGGAAAGGATCCCCTTTTGGTTGTTGTGATTACAAAACCATCATGATTTACTACAAGGAAACTACCTTCTAACAGAGATTATAACATAGGTTTTAGTGTTATAAAATTGACAAAAAATTTCAAAAAAACATCCTCTAAAACACATGTTTGTGATAGCAAATGTTTTAGTGGATATTATAATGGAAATTCATCACAACTAAAAAAATTTGGGCGATCAGAGGTTTTACTAGATTTTTTTTTGAGGTGCACTTCATGGAACAAGTAGCACTAGTGTGCTACCTATATAAAAAGCATTTGGATACATACATAACTAAAAGAACCAAGGCGTTGAATGCAAATATCACCAGATCCTAAAATGTATACCGCCACGGTGCTTATCTATCAAAAAACACCTCAAGGCATTCTTTTGAGGAACGACACCGAGGCACACAAAAAATAATTATAGTCTTGGTGCTTTTGTTTAAACTCACAGCGTCAATGCATATTATTTGTATAAAAGAACCAGTGCATTAGGGATATAAAAGGACCAGAGATATTAATTCTAATAATGCACCAGGGTTGGAAGTAATATTTTGTACGACTGAGGTGTTAGTTCTATGAAAGAACTAGTGCATTAAGAATTACAATGCACCAGGGAGTTAATTACAATAATATTGGTGCTTGAAGAAATAACTGCCCCACTGTTGTCATTTTTTGAAAAGGAACTGATCATGGAAAAAGATTTCATCATGGTGGTTTGATATAACATAACACACTAGTGCATTTTTATGTTAACATGCTGGCTTTTTATATCAATTTTTCTCTCTTTTTTGGAAACATCGTCTTGTGTCAATGCAATTATTGTAATTTTTAAAATCTGTTATCCATCCAAAGTTCAACATATATCTTATAATAGTATTCATATAAATTAAAATTTGATTAGTGCATTTTTATATGATGTTTGGATTAATTTTTTATATTATCATATTTCACATCTCTCCATTATAATATTTAATCATCCATATATTTAATCATTGGTGTAAAATTTCATAGCGACATTCGATAACACAATAGAATAAATTAAAATTTGCTTTATTATATATCAATAAGAGGCTCTTTGTCATACAAAATGAGAATTTTATTGGTAACCCTTTGTCTTTCAATTGGGAAATTATGTCCATTACATTAAACAAATGTTTAATTTTTATAGAAAATTATTTTAAAAAATACAACAGGTTGCATTGATATCCAAATACATTATCATTCTTCATTAGAACTATTTTTAGTGTGCTATCTACTTCCATGACTTTGGTTATTTGGAGGAATGTTTTGTTGATTGCATCAATTTTTTTCATCTTCTTGATCATGTTGCATATGCAAACATAAAAATAAAGTGTAATGAGTGTATCTAGATTGGTGAGAATAATGAAAATTAAAAATAAATAATATACATCAATGTAAATCAAATAACAATGTACCATAGAAGGAAGTGACTCATAAATTGTGCACATGGTTTCAAAACCAAGTCTCAAGTCTTGTTGCAACAAGTCTTTTGTTGGCATAGTTCCATTATTTATTTCTTGCATGTTTTAAACCTCATTAAAAATCATAAATTTAACATAAAGGATTTTTTTGTTCTATTAATTATAAACTCAAAGAATTAAAACAACGTAGATACTTACAAATTCCACAATTATTTTTTCATATGCCAACATATACTCACAACCCATATTTAAGCCAATCTCAATCAATTATTTCGATGTATATTGTTTTTATGTTAGCACATTTTTTAAGACATTCAAGGATGGTTGATGTGAAACAACTTAAAATATACAAAAAATGAAACCTTGAGTTGTTATAAAAAAATATTAAGAATTACTCACAATCTTTGAAGTCAATCATTTTCTTCCTTGTCGCCATGTTTTATGTGTTGAATGAGTTCCATTTTGTTTTCTTTTATGAAAGAACATATTTGAAAATTAATATTTAATGCTAATTTGTTTTTATATGTATAAATTCAATCATGATTACATACATTTGGAGCACGTTGTTGTTGAGATGAATCCTCCTATGATGCAATTATGTCCATTTATTTGATGATCTCCATATACACTTTTTTGGACATTCCTTTTGGCATGTTTTGCATATCAATTTGTTGCTCATTTGGGATTTTCATAGTATTCCTAAAAAAAGTAGTAAATTATTTTTATATTGCTATATGAAAACTGTTGGAAACAATATTAATTCTCAGAGGGTGGGGTGAATCAGTATTAAGGCTAATTTTCAATTCTTTAGGCAAATTTATTTTTCCTAATCAAACTTGAAAACCATCAATATAATCAACAACAACATATAATATGGCAGCAATATGAAATCAACATATAGGCACACACCATGAGAATCATACACATGAGACACAAGTTTTTACGTGGAAACCATTTCGGAAAAAAACCACCAAAGCTTGTTGTTGTTATTGATGTAAAATAAGAGCACCTACCCTATTACATCAATCTATTTTTTGAGCCACCACTCACAGGAATATCTCACTCCCTTTTATTTTTGGCTAGCACCCACTAGCAAGAAGAACCAACTCCCCCTTTTTGTAGACACTTGTCTAACTTACTAGAAGCACCATGTGAAGCACCAACTTCATTGATTTGTTGCAAGCACAAACTTGCAGCTCCTTGGATTTATGCAAGAACCAATTTGCAGGAGGCACCAACCCCTAAGCCTTCTCAAGCACCCACTAGAGATGGAAGAACCAACTTCCTCTATGCAGGCTCCAACCAAAACTCAGTAAGAAAATGAATGTTCTCTGTAATTTGGCAGCTACTCTACCTAATATCGGCTCTGTTCTTCACAACCCTTAGTCCAAGAAACACTCTCTGCACTCTGATTCCTCTACAACAACTCTTTGTTCTTATCAACAACATTCACTCATGACAGCCCCTTGGATCACTACTATTCTCAACCCTCTGCATGATCTGCAATGTTGTAGCATTTTTTGGTTTTGATAAGATGGAATATTTGAAAAAATGTTATGTTAGGATATGGACATAACAATATTGAATAATTTTTTTTTGAAAATATCTTCATGATGATGTCCATATCAAAGAAAATCTTAGGTTAGATGCCCTAAAAAATCAAGGCAAAAAAGAAAATGTTAGGTTAGAAAGAAAAGAAAAAAATAAACTCTGAAAGTGAGCAAGTCTAAATGCAACTACTATTTTTCTGCAAAATAATGGTTGTGTGCAGCTTGTCATAAATGACACAACCGATAACAGTCAAATAGTTTAATCTTGACTGCTTCATGCTTTGAATTTGATGTTATAACTAGAGAATAAAGATCTGGCCAAACTGTTTAATCTTGGCAGATCAGTAGTTAGGTAGAGAATAATAAGGTGCTCATCAGTTTAATCTGAGCCCTTGGATGTTATAAGGTTAGAATTATGTAGTTTGTGTTTTTTTTTTAAATAAAAAGAAAGGAAAAGGGTTTGGTAGCTTAAATGCACCCATTAAGTGAAGAAAAAATGATAGGATAAGGAAAGGGTAACTAGAAGAAAGGTTACAAAAGTATGATGATTGATTGGACAAAATGTACATTTATCATGTTTTACCATATTTTCTATGTCCATGATGCAATTACACAAAGAAAATGAAGGTCTAAAAGATCAATTAATTAACTTCCCTCATCCTCATTCATCCCTATATTTACTAATTTCCCCTTTCCACCTTCATACAGTTCATATTCATTCATTTTCCATAAAAACCCCTTTTCCTAAGGCTAAAATCCTTTTTTACTATGAAAAGTGAAAACCCCATGTTAAATCCCATTTTACCTAAAAAAACCCACAAAATATGTTTAGCCTAAGTATTGATGTATATATGTGAAAAACAAATAACTCATGAAAAAGCATTATACTTAGTGTATTTCCCCTTTCGGCTCATGCTTCATATTAACGCTAACTTATAGTATTAAACACCTAAAAGTTCCCTTTCCTATATATTATTAACTCCCTTTATTAAATATCGCGAAACCTTAAGTTTTATTATAAAACTATGTATTCCATAACATATCGCATATCGATGGATCGTAAGCTTTTCAACGTGCATGCACTCTCCTCCACATTGCGATATGCGATGTGCGATGGCTCCGGACCTGACGCAAATATATTTCATAATTCATTTCCATTTCGCATTCGCCCCTCATCACAAGACCTGACTGAAACATACACCCTCTGCCATTGCGATCTCCGATATGCGATGGGAACCCAGACCTGATGCAGTATTATCCATGTTTTATTTTCCACATCGCGTTCGGCCCCTATTGTATTCCTTTGCAATGAGCCTTCCTTCCCTAAATAGTGATTGCAATATGCGATGAACCCGGACCCGATGTCATTCATCCATCTGAATTCATACTATTTCAAGTCCGCCATACCATGTTTTGCAAAGGATTTCTTTGTCAAATTGTTTTTATGATTTAAACGAAGAACCAACCTAAACCTTTGTTTAACCATAAAACACCACTAATCCTAGTTTTTAACCCATAATAAAGCCATGCCGCCATGATTAATTGTGTGCCCCTCCATTGGTCTTTCCTCTTACCTCCGCGCTGCACTTTCGCTCCACCATTGTCCGATCCAATGCATTCAAATCCAATGACCCTCAGTGATTTTGGGTTGGCTCTCTGTCCGAGCATTACCCGCCTAAAAAAGCAGTATTCCAATGACCTCCCCTTGCTATATGTCAGGCTCAGTCTATATCATGTGGCCCCTCCAAAATTTGCCTACGCCTCATAAGCAATGCGATGAAAACCAAAACCCCCTCCCACATAACGACAAAATGGCCACTGTTCACTTTGCCCCATAATTCAAAAAGTAAATGGTTTTTCCGTTTAAGTGTAAAAATCACCATTTTGCTTTGTTTCTCCCGTTTACACAGTGAAACCTCCATAAGCCTCTACGAACAATAAAACCATTCTTTTACCTTCTGATATGCTCTCAACTCCTTCCAATATCCTTTTGAGCTCAACAAAGCCATTGATAACCTTCTCTGTCACCTATGTCTTTCTTAACAATTTCTGTGTTTTGCAGGTTAAAACTTATGTTCCAGGCTTACAAAGGAGAAAGCCTCTATATAGTTAGAAGACAAATATGAAGACCATATTAAATCACTTTACCCTGTAGCATAAAATATAAAGTGATTTACTGTTGAAAAACACAATAAAAACCTAAAATGCATAGTAAAGGTAAAAAAGAACACAGTAAAGGTTACTTAGCAGGGTCAAAGGATATTCACAGGGTTTAAAGAGTATTAGATGAAAGATCAAATGAAGGAATTGACTAGCATAAAGGATACAAACAATCAAGCAACTTAAAGGGCAAAACATAAAACAACAAAGACAGCACAACCTGAATAAAAGGGACAGCAAGAAGCAGTTCAATAGCTGCCCCTATCTTCTTAGATGAAGATCTTTCCTTTCCTAGAATAAATCTTAATCAGTTTTCGGATATTTTCTTAGTTTCATTATTCTATAAATAACTCTCTTCTCAAGTTTTTATGGGCTTGAGGTTCAAGGTTCCTTGTTCATTGTTTTTGTTAAGTCGTGACTGTTCATTCTACTTTGAACTTGGTTGCACCTCTGAATGAAGCTTCTCTAGACACTTGATGTACTTAATCTTTCTGCAACCTTAATACAAAGCAGAGTATTCTGAATTTGGTTTTAACAGTTTGTGTTATCCTGTAAGTTTTTCTATTTATCAATCATTATGTTTTTCTTCATATTCTTATGACTTATAGACATATCTATGTAGGAATAATTGTGTCACAATTTATTCCTATAAACTCCTGAAGTGATCATCTATTAAGAGAATGGATTAATGAACTATCTGTTTAGCTCATCCCCTCTAACCAATAAATAATCAGTATCTTTTGTAAGCTTAAGTATATTTCCTTGAATCTTTGGAACGTAGTTTTGAAGTTTTTCATACTTATGATTGTTCTATTTTATAGTCTCGAAACTGTGATAATCATATTATTTTCTATCTTCTTCTCAGCACTATTTGATCTATATCACTGTGTAAAGCTTTATAACATCCATTTGTTGAAATATTAATATTATCCAAAGGATTAAGTATTACAATTATACATATGTCTTCATTCATTGGCCTTCCAAAACGAAAACCAAAAACCCCAAAACAATTATTTTAGATGCTCTCGCATTGGTAGCTGACCTACTACTATCTTAGAGGTACCACATCAGATTAGCGCCATTGCTGGGGATTCGAATTTCTTTTAATTTTCCCTTGGGACAATGATATTCACTCATTCTCTTTCTTTAAGGTGATTAAAGGATCATTCACCTAGGCAACTCCACACACCCAAGCTGGCACCTTTTAAACATACCAGATCTCGTTTAGAAACTGACATAGTTAGTCCTCTGTCAGATCCTGAAAGGATTATGAGAAAAGCCAGTTCTAAAAGGGGACACCAACCATCTTCTTCTTCCTCTTCAATCCTACAGTCTGAAGAATTAGAATCATTTGACCCCTATAGTAATATCCCATTTGATCCTGATTAGCCCATTTATCACCTAGGTTTGCTGAACTTCTAAATAGAGGAGTTGATTTTAAGTTAGCCTACCTTATTCATTCATTAGAATCTCATCCAATACACACACTACCACCAGGATCACCTAAAACTGAATCTGATTTGGGTGTTGATCTACTAGGATATAAACACACAGATTTCATATCCCCTACCACCTATCCATTTCCTTCCATTTTTGACCAACCTGAAGCTTCTTCTTATGAACAACCTAAGGAGACCTTCTCTATATATACCAATCCTCTCTTTGAAACAAAAGAAGGTATTCCTTTACAGGTCCCAAAGTTAGTTCTTAAGACTCCCTTGAAGTCTTTCAGGAGATCTCCTCCTCCTTCACCTCCAACTAGTTCATCAAATCCTGAAACACCATCTTCTTCCTCTATTTCTTCTTTATCCTCTACATCCACACAAACACAACATACTCCACCTGGACAACCTCATACAGCTCAAGCACCTCATACTCCACCTGCTGTCATGGATTTCCGACCTATTGTACAGGCTAGATATGTTGCCTTAGTCCTACCTAATAACCCTGATGCATTCCCAGCTGGATACTTAAAATACCCTCCCAAGTACAATGGAGAAGCTGGTCCCTCATCTGAGGACCATCTTCAAGCTTTCCTAGACTTTGCAGACAACATGAATACTAAGCAAGAAAACGTTTATATGAGATTGTTTGTATAGTCACTTGAAGGAAATGTGAGGATTTGGTTTAGGCAGTTACCAACAGCTTCCATTAGAAATTGGGAAGAGCTTACAACCATATTTAAAAATTAAGGGGGTGTGGAAAAGGATCCTCTTTACCTTCTCATAGAATTTTAAGAGCTTAAAAGGTACTTCGGTGAACCAGTATCAGATTTTATCAAAAGATTCAATAGACTCTATCACAAAATGCCTGCTGATTGTAAGCCCCCTGTAGCAGTAGCTAAGTCTAGATTTTTTAAAGCTTTGATGATGACTTTGTTGTTATGCTTGAGAGAGAACTTCAAGAACTCTTGAAGATATGCAAACAAATGCTATAGAAGTAGAAGCAAATAGGGCAGCCTCAACTTCTTTAAAACTTAAGAAAGAAAAGGCCCAAAGAAAACTCAAATTTGTTCAAGAAGCCTCTAGTTCCTCTAAGGCTAAATCAAAAGACTAAAAAACATATGAAATAAGATATCTTCTTAGAAACCTATCAAATAGGATTTCAAAGATTGAGATCCAACCCAGGACAATACAACAAATAGTTACTAGACCTCATAACCAAAATCAAGGTCAGTATAAAAGAAATCCACCACTACAAATTCATCAGAGACCTAGCAATGATCAACAGGTGCCTACTCCTCTATTGGTAGATGACCAACAACCTAATAATAATAATATGACAATTACTGAAGATATTAATAGTATGGACTCTTCTTCCAATCAAACAGTCATCATTCCTCTCTCACAACAAAATCAAGTTGAAGAAGATCAGGAAGCTTCACAGGTCTCTAAATATCACGCTTTCTCTGAATTTTTAATTGCAGAGTTAAACAAGAGGTATGATCTTAGGCCTAGGCCTTGTCCTGGGAGACCTCCAAAGGAAACTCCAATAATTGAACCATGTACCAAAACTACTGAAGCTCAATCAACTCTTATTCAGCCCTTAGATCATTCAATTGGTACTACCCAAACTAGAAAAAACATTTTGAGTACATTTAATATTGAAAACGAATTAGACAGGGTTAAGATCCAAATTCCACTGTTAGAACTTTCTAAAAAGCCTGGTTACAAAAGCCAAGTCACAAAATGGATATAAAATAACCTGGTTGATGATGAAGGTGATGTCATAAGTCTGCAAGATGAAAAACCAATAATAGTTTTTGGCCCTAGTTTAGACATGATAGATGAGATAGTGCCTCCTTTCTATGTAACCCTTAAAAAAAATGATTCCATGTTGTATAAGTGTATGCTTGATTCAGGAGCATCACACAACCTTATGCCAAAATCTATCATGGACCATTTGGAACTCAACATAACTAGATCCTACCATGACCTGTACACCTTTGATTCTAAAAGGGTGCCCTATTTGGGATTGATCAAGGATCTAGTGGTTACTCTTGCCCAAATTCCAGTGAAAAGTGTAGTACCTGATATTGTTGTCATAGATATTCCTCCCAAGTTTGTAATGCTCCTTTCTAGGTCTTTTTGCGCCAAATTAGGGGGAACTCTACAAATGGATATGTCATATGCTACTGTTCCTGTTTATGGAGGAGAACAATTAAGATTATATAGAGAGGTAATATTTGTACATACTGTTTGTAAGACTGACTAGCTAAGGAACGATCCAATTTATGCAATAGATCAAGACTGGTTGTTTTCAACTCACTTCAAACAAACATAAAACTCAAGTCCAAATTGAAGAGGTAGTTGAATGTCCTGAACCAAACGAAACTGATATTTGTAAAATGTTCTTTGATGGCTCTTGCATTAAAGATGAGGCAAGAGCTGGAGTAGTTTTAAATTCACCTGAAAAAGAAAATATAAACCAATCATGTAAATTAGACTTTGAATTTACAAATAATGTGGCTAAATATGAAGCTTTCCTTTTAGGATTGCAATTATCCAAAAGCTTAAAAGTTCAAAACTTAAGTGTTCTTACTGATTCAAAACCTATTGTTAAGCAAGTAACAAATGTTTGCCAGACCAATCACCCTAGACTTAGGTCCTATTGAAATGAAGTATGGGATTCAGTTGAAAACTTCTTTGATGCTTTTAATTTGACTCATATTCCCAGATATTAGAATATTCATGGAGATGCCTTAGCTGTCTCTGCTAGCTCTTTTAAAATTCTTGATCGTACTGATGTACTCCATCAGATACAAGTCAAAGATATGACACCTATCCCAGATAATCTGAAACATTGGCAAATATTCAAAGATGATGAACACTTGAAATCATTTCTGCAGGTAATAGATGATTTTTCATTTCTACAAATTAATGAAGATAGAACTGAAATAAATGAGAATGCAGACGGAAATGATACTTCAAATTTTAAAACCAAAATTGCTAATCATGACATTATTCAATTATCTAATAATTTTATTCCAAAAGGACTCATTCCCTTAGAAGAATTTTTTGATCAAAATGATGTCGTCCAAAACCCTCAGTCCATTTCTCCAGGAGATGACATAGAGGAGATTAACATTGCAACTGATGAAGATATCAAAAACATCAAAATATGTGCATCTCTAGACCCTGAGATCAAAGCTCAATATCTTAAGTTACTACAAAATTATAATGATGTTTTTGCTTGGACTTATGTTGATCTAAAGACCTATGATACTTTATTAATACAACATAAGATTCCTTTGAAGCCAAAAGTAAAACCCTATGAATAGAAACTTAGAAGGATAAATCCAACCCTTCTACCAACTATAGAAAGGGAGATTAAGAAAATGCTAGATGCTCAGGTCATCCTCCCTCATAGATATTCTAATTGGGTTGCAAATCTAGTTCTTGTTAGAAAGAAAAATGGACAAATAAGACTTTGTGTGGATTTTAGAACTTTGGATAAGGCATCATTAAAATATAATTATCCTTTTCCCAAAATGGATCAGTTACTTCAAATGGTTTCAGGAGCACAAAGACTTTCTATTCTTGATGGTTTTTCAGGTTACAATCAGATGAATGTTGATACAATAGACAGAGATAAGACAACCTTTAATACACCTTGGGGTACATTCATGTATGCTAGGATGCCCTTTGGCTTAACCAATGCTGGAGGAACATTTCAGAGAGATATGGACATAGCTTTTATGGATCAGGTAAATAAATTTTTGGTTATTTATCTTGATGACATAACTGTTTTCTCTAAATCTGATTAGAAACATCTAAAGCACTTGATGAAGGTTTTTGACAAGTGTAGAAAATTTGGAATATCATTGAACCCTAAGAAGTCCTTGTTTGCTGTCAAAGAAGGAAAACTGTTGGGCCATATAATTTCAAAGGAGGGAGTGGTAATTGACCCCAAACGAGTATCCGCCATTGAAACATTTACCTTACCTAGAAACAAGAAGGAGATTCAAGCTTTTCTAGGAAAGATTAATTTTCTAAGGAGATTTATTCCAAATTATGCAGAGATTGTAAAAGATATAACTGACATGCTCTGAAAGGACCATGAAGTCAAATGGACTGCCTCTTCTAGGCATGCATTTGAACAAATAAAAAGGGCTATCTCTGAAGCTCCCACCTTAACCAGACCTGATTATACTAAGCCATTTAGTATTTTCTCTTTTGCCTCTGAAACAACCCTTGCTATCATTCTATTATAGAAAAATGAAGATTCCCATGACCAACCCATAGCCTTTTTCAGCAAGGTTATGAGAGATGCTCAGCTTAGGTATGACATCATTGAGAAGCAAGCTTATGCCCTCATTCAAGCCCTGAAATCATTCAGGATGTATGTCTTACATTCACCTATTACTGCTTATGTCCCTAATAGTGTTGTGAAAATTGTCCCAACCCAACCAGACACTGATGGGAAAAGAGGTAGATGGATCACTCAAATTCTGGAGTTTGGTCTAACTATAAAGACTACCAAGTTAGTAAAAGGTCAAGGATTAGCCAAGCTTCTAGATGAATCCAACTGCAAAGTACTTGGAGTCAATTTTGTTTTAGAAATACATGGGAAGAATACACAAGAACCTTTTGTCCTTGCATAAGGGAAGAATACACAAGAACCTTCTGTCCTTGCACAAGCGGACAATCCACAATAACCTTCCCTTCATCCTAAAGAAAAGAACCCACCAGAACCTCTACCTTTAGAGAAAATCAGTCCTATACACATTGATGAAAAATTCTTGTTGTCAAAGTGGTCTCAAGATATTGTAAATTTCTTGATCCATTTTGGGTGTCCAACATCATTCTCCAAAACCCTGTGTAAAACCCTTAAGTTAAAATCAGTCAAGTACTGCATTACAAATAAAAATTTATACTGGAAAGTTCCACTGAATATTTTGTTATTATCTTTAATAGAATTAGAAACTGAAGGAATCATTGATTGGTTTCATACAGGATTTTTTGGGGGACATTATGCTTGGAGAGAAACAACATACAAGATTCTAAGGGGAGGATTTTATTGGCCCACATTGTTCTTACAAGTAGGGGCAAAGGTCATAGGTTGTGTTCCTTGTCAAATGTTTGCTGGTAAACAAAAATTAGCAGCTCTTCCACTTGTTCCATCAATGGTTTCAACACCTTTTTCTCAATGGGGATTAGATTTTGTTGGAGAGATTCACCCCACTTCAAGTAATCAACATAGATGGATCCTCACTGCAACAGACTACTTTACTAAATCGGTGGAAGCAATTCTAGTCAGAAATGATACTGATTTAGTAGTAATTAAGTTTATTTAGGAGAATATCTTATCTAGATTTGGTTTCCCAACTCAAATTGTCACTGATAATGCAGCAGATTTTCTAGTGTTAAAATGATTGAATTTTTCCAGAAATATCAGGTTTTGTTACATCATTCAACTCCATACTACCCTCAAGGTAATGGCCTTGCAGAATAATTAAACAAATGTATGGTAAAGGTAATAAAAAATACTTTAGTTGATCATAAGAAGAGCTAGGATTCACATTTGATTTATGAAGTATGGGAAAACATAATTACTCCAAAGAGATCGACTGGAAAATATCCATTTCAATTAGCCTATGGGAAAGATGCAATCTTCTCTACCAATTTGGCCTTCCCTATTTTAAAATTCCTGCAGGAATCAACAGATGAACCTGATGATTTTTCAAGAAGAATAAATCAAATTATTGAACTTAGTGAAAATAGAGATGAAGTTCAAGACAAATTGAAGAAATATCAAAATAAGATGAAGGTCTTGCTTGAAATAAGAGCCAAGGAAAGGGACTTTAAGGAAGGTGATCTAATTCTAAGATGGGATACCAGGAGAGAAGAGAAAGGAAAGCATGGCAAAATTTGACAATCTATGGTTTGGACCTTTAGTAATTGCTAAACTGAAGGGTAACAACATTTTTGTGCTGCAGAATATTGAGGGGCTATAATCCACTTATCCTGTAAATGGAAGGTTTCTCAAACATCAGATACAGTACTAAGAAGTTGAAATAGTTTTCATTGTAAATACTTCGATTTTCTTTTACTTTTCAAGATGTCAGTGTGATTTTTCTTACAGCAAGAAATCCATAGCCTGAGGAGAAGGCACATGGATCTACAGGAGAAAGCAGTCCCCAGATGGAGCCAATGTTGTAGAATTTTTTTGGTTTTGATAAGATAGAATATTTGAAAAAATGTTAAGTTAGGATATGGACATAACAATATTGAATAAAATGTTTTTGAAATATCTTGATGATGATGTCCATATCAAAGAAAATGTTAGGTTAGATGCCCTAAAAAATCAAGGAAAAAAAGAAAATGCTAGGATAAAAAGAAAAGAAAACAAATAAACTCTAAAACTGAGCAAGTCTAAATGCCACTACTATTTTTCTGTAAAACAATGGTTGTGTGCAGCTTGTCATAAATGCCACAACCCATGAGAGTCAAATAGTTTAATCTTGACTACTTCATGCTTTAAATTTGATGTTATAATTAGAGAATAAAGATCTATCCAAAATGTTTAATATTGTCAGATGAGTAGCTAGGTAGAGAATAATAAGGTGGTCATCAGTTTAATCTAAGCCCTTGGATATTATAAGGTTAGAATTAGATAGTTTATGTTTTTTTTTAAGTAAAAAGAAAGGAAAAGGGTTTTCTAGCATAAATGCACCCATTAAGTGAAGAAAAAATGATAGGATAGGCAAAGGGTAAGTGGAAGAAAGGTTGCAGAAGTATGATGACTGATTGGACAAAATGTACAGTTATCATGTTTTACCATATGCTTCTATGTCCATGATGCAGTTACACAAAGAAAATTAAAGTCTACAAGATCAATTAATTAACTTCCCTCATCCTCATTCATCCCTACATTTACTAATTTCCCCTTCCCACCTTCATACAATTCATATTCATTCATTTTCCATAAAAAACCCCTTTTCCTAAGGTTAAAATCCTTTTTGCCTAGGAAAAGTGAAAACCCCATGTTAAATCCCCTTTTATCGAAAAAAACCCACAAAAATATGTTTAGCCTAAGTATTGATGTATATATGTGAAAATCAAATAACTCATGAAAAAGCATTATATTTAGTGTATTTCCCCTTTCTGCTCATGTTTCGTATTAACGCTAACTTATAGTATTAAACCCCTAAAAGTTCCCTTTCCCGTATATTATTAACTCCCTTTATTAAATATCCCAAAACCTTAAGATTTATTATAAAACTATGTATTCCATAACATATCGCATATCAACGGATCACAAGCTTTTCAATGTGCATGCACTCTCCTCCGCATTTTGATATGCAATGTGTGATCGACCCGGACCCGACACAAATATATTTCATAGTTCATTGCCATGTCACATCCGCCCCTCATCAGAAGTCCTGGCTGAAACACACACCCTCCGCCATTGCGATCTCCGATATGCGATGGGAACCCGGACCCGACGCAGTATTATCCATGATTTATTTTCCACATCGCGTCTGGCCCTTATCGCATTCCTTTGTGATGGCCCTTCCTTCACTAAACTATGATTGCGATATGCGATGAACCCAGACCTGACATTATTTATCCGTCCGAATTCATACTATTTCAAGTCCGCCATACCATGTTTTGCGAAGTATTTCTTTGTTAAATTGTTTTTATGATTTAAACGAAGAACCAACCTAAACCTTTGTTTAACCATAAAACCCCACTAATCAGAATTTTTAACCCATAATAAAGCCATGCTGCCATGATTAATCATGGGCCCCTCTGTTGCTCTTTCCTTTTACCTCCGCACTGCTCTTTCGCTCCACTACCATCCGATCCAATGCATTCAAATACAATGACCCTCAGCGATTTCGGGTTGGCTCCCTATTTGAGCATTACCGGCCCGAAAAAGCAGTATTCCACTGACCTCCCCTTGGCACGTGTTAGGCTCAGACTATATTGTGTGACCCCTCCCAAAACTGCTCGCGCCTCATAAGCGGTGCAATGAAAACCTAAACCACCTCTCGCATAACGACAAAACAACCATTGTTCACTTCGCCCCATAATTCAAAAAGTAAATTGTTTTTCCTTTTAAACGTAAAAATCACCATTTTGCTTTGTTTCGCCCGTTTACACAGCGAAACCTCCATAAGCCTCTGCGACCAATAAAACCATTGTTTTACCTTTCGATACGCTTTGGACTCCTTCCAATATCCTTTCGAGCTCAACAAATCCATTGATGACCTTCTCTGTCACCTATGTTTCTCTTAACAATTTGTGTGTTTTGCAGGTAAAAACTCTTGTTCCAGGCTTACAAAGGAAAAAGCTTGTATACATTTACAAGAAAAATATGAAGATCATATTAAATCACTTTACCCTATAACATAAAATCTAAAGCAATTTACTGTTGAAAAGCACAGTAAAAACCTGAAATGCACAGTATAGGTAAAAAAGAACACAGTAAAGGTTACTTAGCAGGGTCAAAGGATATTCACAGAGTTTAAAGAGTATCAGATGAAAGATCTAATGAAGGAATCAACCAACATAAAGGATACAAATAGTCAAGTAGCTTAAAGGGAAAAATATCAATGAACAAAGCCAACACAACCTGAATAAAAGGGACAACAAGAAGCAGTTCAATAGCTGCCCCTATCTTCTTGCATGAAGATCTTTCCTTTCCTAGAATAAATCTTAAACAGTTTTAGGATATTTTCTTAGTTTAATTATTCTATAAATAACTCTCTTCTCGAGTTGTTATGGGTTCAAGGTCCAAGGTTCATTTTTCATTATTTTTGTTAAGTCGTGACTGTTCATTCTACTTTGAACCTCATTGCACCTTTGAGCGAAGATTTTCTAGACACTTGATGTACTCAGTCTTTCTCGAACCTTAATACAAAGCAGATGATTCTGAATTTGGTTTTACATAGTTTGTGTTATCCTGTAAGTTTTTTTGGTTATCAATCATTATGTTTTTCTTCATATGCTTATGACTTATAGAGATATCTGGGTAGGAATAATTGTGTCTCAATTTATTCCTAAAAACTCTTGAAGTTATCATCTATTAAGAGAATCGATTAATGAACTGTATGTTTAGCTAATCCCCTCTAATCAATAAATCATCATTATATTTTGTAAGATTAAGTATATTTCCTTGAATCTTTGGAACGTAGTTTAGAAGGTTATCATACTTATGAGTGTTCTGTTTTACAGTCTGAAAACTGTGATAATCATATTATTTTATGTCTTCTTCTCACCACTATTTGATCTATACCACTGTGTAAAGATTTACAGTAGCCCTTTGCTAAAATATTAATATTATCCAAAGGATTAAGTATTTCAATTCTACATTTGTCTTCATTCATTGGTCTTCCAAATCTAAAACCAAAAACCCCAAAACAATTATTTTAGATGCTCTGGCATCGGTAGGTGACCTACTACTATCTCAGAGGTACAACATGCAACAACTCATTGTTCCATTCATGACACTCATCAAGACACACAGGCCACACAATCCTCTCTGCACTCTGCTCTTCAACTGCATACAATCAACTCTCCACCTCTTTTATTCACGATGCCTTATCATCGTTACACACAATAACATTGGATCACTCAACCTTCTTCAAAGAACACATGCACCTTCGACCTTTCTCATAGTGAAGCTGACTCTCTCAGGGTATTTCCTCTACATAGTCACTCTCTATCTTTTCTCTACATAACTATCTCTCTCAGCCTTACACACAGCAACACTCTCTTAGCAACGAGCTCTCCACAAGGTTCAATCTACTATGTTGTGTTCCCACTATTTCTCAACTGGGATCTGTTGTTTTGTTCCTCTGTTGCACACTTCATAATGTTTCCTCTACTAAGCATCATCTCTATCATTCACACCACCCCAAGTGTACTTGGACATGGCTCTTTCATTCTACTATTGTGTCTGAGTTGATCTCTACCACTACACTAAACATGAGAATGGGCACTTGACTGTTTCTCCATAGTGAGAATTAATTCTCAGTCCACTTGCACACTCCAACTAGGCACCATCCTCTCTATGAAAAAATATCCTATCACTGAGGCTCTCCATGCATATTCATGGTTTCACACAGCTTAGTTGTGCTTCGTCATGGATTCTCTATGGACCGTTATCCTTGTTGCCTTGTCTCAAAGCTTTATGCAGATCCATCTGACTCCATGAACCAAATCTACTGATTTGTATTTTTTCTTTAGCTTCCAACCCATTCAACCATTTAACTCACTAAGGCATGCATTGTAGCACAGAGATGGATTATCTCACCTCAAGGATGACTCAACACTCTTTTTTGTAAGTCGTGTTCCTTAGTGCCTTGACCCAAAAATAGTTTACAATCACTATTAATCTTGAGACCAACTCCTTCGAGCAATCGTGGCCCTTCCTACCAACTCATCCACCTACGATATACCTTTCCACTACCATATCGGAGTCACAACATATTGTAACTCTTACAATAAGGATGTTATGGTATCCCTTAGTCCTGATATCCTTAGACCCTTGACCCTTATCTCCTTTGACATTTTCTTTCTCATAGGACTGAGACCTATGACCGTTAGCTTCATACTCCATTGTGGTACTATATCGGATCCCCTCCATATCTTAACTTTTACGAAGAGACCTTACAAAATTGTGATCTTTTGATTGGCCTTTAGCCCCTCCGTGCTTAGATCCTTATCATTTCTCCTCCATGGACCTGGAGGTTGTAACTAATGAATTAGCTTTTAACTGCTAATGCCTTTTGTTCCTATCACAGGCCAATATTCCTTAGTTAACTACTTTGTGCCCTAGGTTCCTTAGATCTTCACATGACCATATGCTTGTAAATATTGAACCCCCCTTTTATCATAACTTTCTCGAGTGACATCTGCACAGGAGTTACGAGGTCCTCAAACACTAATATACATTTATCAAATATATTTACTTAGAGATGACGTCATTCTCTTGTCACTTATCCACGTGGCACCTTCTAAATGGTGGCACATGTCACTTTGAGTTTCCCCATTTGGCCACTGAAAATGTCAAATCAGGTTGCCACATGTCCACTTTACTGCCAAGTCATGTTGATGTCAGTTGTTACTATAGCTTCTTGAAGCCAATCTCATGCTGCCATGTGTCCTACTAGAGGAGAGAGAAGGGGGTTCCGACACACCTTGGTTTTTCAACAAATCCCTTTATTAATCCTGCTACATATCCCTTGGTGATTTTATCAATATTCAAAACTCGATATATCGTAACTTCAAGTGTTAAGAAGCTTCGAGGTTTTGATGACCTCATGATCCGAATTGGATCCATGAAAATTATCAAAGTTCTATGACTGTATCAAATCATGAGAAGCTTCATAAACTTGTGAACAAAGAGCTATCAGGAAGGACCTCTGGACAGTGGAAGTTTGTAGCCAGCAAGGAACGACGAGCACCTTAGACAAAGCACGCTGGTCGAGGCCCATTGAGACCGTGCAGGATGCAAAATAGTAGTTAGGAAGTCCAGATCAGAAAACAGAGGCCGTTTCCGATGCGTGATTAGAGGTCCTGGGCAAAACCCCTTGAAATGGAAAGTCCCCCAGTGCTCGGTCACAAGGGAAGCCAAAAACCATGGGAAAGGCTCTAAATCAAAAGGTGGGTCCCGTGCTCCAATACCGGCAGAATATCGGAGGCATTTTATGTGGTAAGCGGAATTGTTAGATGGACGAGCGATTCCATACATTGCACGACGTGTGTCTGGCGGATGAGAGAGAAAACTGCCTCTCATCGTGGGCTAACATCCGAGTAAGTCAACCGCACGATAAGAGTGAACACTGTAGGATCTAGGGGCTCCAGATGTAACGGTGGAGATTGTGTCCGATGGAAAACCTGATTCGGAGGGAGAAATAAGCCACGACATATAAAATTATGAAGTCTGATTTGACCGCTGAGCTGGCAGATGAATCATTACATAGAGTAACCGAAATACCAAACCTTTTGAGGGACAGTTGGTGCAGTTCGTGAGAGGACAAGTGGCCACTTCCCTGTGAGACGTTACACGGTAGAGATGAGGTAGAGGCAAGGAACTCCAAGCAAACAACGACAGGCGATCCGAATAGGTGGAAGGGAAGCAAACAGTCATGAGACAAATTGGCTTTAAGCCATGAACAGACGAAGAACAAGAGAGAGAACTATAAGGAAGCAAAGAGACAGTGAGATAGAGGAAACATAACAGAAAGCGAGAAGCAGAGATCATAGAGCCTAGATGGCCTATAGAGTAAAGCAGCATCAGGCAGACAAAAGGCTTGAGAGGTTCGAGCCATCCCTATGAGGATATCTATCGGGACTTGAGTACCAGATTGGACTCATCCCATTCAGACCAATTAAAGACGAGACTTAGTAAGGGGGAGTCTAAACACTCTAGTGGCTTGGGGAATCCAAGAACCACCCTACTAAGCATTATCTATTTCAGGAGACTCAAATTGAGCTCCTCATTGTAAAAACTCTGCTTTAAAAACACAATAAGAAAAGGCCACCACTGAAAGCTAGACTGGAGACGTAGCCTAGGAAGATTGGGTGAACTCCTTATTAATTTGTTGTGTTTTTCATTTGCTTGCTGTGTTTCTCTTATTGTTTTCCATTTTCTAGTGTCTTTGTATTTTGCAATCTGATCGATCCGTTGCCTAAGATAACATAGACACACACCAACACATGAGTCTGTAATACCTTCATTCATCAGATTAATTAACTGAGATCACCCACGAGTGATTTTTAGATCAAGTGGGGGGAAGGGGACTTTTGTCATGCTGAGGGAAAAAAACGTCGCGAGAGTTTGAAGAGATTCAGGGCGTGCTACTAATGGAGAAATGCAGGGGAGGGAGCTCCCATCCCTCCTACAAAACTGTTGTTGCTAATAAAGGTAAGTCCCCTCTGGGCAAAGTTAGAGATTTGGAGGAAGAGGAATAGAGTAATAATGAAAAGGAAATAGAGGGAGGTAGACCCAAGGAAAATGTCAGCACTAAAGACAAAGAAGAAGAAGACAAAAGTCAGGAAACTAAGAACAATAAACAAAAGGGACCATGTAGACCCAAAATGGAGGTCACTCCCAGAGTGGTGTTAAACGATCCTGCACTTTAGGCACACAGAGAACATATGGGGACCTATGCTATAATCTGCAAGTTTATGGGAATATGGCCCACGGAAAAGGCTTTACAGCTATGGATCAAATATCACTGGAAACCTAAAGGAAGTATAGATCTGCATGTAGGGTCCAAGGGATTTTTCACGATGGTGTTCACAAACATCGAAGACAAATACAGAATATTCGAAGGAGGACCCTACTTTTATGCAGCAGCTGGGCTCTATATGCGGCCTTGGAAGACGAACTTTGTGCCAGAGCAGGAGACTTTCACTTCGGTAACGATCTTGGTAAGACTTTATTCTCTTCCTCTTGATTATTGGCAAACTAAATCACTTGCTGCCATAGGTAACAAACTAGGACGTTTTGTCAAAGCTTCGGAAGCCACAAGAAGAGGCAAATACACTTCCTATGCAAGGATCTATGTGGAAATGGATCTATCAGGAGCTCTTCTGGATGAAGTCATCCTGGAACTTTTTGATGAGGAATGGGTTCAAACAGTAGACTACAAGCATATCCCTTTCAGATGTCGTAAATGCCATGAACATGGACACTTGTTCAGAGATTTCCCTCTTAGTCAAGCAGAAAACAAAGGCAAAACTAAGGAAATGAAGGATCCAAATAGCTTCCAAAAAGTTATAAGCAGAGAAAAAGGCGGCAAAAAAGGATCAAGGCAACCACGTAATGAGGGGCAAAAGGTTAGCGAAAATAGGTATCATGTACTGGAGGAAAATGCAGAAATGGCAAATGAAGACCAATCTATGGAGGATGGCCCTAAGGGAATGGAAACGGAAATGAAAGAAGACTGTAACCCATCACAAGAGATAGATAATAAAAAAGAAAACATACTAAGTGAAACGGAACCAGAGATGGATCAGGAAACGACCCAAAGCAAAATAGATCTAGAACATCATGAGCTTTAGGAAATTCTAGATAACGAGCATCTAGATCTGGAAGTGTTCTTGAGGCAGGGGTCCATGGGAGGTATAGATTCACTACCCCAAGAATACTGCAACAAAATTCAACAGTTATTCTTATGGAAAACTCAGGATAAAGATTTAGGGAATGAAAAAATCATTGAAAAGCAGGAACACGGAGGAGTTAAGGTAATGAAAACTACTCCAGGGTTAGCAACAAGAAATGCAGGAAAAAAGAGAGGTAGGAAAAAGCAGAAGGACCTCTTGATGGAGTGTGGAAAGTTAATGATAGACTCAGGTAAGACGAAAGACCTAACTAGTTATTCATTTACAAATCTTTAAATATGAAGCTCACATCATGGAATATTAGAGGTCTAGGTAGTAAAAGAAAACAAAGAATGCTCAGTCATAGAATGAAATTGGAAATGCCAGATGTTATCTTCATCCAAGAAACTAAATGTTCCATCCAGAAAATAAAACAAATCCACAGCAAATGGCTTAATAGATTTGATTTCCTAGAGGTTAAAGCTGAAAACACAGCTGGGGGCATTCTAACTCTTTGGAATCCAAAGAAAATCAGTATAACAGATGTAGAAGCATCTAGAAACTATTTATCAGTGGTCCTTCAACCAGTGGGGGAGCCAAAAACCTTCCTGGTCACAAATGTGTATGGTCCTCAAAGAATAGATGATAAACTTAAATTATTAGGCTCCCTTATTGATCTTAGGCATAGACAGGCTAGGATTCCTTGGATCATGGGAGGGGACTTTAATATGATAAAATCACTCTCGGAAAAAAAGGGAGGTACCAGAGCGCTCAACAAAGACTCCTTAGCATTTCAGACTTTCACAGAGGAGATGAAACTGGTGGATGCAGCCCTAAACAATGGATTTTTTACTTGGAACAACAAAAGAGGAGGTAAGGCACAGGTAGCCTCTAAGTTGGACAGGTTCATGATTTCAGAGGAGTTATTGCTTACAGATAAAGAAATAACAACAATGGTCCTTCCCATTGGAGGTTCCAACCACTGACCGATTCAAATGGAAATCAAGGGTTTAATCTCTCCCAGGAACAGACCCTTCAGATTCGAGAACATTTGGCTCTCTCACCCGAATTTCATCAACAATATTGAAAAGTGGTGGTTAGAGGATTTGCAATTCCAGGGCTCAAAAATGTACCTCCTTCATAAAAAACTTAAGCATTTCAAGTTAAGACTAAAAGAGTTGAACAAAAAGGATTTTGGTAATATTTTTGAGAACAAAAGATCATTGGAAATCAAATTACAAGAACTCAACCAGGCCCTAATCAAATATGGCTTTGACAAAATCAAAATTGATCAGGCTGATAAACATCAACAAGAATGGGATAATTTATGCAAACAAGAGGAAACATTCTGGAGGGAAAAGTATAGAGTGCTATGGCTCAAGAAACGAGAGCAGAATACAAGATTCTTTCACAGATCCACAATGGCCAATAGAGCACACAATAGAATCTCAATGATAAAGGATGAGAATGGATAGCTACATAATACCCATAAAAGTATTGAAGCCATGCTGGTCCAGTATTTCCGAGATATCACCCAAGAAAACAATCTAGATAGAGAACATTCCATCAAAGAAATCACAAGGAATATTCCTAAGTTAGTGTCTAGAGAGGATAATTTTAATCTCAACAGGCCTGTTACCAGTGAAGAAGTTAGTGAGGTTCTTAAAGACATGAAGAACTGCAAAGCACCAGGTCCGGATGGTTTCAATGTGGATTTCATTAAAGCTTGTTGGCACATTGTTAAATAGGAAATTCTGGATGTGATGGAGGATTCCAGATCCAGTAAAACAATCGTGAAAGCCCTCAATACTTCCTTCATCTCCCTGATCCCCAAACAGGAATCAGTCCAAACTGCAGACAAATACAGACCCATTGCTTTATGCAATGTGGTTTACAAGATAATCTCTAAGGTAGTGGCTAACAGACTTAAACCTCTCCTTCCTTCTTTAGTTTTAGAGGAACAATTAGGGTACGTGGAGGGTAGACAAATCTTAAATAATATCATTCAAGCCCATGAGGTGGTCCATACGCTTAATAGAAAAAAACAGGCGAGGATGATAATGCAATTAGATATAGCAAAAGCCTATGACAAGGTCAATTGGAGCTACATCAAAAAGGTTCTTATGGCTTTTGGGTTCGACCACAACTGGATCCGTTGGGTCATGGCTCTGGTGACCTCTTCCAGTTTTTCAATTTTGGTGAATGGCTCCCCCTCAGAGATTTTTGTTCCTTCTAGAGGCCTCAGGCAGGGGGACCTGCTCTCTCCCTTTCTTTTCATTCTCATGATGGAGGGACTAGGCAGATCTATTAAGCATGCCAAAGAAAAGGGTAAAATCAAAGGTTTGCAATTATCGGAAAATAGTCAAGCTCTGAATCACCAACAATTTGTTAACGATACCATGCTACAAGGGCTCCCCACAGTCAAAGAAGCTTCAGCCTACAATCTAATCCTGAAGGAATTTTCTCTAGCCACAGGTATGGAAGTCAACCTTTCCAAGTCAAATTTATTTTTCTTAAATACTAATATTGCTATTCATAAAAATATTTCGAGAATTTTGGCCTTCCAAACGGACTCCCTCCCCACAAAGTATCTGGGAATTCCTCTCACAGATAGACCAATGCACAAAAGTATCTGGGAATAGATGATTAATAAATTGCAAGACAAAGTAAAAAATTGGACTTTCCGGGTCATGAATCTGGCAAGCAGGTTGGTTTTAACAAAGGCGGTTCTACAATCGATCCTGGTTTTCATGTTATTGGACCTCCCAGCTCCCAAAGGTGTTTTAGAGAAATTCAGAAACATTCAAAGATATTTCCTCTGGGGTAAAGAAGAAACTAAGAAGAAATGGGCCTTGGTCTCTTGGGACAAAATCTGTAAACCCAAGGGACAAGGAGGGCTAGGCTTGGATGATCAGGAGATTCTCAATAAAACTCTAGGAGCCAAGCTTTGGTGGCACTGGGTTCAAGAGCCACAAGCTTAGTGGGTAGGAATCTAGAAAGAAAAATATGCTAGCTCTTGGCACCAGGGAAAATTTTAAGAACCCCCCCTAAATTTATAAATATAATAAATGGGCGAATCTCCATGGTATATAGGAAAAATGGAAGGCGATTTTATCAATAATATAATATGTATATATAATTTTTTGGCGAATCTCTCACCAGGCATGGCGAATATTTTACTCAATTATAAAATCTTGTAAGATCTTGGCGAGTCTTTCACTAAATAATAAAAATTTGTAAAGTCCTAGTGAATCTTAGCATAGGCTACATGCTGGTTTAATTCCCCCATTTAAATAGGCTACATTCCAGGTGAATACCATGGGTCAATACCATGTGCCATTTTGGTGAATACCATGGGTCAATACCATGTGCCATTTTTATTTTTATTAATTCTAATATTATGGTTAATAATGGTTTTTTGCATGGTATTAATAACAATCTAGTCCATGGTATTTGTCCCATAGTATTTTGGCCATAGGTTTCACCTAAATATAACCCATTTTTTGAGTGTTCGTAAATATAAGGTGACTTATGGAGTAAATATAAAAAATGTTTTATTTTTTTACCATACCTCTCGTTTATTTATATTTTTATTAATTTACCATACCTCTTTTACAAATATGGTATTTGGCCAATAGGATTCACTTAAATAAAACCTCTTTCTTGAGCCTTCATAAATAGAACGAGGGTTATGGACTAAATAGAAAAAAATAGAACGAGGGTTATGGACTAAATAGAAAAAAGAGGTTTTATTTATTTACGATACGTTTAGTTTATTTATATTTTTATTTATTTACCATACCTTTTGAGTAAGTATAAAAAGACGTTTTATTTATTTACCATACCTCCACTTTACTTATATTTTTATTTGTTTACACCCTTACATGTATATAAGGTGACTTATGGAGTAAATATAAAAAATGTTATATTTATTTACCATACCTCTCATTTATTTATATTTTTATTAATTTACCATACCTCTTTTATAAATATGGTATTTGGCCCATAGGATTCACTTAAATAAAACCTATTCTTGAAAATGGGCGAATGGATTCACTTAAATAAAACCTATTCTTGAAAATGGGCGAATGGAAAGTTGTAAGTCCTAATTTCAAGGGCTAAATTTACCTTTTTTACCCTCTCCCTTAAAATAAGGTGGGCTATTTGAGGTGATTTGTAAAAATGTACTATGATACAAAATATTCGCCCACTAAAAATTTAAAACCCCTTAATTTCGCCAAAGGGCGAACATTCGCCCCTAAAATTATCCTTGCTTGGCACACTAAGGATCTAATAAGAATGTCTGGCAATGTGAAAGGGTCTCACATCTAGAATAGAGCCTGGGACAATAGAAGCCTTGTTCAAAATAACAGCTTCTAGGAAATCAGAGCTAGAGATCTTGCACTCTTTTGGGAAGATAAGTGGCAGCAAGAACTAATACTGCTAACAGAGGATTTTGTTAGTCTCAAGCAGGAAATAGACAATCAAGGGTTAAATAAAGTCAAGGATTTCTGGGATCAGGATCAGACCTCAGGAAAATGGAGAAGCTGGAGTAAACTTGACTACAGAGATGATAGCACCATGAAAATTAAGGTAGAAGCTGTTGGTATCTTAAACAAAGAATGAATTTAGCTACAGAAAGGCATGATCAACTAAGATGGGGCAATAACAATAAAGGTAACTTTGATCTTAAGGAAGCCAAAAGCATTCTTCTTGGGCTAGATTACAGGGCTCCAGAAAAGACTTGGCAGCGCCTCTAGAATCACCAAGGCTAGATGAAAATCAAGATTTTTATGTCGTTGGTTCATCATAAAAAAAAATTAACTTGGGACAACATACGGAAAAGGGCAGTCATGGGGCCCTCCAGATGTTAGTTTTGTGAAGAGAAGGAGGAAAATATGGATCACATTCTCAACAGCTGCTCTTATACTACCTGGTTATGGGATTCCTTCTCTTCCATTTTCTAGCAGTCAGACAGGGACAATAGTAGTATCACTAATACGCTGAACACTTGGAGAGCTAACTTTTCAAAGAATGAGTTCATTAATTTGGCCTGGAATTTTATGCCAAGCTTCATAATCTAGAATATTTGGAAGGAAAGGAATAAAAGGATTTTCAAAAGTGAAAAGTCCACCCCAAAGGGTGTTTTTAATCTTATCCTGAAACAGCTTCGGGAGACTATTAGTACCATGGTTCAAAATCTCCCCAAAAAGCCTCTATCGTTGTCTAAGCTGAAAATTCTCAGTCAATTGTGAATGAAAGGGATTATTCCTCAAGGTCTAAGCAGAAAGGACATGGATATGGATATAAGGATGGAGTTCTGGCAACCTCCACTGAAATGTTTTCTGAAATACAACATTGATGGTGCTTCAAAAGGAAACCCGAGAACAGCTGGTTTTGGAGGAGTTTTAAGAGATGAAGAGGGAAAAATCATATTCATCTTCCATTATCATCTTGGTAGAGCCACTAATAATATGGTAGAATTAATGGTGCTGGAACAATGCCTGGAGTTTCTAATCTAGCACCGTTGCTCTAATGTCATTGTTGAAGCAGACTCGGAGATTACTATTAACTCTGTGAAAAGAATTCATTGTGGTACTCGGCCGGAGAAAGTTTCCAATCACTGGAAACTACTCCTAGTTTACCAAAGAATCTAGGTTCACCTCCATGAGCTGCGAATAGTGAGTTTCAACCATGTTCGACGTTCGGCCAACAAACTAGCAGACCTTCTTGCCAACCAAGGTGTGAACAATGCTAAAAGCAGGATAGCATACAAGTGAGTGGAAATTCCTCAATACCATTTAAAGGTTCTCTGCGAGGAGCAAGCTACTGAAGACAAGGAAATGTTTTCTTATCGGTCCCGGATAACAGGCATAAAATAATTTATCTGGCAAGTTGTTTCTCATCCTTTGGAAATGCAATTGATAGAAATACAAGCAGGGATTTGTCTCATACTCTACCGAAATCAAGTGAAGGGAAGTCTCGGGGTCTCGGAGGAAATTTTAAGGGGTCACCTCTCAAAGAAGCTCAGTCTCGAGGACAGGTACAGTATACAGAATAGACGGAAAATGGGAATCAGTTTTCTGGCTATAGTTATTTCCTCTCTTCCCACCTTTATTTCCGAAAATCATGCTTGGGCCGGATGTCCGGTGATCGCACGTCCCATAAGCGGTATGTGGTTTTTGTGTTGTGGCAGTGATCCCATAGAACGGGTGACACGTGGGCAAGGGATGGTATTAAATACCGCTGTTGATCGCACACTATTCTTCAGACAGGTTGGGGAGTGCGATATGATCCCTGGCCGTTGGATCCAATAGCCAGGATCAACGGTTGAGAATGCGGATGTTGTTTTGTGGGTCCAACAGATGCGTCTCGTCATACCTTTTTGGCGCATCCTCTCGCCTATTTTGTGGGTCCGATGGATGCGTACGGGGTGTGATTTTCTCACGGCGGAGTCAGTGTTTAGTACTATTGGTGGGTAGCAAATTGCTCTTTATGCAAAGCGCCTATCCTTTACCTTCCAAAGTTACATCGGTGGTGTTTTATGTGGACTGGAATTCTTTTTGAATGGCACATTTGTTCTACTCCATGTCCGAGTCTATTTTTTGGTCTGCCGGTTTATGCAATGTATTTATTTTGAGTGTTTTGAGGTTTGGTTGCAGGGTTCAGGGCTTATACCTCTCGCCCGTTAACAATTATTGTAGGTTTCTATCCTCGGTCTACAACTCACCGAGGATTGTTGTATTCTATGTATTTTAATTGTTGTTTAATGAAATAGAAGGTCCAACTCTTGCTGGTATCAGAGCTTTAGGCCGTTAAGGTTAGACAAGCTTGTGCTGGATTTATCTGTTGAATGCTAACTAGATCAAAGCTCAAATTAGGAGAAGGAGAGTTGGTCGAAACTAATCCTGAAATTGGGAGAGTCTATCCTCAGAAGACAATGTCAGAGGAAGGTTCTATGGGGTGAGAACCTCAATTCATAGATAGTTTCCTAGCCATAAGGTCCATGGTATAGGAAATGTATAAGGACTTTAGAAAACATAAAGATGAAGATTCATCACGCTCCAAACAAGATAAAGGAGAAGAAGAGTCTCACTTCCATGACCACTCAAAAGGCAAAGGGAAAGAAGAAATCTTTCTCACACCTCCTAATAGCCCTGAACATAAAAAGAAGGCATCTTTGATTAAACTAGATGTTAAATTTGATTTACCTATATATGATGGAGAGTTGAATGCATAAAAGTTGGACAATTGGATTAGACAAATTGATGTTTATTGCAAAGTGTAGATTATCGATTCAAACAAGAGCAAGATTCAGCTGGCAAGCCTACGCCTTGGAGGCACTGCCTTGGTTTGGTGGGAAGGCAAGACCCAAGCTAACTTGAAGAGACATGGTAAGACTATCTCTATCTGGAGTGAATTTGTTTCTGCAATAAAAAAGCAGTTCTATCCATTGGCCTACATGCAGCAAGCCATGATGAGCTGGTAAACTCTTCGAAAGTTGAAAGGGAAAAGTGTACAAGGTTACACCCAAGAATTTAGGAAGAGAGCATTGATTCTAGGAATCTCATTAGACTCACCAGAGACTCTGTTGAAGTACATTAGTGGTCTACACAGCAACATGAGGCACACTATCCTCATGTTTAATCCCACTAGTATAGATGAGGTATCTGTACAAGCTACTCATCTAGAAGCTAGAGGAAAGAATGGAAATCCAGAAGTTGGGGGATCATCCCAACCCACTGCAAGCAAGAATAAGGAGAAAAGAATGTAGAAACGGAAAGCAAGGAAGGCTAACACTGCACAGAAGAGCAAGACTTCATGCACTCACTGTAAGAAGGATGGGCACGATGATGAGCATTGTTGGATCCTGCATCCGGAGCTGAGACCTAGGAAGTTCGAGGGCAAGAAGAAGAAGATTGCTATAGCTATTCAGAAAGATTTGGGGTCAGACTTAGGAGATGAAACAACTATTGCAACCACATGTATAAAAGGTAAGAATTCTGAAGCATCTACCGGTAATTCTGCACAATCTATTATTGATGAAGAAAATGAGATAAAAAGACATGAGGTTTTCCATATTCGAGTTATTTTCAAACATCAGAAGATTGATACTTTGTTTGATAGTGGCTCACAAGTAAATTTAATTTCTGAAGCAATTGTAAAGAAGTTGGGACTAGTGACTACACCTCACAAGAAAACATACCCATTAGGATGGTTAAATGATAAAGCACAACTACAAGTGACTAGACAATGCAAACTCAAGTTTTCTTTTGGGTCAGCATTTGTAGATGAGGTTGAGTTAGACATAATTCCTTTGGATATATGTGGAATTGTTTTAGGAAGTCCTTACTTGTATGAAAGAAAAGCTATTTTCTATAGAGTTGAGAACAAGTATCTACTCATTAAAGATGGAATCAAATACTTTGTAAGAGCTCATAAGCTCAAAAATAATTATACTCTCATAAAATCAGGGCGGATGAAACGAATCATAAATTCTTGCAAACAATTCTTATCGATGGTTGTAAAGGAAAAGAAACCTGATAAAACCAATGTATATGAGGGCTGTGATGCTAAACAACAAGCTGGTTTAGAAAAGGTTGTTTCAGAGTATGATATCTTGTTTCAAGAACCTAAAGGTCTGCCACCCAAAAAGGAAATAGTGCATGATATTATTTTGTAGCAAGATTCTCCATTGCCTAACATTGGAATGTACAGGTTGTCCACTTTAGAGAACGCAAGAATCAAGAAGCAGGTGCAAGAGTTGCTCGAGAAGGGGTTCATCAGACCTAGCACATCACCATGTGGGTCACCAATTGTTTTGGTGAGGAGGAAAGATGGCTCGTGGAGAATGTGCATTGATTATCAAGCACTGAAAAAGATAACAATAAACAATTGTTATCCCCTTCCTCGCATAGAGGATCTTTTAGATCAATTGAAAGAAGCTGTTTATTTTTCCAAGCTAGACTTGCATAGTGGATATCACCAGGTCAGAGTTGCAGAACAAGATGCATGGAAGACTACTTTCAAAACAAAGCAGGGATTGTACGAGTGGCTTGTTATGCCTTTTGGATTAACTAATGCTCCTGCTACTTTCATGAGATTAATGAATGATGTACTTAGACCTTTTCTTGATGATTTTTTTATTGTGTATCTGTATGACATTCTGATATTTAGCAAAACATGGGAAGAACATTTAAAGCATGTTAAGCAAACACTAGATGTTTTGAAAAGAGAAAAACTTTATGTTAAACTCTCAAAATGTGAATTTGGCAAAACATCTCTAAATTATTTGGGACATATAGTAGGGGGTGGTGAATTGAAGATAGATCCCTCTAAGGTGGCAGTCATTGTAAACTGGCCTAAGCCCAAATCTGCTACATAAGTTAGAAACTTCTTAGGAGCAACACAATATTGGAGGAAGTTCATTTCTAAATTTTCCTTAATTGCAGCTCCCTTACATGCTTTAACAAGATTGAACAAGGTGTTTCAGTGGGGAGGAAAACAGCATAAAGCCTTCGACACCTTGAAAGAAAAGATTAGTAAAACACATGTACTAGCACTACCTGATCTTCAAAGACCATTTGAGATCCAAACGGATGGCAGTGACTATGCCATGAGAGCAGTGTTGACACAGCATGGTAAACCCATAAGTTATCATTCTGAGACATTTAATTATGTAGTAGTTAACTATCCTACATATGAGAGAGAACTGTATGCATTAGTACAAAGTGTGAAAAAGTGGAAACATTACTTAATGGGCAAAGAGACAGTTATACATACTGACCATCAACCACTTCAATATCTACACTCCCAAACTAAGTTGCAGCAATCAGGGCACTATAGATGGATGGGTTTTCTACAACAGTTTCATTTAGTCATCAGATATAAAAAGGGTGTACACAATAAAGTTGCAGATATTTTATCTAGACCCATTATAAATGCATCTATTATACTTAAGCATAATTTTGTGTTACATGAGAGCTACATTGAACAATATGCTCAATATATAGACTTTAAAGATGTATATGCAACTTTAAGTCAAGGAAAACGAATAGAAGAATTGGATTATCATGTAAAGGACCAACTCTTATACCATTTTGGGAAGTTATGCATTCCACAAACTGAAGGAGTAAAGATAATTCGAGAAGCACACACTTCTCTAATATCAGGTCACTTTGGGGTAAGTAAAACAATTGCACAGCTGCAAAGATTTTGTTATTGGTGAAAAATGAATGAGACAATTTCTAGATATGTAAGATGGTGTACTATGTGTGCTAAAAGCAATCCCCACAATAGAAAACTAGGCTTGTACACTCCATTACTAGTTCCTTCTCACCCTTGGGAAAGTGTTTCCATGGATTTTGTTGGAGGACTGCCTAAATCCAGGAAAGGTCATGATTATCTGTATGTTGTTGTGGATAGGTTCAGCAAAATGTGTATTTTGATACCTTGTAATAAACAGATTACAACTGAACAAACTACAAAATTGTTCTTTCAACATGTATGGGTTCATTTTCGTTTACCCACTTGTATTTTATCTGATCGAGACACCCGATTTGTGGGCAAGTTTTGGTCAAGTCTATGGGAACTGATGGACATCAAACTGAAGAAAACCACAACTTTTCATCCACAAACCGATGGCTAGATCGAAGTAGTCAACAAGACAGTGATCCAGTTACTTAGGGGATATTGCAGCGACCATCCTAAGCTTTGGGATGAACATTTATGTTATGTGCAGCATGCTTACAACAGAGAAAAACATTCTTCTACACATAGATCTCCTTTTGAGACCTATTTTGGTTTCACATCAAGGTCTCCTTTCGATTTTTTCTTTGGTAAAGACACCACAGTTGAGGGACACAATGATGTGGACAAGGCAACTAAGTTCATTGAACAAATCCAAGAGATCCACCAAGCAGTATAGGAATAGCTGGAAAAGAGCCAAGCCAAATACAAGGCAAGGCATGACAAGCATCGGATGGAGCGTAGTTTCCAAGTTGATGACCAAGTCTGGCTATATATTAGCAAGGACAAGATGCAAGGTGAAGGTAAAAAGCTAAAGCCTATCAGGTATGGACCTTTCAAGATACTTGAGAAGATTGGTGAGAATGCCTTTTGCCTTGATCTACCAGCTTACATGCACATCTACTCAGTCGTAAATGTAGATTGCTTGAGACTATTTGAACCTTCACTAATTGAGGATCCTGAAGAGCAGATTCAATTGCCTTCTGTTGATGACCTCTTACCTGAATATCTTAATGACTTGCAGGAAGATATGGTTTTGGATAGGAAGGTGAGGACGACACGCAGGGGAGATGTCGAGTACCTTAGAGTTGGGTTCAAGGGTTCAAAGCCGAGCAATGCAAAGTGGATAGAGATTGGACAAGTGAGACTATTGTACCCTCACTTAGTTGATGCTTCAAAACCAACTTTTGGTGGTCCAAAAGATTTTTCAGTGGGAAGGCCGTGATCCAAATTGGATCCATGAAAAATATCAAAGTTCTATGACTGTATCAAATCATGACAGACTTTAGAAACTTGTGAACAAAGAGCTGTCAGGAAGGAACTCTGGACAGTGGCAGTTTGTAGCCAGCAAGGAACGATGAGGACCTCGGTCAAAGCACGCTGATCGAGGCCCATGGAGATCGTGCAGGATGTAAACTAGCAGTGAGGAAGTCTAGATCAGAAAACGGAGGCCATTTCTGATGCGCGATTAGCGCTAATCATGCATCGCTGGGCAAAACCCCTCAAAATGGAAAGGCCCCGAGCGCTCAGTCATAAGGGAAGTTGAAAACTGTGGGAAAAGTGCTAAATAGAAAGGCGGGTGCCACACTCCAAAACTAGCAGAATATCGGATGCGTTTTGGGTGGTAAGCGGTATTTTCAGAGGGACGAGCGATTCCATACATTGCACGACGCGTGTCCGGCAGATGAGAGAGAAAACTGCCTCTCATCGTGGGGCTAACGTCCAAGCAAGTCAACCGTGTGATAAGAGCGAACACAGTAGGATCTGGGGGCTCCATATCTAACAATAAAGATTACGCCCGATGGAAAACCAAATTCGGAGGGAGAAAGAAGCCATGGCATATAAAATTTTGAAGTTTGATTTGACCGTTAAGCTGGCGGATGAATCATTACACAGAGTAACTAAAATACCAAACCATTTGAGGAAGAGCTGGCACAGTTCGTGAGAGGACAAGTGGCCACTTCCCTGTGAGACGTTACACAATAGCGATGACGTAGAGGTAGGGAACTCTGAGCGAACAACAGTAGGAAATCCGAAGAGGTAGAAGGGGAAGTGAAAAGTCATGAGACAAATTGGCTTTAAGCCATGAACAGATGGAGAACAAGAGCGAGCACTGTAAGAAAGCAAAGAGATAGTGGGACAGAGGAAACAGAACAAAAAGCAAGAAGTAGAGAGCTGAGAGTCGAGCTGACTTGCAGAGTAAAGGCAACATCGAGCAGACAGAACACTTGAGAGGTTCGAGCCATCCCTGTGAGGATATCTGTCGGGAATTGAGTACCAAATTGGACTCATCCCATTCAGACCAGTTGAGGTTGAGACTTAGTAAGGGGGAGTATATGCACTCTAGTGGCTCGGGGAATCCAAGAACCACCCTACTAAGCATTATCTATTACAGGAGACTCAAAATTGAGCTCCTCATTGTAAAAACTCTGCTTTAAAAACACAATAAGAAAAGGCGACCACTGAAAGCTGGACCGAAGACGTAGCCCAGGAGGATTGGGTGAACTCATTATTAAATTGTTGTGTTTTTCATTGGCTTGCTGTGTTTCTCTTACTATTTTCCATTTTCCAGTGTCTGTGTATTTTGCAATCTGATCGATCCGTTGCCTAAGATAACATAGACACACACCAGCACATAAGTTTGTAATACCTTCATTCATCAAATTAATTAACTGAGATCACCCACGAGTGATTTTCAGATCACCCCAACTTTATGATATACTAATAAACTATAGATTTTCATATCCCGATATCCCATCCTTCGATATCATCTGCTCTGATTCTCTGATAGTCCAATCTTTGAGGTCCTTATCTAATATGCACTAAACACTAATGTTTCGATGACCTTCAACATCCAATATCCCGATATTCTCTAACCTCTGAGGTTGCGATATTCCAGTATATGATATATCTTTCTCCAGAGTTCTGATATCGAGTCTTGATGTGCTCAGAACTCCGATATTTCCTACTCTGATTCTCTGATATGGCCTACTTATGAATTCGAGACTTTGACTTCAACAGACCATAACTTTTATCTAAGAGGCCATTTTCAGACTTCCACACACTATTGGAAATATCTTTTAGAGCACTTCCCAATGGAGAAGGTCTGATGTAGGGTTTGAGCTCTCCTATTACCTTGAGGATGGATGAAAACGCTCTTCCATTCTTTGCTCCTTGACTCTCTTTCTTGTGCTTGGAGTTCTGAACTCCCAACCACCGTAGTCATCATTTTATGGCTTCTCCAGTAAACCTGCTACTATTATGATTCTCTACTTGTAGTCTACATATAGCATGGAATTCAATCCAAACCAACACAATACGCATCATTTTATGTCTTTTCCAATAAGTGTGCTACTATGATGATTCTCTATAGAGCACTACAACAATGATGGGATTCCTCCTGGGCCATCATTTCCAACATCTGTTGCGAAAGGTATCCATGTTAGTCTGGCTGACATTAATGCCAACACTCCCACCAATTGTTAGGAAATGTCGGCTGCTCAACACATCTCCCCGGCATAAATATTGCTATCAATTCCAACACACTTGTAGATATCTTAAATAGGCCACTATCCATCTAGACATTTCCAACTGTCCAATAATCTCCCCCTTTGGCGTTGATGGCAACACTTCATCCCTCTCTTCACTTTGATGGCCAAACCTCATGCGGCTTCCACATTTTATTACATGATCCACCAACGGATTTCTCTCTTCTGCACAGGCCATCATTGCTTCTCCAAAAATTCTCTCCCCCTTTGACATCAGTGGGAAGGGGCTACAAGTTTCCTTTTTCTCCCCATGCAATACTGAATGTGAAGACCAAGGTCTAACTTTTGAGATGTGCATTCTTCTCTACGAACATCTCTTAAGGGACTCTCGTTTTTGCTTCTCCATAAACTAGGAATATGTGATATGCTTCTCCTAAACATATAATGCCTCTTCTTTGTGCTTTCAGTCTCAAATACCTTGTGGCTACTAGCTGAATACTCCTCATACCAATACATGTTTCGTATGAGTTAGAAAGAAAAAAGGATACCAATTAAATTGATCATGATATTGTTGTTGCTACAAGTACTAATTAATGATGATGCATTTTGAATTTATCTTCTCCATTGTTCTCTCTTAATCTTATAAGCTCACTTCTCCTGATCATATTTACAGTCAACACTGCTCCCCCTGAGTTCAAGCCTAAAAATATGGACCACTACTTAAAAAATACCAACTTTCATTTTCTCAGCAACATTCCTTTCTATGACTGACAATTGTTGCCTCCCACTGCTTATCAAAGCAGCTCCCCCTGAGGCAATTCTCTTATATTTCCTACAACTACTTTCTTGCCTCTGTGTGGGGACTGATCATGTTAACTTGACTTGATTTTGAGCTTACTTTAATTCCACACTTCTATTGCATCGCACCTTCTACTTCCCAAAACATAATGTATTATTGTGTATTCTTCATGTTGGCTAAACTCCTCATTTTCAATGTTTATACATTCAAAATAAACCAATTTATTCTTGTAATCATCAACAAATAATGACCATACCTCATCAATTAGATGCACCTTTCTCTTCATTCCTTTTGGGTTCCTGAATCTCACTTATTTGACCCTCGTTGAGGCCATTCTTTTCCTTCACTGAAGAGAAACAAAAAATATACTCCCCCTGCGCATATTATCCTCATTCCTCTTCCAGACCTTTAATGGTTGAGTCTTGACAGAAGAATTACTCCCCATATTATTCTTTCCCATGTTTGAGCCTTCTCTCGGCTGCACATGGCTAGAGGAAACTTCTCTTTCAACTACTCTCTCCTCACCGAAATCCTCTTGAGGCACTTTTGCCTTACAATTTGGTCGACTACAGTTGTAGAAGGATCATCCTTTTGATTTCTTCCTCCTCTTTTCATATTTCTATTTAAATCTTGAGATTCTACATTTGCATGCATATGCTGAGGAGCATTCAATTTCTTTTCATATCCGCAGTGTGATTTGTTGTGCCAAATATTTCCACAACTGTAGCATTTTGTTTGGCTTAAGAATGCAGTAGAGGAGTTACCCTCCTTGAAAACATTCTTGTCAAAATTCCTATCATGGCCAAGATGGCTTCTCCTAGGCGCTTTATGAATTCTTGGGTAGGTCCTATCCAACACATCTTGTTTCTTTATGTCCAAAGTTATTGCAAGAAAAATAATACCCATAAAAATGCCTTTGATGAGAGAGGTTACCTTTTCTCTGAAGGCTTTGTCCTTGATGAAAGGACCTCTACTCATTCTTCATGTTCCTTTCATGACAACTTGCATTGCTACCTTGCACTCTTTCTTACATCTCCCTAGCTTTATTCTGTTGAAAATATTGATGTTGCTTCTTATCCTTCTATTGTTGCCTTCTCATCTTTTGCTGTTACGAATTTCCTTGCTACTATTGTTGTCAAATAACCTCTTTTTGTTTGTTGCTATTGGAACCTCAGACTCCCTTTACCTGGGAAGATGACCCTTCAGCCTTGGACTTATTCGAGTTAGGTTTTTCCTTGAAAACCAAACCAACCTTGATGAGAGGGGATATTTGCTTGCCAAGCATCTCATGCAAGACTTTATTTCTCTCAAGCTTTTGATATTGAGACAACTCTTTATTTGAATTTTATAAGTCGTGTCTCAATGATACTACTTCCTTTTGTACTCTCTCACAGTAAGCTTCCTTCTCACTCAACTCATTGGTTAAAATTCCATTTAGTCTACTAGCCTCTTCTTGTTGAGAATTTAGTAAAACTATTTTTTTGGTCAAATTCTTATTTTGAAGCTCATAGAGTTTTATTTGCTCCTATTACTTGAGATTTTCTTTTGATAGGTCTTTGATCTCTTTTAGAGCCGAGATTAGAATTTTTCTAAAAAACACCCTTTCATCTAGATTCTTTTCTTCACTATCATAGGTGCTAGATGATTTACCACAGAGATATAAAGTTGTCTCTATGTCCATGGAGTCTTCCATGGGTCTAAGGGTTATCCCTTCTTCATCACTACCTGGGGTATTCTCGTTTTCTCCTATGGATGATAACACAGGGAATCTCTCTTATTCCTTTTAGGATTCCTCATTTTTCTTTTTCTACTAAAGTGGATCTATCTTCATTAAAATTACTAGATGCATATCTATTTCTATCTTCAAGTGATCCACATGTACATCTAGATTATGAAGGACCTATCTCCTTTCATTTATCACACAACAATAGCTTACCATTTTAGACACATGGCTAACTCATGCGTACATACATTAGAGTGTGTCCAACACTTCCTTCGTTGACTCACAATGCCTCAATTTATCAACATCTATTTAGATAGGCCTTTCATGATAATATTTTGGGCATCCTCATTCTGCTCACTCTTTTCTCCATTCAATAGGGAGAACCACATATCAATGTCCAAGACCATTAGATAGGCTATCATTTTAACTTCTACAGATTATAGTATGATCCATTTAAAAATGGAACTCCCTCTGCCTTTAACCAGACTCGATTAACCATTGGTTCCCTTTGATGTTCCTTCTAGCGATTAAGTTATTCCTGAAGGAGTTTTCCTTTGATACGAATTGTTGGAAACAATGTTAATACCGAGAGGCAGGGGTGAATCAATATTAAAGTAATTTTCAATTATTTATGCCAATTTACTTTTCTTGTTCAAACTTGGAAACTATCCATACAATCAACATCAACATATAATATGGAAATAATATGAAATCAACATACAAACACACACCATGAGCATCATACACATGACGCACAAGTTTTCACGTGGAAACAATTTCAGGAAAAACCACCAAAGCTTGTTGTTGTTATTGATGTAAAATAATATCACCTACTCTATTACATCAATCTATTTTGTGATCCACCACTCACAGGAAGCATGGACTCCCTTTGATTGTGCAGTAGCACCCACTAGTAGGAAGCACCAACTCCCTCTTTTTTTATTCACCTGACCAACTTACTAGAAACACCATGTGAAGCATCAACTTCATGGATTTGTTTCAAGCACCAACTTCCATCCCCTTGGATTTATGTAAGCACCAACTTGAAGGATGCACCAACCCCTAATCCTTCTTATCAACAACATTCACAAAATGTGATAGCCCCTCGCAACACTATTATTCTCGGCCCTCTAAATGATCTGTAGCAACTCGTTGTTCTATTTAGAACACTCACCAACACACAGAGGCCACACAACCCTCTCTCCACTCTGCTCTTCAACTACATACAGTAAGCTCTCAACCTCTTCTATTCACAAGGACCTCTAAGAGTTACACACAATAGCATTGGCTCACTCTTCCTTCTTCACACATCACATGCACCTTTGGCCTTTCTCACAGTGACACTTTCTCTTTTAGGGTATTTCCTCTGCATAGGCACTCTACAACTTTTCTCTATAGAAATGGCTCTCTTAACCTTACACACAACACTTATCTCTAAGAAATGAGCTCTCCACAAGGCACACTCTACTACGTTTTATTTCCCCTATTACTCAATTGGGCTCTGCTATTTTGTTCCTCTGCTACACACTACACAATGTTGCCTCTGTTGAAAATCATCTCTCTCATTCACACTACCCCGAGTGTACCTCGGCATGGATCTTCCATTCTACTATTGTGTCTCACTTGGTCTCTACCAGTACATTAAACATGGCAATGGGCACTTTATTGTTTCTCCATACTTAGAATTGATTCTTAATCCACCTCTACACTCCAACTAGGCACCATCCTCTCTGTGAGAAAATATCCTATCACTGAGGCTCTCCATGCTTATTCATTATTTCACACAACTTAGTTGTATTTTGACATGGATTCTTTATGGATCGTTGCCCTCGTTTCTTTGTCTCAGAGCTTTTTTCACATCCATCTGACTCCATGAACCAACTTCACTTATTTGCATTTTTTCTTCACCGTTTGACCCATACATCTATTTAACTCACTAAGGCATGCATCGGAGCATAAAGATGGCTTATCTCACCTCTAGGAAAACTCAACACTCTTTTTTTTAAGTCATGGTCCTTGCTTCCTTGACCCATCGATCTTTGACAGTCACTATTAATCCTGAGACCAACGCGTCTGCATGATCGTGGTCCTTGCTACTAACTCATCCAGCTGCCATATACCTTTGCATTATCATATCAGAGTCATAACATATTGCAACTCATAAAAGAGGGATGTTACGATATCCCTTTGTATCGATATCATTAGCCCCTTGAAACCTAGATCCTTTTGCATCTGATTTCTCATAGGACTGAGGCCTGTGACTGTTGATTTCATACTCCATTGTGGTATTATATTGGATGCCCTCCATATCATAACTTTTATTAAGAGACCATATGAAATTGCAAGCTTCTTATTGGCCTTTAGCCCCTTCGCATTTAGCTCCTTATCATTTCTCCTCCATGGGACTCAATGCTATAACTAACAACTTAGATTTTAAGTGTTAAGGCATTTTGTTCTTACTGGGGGCTAATCTGTAATGTCCCTTAATAATAAATAATAAATAATAATAATAATAATAATAATAAATAATATAATATAGTATTAAAATACAAGAAAATAAATAATAAACAATAAATAAAAAATAGTAATAGTAAATAAATAATAAGTAATAATAAAATAATAAATAACAATACTAAAACTCTAAATAAATAAAAATAGAAATAAAACAAGAAAGCAGTAAAAATCAGTAAAGCTATAAAAAAGTAAAAACAAAAGAATAAAACAAGAAAGCAATAAAGTTGCATGTTGACACATGGAGTGTGTGCATGTGGTTTCCCTTTCAAGGCTTGCTCTATTTAATAGATGGTGAGGAAGATGAGCGGCATTCCATCATTCCATGATTCCATCATCCGTTCCCTTGGGAGAATAGTGTTGTGAGACAAAGGATTCCTTGGCAGTAGTACGTTGATTGAGGGCACGGGGGTGGCCAGTTGTAGCAAGATTTTGTGCAATTGAGCCTACGGTTGGGTGGAGAGTCATCCTCAAAACTTTTTTGCAGTTAGCAGAATTCAACTAGCGTTCAACCTGAAATCACAAGTGAGAAACATCATCGCCACATGTAAGTGTCTATACTCATATTCTTCAAATTTGATGTTAATTAGTTGATAAATTGCGTGTTGATTATAAATCGCATGATTAATATGATAAATTACATCTTTTTATTGCGGGGTTTTTACATATGGTATCAGAGCGGGTTCCATTACTAGGGTCCTTTGGGTTACAATAATAATTGCGTGATCTACAATTCCAAGTCTAAGTTTGATAAATTCCAAGAATAAATTTTTGAATATAACATTGTTAAACAATTAAAAGTTCAAAATAAAATCAATGTCATGTTCAAATCCAACATTATATTGTGGGTAGAGTTATAATATATATATAGAAAGTCATACTCAACTTTATTATGATTGATGAGGCAAAGTTTAGTTAACTAAAAGATCATGTGGGGTTTGGAGTAATTTGATTGTATTAAATATACATGGACATGTTTATTTGAAACAAATAAAAATTAAATTATTTAATAATAATATTTAATTGTTTATTTCTCAAATTAGACTTGGCTCTGCAAGTTGTGGCTACAAATATTTGATTTTGTCTACCACAGTCAACCATTGAAAATAAAAAAAACGCTGCCTGTATGATTCGATCCAGGATACATACTATACTAGTATCCCAGTAAACCTCAGAAGGATAATTGTTTCCTCTCTCCTAAATGCAGGAAATAGTTGGCCATAGAAATCGATCTGCAATTTTGTGCCTACATAAATAATTTAAACCTAATTCACGGGGTCAGTGAAATGTCACTGCCCAATTGCCAATCAACTAAATCAGTACAGAGTCACCAATAAATTTGTCTTGAATATAAATTCTATCATCTTTATCACAACAAAACAAGGGAACCATATTGCATGGGTGGTATAATTTGGTTTCTGATATGTTTCATGCAATAAAATGCTAGATCTATTGAACACTGATTTTGTTAATATACTTATGTCTGGCATTTGGCCCATATTTCTATATAATCTTTTCTCAGTTTTCCTCTTATAAGAAGCTGTTATTTGACTCTAGTCATGACAAGTTTTGTAATTAACTAGCATGGTTTCATAACTTGCTTGCTGGTCTGAAGAAAAATTATTAAAACCAGCTCAGTTTTCTCTAGAATTATCCATTGAGATTTACCTCAGGTCCTCATCACATCCTAGTAATGATTACAACGCACCACTTACAATAGTATCCCGTTGACATGAATTGACCAGATGTGTTACCAAATTGATTTGGGAAACTCTCCAAAATAGAGGTGAAGTAAGTGATCTGTAAGTCTTGCCTCAAGTGGGATTGGGAGAGCACCATTTTTTTTGTTAAAATTTCCATGTTGGGCTCTGTATCGATTGTTTCATCACCCTTTGACTATTTGGCTCCTTCATGCCGACTGTTATGAGCTTGAGCCAGCACTCTCGCACAATGATAATGGAATTGGGAAGCGTGACACATGCCTCACTTCATCCCTGCATTTACTCTGCAATCTTTTCAGTGAGTTTCCCTCTCCATTCTTGCTATTTCTGCAAAAACCTCAGATTATCTAGTTCTCTCCTCTGCAAACCCTATTTTACTGCAAATTTTTTCCCACAAGCTGATGGTAAGAAGGACTCTTTGTTCCAAGGCATAGTTTTATGACAAGTTCACCTTCTTTCAAGCATTACCCAGTATGTTTGTGCAGCACCATAATTATTTCTCATATGAATTACACCGATTTTCCCTCTCTTTACCCTATCCCCTTCATTATCTATAGACTTTTTATGCATGTTTCTCTTTCTCAGTTGATTGCAAGATTCATCTGCTGGACCCTTTGTATCTACACATTTGGTCAAGGTCGTTTTTTGGAATTTATGAGTAATTCCTTGTGTATTTAGGGTGTAGAGCCTTAGAGGCCTTTGAGCCTTGGGCTCGATAGCCTGGCTTTTCACTATAACAACCATGGTAGTTTATTTATGTTAATTGTTTGTTAATTAGTAAATCATCCTATTTATGAAACAAAACAGATCACATATGCCAATGTTATTTGCTCTTTGCAACTGTTAATTTGTATTTGTCTGTGTTTCACATTCTGGCTATGGCTTATGCTTATGGTTAAGAGGGTTCAATATTATTATTACACCGGATGTTTATTACCCTACATTCCACCCAGTTTGCCACATAAGGAAGCTTTAGGGCCTCAGGGTTCTAAGCACAAAACACATGCAAAGGGCATGCACAGGGAATCACTCAGCGTCATTAAATTTGGTCATTGGGCCATCATGTCCAGGATTCATAGATTGCAGTCTTGATGCATTCGTGTCCACTTTTCCATTTCAAAACCCTGTTACACCTTGATAGTGTGTTGTTGTAACATATAGATTGGTTATTTCGTTTGATTTTCGTTCCATTTTAACATTTAAATTTGTATAAAAATTCCTCGTGGCTACAATGAATCTTTATGCCTCTACTCATTCACTCACGGGTCTGAGAATTATAAAAGGGAGTGTCTTATTTAGTCTTTGTTCCCAGAAATTTAGATGGTCATCATGCATTATTTTGTTCGTTTTGTCAATTAGGTCTCATTGTGGTCTCGTTCTGATTTAATCTGTGAGGCAAAGCAGTTTCTTTTTTTTGCCTCTTTCACACATGTTTTGTGTAAATACCCCACGTGCATGCCAGTGGTTGTTTCAAACAAAATTAAAAATGACAAAGAAGTTTTTGTTTTGATTTGGTCATTTAGTCAAAAAAAAAAAAAAAACCTTACATTTTAACTTGTAATGAGCTTCTGTATACAAAGTTGTCTCCCTATCCCTATTCAGATTTATTTCCCTCTTCTAAAAAAGCATTGGTGTTTTGCTTACGATACAACAGATAGCACTGAATCTTTAATTACCTGTGTAATTAGTTGTTCAATTTTTTTTAAAATGAGTTTTTCCAATAGAGGTTGAGGTATTACAAACAATGATCAACATTTGGGTATAAGAAGGGATAGGAGATGAAGGATCTGTATCCATTTTGACGCAGATCCCCAAGAACTGAGGCAATTGCTTAATAATGGTGTCATTAATTAAATGGACCAGATAGACCTTCAACCTACAATACAACAATAAACACGACACCAATCATTGGTACAACACCCTCATTTTTGAACTGCTAAACCAACATACAAGTAGTTATAAAATGTTAACTCAAGAAATTTTAATGTGGTATGGTTGAACATTATGGTTAAGACATGTAATATAGATTCACAATAGGATAGATCCTTTTAGGTATTAGTTAAATATATAACATTGGGTTGTTCAAGAAATATGAGAGAAATTTAAAAGCTTAAGTAGTTGAATGGTGAGATGGTATTGAAGTGATTTTAAATAGAAAATAAACATCAGATCTATAAGAACCAAGTGATGAGAAACTTTCCAAGTTTATTCATATGCAGTAGATTGCTTGTTTTGCTAAATATTGATTTCTAAATGATAATCCACTAAGAATGATGTAAATTGGAAATTTGAATTTGTTATTGAAGGGTACTTGGTAACTTGATGAAATCATGACACTAATAGTACCCATAAGATGATATAAATCCTAGAGGGATGTTTACTAATGTTAATTCATAGTTAGCATTCATTGTTCATATATGTAAATGAAAGTAATTCATGATAAGAATGCTTATAGTGTATTGTTGTTCTATATTTGATAAAGTATTTGATGATTATCATATTAATGATGTTTCATGATATCATGGTAAATGGATATAGTTCTCATGAGAGGTTAATGATGTATAGGTGGTGCTTATTTATTTATTTGGTATGATAATGATGTTGAATGCTCACGATGAATGTGATATGCATAGGCATTATGATGTTATGTCGAGGTATATTGACATATGCATTTACTACGTGATGATAGGTGTGTAATGTTGAATACTCATGAGGGATATGGTATGCATAATGTGGCATAGGAATTATGATGCTATAATATGAGGTTTATTGACATGTGGTTCATTTATTATGTGAAGTCATGATATGTCTTTGATGAAAATATGTTGATGTTATAACTTATGATGGTATTTCATGAGGTGAAGCATGTCATAGTTGCGTACAAAATTATGACATGCATGAGCATGCAATTCGTTATGATTCATAATGTTGCAATTAAAAATGATGAATGTTCTCATGATGACATGCAAGACTTGGCATGTGGATTATTTTCTATGATACTATGACGGTAAAGCTAATGCATTGGTTGCATGTTGAGGTGTGATGATTCACAAGACTCCACAAATGGGCCGAGAGGGCCGGTTTATTTGATGATCTCGTGTGAGCCCATACATAGGAGGGAGAATAAGTAACACCATATGGGCTGGGGACAAACTCAATAAACACTACATATGCTAGTGGTTCCTTTGTCTTGTATAGCACTTAATGGATAGCTCTTGAAGGGCTATGGGACGATCTTGAGAAGGCCAAGTTCCTGATGTTCTAGGCTAGGTGCTTTTTATTGGATTGGGATGCCGAAGTCTAGTGGGGATGTAAGGACTTCGATGCCTGGGGTTGTGTGCCTTAGTGAGTTGTGCAGGGAGTGGGCCAACTTGCAAGATGTCTGGAGTCATTGAGTACCATACCGGATGCCTGCCTTAGGGCAGATGAGGTCTGAGTCGGGCGCGAGCCTTGGGGCCAGCCTTGGACTAGGATATAGACAGGGGAGGCTTATGCCTGGTTCCGAAAGTGGGAAAAAGGACAGAAATTCCTTGGGATTTCCTGGGTGTTGTGAAACTTTCGATGCCTGCTAGTTATAATAGTTCAACAGAGGGTGTTGGCAACATGAAGTAACAAATAACAAAATAAAATGTTAAATAATTCAACTTAACTTCAGGACAAAGTGTCTTAAAGTGGGGGAGTATGTAATGTCCCTTAATAATAAATAATAAATAATATAATATAATATTAAAATAAAAGAAAACAAATAATAAACAATAAATACAAAATAATAATAGTAAATAAATAATAAGTAATAATAAGATAATAAATAACAATACTAAAGCTCTAAATAAATATAAATAGAAATAAAATAAGAAAGCAGTAAAAATTAGTAAAGCTATCAAAAAGTAAAAACAAAATAATAAAAAAAGAAAGCAATAAAGTTGCATGTTGACACATGGAGTGTGTGCATGTGGTTCCCCTTCCAAGGTTTGCTCTATTTAATAGATGGTGAGGAAGATGAGAGGCATTCCATGATTCCATCATCCATTCTCTTGGGAGAATAGTGTTGTGAGACAAAGGATTCCCTGGCAGTAGTACATTGATTGAGGGCTCGGGGGTGGCCAGTTGTAGCAAGATTTTGTGCAATTGAGCCTACGGTAGGGTGGAGAGTCATCCCCAAAACTTTGTTGCAGTTAGCAGAATTCAACTAGCATTCAACCCGAAATCACAAGTGAGAAAAATCAACGCCACAAGTAAGTGTCTCTACTCATATTCTTCAAATTTGATGTTAATTAGTTGATAAATTGTGTGTTGAATATAAATCGCATGATTAATCTAATAAATTACATGTTTTTATTTCGAGGCTATTACATAATCGTCCTTTATTAACTACTTTGTGCCCTTGGTTATTTGGATCTCCACATGACTATATGATTGTAAATATCAGAGACCCGTTTTATCATAGCTTTCTTGAGTGACATCTGCACACAATTTACGAGGTCCTCAACATCGGATATAGCGATATTAGAGATGAATTCATGCTCTTGTCACTTCTCCACATGGCACCTTCTAAGTGGTGAAACATGTCACTCTAATTTGCCCCATTTGGCCATAAAAAATGCCAAAGGAGGTTGCCACGTGTTCACCTTACTGCCACATCATGCCAATGTCAGTTGCCACCACAGGTTCTCAGAGAAAATCTCATGTTGCCATGTGTCCTACCAGAGGAGAGAGAAGCGGGTTCCGACACAATTTGGTTTTGCAACTAAGTCCTTTGTTAATCCCACTACACATCCCTCGATGACTTTATCAATATTTGTAGCTCCATGTATCAAACTTCAAGTGTTAAGAAGTTCCAAGGTTCTGATAGCCTCAACTTTCTTATATTTTGATAACCTCCAACTTCCAACATCCTGATATCCCAACCTTTGATATGATATACTCCAATTCTTCGATATTCCAATCTCCAAGGTCCTCATATCCAATATGCACTTACCTCTGATGTTACAATGACCTTCAGGTTCTGATATCCCAATATGATCTGACCTTCGAGGTTTCAATATTCCAATCTCTGATACAGCCTACTCCGAAGTTATGATAGCGGGTCTCGATGTGCTAAGACCTATGATATAGCCTGCTCTGATCCTCTGATATGGCCTTCTTAGGACTTCAAGACTCTAACTGCAGTATACCAATGGAGATGGTCCAATTTAGGCTTTGAGATCACTTGCTACATTTACAATGGCTAAAATATCTCAACCGCTCTTTTCTCCTTAACTCTCTTTCTTGTGCCTAGAATCCTGAACTCCCAACCACCATAGTAATCATTTTATGGCTTCTCTAGTAAGCCTGCTACTATGATGATTCTCTACATGAAGCATAGAACTACCATGGGATTCGATTGTGACCAACATAGTAGTCATCATTTTATGGTTTTTCCAATAAGCCTGCTAGTGTGATGATTCTCTACAGAGCATTGCAACAACCATTGGATTCCTCCTGGGCCATGACTACAAACATTTGTTGCGACAAGTATCCATGCTATTTTGGTTGAAATCAATGCCAACACTTCTACCAATAGTTAGGCAATGCCAACTTCCCAACACATCTTCCTAGCATGACTATTGACATCAATGCCAACACACTTGCAGATATCTTCATTAGGCCACTGGCCATTTAGACAATGCCATTTGTTCAACAATCTAAATATAACAAAATTGTTATTAATAAATTAATGGTTTGTAGCAATATATTCATATAATTCTAGAAAATCATTTTAATTAGGAATATTATCCTTTCAATGATTCCCTTTTGTTGTTGTATGTTTTTTCTATTGCAAGTCTAACATGTGTCATTAACCTTTTGTTAGGAAACACTTAATGTAGTTGAGATATAATTTGGTTCTTAGAATTATTGGATTGATTTTCGTATTGTAAGTGGAAATTATGTGTATAAATTCATTCTACTAGATCCCTCATAGTTTTGTGCAAAATATCCCCTTCTTCATTAGCCCACAACACCATTCCACATGAGCTAAGGACCAATTCATTGTCATTTACATGTTCTATAAATTTTCTTTTCTTAGAACGACATTGATTTTTTCCTTCGTTGTTGCTCCCCTTACAAAATTAAACATATATGAATGAATAAATTATTTGAAACGTGTTTTCTAATATTATTAATTATATTATTAATGCAAATTAAAAAAAATCATATTGAATAATATTTTTTCATTCACCTCATTCATCCTTCTACAATTTTTCTATCAGCATTTTACACTCTTCCGCACTTAGACTAGAAATAATCTTATCAACCTTCTTCATTTTGTGGCTATGCATGACAGACACTAACCAATACATATTAGTTAAACATACATATACTTAAATTCCCATTACTTCCTAGCTCTTAGATTTCATTCTTTGATTCTTTGGTCAACATTATATTTTATATTTTGATAAATTTTCCCTCACTTTGTTAAGATTTCGCTGAAGATTTGTTTTACTCAATATTGACATGGTATAATTTGGATTGCTAACCTATGTTTCAGTAATCAAGAACCACCAATTCCACTCATATTTGATGGTAAATGGAGTCCCTGGTAGTTCAGAATGGCCGCCACATCAAATAAGTAACATAGAGATGTTAAGTGTCTAGCCCGAAGGCCAAGTTCCTGATGTTCTAGGCTAGGTGCTTGTTATTGGATTGGGATGCCGAAGTCTAGTGGGGATGTAAGGACTTCGATGCCTGGGGTTGTGTGCCTTAGTGAGTTGTGCAGGGAGTGGGCCAACTTGCAAGATGTCCGGAGTCATTGAGTACCGTACCGGATGCCTGCCTTAGGGCAGATGAGGTCTGAGTCGGGCGCGAGCCTTGGGGCCAGCCTTGGACTAGGATATAGACAGGGGAGGCTTATGCCTGGTTCCGAAAGTGGGAAAAAGGACAGAAATTCCTTGGGATTTCCTGGGTGTTGTGAAACTTTCGATGCCTGCTAGTTATAATAGTTCAACAGAGGTTGTTGGCAACATGAAGTAACAAATAACAAAATAAAATGTTAAATAATTCAACTTAACTTCAGGACAAAGTGTCTTAAAGTGGGGGAGTATGTAATGTCCCTTAATAATAAATAATAAATAATATAATATAATATTAAAATAAAAGAAAACAAATAATAAACAATAAATAAAAAATAATAATAGTAAATAAATAATAAGTAATAATAAAATAATAAATAACAATACTAAAGCTCTAAATAAATATAAATAGAAATAAAATAAGAAAGCAGTAAAAATCAGTAAAGCTATCAAAAAGTAAAAACAAAATAATAAAACAAGAAAGCAATAAAGTTGCATGTTGACACATGGAGTGTGTGCATGTGGTTCCCCTTCCAAGGTTTGCTCTATTTAATAGATGGTGAGGAAGATGAGAGGCATTCCATCATTCCATGATTCCATCATCCATTCTCTTGGGAGAATAGTGTTGTGAGACAAAGGATTCCCTGGCAGTAGTACATTGATTGAGGGCTCGGGGGTGGCCAGTTGTAGCAAGATTTTGTGCAATTGAGCCTACGGTTGGGTGGAGAGTCGTCCCCAAAACTTTGTTGCAGTTAGCAGAATTCAACTAGCATTCAACCCGAAATCACAAGTGAGAAAAATCAACGCCACAAGTAAGTGTCTCTACTCATATTCTTCAAATTTGATGTTAATTAGTTGATAAATTGTGTGTTGAATATAAATCGCATGATTAATCTAATAAATTACATGTTTTTATTTCGAGGCTATTACATAATCGTCCTTTATTAACTACTTTGTGCCCTTGGTTATTTGGATCTCCACATGACTATATGATTGTAAATATCAGAGACCCCTTTTATCATAGCTTTCTTGAGTGACATCTACACACAATTTACGAGGTCCTCAACATCGGATATAGCGATATTAGAGATGAATTCATGCTCTTATCACTTCTCCACATGGCACCTTCTAAGTGGTGAAACATGTCACTCTAATTTGCCCCATTTGGCCATAAAAAATGCCAAAGGAGGTTGCCACGTGTTCACCTTACTGCCACATCATGCCAATGTCAGTTGCCACCACAGGTTCTCAGAGAAAATCTCATGTTGCCATGTGTCCTACCAGAGGAGAGAGAAGCGGGTTCCGACACAATTTGGTTTTGCAACTAAGTCCTTTGTTAATCCCACTACACATCCCTCGATGACTTTATCAATATTTGTAGCTCCATGTATCAAACTTCAAGTGTTAAGAAGTTCCAAGGTTCTGATAGCCTCAACTTTCTTATATTCTGATAACCTCCAACTTCCAATATCCTGATATCCCAACCTTTGATATGATATACTCCAATTCTTCGATATTCCAATCTCCAAGGTCCTCATATCCAATATGCACTTACCTCTGATGTTACAATGACCTTCAGGTTCTGATATCCCAATATGATCTGACCTTCGAGGTTTCGATATTCCAATCTCTGATACAGCCTGCTCCGAAGTTATGATAGCGGGTCTCGATGTGCTAAGACCTACGATATAGCCTGCTCTGATCCTCTGATATGGCCTTCTTAGGACTTCAAGACTCTAACTGCAGTATACCAATGGAGATGGTCCAATGTAGGCTTTGAGATCACTTGCTACATTTACAATGGCTAAAATATCTCAACCGCTCTTTTCTCCTTAACTCTCTTTCTTGTGCCTAGAATCCTGAACTCCCAACCACCATAGTAATCATTTTATGGCTTCTCTAGTAAGCCTGCTACTATGATGATTCTCTACATGAAGCATAGAACTACCATGGGATTCGATTGTGACCAACATAGTAGTCATCATTTTATGGTTTTTCCAATAAGCCTGCTAGTGTGATGATTCTCTACAGAGCATTGCAACAGCCATTGGATTCCTCCTGGGCCATGACTACAAACATTTGTTGCGACAAGTATCCATGCTATTTTGGTTGAAATCAATGCCAACACTTCTACCAATAGTTAGGCAATGCCAACTTCCCAACACATCTTCCTAGCATGATTATTGACATCAATGCCAACACACTTGCAGATATCTTCATTAGGCCACTGGCCATTCAGACAATGCCATTTGTTCAACAATCTAAATATAACAAAATTGTTATTAATAAATTAATGGTTTGTAGCAATATATTCATATAATTCTAGAAAATCATTTTAATTAGGAATATTATCCTTTCAATGATTCCCTTTTATTGTTGTATGTTTTTTCTATTGCAAGTCTAACATGTGTCATTAACCTTTTGTTAGGAAACACTTAATGTAGTTGAGATATAATTTGGTTCTTAGAATTATTGGATTGATTTTCGTATTGTAAGTGGAAATTATGTGTATAAATTCATTCTACTAGATCCCTCATAGTTTTGTGCAAAATATCCCCTTCTTCATTAGCCCACAACACCATTCCACATGAGCTAAGGACCAATTCATTGTCATTTACATGTTCTATAAATTTTCTTTTCTTAGAACGACATTGATTTTTTCCTTCGTTGTTGCTCCCCTTACAAAATTAAACATATATGAATGAATATATTATTTGAAACGTGTTTTCTAATATTATTAATTATATTATTAATGCAAATTAAAAAAAATCATATTGAATAATATTTTTTCATTCACCTCATTCATCCTTCTACAATTTTTCTATCAGCATTTTACACTCTTCCGCACTTAGACTAGAAATAATCTTATCAACCTTCTTCATTTTGTGGCTATGCATGACAGACACTAACCAATACATATTAGTTAAACATACATATACTTAAATTCCCATTACTTCCTAGCTCTTAGATTTCATTCTTTGATTCTTTGGTCAACATTATATTTTATATTTTGATAAATTTTCCCTCACTTTGTTAAGATTTCGCTGAAGATTTTTTTTACTCAATATTGACATGGTATAATTTGGATTGCTAACCTATGCTTCAGTCATCAAGAACCACCAATTCCACTCATATTTGATGGTAAATGGAGTCCCTGGTAGTTCAGAATGGCCGCCACACCAAATAAGTAACATAGAGATGTTAAGTGTCTAGCCTGACGATAGGAAGAGAAACTAAGGATATTTATTTATAAAAAGTAACCAAAGATTAAATCGATGCAAAGTACTAATGCACTGTTCAAATAATGATAAAACGCATGAAAATGCCAATTTTAATAGTTAAGTTCATAGAGTCAGCAGTGTGTGAAGCTTTTCTTGTGTACAAATTTCTAGACATAAAATGTTCAGCACAAGAGGTAGTTTGTCACCATTTAGTTTATGTTTTCCATTTCTCGAGGTATACCTCCAACGACATAGCTGCTAGAGTAGAAGTCAACTTCTCTGCACATATGTGATGACTTTTTACAACACAGCCTTTGGTTTGTGTAAGGAAGTCCATGCGGGCCAACGATGGGCCTATGACTGGTGGTTATCAAGATAGAATCTAGGTTGTGCGGGCTCATGGTATGCATGAAAGTAGAGGGAAACATCTTAAACTTTCATCGACGAGAGTGTCATATCACATTTCTCGTAAACTCCCCATTAAAATGTATCGTAGATCATTTTGTACAATTATCTAAAAATATAACTACTGCACTCATAGTATTTTAACGAGACAATATAATTTGCCTCGCTCAAAGTGTGTTTACTTTCCAATATTTTTCATAATATTTTCCAATCTCAAGAAAATGCTTAATATTCCATTTTCCCATAAATTCAAAAATAATTTTCTAATTTTCTGCAAAAGTTATTTCTAATTATTGATTGGCTGAGCTAGCTCTTATGGGACATAATTCCCTAATAGAGGATTTTTTATTTTTGGTATTTGTCAATCCCTCACAAGTATTTTTAAAATAGAAAAAATACAAAATTTCTGAGTGGCTATTGCCTAGGTTAGTGTTGTGATAATAACAATGAAAGTGGCATTGTTATGCTACTGTTATGCTCAATGATGCGGGCGGGCATATGTGACTCAATTAATTTCCAATTAATATTTTTCAGATCTTTCACTATGTGGAGGAACCTCAACATAGCGTTGATATTTAAGGTGGTTGAATAACTTACGAAATAACTATTACGAAGCATGATCATAACTAAGCTCTATTCATAACTATTGATATTGGTTCATAAAAATTATTGTGAGGTGATATTGTGATTGATTTCATTTATTCAATTTCATTTGATTGGGTTTTGATTATGTTATTTATTTATTATGATAACGGGAATTCATTGAGGGACTAATTTAATGGGTGATATCCATATAGACAATAGTTTCTCGATTTTATCACTATTAGCAAATTTCCCTATTCACAATAGAATTATATGTATAAATACATTCCCTAGCATGTTGATTTCTATGGATGAAGATTTCTTGTATGCCTTCTATCTTGCATGTTATTGTATTTGGACATTGGTTGGGGAGTGTGGTGGTACTTGTTTTGAAATTAAAAACTTTACACAACCCACTGAACTGAGTTGTGAAATGATCTATTTTCCATCATCTTTTGTCCCTCTATATGTTGTTGGAAAGAAGTGTTGTGGAATAGCCTCATCAGTTTGGAAAATCCCTTTCCCTGTCGTAAACTCTTTATTTCATAAGGATCAAATCAAAGATCAAATGGATGAGCGACTACATTCTAAGGCCGGGGATTGGACAAAATCCTCACATTAAAGAAAAATCTTGGGATTCAGCAAAAGTATTCCCATGGATGAATATTTGCTTCTATGATAAATTGTCATCATTTTCTAGTTGTTAGAAAAATATGGCCAAACAAAAACTAATTGTTATGTAACCAACTCACAAAATAGAAAAAAATATATATCAACCACTGCAAAATCAGCCTCTTCGAGGGGGAAACCTCCTTGACATTACACAACTGAACAATTATTGGATGATACAAATGAAAAAACCTCATTTCTATATATAGGAGTCTAAGGGGTCACAATATAATCAAAGCTGACATAACAGTAATAATGTAAGGGCACAATAATAACAACAGTGTGCTTCTATGGGGCACAATAATAACAATATGGGGACAATAGGGGCACAACAATAAATATAAGGGCTACAATGACAATATTAACGAGGGAATAACTAGTATTATAGTGACCTAACATGCCCCTCTCCTTTAGAAACATTTTTTCCTCAACGCTTAAGCAGTTATGGATGCTTCTGTATAAAATTCTCATCCTCCCATGTGGAATCTTGAATGGGTAAGTTCTGCCACTTGATGAGATACTTTGAAATTGATTGATTTCGTAGTTGTAGTGTTCTTGTTTCTGTGACTACTTCAAGTTCCAATATGATTTTTTTTTCCTCGACAAGTTATTCCAATATTGTTTGAACTAGGAGCTTGTTCCCTATAACCTTCTTTAATCATGAAACATGTAAAACTTGGTGCACTCGGGAAGTTGCAGGAGGCTCCAATTTGTATGCCATAGTACCAATCATTTGCAACACCTTGTACATACCATAATACTTTGATGATAATTTATCATCCTTCTTAGCATTCTTGATGGACATTTGTTTATATGGTTATAGTCGCAGCAATAGCCAGTCACCTACATCAAAACTTCTTTCGTTGCAATATTGATATGCCTATTGTTTCGTTCTATTCTGCGATAATGTGAGGTTATCCTTTAAGATTTGGAGACTGTTGTTGATACTCGATGCGATCTTCCACTTCTTGGAACTTTAGAATTTTCTCTTAAATATGATGTGATGGATGGTGGATGATATCCATAAAGTGCCATAAATGGGGTCATTTTTGCTACAGTATGGAAGGAAGTGTTATACCACCATTCATCCAGAGGTAACCATTTGACCCATTATGTTTGTTTATTAGATACAAACCAACAAAGATATCCTGCCAGACATTTGTTTACTATCTCAATTTTCCCATTAGATTGAAGATGATAAGATGAGCTATGAGATAACTGAGTACCAAGACAAGAAAACAATTATGTCCAAAAATTTCCACTAAAAATGGGATCTCTGTCACTTACAATAATATTTGGGTTTCCATATAGCTTTTGAATTGTTTCCATAAATGTAGTAGAAACTGTATTGGATTTAAATGGATGAGATAATGCACAAAAGTGTGCATACATGGTAAGTCTATCAACTACCACCAAGATGACACTCTTTCCTTTGGACTTGGGTAAATCTATGATAAAATCCATTGATACCTCCTCCCAACGTTGACTTGGAATGGATAAAGGTTGTAACAGACCTGGGGTCTTAATCGTTTCAACTTTATTTTGTTGGAAAACAGAACATTCTGCCACAAACTTTTGAATATCCGATTTAAGGCCATCCCAAAAAAATTCCTTCTTAACCCTGTGGTAAGTTTTTAAAAATCATGAGTGCCCTCCTAAGGGAGAGGTGTGCAATTCCATAAGAATCTTTTTTTTGAGTTGGTAATTATTACATAGGTATAAGTGATCTTTGTACCATAACGAATCATTTTTTTAGCTAAATGTATCAGATGTACTAGGATCTTATTGTACCTTTGGAATGAGTGCCCACACTTCTTCGTCATTCTTCCATTCATCCCTTGATTTGTTTATCCCATGTGGTTGGATAATAGAAATGGCGCAAAGAAATGCTTCCACTTCCTCATCCTTTCTTGAGAGTGCATCTACCACAACATTTTTCTCCCCCTTTTTGTAGATGATTTCAAAGTTATCACCCAACATCTTTGTGACCCAATTTTTCTACTCTTATGAAGATAATATTTGTTCTAAGAAGTATTTAAGACTATCATGATCCGCTTTTACTTTGAAGTGTCTTCCCATTATGTAGGGTCGCCATTTCTTAAGTGCATGTAGTATTTTCAACATTTGCTTCTCATAAATAACTTTGTGTAAATACTTTCCTTTGATTGGACGACTTTTAAAAGCAATGGGTCTTTCTTCTTGCATTAAAACAACACCAATTCCGTTTCCTGAGGCATCACACTCCACAATAAAGGTTTTAGTGAAGTCTGATGTAGCTAAGACTGGTGCTTGGCCCGTTACCTCTTTAAGATGTTGAAAGGCCTTCGTTGCTTCTAAAGTCCATGAAAATGCATCTTTCTTCAATAATGTTGTTAGAGGTGCTTCTATTTTCCGATGATTCTTAACAAACTTCCGATAATACCCTGTCAACCAAAGAAATCCTCATAGATGCTTTATGGATGTGGGCATTTTCCATTCCTTAATGGCTTTAATTTTGCTAGGGTCTACCTTAACACCTTCATGAGATACAATATGACCGAGATATTCCACCTCTTGTACTCCAAAGAAACATTTGGAGCTTTTTGCATATAATTTTTTCTCCTGCAATAGTTTGAGCACCTATGAACAAGTTGAACATGATCCTTCCAAGACTTGTTGTAGATTAGTATATCATCAAAAGATACTAACACAAATTCTCTAAGGAAGGGTTTGAAAATGGAATTCATTAAACCTTCAAATGTAGAAGGTGCATTTGTAAGGTCAAAAGGCATGACCAAAAATTCATAATGACCGTCATGTGTTCTAAATGTTGTTTTCAGAATGTCTTCAGTCCTCATTCTGATTTGATGATACCTTGAACAAAGATCCAAATTGGTGAAGTAAATTGATCCATGCAATTCATCCAATAATTCATCAATGATAGGAATGGGAAATTCATCTTTAATAGTGAGCTTGTTGAGCTCCCTATAATCCGGAGACATGCTCCATGATACATCCTTCTTGTGCACCAATGCTACTGTAGCAGAGAAAGAACTTTCACCATGTTGAATTATTCCAGCCTCCAACATTTCTGCAACCATACATTGAATTTCACTCTTTTGGGCATAGGGATATCTGTAAGGCCTGATTTTTGGAGGAACACCTGCTGTAACCAAATAAATAGCATGATCATGATCACGAATATGTGGGAGGCCTTTGGGAGTCTCAAATACTTGGAATGGTTGTCCAAGACTTTTTTGAGGTCTAGAGATATAGATGATTTCGATGTGGGAACCTCTAGCGAACATAATTGCACAATTATGCCTTGTTGATCTTTACGTAGAAGGTTTGTCATTCCATTAGAGATGATTATCTTTCCTATTTTCCCTGTGATGCCCCTTAATTCAACTTCATTTCCTTCCAAACAAAATTTCATGAAAAGTTCATCAAAATTAAAAGCTATTGTACCCAAGGATTATAGCCATTGGACTCTTAGTACAACATCAGCACCCCCCATTGGAATGGAAAGAATTGGGTTATTCAATACATATTCTTCCATGGATAGCTTGATATTATGGCACTTTCTAGAGCAATTTCTAGTTCCTCACTTGGAACCATCACTTGACACTCTGGTGCTAGATATATGAATAAGTTCAATTCCTTGGCTATCTTACAATGAATAAAATTATGGGTATTGGCCGAATCAATCAACACTATTACCTTTTTCATCTTGATATGTCCTTCTATATTTATAGTTTGAGGAATGGTAATTTTGGCCAATGCATTACAAGATATGGTTGGATTCATTTCTCCTTTCTCTAGGGTTTGTTCCTGGTGTATATCCTCTTCTTTTGACATTTCTTGTTTCTTCTCTTTCTCCTCTTCACAGTCTATGTAAAATAATTTATTCTCAGCACACTTATGACCTTTAGTGTATTTTCTATCACAACTCTAACAAATCCATTTCGCTCTTTCTTCTTCCAATTTTTGTGGTTTCAACCTTGTAGGTTGTGGAAGGCTAGGGGCAACAACACTTCCATCTTTATAGTTGTGATTGGTAGCCTTCCTTGTTGCCATAATTTTTCTTTCCATTTTTCTTGCCAACCTGAATTCCTTCTCCAATGAATCAGGTTCCCAAAGGCGAACCTCATGTTGGGTGTTATCCTTTAAAGTCCCTATGAACAGATCAATCCTATGCTCCTCTGGAATATATTTTACCCTTATATTCAATTTTTGGAAGTCCTCAATGTGCTCCATCATTGAACCCTTTTGCTTGAGATTTATCAATTAACTAAAAAAAGTGTTGCTTTTTGTATCCTCATAATGTGCTATCATTTCTTCAATAAAAATTGCCCAAGTGAAAATTTGTTTACGACATCAAAGCCATCGATACCATACAAACTGTTTTGGTTCCAAATATTAAGTTCCAATGCGTACCTTTTGTGTGTTTTGCACATTATGGAGATTGAAATATTGTTCCATCTGTAGTATCCATGTTATGGGATCCTTGCCATCAAACTTCGTCATATATATCTTTGGAACATGGTGGGTCTTCAATCCAATGTTAGAGCTTATGAAATCATGGTTAACATTTCTTTTGTTCTCATCATGAGTTTCCTTTACTACCCTTTTGCCATTAGTAAGCATTTTTTGTAGAAACTTTGTCAAATCTGTCTTCAAATCTTCCATGTTTCCTTTAAGTTTTTCTTCTATACCATCCATATTAGCTTCCACATTATTCATCTTAGCTTCCACGTAATTCACATTAGGTTCCACGCCATCCATCTTAGCTTCCATGCCTTTCTTTAAACCATCTGTTACTTTTTGTGAGAGTGAATTTTGTTGCACTTGGTCTCGTAATTTTGACATATCATGTTACATTTCTTCTTGTCCTTCATGAGTCATGCTAGAGCTTTCACATTGCTTACTAGGTGTTTCCATTTTCTTTCTTCGAGGGATAAATTAATTATAATTATGCTTCACTATGCCCTTTCAATTCCTTCAAACTAATTTTTCAAGCCAAACTTATGCAAAATTTAAGAAACACTACACACATTTTTTCACTTTGTAGGAGCTCGATATTGAATCTATTGTAACTCTGTACTTTTAGAACTCCAAGGTCTGAAATTTCTTCTTGTGTTATACCTATGATTCCTCTTTACAACCCCACAAGTCTGATCAAGATTGGATTCTCCAAGAAAGAGTAATGTCAAATCTCCCACGATGACCTGATTATAGACTAGTTTAGTAGAGAGAACTTGTACGAAGTGCCACATGTCATTACTTCGACCTTAGGACCTGAAACTGATACACAAAAAGCTACAGGCCATCCTCATTAGGTAATTTTTTACAAAATTTTTACAAAAAATATCGCCTGTTTGAGATATAATTCGGGGGTCTACAAAAACCCTAACTTCCTTGGATCCTATATCCGACAATATAGCGATAAAATATCTGCAATTTAGACCCGAGTTTCATCGAGAGTTTGGCTCAAATGGGGTTTAATTTCATCTTCTGAAACATTGCAGAAAAAATGTTATAGCAAAAATTCCATGATGGCCTGTTTGGAGTAGCGAATCCCTAGAATCCAAGGCTCTCATACCAAATGTTATTAACCAGCTCACAAAATAGAAGAAAATACAGATCAACAATGTCAAAATTAGCCTTTTCGAGGGGGAAACCTCCTTTACATCACACAAATGAACAATTCTTGGATGATACAAATGCCAAGGCCTCCTTTCTATATATAGGATTCTAATGGGTCACAATATAATCAAAGTCGAAATAACAATAATAATATAAGGGCATAATAATAAAAATAGTGGGCTTCTATGAGGCACAATAATAACAATATGGGGACAATAGGGACACAACAATAACAATAAGGGCTACAATGACAATAGTAATGGGGAAATCACTAATGTTATTTGGACCTAACACTAATCAATAAGGGCTTCTTTGATTATTGTTCGATATATTATTCAACCTTTATAAAAATATTTTGAAATCTTTTTGGGGGTTGGTGTTTTTTATTATTGTTTGATATATTATTTAACCTTTGTAAAAATATTTGGAAAGAAAAATTTGTAATTAAAATTTATAATCATCCACTATTATATGAGAATTTGAATTTCAAATTTTCAATCAATATGAACCAAATTGAAAGAGAGAGAAAAAGAAGTGTGTACGAATACAAATTCTTTTTTGCCAGCTATTTTGAATCCATTGAGTTCAATTATTATTATAATCTAATGTCATGGCCAAGCTAGACACCAAATTGGTGTATGAGACCCCTTGTTTGTGGGAGAAAAAAAAGTGTGTATGAATACAAATCCTTTTTTGCCAGCTATTTTGAATCCATTGAGTTCAATTATTATTAGCATCCAATTTTAACATCACAACCAACCTAGACACCAAATTGGTGTATGAGATCCCTTGTTTGTGGGACAAGGGACCCTCCTCCGTAGGGATTCGACTTCTAAGTCTACGAAGACATACATACTCTACCCCTCTATTTTTGAACGTGTGACCTCTTAAAAGGAAACACATGTTGTTTACCATTAGGCCCACTCAAACTGCATAGAAACCTTTGTAAAGCTTAATTACATCAACTGTAATTGATTAGTATTAGAAGAACAAGAAGAGATTCATATAATTTATTTTTTTAATCACATTTTTCCAATAGAGTACAGAGAGTTACTGCATAGATGGATGCCAAGAGTTGAGTTGCCATACGCATTCCAAGATATTTAACATTCTAATAATGGAATAAAAATCAGTTTGCACCGAGTTTTCCATAATTTTCGCAGAAAATATCCTAATAATAATCCTTTTCTTATAATTTTACCAATAAATTAGAATGGGCGGTTCCTGTGTTTGTTTAACAAGCCTTACGAAGTGAATAACTGCTTAGGAAATAGTGTGAAAGATGGTCTTTGCTTCTCAAGAACAAATTGTATCGCTAGAATTGTCCAAACAGATATACAGAGTACATCATATAATTGTTTGATTTATATGAATTGGAATCATGGAATATATACACAACGCCTTTTATAAAAAATTATCTCAATATCTTAGAATCAGCCCTGAATTTAATCTCATATATATATATATATATATATATATATATATATATATATATATATATATATATATATATATATATATATATGGGGTAATGATTTGACCTTTCAAATCACATATTGCCAAATCGGAGAAGATTGAGGAAACTCCATTTTTTTAAATAATAACGTTAATGACAATTCAGTTTCTGATGTGTTTTTTTAAGCCGATAGAGTAAATCTTTTGCTTTCCTACTCTAAGTGAAATGCCAAACTCGAAGCCCTCCATTGAACGCTAAAGCTTCAGTACATGAATGTTATCTAGCATCCGCAAGATAAAGAAAAGAATAATAACTAATATTTTTGAATTTTTGACCGGAGAACCCACAGTAATGGAATTTATACACCAACGTTTCGAATCCCAAATGGGATCCATCATCAGGGCAAGAGAAAGATGATCGAATATGATAAAAAGAAGAGCCAGATGGAAGAAATAAATACTAATGAGGGAAAAATAATAATAAAGGAACAGCACAGGTCGGCAAGAGAGATTCTAAAAGAAACCTAAAATTGATTTTAATAATTATGAATTGATATTCATTATTTTTATTTATATCATTATGAATTAATATTATTATATTTATTTATATAAATTAATATAAATTAATTAATCTTTAAAATTTTTTACTATCAATTAATTAATCTTTATAAATTAATATCAATTAATTAATCTTTATAAATTACTATCACATATTAAAAATCTATAAGACAGAGACATAAAACTAAAACCAATATTAAAAATTTTTATATCTAAAAGACTAACATATAAATTAATATTAATATCATAAACCTATAAAAACCTAAACTCTATATTAAATTAATATAAATTAATTAATCTTTATAAATTACTATCAATTAATTAATCTTAATAAATTTATATCAATTAATTAATCTTTATAAATTACTATCACATATTAAAAATTTATAAAACAAAGACATAAAACTAAAACCAATATTAAAAATTTTTATATCTAAAAGACTAACATATAAATTAATATTAATATCATAAACCTATAAAAACCTAAACTCTATATTAAATTAATATAAATTAATTAATCTTTATAAATTACTATCAATTAATTAATCTTTATAAATTAATATCAATTAATTAATCTTTATAAATTACTATCACATATTAAAAATCTATAAAACAAAGACATAAAACTAAAACCAATATTAAAAAAAAATTTATATCTAAAAGACTAACATAAAAATTAATATTAATATCATAAACCTATAAAAACCTAAGCTCTATATTAAAATTCAAATCAAAAAACTCAAAAAAAAACTAAAAACCTATGTAACATTAATACTAATTTAACCTAATAATAAGGAACCTGATCCCACTATAAAACTTTAATATTTTAATATTAATAAACCTAGATTCTATATAACCTAATATATAATAGAATTAATAACAATAATCAAAAACTCAAGAAACTAAAATATATAAATACTATTAATATCATTAACTTTTATATAACTGAAAACTCTATTAATATTGCTTACTTAAACACTAAAATATATAATAATAACATAAAACCTAATGTTTATATCACATTAAAAATTTTTATAATCTAATGATTATGAAACTAAATGATTTATAAAACAAGATCACTAAAACCTTAATAATAATCTAACCTAGAATCTATCTAACTTAGAATATATAAAAAGAATTTATATCATTAAAGCCTATTCTATAATTAATTTGTTTCAATAAGGCCTATTCTATAATTTTCATATGTAGACTTTTATTTTTATTTAGATATATATATTAATCATCTTACCTGTTTGACAACTTACCTGAGGCCTGGCATACGCTTCCTGATATCACTGATCAGTGGAAGCCAACTTCCGCTAATTTCCAAACCGCTGTCTCTGTTCAGGTTACAAGGATGCTTCAGGATTTCGAGGGCTTCTCTGATTTTCCGTCTCTGATGCTGCTCTTCTCTTGCGATAATTGATGCATCTTCTAAGCAGATGTGGTGTTTAGTCTTCGAGGAGTGCTCTGCCAGGGCTGAGGTACAAGATCTTTCATTTCTGATGTCAGCGCCATGTTCTTTCAGTCTTGTCTGGAGGGAGCGACCAGTTTCGCCTATGTAGCTTTTTCCACATGAACAGTCTATTTTATAAACTCCTTTAAGTTGCTTCTTGTCAATATCATCCTTAACAGATTTTAAACTTTGTCTGATGGTACCGGGAGCTGAGAATTGAGTTATAATGTTTTTCTTTCTTAGGATCTTTGCCATTTTATCTGTGACCCCATGGATATAAGGTAGAAAAACCTTCCCATCCTGAGGTTTATTCTCTTCTTTAGATTTGGGAGATGACAACCTCATTTCAGCTTTCTTTATGGCTTTCTTAATCTCATGATCCTTGTAGCCTATATTTTTGAAAGTTGAAACCAGATGCCTCTTTTCTTCATTTATATGATCTGAGTCAGATATTCGGAGGGCTCTAATGGCAAGAGTGTTCAGAACGCCAAGCTTTTGGGCTGGGTGATGGTGGGAATCTGCATGAAGGTAGCTCTCCGTGTGAGTTGACTTCCTGAACACCTTGTGGCCCAGAGAGCCATCCTCTCTTCTGATGATAAGAATGTCCAAGAAAGGAATACTCATATTTTCTTCAAGCTCCATAGTGAATTTAATATCAGGGGAGATGGAGTTAAGGTGATTAAAAAACTTGTCGAGTTCTGTTTTACCATGGATCCATTTTATATTGGTGTCATCGACAAACCGCTTCCACCAAGTTGGTTTTAAAGGATAAGATTCCAAGGCCTTCTTCTCAAAGTATTCCATGTATAGGTTGGCCACAATTGGAGTAAATGAAAAGTAGAGTGTGTTGAATTCTAACCAATGATGCATTGTTGATGATAAGATGTAAACGGAAACAACATCTCTGAGAAAAGAAAATGCACATAAACTAGCCGTATATAAATTAATAACCAATTAATTTAAACGGTGATGCACATAAACCAGCCATATGTAAATTAGTATAACTATTTAATATAAATGGTGGTTGATTGAGTTTGTTAAGCAAAACGGTGATGCACATAAACCAGCCATATCTGAAATTAGTATAACTATTTAATATAAATTGTGGTTGATTAAGTTTGATAAACAATTATAAGAAGAGATTGAAACATTTCATCCACTTACCCAATAACTCATATTGAATGCTGCACAGAACTCCTATTGTTGAAACCGATCTAAAACATTCTTATTACCCAAGGACCTTAAAGGAACATACCTAAGAATGCTGAACGACGGCTTATTAACAAACGCTCGTAAGAGATATACGTAAAAGAATGCAATCTTATTTGCCCAAGGACCATAATAGACCATACGTACAGCACTGAATCACGACTCAATCTTTCAGCAATGGCTCTTATGTGAATATATTCAAAATCTGCACTAGAAAAGCCATTTCAATGGATGATTCATGCGACTTTGCTAGATGATATATGTACTAATTGTATAGACACGACAATTAATGGGTCAATTAATTGTAGTTAAATTTTTAAATAAAACAACTTTTCAATCTCTCGTTATGTCATTAATTTTTTACATGAAGTCAGTTTTCCAATGATTAATGTCACATAATCATAATCTTCCATTAAATTTTTTTTTAAATCCTATGGAGTTAATTTTGAATAATGTTTTATTAGCATTACAACGCTGCCTTCGTTTATGGCAGTTCATGAAGCTCACATCAGTTGGGGCGCTCATCCAAGGCGTAGTCGGCTGGTTGCTACGACCCTTCGGAGTCTCCCAAACTTATTCTCGGCTGCGACATTGTGATGGTAAGAATTTCAAAAGAGTGAATGTGCACTCCAAGCGGATATTCTTGGATATTTCGCTTGAGAGAGGGGCATATGAACCATTCGATACGGAAAAAATTTGATTACCTAAAATATAATACCGGAAAAATTCGGAAGTAGAGATCTTTCAAGATTAAATTATTTTTAAATTAAAAAAAAATCTATATTCTAATATATATTTAAAAAAAAAAAATCATATTATCAAGTCCTAAATTTTAATATAAACCTTTAAAAATAAAAAAATAACAACATTATTAATTAATAACTAAAACAACATAATTCTCTCCTTGTAGATTTAGCGTTTCCAGTGAAACACACTTTCAAAGAGTTGTTTATAGTGTAGATTTTGTTAGTCCAGATATGCATTCTACTCAATTCAAAACAGACCGGAAGGGAGAAACACACCCCAACTTTAATTCGTTGTTTCCATTTTGTTACTAGTGGGGAATAGGGGAAGTATAAAATTCAAATAGAAAAAATTGAGGAATATATATTTTATAAATATTTATAGATAAGAATTTATTTTTCTTTGTTATAGGAATTTATTATTTTTAATACGTATAAACTTACTATTTTTTACTTTATTTTAATATATAATTTATTGTTTTTTACAACTATAACTTTTTTAATATGCAATTTACTATTTACTATACTTTTTTAATATAGAAATTTCTAATATATATATATATATATATATAAACAAAAAATCTTTACCAAATTAAATAATAAATGTAAATTTTTTTAATATAAAAAATTATGTTTTAAACAACATAGAAATTTCTATTTTTAAATATTAAATTTTATATGAACAATTTTTTACCTAATTAAATAATATAGAAATTTCTGTTTTTAAATATTAAATTTTATACAATTTTTTTTTTTATTAAATTCCATCATAATTGTAATATTAGTAACATACCATTTTATTAAATTCCATTATAATTATAATATTCTTAATATACTATTTACAGTTTATCATAATTGTAATATTCTTAACCTACCATTTTACTAAATTCCATCATAACTGTAATATCCCTGACATACCATTTACACTTTATTATAATTTCTTTTAATATAATTTTTTTTATTTACCGAATTCCATTCACCATTGTAATAAGTTAATAAGTTTAACCTACCATTTAAAGTTTATTATAAAAAAAAAATTAATATAAAAATTTTATTTAAAAAAAAAAACCGTACCGAATTCCAATTTCGGAATTTGCAACCGAATCAAATCGTACTGCCGTATTTTCGAATTTTTATGGCCAGTACGGCTGAACTTGGTAACTGTGATAAAAATCACTTAACCTTTTAATATAAAAACTATTGTTTTTCATTATTCAAATTATTATTTTCCATTATTTTTTAATATAAAAACTATTTGTTTTTCATTATACAAACTTACCATAATTCCACCACTACTTTTTAATATAAAATTTCAAAGAAAAAACTTTTCAATGGAAAACTATGATTCACCAGACAGATCCATATCGTATCAGCATAAACGTATTTTCCCGCGAATCAGATCGTACCGGCGAATTTTCGAATTTTTATGCCCAGTACGGGTGAACTTGGTAACTATGATATGAACGATGAAGTCAATAAGATCAATTTCCCTACCTAGGGAGCCAATTTACTCCTCAACAAAAAGGGGAGCGGAACTGGAAACGTGTTCATCAATAGGAAATGTGTTACTATATCAATGGCACAATATGAAGAGAAAGTGCTACTTCGGAAGAGATTTTGCCCTAAGTTTCGTCACAATGGAAATCAAATTTCCTACATCATCCTACTAGAAATTAAAGCCAAAATTGCCCACAAAGGCGAGGCACTTGAATTACAAACAACATATTTGAGTTGAAAACTGTTGTGGGGTGGTCAACTTCGTTGCTCAAGCTGGTGTTGTGGGGTAAACTTTAGTGGCTGAGCGGTAAACTGCATTCCCACGGCTGGCATTGGCAGCGGCACCTGCAATAACAAAGTGGTAAGGTGCGTTTACATGGGCGACGACTTTGGTAGCACAACTCTCACACCCCTATCCTAGCGGTAGCCTTTCAACTACTCATAGGGAGGTGCAGCACCACCACCCAATTTATTTTCACCAATACTTTCAAGTGTGGACTATGCCTAACGTCCAATACTTAGAATATTTTCACTTTACTAAACATTCATCAATTATAATACACAACGGAAACATTCATTTTAAACTTCATTAATATATGCAAATATACAAGTAAACTTAGTCTTTTCAAAGGGAGGGGCAACTTCGTGATAAGAGCCTGCCGACAATATATAATAGTATATTCTTACAAGTTCATATACAAACAACCTCTCTAAGGCAACCCCAAAATATCTTTAGCCAAAACAATGACAAACTACAATTCTGAAAATTCATGTTGAACCATCGTTCAGCCTGCTCAAACTGTCGTGAAGCCTTGCCTCGTGGTGGTTTGCCGTGCTCTGCGACCTTGCCCACTGTTCAGCAAGTCATCGTGTTACTTACCCGCTTCCACCATGCAGCTCCACTTATTCTTCGTTCCACAAACTCATGCCACCTGACGCTCTTGTCTACCCGGTTACGGGTCTTATCATCTAGCGCTCGTGCCCAACTCGCCCCCATTCGCACTTATCCGTTCACCGTTCAACTCGCGGTCATGCAGCTCTACCCAAGCTCGGGTGGCCCGCCCAGCTCGTCGCGCTGTCGTGCAGTGCGCCCAGCTCGTCCGCCCACCCTTCGACCATTCAACCTAACTCCTCGACTTTGCCTGCTCGCCCGGCTTGCCTACCCACTCACTCGGTCCGCTCGTCCGCCAACTCACCTCCACCTGGTTAACCTGCCTACAACCGTCTACGAGCAAACCCACACTGTGACTACCTGACTCGCAGCTCCCCTGGTTCACCCGAACTATGGCTCGTCTGTTCTGTGATTCTTCTCACCTTCTTCCTTTCCTTGGTACTTCAACCTTGCACCACCTGTACCTTGGCCTCTTCGTATGGCCACCCACTCGCACCTCCAAGTTACACTTGGGAATGCTTTGTGAGTTTGTTTTGTTCTCCAACCATGCGTCCATCCTTCTTATACCAACCACCATGGTTATAACGTGGGTTGGCCAGCGCAAGTTGACCTCCAAATTTGGTCCTACATGCCCCCACTCAACGTCGGCTTGCACATCTTGTCACCCCGCCAGGTCTACTCGCCCAACCATACTTCATATAAGGTCACCTCCTAATGAGTCTTGACACTTAGCCAAATTTCCACCTTCGTTGGCTTGTCACATGCCAACTCATTCGAACGTCGCAACTTTCATCGCAACCGACTCGTCGCTCTCCAACTTGTCATACCACCTCATCGCCCACCAACTCGTCGCATGCCAGCTCATCACGTTTAATCGAGGGCACATCGCCCCAACTCGTCGCACATTGCATGCATGACTCATGGGCGTGACATTCTCCGCCACTCTAAATGGTTGTTTTCCTCGACAACTCCATCCTAGTAACCACATTCACCAAGACTATCAATCCATAGAAATGTGTGTATGGGTAATCTAGATGTTTCCACCTCTCGACTTGCCCCATGCCATAGATATGCCAAAATTTGCAAGAAATCATGTGCTGGTACCCCTCATGTCGGTGACTAGTTGGGTAGCTAATTCAACCATGTATTGCCTCCATAAGAACTCATGCCCATACATCATCATGACTCAGCACTGCATGCTACCTATCAATATGTATCATCTCACCCAAGATGTCGGCTAAAAATGTTGGAGATTCATTGCCATCAGTCGCTAACAATGAGCCTCATTTCCATGGTAATATAAGAATATGGGGAGGAAGTGGACCCTAAATGCTCTCCCTCTTCCTCGCTTATCAAATCAATCCATCTATCGGGATCTTCCACTTCTAACCTCTACAAGTATGCTTCCCGATCCTCCATCTGAACATTTGGCATAGCATTCTCAACCTCATCATTCTCCATCTTCATTGCCTCTAGTCTGCTTGATAGATCTAGGATACTATTAGACAATGTCTGAATCACCTGTGATTGTTCCATAAGCTTTGCCCCTGTAGAACACAGCCTCTTATAGACCTCTTCATCTTGCTTGACATCCTCCACATTTATCATTGTCACTTTACACTCGGCCTTCGTGACCCCCATGGTTAGCACACCAATAGGTACATCTTCTCGCCTGTTGTAAATGTACAACTTCTTCATATCTGGAACTATCATAACTTCACGATAGAACTGTAGTCATCTATCCACACTACTATGAAGTCGAACTTCCCTGTCCATTCACCTAGTGTGACATCGACTCTCTCAGCTACACCAATCATAGAATTAGGAGGAGAGTTATTTGCCTTCATTTGTGCCTTCACCGGTACAAAATTCAGTACAATATTCCTTGCGGTATCTTCACTCATGAGATTGTGAGTTGCACCACTATCCACCATGGTGAGAACATTTCCATTCCCAATCTTCATCTCAACATACTCCAACTTGTTCCTCTCAGGATCTCTTCGTAAGATTGCTTCTGTAGCCACTGCAGCTCCTATAATCTGCATAACACCAATGAAAGTTTCCTCTTTCTTCTTCACATCAGATTGTGCTATCGTAGCCACTTTTGGTCTTGAAGGACAATTCTTCACCATATGTGGTTCTTCGCATATCTAACACTTCAATGAACTCTTTGTCTTCGTCTTGTCATATGATCTCGAAGGCTCTTCTTTCGTAGACTTCTCTTTCAACTTCTCAATCTATTTCTTCTTCTCTTCAGTTCCTTCATCATAATGTTCTACCAAGTGGTCCACAACTGCAAATGCTTCTTCAAGTGTTTTAATGTTTTGCCTCTTCACTTCATTGCATGCCCAAGGCTCCAATTCTATAATGAAATTGAATACCTTGTCCCTCTCCGCCATCTCAGGAAGTTCCAAAACTGAACTTGAGAATTCTTGTGGATAAGCTTGTAAGCTCTATGTTTTCTTTATATACATTATCTTCATCCTTGCATCCCATGTTTCGTCTTATGGACTAAAATGAGTTTGCAAAGCCTTCTTCATATCATCCCACAAAGTGATCTCCGTAACATCGCCACTGGAAATTTGGTCCATCTTCCTTCGCCACCACATCTTACCATCCTTCGTCATAAACTAAGCAACTACTTTTACTTTGGCCTCCTCATCAAACATCCCCAAACATTCCAAGTATTTCTCCATGTACCATAGAAATTTACCAAGATTTTTTGCACTCCTCGTCCCATCATAAGAATCAGGTTCCTTGACTTCCACATGATCCACTCCTCCACTAGAGTTATGCCCAATATCCTTTTTCAAAACCGCTATCTCACTCCGAGCATCTCCAAGATCTTTCTGCAGCTCCAAGATTTTTTCCAAACCTTGGTTGCTTGCAGCTCCAACCTCTTTGACTTCCTTTTCTGTTTGTGTATACTGCAATTCCGTATACAAATATTGGATTTTGAGGTCTTCAAAATATTCCTTCATCTTTGCATACTTCACCTATAACCTTGCTGCAATATCTCTATGTTCAGCATATTTAGACTTCACAGAAGCTAAGTCAGAAGCAAACTCCTCCATCCTATCCACCACTCGATCCATCAGAACTGACTCAGCCTGTTCTCTAGATTCACATGTCATGACTTGATGTTCCTCTGCTATTTCCACCATCTGCTTCCTTTGTAACCTAGTAGCCACCATAGACCAAACAAAAGCCTTCGTCATTACTTATCTGATGTGTAGAGGTACACCTATCTACTTCAACAATCTCATTCAACGGAATCACACCTTTGATACCAACTATAATGCCCCCATCCTGGAGGTAGTCATTCAACTAGTCATAGGCAGGTGCGGCACCACCACCTAATTTCTTTTCACCAATACTTTCAAGTGTGGACTACACCTAATGTCGAATACTTAAAATATTTTCACTTTACTAAGCATTCATTAGTTATAATACACAGCGGAAACATTCATTTTAAACTTCATTCATATATGCAGGTATACAAGTACACTTACTCCTTTTAAAGGTAGGGGAAACTTCGTGATAAGAGCTTGCCCACAATATATAACAATATATTCTTACAAGATCATATCCAAAGAGCCTCTCCAAGGCAACCCCAAAATATCTTTGGCTGAAACAATGCCAAACTACAATTCTAGAAATTCACCTCGAACCACTGCTCAGCCAACCCGAACTATCATGCAGCCTTTCCTCAGGGCGGTCCGCCCTATCGTGTGGCCTTTGCCCACCATTCAACAAGTCACCATGTGGCTCCACTGATTCTTCGTTCCACAAACTCATGTCACAAAATGGTCTTGTCTACCCGGTTGCAGGTCATATCACCCAGCGCCCGTTCCCAACACGCCGCCATTTGCACTTACTCGTTCACCGTTCAACTTGCAGTCGTGGACCTCTTCCCGAGCTCGGGTCACCCTCCCATCTCGTCGCACTGTCGTGCCATGCACCTACCTCGCATGCCCTCCCTTCGTCCATTCAACCCGACTCGGCAACTTTTCTAGCTCGCTTGTCTTGCCTACACACTCGTCCGATCGACTCGTCCGACAACTCGCCAATCCAATCGCCCGCCCAACTCACTTCCTCCCGATTCACCCACTTGCAACTGTCTGCGGGCAAACCCAACCTGCCGCTCGCTTGGTTCGCCCGAACTACGGCTAGTCCACTCTGTGGTTATGTTCACCTTTGCCCTTGCCTTGGTACTTCAGCCTCACACCGCCTATACCTTGGCCTCCTTGTATGGCCACCAACTCACACCTCCAAGTTACACTTGTGAATACTTGGTGATTTTGTTGTGTTCTCCAACCATGCTCCCATCATTATTATACCATCCGCCATGGTTATAATGTGGGGTCAGCCGTCCCAATTTCATCCTCCATGTCCCCACTCAACGTCAAGTCAACCATCTTGTCGCCCCGCTAGGTCCACTCGCCTGACTGTACTCCGTATAAGGTTGCCTCCTCATGAGTCTTGACACTTAGCCAAATTTCCATCTTTGTTGGCTCGTCGCACCCAACTTCGTCTGAACATCGCAACTTTCGTCACAATCGAATCATCACTCTCCAACTCATCACACCAGCTCATCACCCACCAACTTGTCGCACGCCAAATCCTCGCGTTTATCTGAGGGAACGTCACCCCAACTCATCGCACACCGCAACAACACTCATGTGCGTGAACCACTGTCACACCCATATCCTGGTGGTAGTCTTTGAACCGCTCATAGGCAGGTGGCGCACCAACACCCGATTTCTCTTCAGCAATACATTCAAGTGTGGACTATGTCTAACATCCAATACTTAGAATATTTTCAATTTACAAAGCATTCATCAATTATAATACATAGCGGAAAAATTCATTTTAAATTTCATTCATATGCACAAGTATACAAGTACGCTTAGCCTTTTTAAAGGGAGGGGAAACTCCCTGATAAGAGCTTTCCCACAAAATATAACAATATATTTCTACAAGTTCATATACAAACAACCTCTCCAACGCAACCCCAAAATATCTTTGGCCAAAACAATGCAAAACTACAATTCTGAAAGTTCACCTTGAACCATCATTCAGCCTACCCGCACTATCCTGCAGCCTTACCCCGGGATGATCTTCCCTGCCATGCGGCCTTTCCCACCGTTCAGCAAGTCACCGTGTCACCTGCCCACTCTCACCGTGCAGCTCCACCATTCATGTAACCCGACACTGTTATCTACCCGGTCGCGGGTCGAGTCGCCCGGCGCCCGTGCCCAACTCAACACCTGGTCGCACTTACCCGTTCACCATCTGGTCGTAGTCATGTAACCTTGCCCCAAGCTCGAGTTGCCCACCTAGCTCATAGCACTATTGTGCAGTGCGCCTGGCTCGTCCGTGCCATTCAACTATTCTCAAACCCAACACGTCGAATTTTCTTGCTCACCCGAATTGCCTACTCGCTCACCCAGTCTGCCCAACTCACTTTCGCCTGGTTCACCTGCCTGCGTCCACCTGCGGGTAGACCCACGTTGAGGCTACCCAACCTATGGACCGCCTAGGTCATCTGAACTACGGCTCACCTATTCTACGGTTCTATTCAGCTTCACCTCACCTTAGTACTTCAACCTCGCACCACCTGGAGCTCGGCTCCTTTGCATGGTCTCCAATTTTCACAACCCACACTCCAAGTTTGTATGTGCTTGTGTGCTCTTTCTTGATTTTTCCTTCCTCCACCATGCATCCACTCTACTTATACCAACTACCATGGTTATAATGTGGGTCAGCTTGCCCAGGCTGACTTTCCAACTGAGTCATCCATGCCCCCACTCAAGGGCGGCTCGCCCATCTCATTGTCCCACTAGGTGCAATCACCCAACCGCTCTACGTATAAGGTTGCCTCCTCATGAGTCTTGACACTTAACCAAATTTTCATCTTTCGTCGGAACTGACTCGCCGCTCTCCAACTCGTCGCACCGGCTCATCGCCCACTAACTCGTCACATGCCAGCTCGTCACGTTTAACCGAGGGCGCGTCGCCCCTACTCATCGCACATCACATGCACGACTCATGTAGGGAAAATTTTAAGAACCCCCCCTAAATTTACATGTATAATAAATGGGCGAATCTCCATGGTATATAGGAAAAATGGAAGGCGATTTTATCAATAATATGATATGTATATATAATTTTTGGGCAAATCTCTCACCAGGCATGGCGAATATTTTACTCAATTATAAAATCTTGTGTTTATTGAATACACAAATGAAATCATTGCATTTCTTTAAAATATCTTTTGAAATCAAAATTACCAAAATTACATATCGATAACGGTGTAGGATAAAATTCACCCATGCCATTCACAGAAAGCATGAGAAAAAAAATAATACTATATATAAAACCAAGAAAAATTCAAATTCATCACTTCTAGGGACCTCGTAACCACCCTGCCAATACACAAGTATATTCTTGCTTGCAATTAGAAAAATTACCCAAATTACAATCTGTTTACTCCAGCATATGTTGGAAATTTATAGAAGGATGACTAGTGCAATCAATCCATTCCTTTTAGCCCTGGATTTGTTTTAGTTTAAAACAAAAGTATACAAATATACTTGTCCAATGTCTATGCTTTAACCATTCACCTTAAGATGTTTTTACAATATAATTTCCTAAGTCTATTTAATATCTTCATTATCATAAAAACCAACCTATATCCATCTTAACTCCACATCTACCACTCTTAGGGGGATGAAATCTATTTATCCCTCTGAGCACTTGGTAGACCCAGAATTAAGATGGATCTATGATGATAGAATTTCCCCTTTAAATAGTCTATGCTCACATGAATACCATGGTATTACCATGGGTCAATACCATGGCTTATCATAAACCTGGAGCTTAAAAATTACTATTAGTAATTTATAAAAATTAATAAAACTAATAGTTGATTTTTATTTCATTTTCTATTTTAACCAAGCTAAAATGTTTAACATACATTAAATTACAACATCCATTTTTACTCTTGACCTTATCAAATATTTTTTCACTCTATGCTAGTTTGCATATCACGATATTTGATGCCTCTCGGGGGTTAGTAGATCTACAGTAAAGATGGATCTATGTTGGTTTAATTCCCCCATTTAAATAGGCTACATTCCAAGTGAATACCATGGGTCAATATCATGTGCCATTTTTATTTTTATTAATACTAATATTAGGGTTAATAATGTTTTTTTGCATGGTATTAATAACAATCTAGTCCATGGTATTTGTCCCATAGTATTTTTCCCATAGGCTTCACCTAAATATAACACATTTTTCGAGTGTTCGTAAATATAAGGTGACTTATGGAGTAAATATAAAAAATGTTTTATTTGTTTACCAGACCTCTCGTTTATTTATATTTTTATTAATTTACCATACCTCTTTTACAAATATGGTATTTGGCCCATAGGATTCACTTAAATAAAACCTCTTTCTTGAGCCTTCATAAATAGAATGAGGGTTATGGACTAAATATAAAAAGAGGTTTTATTTATTTACCATGTGTCTAGTTTATTTATATTTTTATTCATTTACCATACCTTTTGAGTAAGTATAAAAAGACGTTTTATTTATTTACCATACCTCCACTTTACTTATATTTTTGTTTGTTTACACCCTTGCATGTATATAAGGTGACTTATGGAGTAAATATAAAAAATGTTTTATTTATTTACCATACATCTCATTTATTTATATTTTTATTAATTTACCATACCTCTTTTATAAATATGGTATTTGGGCCTTTGCCCATATGATTCACTTAAATAAAACCTATTCTTGAAAATGGGCGAATGGATTCACTTAAATTAAACCTATTTTTGAAAATGGGTGAATGGAAGGTTGTAACTCCTAATTTAAAGGGCTAAATTTACCTTTTTTACCCTCTCCCTTAAAATAAGGTGGTCTATTTGAGGTGATTTGTAAAAATTTACTAGGATACAAAATATTCGCCCACTAAAAATTTAAAACCCCTTAATTTCGCCAAAGGGCGAACATTCGCCCCTAAAATTTTCTATGGACTCACGGGTGTGACATACTCCCCCACTCTAATTCGGTTGTCGTCATCAACAACAATCGTCATCCATCATCGCAAAGTGTCGCTAGACCCAACACCCAAGGATGCTCATGCTACCCACCTTCACTTCAATGTCACATAAAAAATCAGTCTATGCATTCATAAACAGGAAGTCTCCTCAATCCATGACTTCGGTTAGTATATATTTATTGCAAACATCCCTGCAACATATATATCACAACTGAATCCACCATGTGTCAACATCATGTGAATCTCTCCATAATACTCCATCCAACACAACATCTCAATTGTAACCAAGACATCTATCTTATACTTGGCCAATACATCGGAGGTTGCTTCCCTGGCTCTAGATCAATGCTATGGTCCACTTCACGCCGTGGTGGAAGTGTCTTTGGTAGCTCATCGGGCATCAAATCTACATACTTGGCCAATACATTGGAAATTTCAGCTGGAATAGGTGTCCCCACTCCATCATAGCTATCAACCTCCTTAATGGCTCTCGCATATGTCTCTACATCTGATTCCTGCATAACCTTCTCGAAACTTAGTGTAGAAACATGCTGCACTTTGAATTCTGTTGGCTCAAGTGTGAGATATCCTTATGTCAATTTTTCTTTAGTGCCTCAAACACCAAAGGAAAGTGTTTCTTATGATCCTCCATGTTATCATTGTATATCACAATATCGTCCAAGTATACTACTATGAACGAATCCAAATATGGACATAGTACATCATTCATCAAAGTGAAAAATGTGGCAGGAGAATTGCACAAACCAAATGGCATAACAAGGAATTCAAAACCTCCATACCATGTCACAATCGCGGTCTTCCTCTCATCTCCTTCTACTATTTGCACGTAATAGTACCCATGCCTCAATTATAGCTTGGAAAACACTCGCACTTTCCGAATCTTATCGAAGAAATATCAAGCTAATGGAAAAGGATACCTATTCTTTATCGTTTGCTTGTTAAGAGCATGATAATCACAGCACATCCATAGTTCGTTTGTGTCTTTCTTTTGCTTGACAATATTGGAGCTCCATATGGCGACCTTGAACATCTTATGAAGCCTGCATCAGTTAACTCCTTCAATTATCTTTTGAATTCCTCCAACTCCTGTCTTGACAACCGATAAAGAGCTTTTGCCGGAGGTTTCTTCCCTGGCACTAGCTTAATGCTATGGTCCACTACACGCCTTAGTGGAAGTTTCTTTGGTAGCTCATCGAGCATCCAATCTGCATACTTGTCAATACATCGGAAATTTCAGCTGGAATAGGCATCCCCACTCCATCATCACTATCAACCTCCTTGATGACTATCACATATGTGTCTACATCCGACTCCCACATAACCTTCTCCAAACTTAGTGCAGAAACATGTTGCACTTTGACTTCCTATCATGCCCCCAACTCTTTTTTCACGAGTTAGTCCACGTGCGATAATGGCTAAATGTATAAACATTTTATTTTCTAAGACATTTTCTGAACTATGCCTAACACATTCATCCTTCATCATTATCATATTAATTTGCAGAATAAACATAAATATTCACCATATGCAAGAGACACATCAAAACATGTATAATAGTAATAATATATTATATTTTTGTTTTACAATTCCTCGGGAGTTTACTCAACTGAGTTATAAATTGAAACAATGAAACATTGGGTTGTCGTGTAGCTCGGCCGGTCTGCACGACTCGGTCGCTTTACTCTGCAAACCTGCCCTAGCTACTCGAACTACCACTACCCGTCGCCCTTCGTTCACCATCACATAGTTTTCCACCACTACCCGGTTGCACCGTTCACCACACCTGAGTCGTGGCCATGTTGGCTCACCCAACTCGTGGCCCACTTTGCCTTCGTTCAGACCTCCACTTGATACAACCTCCGCCTGCTGACGTGACTCACCCTGCAAACCCGCCCCTCGGCCGTGCACATTCACCCGGCCTGCGGCCCACTGCACCTTCACTCAGCCTCGCTGTTTCATTTTTCTATGTTCACACGTCCCTGTGGGCTTATTCACCCCTCATCTTGGCTTTCCACCCAAAACAACTTTGGACTTGCCTTTTTGCTTTAAGGCTTAATGCTTTCCTATCCTCCATTTCACTGCACGGTTATATATATGGTTATGCCAACAATGGGTGGGGCATGCTATCACCAAGACGACCCATATATTTTGACATTTAGCCATTTTTCACCATCGGCCCAAGTGTGGGTGGCGCCCCTTGTTAATTCGCTCCCCTATAAATGCACCAACTCGCACTCACCCATACTTAGCCAAATTTTGGCTCATTGTGTCGGCGTACCCCTTAACTCATTCAGTTGACCCGGCTTGCGGTTGGGTGCGCTTGTCGCCAAATTGTTGGTTTTATGTGACTATCTCGTCTCGTCCACCGTGTTCCCTGATGACTCGTCCTCAACTCGTTGGTTAAACATGCCCATAATGCATGCCTAACTCACTAACGTGCGATGATGACCCGCGGGAATGACATCCTCCCCCACCAGAAGTCATTGTCATCCTCGGCAATCCTACTATCCTTCTTAGCTTCTCGTCATACTTTGCAACCTTCTTCTTCCATCCACAGTGAATCCTCCATCTCCTAGCTACTCTCCTCCAATTCATCCTTCCATTTAATGAAGAATTCTCATCGCATGTTACTCCCAAGACCTATCGTTCGAAGATCCTTGATCTTCTCCGAAACAAGGTTTGGTCTGTTAACAATCATGGTTGGCCCTCTCGGTGGCTCTGTCCCTTATGGATGGTATGCATCAATTCGACACTTCCTCAATTAACACATATGGAAAGCATGATGTTTCAAACGCATGTGGTTCGGAAGCTCCAACTCATATGCAACTTATCCCACTTGCTGCATCACCCGAAATGGCCCCTCATACTTCCTCGTCAAATATCTTGCAGTCCCTTTCGGTAACTAAAACTGATCCCCAGTAATCCTGAGAAAATCCATATCTCCCACACTGGAGTGTGCATCCCGTCCGTCCTTATTTTCCCATTTCTTCATCCTCCTTACAGCCTCGTGCAAGCGTAACCTTTCTAACTCCAAGGTCTCCTCCCATGCTATGATAAATCTCTTTGCATGTGGAATCCTCAAGAAAACTCTCAATATACAATGTGAGGAACATCTGGCAACTGTCCATTCACCAACTCAAATGGACTATACCCAGTTGTGGAACTCTTATGCATGTTGTAGCTAAAACTGAGCTACATCAAAGACCTCAAGCCAATTCTTTTGATCAGTCGTCACATAATGTCTCAGGTAGTCCTCAAGCAGTGCATTAATTCGTTCAGTTTGCCCATCTGTCTATGGATGGTAACTCGAACTCATCAGCAACTATGTCCCGATGAACTTGAACAAAGTGGTCCAAAATCTGCCCGTGAGACGGGGATCTTGGGCCAACACAATGCTCAATGGAATTCCCCAATAGTTTACGATGTTCTTGAAGAACAACTTCACAGTATTCTCGGCTCCACAACCTATCTTCATTGGAATGAAGACGACATCTTTGGAAAAACGATCAACCACGACCATAATCCTGTTATACCCCTACACCTGCAGTAACTAAGCAATGAAGTCCATCGAAACAGTCATCCATGGTCTCTCCGAAATCAGCAAAATCTGAAACAATCATCCTTGCCTTTGGGTATCTAATTTGTCCTACTGAAAAATAATACATATGTGCACATACACCTCTACATCCTCCCTCATCTTCTCCCAAAATAACTCTCTCTCCAATAATGCCAAAGAATTATGCTTCCCTGGGTAGTGAATCCATGGAGAATCATGGCACTCCTTCAAAAGTTGTCTCCTAAATCCAGATGTCTTCGGAATGTAAAGTTGGTTCCCAAAGAATAAGAGTCCATCTCGTAGAAAGAACTTCTGTGTCTTCCCCTCCTTCAACTGCTTCACAATATTCTACACTTGAGTATCAATCTCAATGCTTTCTCTAAGCTTATTTTGCATCTCCTCGGTCATATGTACCTGACTCCTACTTCGTGCTGCCCAGTCTTCTTCCTCCTCAAGTGTAGGTAATTGTCCCTTCCTACTGAGGGCATTTACAACTGCATTGATTCTACCCTACCTGTACTCAATAGTCATGTCGAATTCTGCAAATAATTCTTGCCAACAAACTTTCTTCACTGACAACTTTAGTTGTGATGAAAAACAACTCACTGCCACATTGTCAATCTTGACAACAAAAGGCTTCCCAATAGATTAATTCCTCTATACCTGTAAGTAGTGGATGATCACAGTCATCTTCTTGTCATGAACCGGATGCCTTCATTCCCTGTCCTGCAACTTTTGTGTTATGAAACCAGCTCAAAAAAAGATAGAAAAGATCGATAAACGCCTTATAAATAAGCCTCTTTGAAGGGGCAACCTCCTTTACATTACACAAACGAACAACTATTGGATGATACAAATGACAATACCTCATTTCTATATATAGGAGTCTAAGGGGTCATAATACAATCAGAGCCGGCATAACAATAATAATGTAAGGGAACAATAATAACAATAGTGGGCTTCTATGGGACACAATAATAGTATGGGGACTACATGGGCACAACAATATAATAATGGGGTTGTACTAATAACAATAAGGGGTTACACTAGTACTATAGGGACCTAACATGCCCCTCTCCTTCAAAAAGTGTTGTCCTCAATGCTTAAGTAGTTCTTGATGCTTCTGTACAAAATTCTTGTCCTCGCATGTGGAACCTTCAGCGGGTAAGTTCTTCCACTTGATGAGATACTCTGAAATTGATCAATTTCATAGTTGTCGGGTTCTTGTTTAGGTGACTGCTCCAGGTTCCAATATGATTTTTCCTTCCTCGTCAAGTTCTGGAAATATTGTTTGAACTGGGATCTTCTGGAACTTTTGAATGAGTGGCCACAATTCTTCATCCTTCTTCCATTCATCCCTTGCTTCATTTATCCAATCTGGTTGGATAATAGAAATAGCATAAAACAATGCTTCCACATCCTCATCCTTTCTTGAGAGTGCATCTGCGGTAACATTTTTCTTCCCTTTTTTGTAGATGATTTAAAAGTCATAACCCGACATATTTGTGACCCATTTTCTCTATTCTTCTAAAGATAATCTTTGTTGTAAAAAGTATTTAAGACTATCATGATCCATTTTTACCTTGAAGTGTCTTCCCATTATGTATGTTCACCATTTCTTAATTTCATGTAGTTTTGCCAACATTTCCTTCTCATAAATAGCTTGCTTGAGATGTAGCCGTAAAAATAACCAATTGCCTACATAAAAACTTCTTTCACTGTGATATTGTTGCCATTATTATGCATGTGTTGTACTTGATCGTAACCCACTTGTAGCAGAACAACTCACTTGTACATGGTAACTAGATGAATCTACAGAAGAGATATCAGATGCGACAGAATGCATGATAGTAGTATTTATAGATGTGATGAAATGCAGCGTATCTTCAAGGAATCAGTTCAGAAGGAAACTCTCTCAGATGAAAGATCACAGTATAGCAGGTAAACAACAAGAATGAAGAAAGAAAGGTATACGCAGGTTCACTATATACCAAGTCGCGTATACACGCAGGTTCACTATATACCAAGTTGTGTATACGAAATGTTATACGTAGGTTCACTATATACCAAGTTGCGTATACATGCAGGTTCACTTTATACAAAGACGCGTATAATGTACACACGCACTTTCACAGAAGGAAAGGCGCGTACATGTCAGAAACTAAGTTTTGGTCTATGGTATTTGGACCATGGTATTTTGGTATTGGTCCATGGTATTTGGTCCAAGGTATTGACCCCAGGTATTGGGTCCAAGGTATTGGTCCTACGTGGTTTTGGACCATGGTATTAAGAAAGGCCTAAGACTATAAAAGGAGGAGAAGATCATTAGGCCAAGATGCAAGTCTCAAATATCTGATGAAGTGTGAGATCCAGTATGTAGGTTATGGGTTTATGATGCTTTGCTTGATCTGAGCCAAGGAGGAATCTCAGCAGTTGATGGAGGACAAGATCTAATGATGGATCGGGATCTTATGGCTTGGAATGAATCATATCTATATGGTTTGATCATGCTTTTTCTAGATCTGTATACTGATGCTTGTGATGTTCTATAAATATTATGATCTGGGGATAACTAGAGTCTAGAATAGCTGCAAAATTATGAATGAATATTTACAGATGTATACGCAGGTTGACTTTGATAAAAGTGTGTATACATGCAGGTTAGACACATATAAGTAGCGTATACCATATGAACTATGATGTTTGAAGTTACAGGGGGTTCTAGTTGTTGATGCAAAGTTCTGAGTTCTGGTGACTGTTTACTGGTGACAGTATTCTACATATTCAGATTGGATGATTATGATTAGCTTCAGTGTTGATGAATGAGATCCAATAATGGATCAGGATCATAATGACTTATATTTATGTGAGCTGATGGACTAGATCTAGTTTCTAGCATACATATTATTCTTTTGTATGTAATGATCTGGGTATGTCTGAAGTTGGGAAGTGCAGTGAAGTTATAAGTATTCAATGACATATATGCTGGTTCGCTTTGTTGAAGTTGCGTATACATGCTGGTTTAGCTCTTACAAGTAGCGTATGCACTCTGATGCGTGGTTTTTCATGATACAGTTGACTCTGAATATTGTTGCAGATTTTTGGGTTTTTCTCTGTGTTCTGGTGACTGTGATTCGATGACAGGGTTTCAGTGATTAAGTTGTTGGGTGATTCAGAGAGTAAGGATTGAGTATTCAATGAATGGGTAATGCAATAGTTGTATTATAGTAGTGATTGATTTTGAGATTCAATGTTGTTGATGGGTCCAGTATGAAAATTGGATGAAACGTGGCCTTCAGATTATGGTGTTGTGTTCCAAGAGCATCAAGTCTGAAAATTTATGAAACGTGGTACCTGGAGGAAGAAAGAAGGTCTAGCCTTCTGTAGGTCAACAACTACATACTAGTAAATATATCTACTAGTACAAGAGCTAGGGGGTTGTAGCTCCCTTCCAGTAGAAGCTGGAGAACTAAAGAAGCTTGTAGCCATCTACAGGTAGAAGCCTACGTACTGGTATGAGTCTGCACCAGTACATTGTTGTAAATAGATTTTCTTATTATTAAAAGAAGACAGAGACGATAGCAGTAGGTGGTTTTTACCCACATTGGGTTTCCACCTTACATCTTGGTGTTCATATGTGATGCTTATGTGTGATGGTTCTTTCTGTTATTAACTACACATGGTTTCTGTTTAATGTTTAATAAAGTACTGATACTCAGATTAAAGATCAAAATATGATGAATTAACATAATCATTAGTTTGCTGGATATACACTTGTTTCCTTAAACACAGTTGCATACACACGCGGGTTGCCTTCAATGAAGTAATGTATATGAAAGAAAAGAAAAATATTATTGACTTGACTAATACTGATTCACCCCCCCTCTCAGTATTATTTCCAACAGCTGGTATCAGAGCAGGTCCTTTGGTAGAAGCTTGATCGATTAAAGGAGAACCATAGAACAATGGGAAAGAAGCTAAAGAAGAAAGCGCCTCATAAGAAGAAGAAATCTTAGAGGAACTATGACAGTGGGAGAATCGATTGGGGAATATGTGAAAGCAACACTTTAGATTCAGAATCACCTCAGAATGAAGATGAACAAGCAAAAGAACTATCAAGTATGAATTTGTTATCCTCTGGTGATACATTTCTCCATCCATTTGAAGATGATGAAACTCATAGCGAAACAACTGAATTTGATCTTATGGGTGAGGAAGAAAGATATCAAATAGAGGCAGAATTTAAAAGGCTTATGGACAAAATTAGAGATCAACAAGATCTATTGGACAAAAGGGAATGTGCCTCCAAAGAAGAAGCTACCAAACTAAAAGCTCAACTAGAGGAAGGAAACAAGGTAAGGAAGCAATTCAAGGAAAAGGAAGATCAATGTCAAAAGCTATAGGATGAAGTGACATCATTAAGAAATGAAGTAAATGAAAGGAGCACAACAATCAAGAAACTCAGAGATAGATCCAGTTACTATGAAAGTCTTGAAGCTAAGATCCTCTCGCTAAAAGAAGATCTTGAAGAATCAAATAAGCAGAATAAAGAACTACTCCAAGCTCTTGAAAAACAAGAAAACGAAGTTCTTGAATTAAGACATCAGTTGGAAGAAGGAAGAAAAGCTAAAGGAATCATGAAGAAGTAGTATCTTGAAAAGGAAAAGCAACATCAGGTTGAGGTAAATATTCTAAAAGATAAATTAGAAGAAAAGGATAAGCTCTTACGATTTCAAGATAGTACTAAGATCTTGGATGATATTCTTAGTAGTCAAAGGTCTCCTGCCATCAAAACTAGTCTTGGCTTTCATGAATTTGTTGAAGATGAATCTAGTTCACAAAGTAAGACAAGGAACTTTAATGCGAAATCTAAAATGCTCAACAAGGAGATGAGAGGTCAATCCCATCAACAACCAAGGAAAGAAATTCTTCAAATAAAATCTTTTACTCCTAACTATGGAAGTGATAGTCCATTATTTCCTCAACTGAATAATGTTGAATGTTATGTATGTCATAATTTTGACATGTTGTAGCCAGATGCAGAAGTAGAATGGTTCAAGACCATCACACAGAAATATCATCACGTTCCAAGTACTTTAAGGGATATTGTTTTGCTTGCAATATGTTTGGTCACAAAGCCATTGACTGCTATAGAAGGAATATGAAACATATGAGATGCTATGCATGTAACAAGCTTGGACATATAGCTAAGGAATGCAGGAACAAAGTACGGGCACCATACCGAAATGAGAAAACAACATCACACTTGAAGATATGGAAGAAGAAGGAAGTACAGTAAGAAAGATGTGGCACAACATAATGTACAGACATTACAAACTCAGAGGGAGATGAAAGTGTGAACCTTCAATGTTCTAAATCTCATACGCAAATTTCATGAAGAGAAGTCACATATATATGCGAGTTAGACACTGCACAGTCGCATATATGTTAGTTTGAGGAAAAGCAGTGGGACAAACTCACAAAAAAGGATCTGATATGGTTCAGTCAATTATTTCTCTGTTTGATGATGGTTACAATCTGCTGATAATGTGTGGAAATATATTGATACTCATAAGATGTTGTTTTTGATCCTCACAAGTTAACTTTATGTATATCTAATTGTTGATGATGCCTTAATACTTCTTGCTGATGTGTGCATGATCAGATTTGACGGTGAACAGATGGAACAGGTTCAGGGGGAGAACATGCTATGCTTCTAATAAAGCAATGTTGGCGTTATGTTTAGAAATATTTGGTACCTAATCAATGATGATGACGTTTATATGGCTAAATGATACATCTCGCTATGTTACGGTTATGAGTTGCCCATGTTAAAATCTCATATGATACTTTGGAATCACATAGTTGGTTTTCATATCAGATTCATGGATAATTGTGGATGATTATTTGATGATGCATATAGTCATATATATTGCTTACATGATGATCTTCATAAGGACAAGGAGAAGTACAAATCTTGAGTACACAACTTCATTATTTAATGATGAGCCACTCATTTCTTTCATGTTGTTGTCATCATGCCTTCTAAAGATCATATATTACAGTTATGATGCATGATTCCTATGGTTCTTGGTTCTCACACGGTTGAGGATTGCTGGTGTTAATGATATCAAGAAATCTTGACAAATGACCATACAATCATGGCTTGCTAGATACATATTGATATCTCTTTTATGGATATAGAGTATGATGGTTGCATATTGTTATAGCTATTTGAAGACATGGATATTTGAAGACATGGCTTACTTAATCACTTTGTGTTCTTACCTTATGATGATAGGTTGATACTCACATATGTTGATTATCATGGTTGATGCTTATCAAATATGGGATGTTCCCTAGTGATGATACATGGTTGATATATTGAAAGCTCTTGTGAAAAGATCATACTGTTATTGATGACAATGTTATGATAATAAACGATGACTATGGTGTTTTTCACATACAGATGATATGATGTGAATGACTGGAGATATGACACATGTTGAGATTATGATAAGTCTCTTTCTACTAAGGAAATGAAGCAAGTTGATCTTGATGAAATCAAGAGGATGAGTTGATATCTATATGCAGACATACTTTGTCACAGGTTGATGAGATTTACATTGTCATATCTTGGGGACTAATGATGGACATATAGAGGTTGTTGGTCTGGATGTTGTTGACGGATGTTGCTAATGATAGTTGCTGATAACTATCATAATCTTGTTTTAGATATTTGTTCTCTATGTCATGTATATCATTCGATGAAAAGGTCATATCAAGACCAATGATGTAATAGTTTGTCTCTCTCTATTGTAGTCTTTTGATGAATCCCTCTTGACATATGATGTAATTTGTACCCCCACTATGCATGGGAAGGATGATGTAATATTTCAGTCATATATAAACAATTGGTATTCTGTATATCCCCACTTGTTTGGGTGGATGAGTCAAGTTTATCCCCACTTGGTTGGGAGAATGAATGTATGTATGAGTCATTGATGATAGGAAGGTCAAACTCACATAGTTGAGTTATAGAGTCATGTTATTTTATTGAAAATATTTGCAGACTCTACATCTGCTCAGGGGAGCATGGATGATACAGTACATCTTAGCATGAACAAAGGGGGAGTTCAATCAAAGAATTCAGCATGTGCCTAAGGGGAGCATCATTAATATTCAGCTATTCAGATATGAAAGTCTTCTACTCTTAGGGGGAGAAGATATTGGTTTGCCCTTTGCCCTTGATGTCAAAGGGGGAGAGTGACTTAGTGTTTTTGTTGCCATCAAGTCCAAAGGGGAAGATTGTTGGCATTATTATGCATGTTTGTACTTGATGGCAACTCACTTGTACATGGTAACTAGATGAATCTAGAGAAAAGATATCAGATGTGACAGAATGCATGATAGTAGTATTTATGGATGTGATGAAATGTAGGGCAGCTTCAACGAATCAGTTTAGAAGGAAACTCTCTCAGATGAAATATCACAATATAGTAGGTAAATAGCAAGAATGAAGAAAGAAAGGTATACGGAGGTTTACTATATACCAAGTCGCGTATACACATAGGTTCACTATATACCAAGTCGCGTATACGAAATGTTATATGAAGGTTCACTATATAATAAGTCGCGTATACACGGAGTTTCACTTTATACAAAGATGCGTATAATGTACACAGGCACTTTCACAGAAGGAAAGGCATGCACATGTCGGAAACTAAGTTTTGGTCCGCGGTATTTGGACCATGGTATTTTGGTATTGGTCCATGGTATTGGTCCAAGGTATTGACCCCAGATATTGGGTCCAAGGTATTGGTCCTACGTGGTTTTGGACCATGGTATTGAGAAAGGCCTAAGACTATAAAAGGAGGAGAAGATTATTAGGCCAAGATGCAAGTCTCGAATATCTGGTGAAGTGTGAGATCCAGTATGCAAGTTATGGGTTTATGATGCTTTGCTTAATCTGAGCCAATGAGGAACCTGAGCGGTTGATGGAGGACAAGATATAATGATGGATTGGGATCTTATGGCTTGGAATGAATCATCTCTATATGGTTTGATCATGCTTTTCTAGATCTGTATACTAATGCTTGTGATGTTCTGTAAATATTATGATCTGGGGATAACTGATGTCTAGAATAGCTACGAAATTATGAATAAACATTTACAGATGTATACGCAGGTTGACTTTGATAAAGGTGTGTATACACGCAGGTTAGACACATATAAGTAACGTATACGATATGAACTATGATGTTTGAAGTTACAGGGGGTCCTGGTTGTTATATAAAGTTCTGAGTTCTGGTGCCTGTTTACTGGTGACAATAATCTGCATATTCAGATTGGCTGATTATGATTAGCCTCAGTGTTGATGGATGAAATCTAATAATGGATCAGGATCATAATGACTTATCTTTATGTGATCTAATGGACTAGATCTGGTTGCTAAGACACATATTATTCTATTGTATGTAATGATCTAGGTATGTCTGAAGTCGGGAAGTGCAGCGAAGTTATAAGTAAGTATTTAATGACATATACATTGGTTCGCTTTGGTGAAGTTTTGTATACATGGTGGTTCGGCTCTTCCAAGTAGCGTATGCACTCTGATGCATGGTTTTTGATGATACAGTTGGCTCTGAATATTGTTGCAGAGTTCTGGGTACTGATCTGTGTTCTGGTGACTGTGTTTTGATGATATGGTTTCAGTGATTAATTTTTTGGGTGATTCAGAGAGTAATGATTGAGTATTCAATGAATGGGTAATGCAATAGTTGTATTACAATAGTGATTGATTTTGAGCTTCAATGTTGTTGATGGGTCTGGTATGAAAATTGGATGAAACATGGCCTTCAGATTATGGTGTTGTGTTCCAAGAGTATCCAGTCTGAAAATTTATGAAACGTGGTACCTAGAGGAAGAAAGATGTTCATAGCCGTCTGTAAGTCAGCACCTACGTACTAGTAAATATATCGACTAATACGAGAGCTAGGGGTTATAGATCCATTCCACTACAAGATGAAGAATGAAAGAAGGTTGTAGCCTTCTGTAGGTAGAAGCCTACGTAGTAGTATGAGTCAGCACCAGTACATTGTTGTAAACATATTTTCTTATTATTAAAAGAGGACAGAGATGATAGCGGCAGGTGGTTTTTACCACATTGGGTTTCCACCTTACATCTTGGTGTTCATATGTGATGCTAATGTGTGATGGCTCTTTCTGTTATTAACTGCACATGGTTACTGTTTAATGTTTAATAAAGTACTGATACTCAGATTAAAGATCAAAATATGATGAATTAATAGAATCATTAGTTTGTTGGATATACGCTTGTTTCCTTAAACACAGTTGCATACACATGTGGGTTGCCTTCAATGAATTAGCGTATATGAAAGAAAAGAAAAAGATTATTGACTTGAATAATATTGATTCACCCCCCCCCCCCCTCTCAGTATTATTTCCAACAATTGGTATCAGATCAGGGCGTTTGGTAGAAGCTTGATCACTTGAAGGAGATCCGTAGAACAATGGGAAATATGCTAAATAAGAAAGAGCCTCAGAAGAAGAATACATCTCAGAGGAACTATGAAAGTGGGAGAATCGATTGGGGAATAAGTGAAAGTAACACTTCAGATTTAGAATCACCTCAGAATGAAGATGAACAAGCAAAAGAACTATCAGGTATGAATTTGTTATCCTCCAGTGATACATTTCTCCATCCATTTGAAGATGATGAAAGTGATAGAAAAACAACTGAATTTGCTCTTATGGGTGAGGAAGAAAGATATCAAATACAGGCAGAATTTAAAAGGCTTATGGACAAAATTAGATATCAACAAGATCTATTGGACAAAAGGGAATGTGCCTCCAAAGAAGAAGCTACCAAACCAAAAGCTCAACTAGAGGAAGGAAACAAGGTAAGGAAGCAATTCAAGGAAAAGGAAGATCAATGTCAAAAGCTATAGGATGAAGTGACATCATTAAGAAATGAAGTAAATGAAAGGAGCACAACAATCAAGAAACTCAGAGATAGATCCAGTTACTATGAAAGTCTTGAAGCTAAGATCCTCTCGCTAAAATAAGATCTTGAAGAATCAAATAAGCAGAATAAAGAACTACTCCAAGCTCTTGAAAAACAAGAAAACGAAGTTCTTGAATTAAGACATCAGTTGGAAGAAGGAAGAAAAGCTAAAGGAATCATGAAGAAGCAGTATCTTGGAAAGGACAAGCAACATCAGGTTGAGGTAAATATTCTAAAAGATAAATTAGAAGAAAAGGATAAGCTCTTACGATTTCAAGATAGTACTAAGATCTTGGATGATATTCTTAGTAGTCAAAGGTCTCCTGCCATCAAAACTAGTCGTGGCTTTCATGAATTTGTTGAAGATGAATCTAGTTCACAAAGTAAGGCAACGAACTTTAATTCGAAATCTAAAATGCTCAACAAGGAGATGAGAGGTCAATCCCATCAACAACCAAGGAAAGAAATTCTTCAAATAAAATCTTTTACTCCTAACTATGGAAGTGATAGTCCATTATTTCCTCAACTGAATAATGTTGAATGTTATGTATGTCATAATTTTTGACATGTTGCAGCCAGATGCAGAAGTAGAATGGTTCAAGACCATCACACAGAAATATCATCACGTTCCAAGTACTTTAAGGGATATTGTTTTGCTTGCAATATGTTTGGTCACAAAGCCATTGACCGCTATAGAAGGAATATGAAACATATGAGATGCTATGCATGTAACAAGCTTGGACATATAGCTAAGGAATGCAGGAACAAAGTATGGGCACCATACCAAAAGGAGAAAATGTCATCACACTCAAAGATATGGAAGAAGAAGGAAGTACAGTCAAAAAGATGTGGCACAACACAATGTACAGACATTACAGACTCAGAGGGAGCTGAAAGTGTGAAACTTCAGTGTTCTAAATCTCATACACAAGTTTCATGAAGAGAAGTCATGTATATACGTGAGTTAGACACTGCATAGTCGTGTATATGTTAGTTTGAGGAAAAGCAGTGGGACAGACTCAGGAAAAAGGATCTGATATGGTTCAGTCAATTATTTCTCTATTTGATGATGGTTACAATCTGCTGATAATGTGTGGAAATATATTGATACTCATAAGATGTTGTTTTTGATCCTCACAAGCTAACTTTATTTATATCTGATTGTTGATGATGCCTTAATACTTCTTGTTGAAATGTGCATGATCAGATCTGACAGTGAAGAGATGGAAGAGGTTCGGGGGCAGAACATGCTATGCTTCTAATAAAGCATTTTTGGCATTATGTTTAGAAGTCTTTGGTACCTAAGAAATGATGATGATTTTTATATGGCTAAATGATACATCTTGCTATGTTACGATTATGAGTTGCCAATGATAAAATCTCATATGATACTTGGGGGTCACATAGTTGGTTTTCAGATCAGATTCATGGATGGTTGTGGATGATTCTTTGATGGTGCATATAGTCATATATATTTCTTACATGATGATCTTCATAAGGACAAGGATAAATACAAATCTTGAGTACACAACTTCATTATTTAATGATGAACCACTCATTTCTTTCATGTTGCTATCATCATGCCCTCTAAAGATCATATAGTACAATTATGATGCAGGATTCCTATGGTTCTTGATTCTCACACAGTTGAGGATTGTTGCTGTTGGTGATATCAAGAAATCTTGACAAATGACCATAAGATCATGGCTTGCTAGATACATATTGATATCTCTTTTATGGATATACAGTATGATGGTTGCATATTGTTATAGCTATTTGAAGACATGGATATTCGAAGACATGGCTTACTTAATCACTTTGAGTTCTTACCTTATGATGATAGGTTGATACTCACATATGTTGATTATCATGGTTGATGCTTATCAGATGTGGGATGTTCCCTAGTGATGATACATGGTTGATATATTGAAGGCTCTTGTGGAAAGATCATACTGTTATTGATGACAATGTTATGATCATAGATGATGACTATGGTGTTTTTCACATACAAATGATATGATGTGAATGATTGGAGATATGACATATGCTGAGGTTATGATAAGTCTCTTTCTACTAAGGAAACGAAGCAAGTTGATCTTGATGAAATCAAGAGGATGAGTTGATATCTATATGCAGACATACTTTGTCACAGGTTGATGAGATTTACACTGTCATATCTTGGGGACTAATGATGGACATATACAGGTTGCTGGTCTGGATGCTGTTGATAGATGCTGCTGATGATAGTTGCTGATAACTATCATAATCTTGTTTTAGATATTTGGTCTCTATGTCATGTATATCATTCGATGTAAAGGTCATATCAAGACCCATGATGTAATAGTTTGTCTCTCTCTATTGTAGTCTTTTGATGAATCCCTCTTAGACATATGATGTAATTTGTACCCCCACTATGCATGGGAAGGAAGATGAAATATTTCAGTCATGTATAAACAATTGGTATTTTGTATATCCCCACTTGGTTGGGTGGATGAGTCAAGTTTATCCCCACTTGGTTGGGAGAATGAATGTATGTATGAGTCATTGATGATAGGAAGGTCAAACTCACATAGTTGAGTTATAGAGTCATGTTATCTTCTTGAAAATATGTGCAGACTCTATATGTGCTCAGGGGGAGCATGGATGATACAGTACATCTCGGCATGAACAAAGTGGGAGTTCAATCAAAGAAATCAGCATGTGCCTAGGGGGAGCATGATTAATATTTAGCTATTCAGATATGAAAGTCTTCTGCTCCGAGGGGGAGAAGATGTTGGTCCGCCCTTTTCCCTTGATGTCAAAGGGGGAGAGTGGCTTGGTGTTGTTGTTTCCATCAAGTCTAAAGGGGGAGATTTTTGGCATTATTATGCATGTGTTGTACTTGATGGCAACCCACTTGTAGCAGAACAACTCACTTGTACATGGTAACTAGATGAATCTACAGAAGAGATAACAGATGTGACAAAATGCATGATAGTAGTATT